>OY728129.1:1136573036-1137844703 GCA_963277665.1 Viscum album
GGGATCAAGGCCAAGCTTTTGCTATCACTACTGCTGAGGTAGAAGCTCCAAAAGACATGGTGGCAGGTAATTTAATGGTTTCCTCAAGTTTAGAAAATACATTATTTGATTCTGGATCATCGCATTATTTCATATCTTCCCAGTTTGCTAAGAAAATTAGATATTTCCAATTTTATTTAACAAGGGAGTTGTCAGTTAAAACTCTTAAGGGAAGTATCATTACAACAAAGTTTTGTGAATCAGTCCCCATTAGAGCACATAAATGTTCTTTATCTGCTGATCTCATCGTTATACCTATGATTGAGTTTGATATAATCCTCTGTATGGATTAGATTTCGGACTATGATGCGAAGATTTATTGTAAGAAGAAGTAGGTTACGATTTTTGATGATGATGATAATGAACACCTTATCTTTAGAGCAGAATCGTCACCACCTAATTCTTATCTAGATCCACCCCAGTAGCTCAACTAAATTAAATTATTGGGGAGGAAGATAATGAAATGACTATGGGTGAGGAAAGGACTGTTCAAATAGATGATGTACCTGTTGTGAAAAAATATGTAGATGTATTTCCGGATGATTTACCTGGACATCCTCCATAATGAGAAGTTGAGTTTTCCATTGATTTAATTCCTGGATCAAGGCCTATATCGAAGACCCCTTATAGAATGGCCACTATATAATTAGTTTAACTAAAGAAACAACTAGAGGAATTGAGTAATAAGGGATTTATTCTCCCTAGTGTTTCTCCATGGGGATCCTCTATTCTTTTTGTTAAAAAGAAAGATGGATCTATGAGGTTATGTATCGACTATAGTGAGATCAATACTATAACAATAAAGAACAAGTATCCCCTACCTCGCATTGATGATTTATTTGACCAACTTTATGGAGCTCAATACTTTTCAAAGATTGACCTTCGATATGGATACCATCAGTTGTGTGTAATGAAGGAATACATTCCAAAGACAGTATTTCGAACCAGGTACGGGCATTACGAGTTTACTGTAATGCCTTTTGGATTGACTAATGAACCCTCTGTATTCATGGATCTGATGAATAGAGTTTTCAAGGAATATCTCAATGAATTTTTGGTGGTATTTATTGATGATATCTTGGTATACTCTAAAATCTATGAAGATCATGAAAGTCGCTTGCGCATTATCTTGAAGACTCTGAGATGACATGAATTATATGGGAAGTTTAGCAAGTGTTAATTCTGGCTTCATGAGATTTCTTTTCTTGGCCATATTGTCTCTAAAGATGGAATCTCTATTGATCCTTCTAAGACCAAGGCAATCCAAGAATGGTCAGAACCTACGAGTATAACTGAGGTACGCAATTTTATTGGTTTGGCAGGTTATTATCGAAGTTTCTTCCAGAATTTTGCCCAATTGGCTAACCCATTAACAAAGCTCACACGTAAAGGGGTTAAATTTGTTTGGAAAAAAGATTGTGAAGAATGATTCGAAGAACTGAAGAGAAGATTAGTCAATGCTCCTATATTGACTCTACCATCGGGGAATGATGTGTTTGTTATTTATAGTGATGCATCGAAGAAAGGACTTGGTTGTGTCCTTATGAATAATGATAGTGTTATTGCCTATGCATCATGACAGTTGAAAATTCATGAGAAAAACTATCCTACTCATGATATCGAGTTAGCAGCTCTGATCTTTCCTTTGAAGATATGGAGGCACTACCTCTATGGTGAAAATGTGAGATTTATACTGATCACAAGAGTTTGAAGTATATTTTCTCACAAAAAGAACTCAACATGAGGCAAAGTAGATGTCTTGAATTACTCAAGGATTATTATTGCACGATACACTACCACCCGGGGAAGGAAAACAAGGTGGCAGATGCTTTGAGCAGAAAAGTCCATGGAGTTTTGAACAATATGAGAATTGAAGGGGATCCAATTTTCATGGATCTAGTGAATATGGACATGGGAATAACCAGGGAAGGTGAAACATCAATGCTTTTTCAAATTTTTTCCAAACCATCTTTACTAGAAAGGATTAAGAGTTCTCAGACCGATGATGAAGAATTTCAAAAGAAGATTAAAGCTATGAATGATGGGAGATTGAGAGACTTTGTGTATGAATATGGAATTTTGAAATTCAGGAAGAGACTTTGTGTTCCTGATATACCTGATCTAAAAAGGGAATTGCTGGATGATGCTCATAGTTCCAATTTCTCTATACACCCTAGGATCACCAAAATTTATAGTGATTTGAAGGAACATTTTTTGTGGGACAACATGAAGAGGGAGATTGCTGATTTTGTGTCAAGATGTATAGTTTTTCAACAAGTGAAAGCTGGAAGGCAACAGCCTGGAGGAGTCATGCAACCTCTTCCCATACCGGAGTGGAAATGGGACAATATTATGATGGAATTTGTCATGGGGCTACCAAAGACTCCTAGAAGGAACGATGCAATATGGTTCATTGTTGATCGTCTTACCAAGTCAGTACATTTTCTTGCTATAAGAGAAGATCTACCACTGGAACGTCTAGCAAGACTATATATTGATGAATTTGTGAGACTTCATGGAGTACCCCTATCGACTGTTTCTGATCGTGATCCCTGTTTTACTTCAAGATTATGGAAAAGTCTTCAGAAAGCCTTGGATACTAAACTTCATTTGAGCACTGCCTACCACCCTCAAACAGATGGACAATCAGAATGAACTATTCAAACCTTACAAGACATGTTGAGATCTTGCTCACTTGACTTTCAGGGTATGTGGGATCAATATTTACCTCTGGTATAATTATCTTATAACAATAGCTTCCATTCGAGTATTCAGATGGCACCATATGAAGCGTTATACGGAAAGAGATGTCGTACACCAACCTGTTGGGATGACGTTGGTGAAAGAAAACTTGTAGGCCCAGAACTGGTGGAGGAAACTATAGAGAAGGTTAAGGTAATCCAAAATCACATCAAAGCAGTTCAAAGTAGGCAGAAGAGCTATGCTGATAATCGAAGGAAGGATTTGGAATTTCAAGTCAGTGATCATGTTTTCCTGAAGGTATCTCCATGGAAGGGAGTTATACTTTTTGGTAAGAAAGGTAAATTGAGTCCCAGGTACATCGGATCTTTCAAAATTATAGAATTAATTGGGGCTGTAGCTTACCGATTGGAAATGCCGCCAAGTCTCTCCAAAGTTCACGATGTGTTCCACGTATCTCTGTTGAGGAAATACATGCCTGACCCAACGCATGTACTCGCCTATGAGGAATTAGAACTAGAACCCGATCTATCATATTGAGAAGAGCATGTCAGGATTCTTGATATGAGAGAACAAGTACTGAGAAACCGGACGACTCGTCTAGTAAAAGTCTTGTGGAGAAACCATAAGATGGAAGAGGCAACGTGGGAACCCGAGGAACTTATGATGAAGAACCACCCAAGTCTTTTCATGCGGTAGTATTCTAGAAATTTCGAGGATGAAATTATTTGAAGGAGGGGAGAATGTAACACCCCAAGCTTCTACGGTACTCTTCTCTTTGAATAATGTAATAGTGTGTGTTGTACGCAACATCGAGTTCTAACACACACCACAACCGATCAAACTAGCCGTTATGAATAGTAATACCTACTTTTTAAAATTTTAGAAATTTTATCTCTCAAAATGGACTTCATTTTTGGATTCAGAGTATCGAATTTAGCCTAAGGTTAAATTTTGGTACTTTTCGGATAACTTTAATATTTTGATGAATAGTGAAAATTACTAAATTTTAATTAAAAACAACTTTTTTAATCAAAATAATTAATAGTGATAAATTATGAATTTGAGTGGTTTTAAAGTATATTCAGAATATATTTTTACCATTTAATACAATTTTGGTCATTGGACATAATTTCACAATTAAACCGAACATAAACAAGTATCAATCTTTTGATAGTTATTATATCATAAAACACGCTTTTTGTTTTGACATCGGGAATTAATTTTAAATTGATTTCTGCCACTTCTGTGTTTTGAATTTGGAAAAATGGATTCCATATTTGGAATAAGGATGTTAAAATTGTGTAAATAGTTAACTTTTATTTTTAGACATTTTGAATAATTACTTCGGTAAATATTTTATTTACCATGGTTAAAGTGTAAATCCGGTAAATAAGGGTTAAAAATTATATTATAATGATACAAATTACCTTAAAACGTGTCCTAAACTTATTGGTTGATACATGTCCGACCATGGGTATCTTTGGGTAGATTTTGGGACCCCATGGTGCCACTTGTAAGTGATAGGGACACTTGATTTTAATTAAGTTAAAATGAATACAAAAATGACACAAGCATATATCTTTTAGAAACAAATATTTTACATAGGGTTATATATGTTGTATTTTCAAATATAAATATTAATTAGAAATATAAAAAGATTTCCTACATAATTTTATTTTATTTATAATTTTTAGACATTAAATAATTTAATTTATTTATGACACAATGGTGATGCAGTAATTACCATAATAGTGAAAAATTAAAATGATTGATATTGTAGATGCCAAAATAAATATAATTTGAGACTTTTATGAATTAAACTAATTTTATAGGTTAATATGACATGTTAGGAATGATTTAATTAAATTTTTTCGAATTAATAATTCTATTATTATTTTTACAAAAATCAATTATTGAATAGTGTCAAAATTGACATAAAATAGTTGTTAAAGAAAATATTATATTATTAATTGATATTAAATTCTTCAAAATCTAAGTTTTGGCCAAGAGACTTATATAATGATAGGTGTATCATTAATGGGCCACTTGGGGGTCTCTTGGATGTATAGAGTAAGTTTATTAACCATATAATATAAAATTACAAAGAGACATTGTAAAAGTGAAACTAATTAACTAAGAGTTAATACTTAATGATAAGGTTAATATAGTAACCCAAACCTGTCTAAATTCTATTGGTTGAGTGGTTTTCGACCCATACCCACCTTAACCTTTAAATAATCCACTTTTCAGCCATTATAAACCGAATATGAATTTATTATAAAATAATATTTCTAGCTTTTCCAAAGGTGCCCCTCACCCCTCTTATAAAAGGGCACTCCCCCTTCTCATTAATTCACACCTTAAAAGCCTTTTGGATCGGCCAAACTCTGCAAAAATACTCTCTCAACTTCCCTCACTTCATCCTAGGGGCCTTCCTTTAGTTATAAATCCAACATAATAGCCCTTTTCATCAAATCAAAAGGAAGAACCCGAAGAAGAGGTAATGATTTCACCACCCTTTTCCAAGTTCCTTTCTTCTTCCACTTCTTCCTTATTTGTTATTACCATTCAAAAATAATAACTCCAGTATCTTATATATACTGTGATGTTATTATAAATATGTTACAACCATATTCATTATTATATCCATCCTTTGAATAACATGTCACCATACGTACGTACGTACGACTTACCGTCTCCACGTCATGGTGTAATTGTTATTCAATAAATTATTATTTAGATGGGTATAATAATGATGTGTAAATCATGTAAATAATAAATATAACATGATAATGATTCTGTATATATGATATAACATCCAATTATATATTATTTTAATATCAAAAGAATGATATTGTCGCACGTGCCTACGTACGGACTACCGTCTCCACGAACGCAATAAGATTCATTCTCCATCGTATCAATTCAAGTATAATAATCATTTGATGATTAATAATAGTATCTAAAGACTTGATATCATTGTGGATATGATTAAGATACAACCTATCCATGAAAAACACAGCTTACGTAACAAAACATATAAAAGAAAATGAGTAAGTTAACACCTGAAACAACGATAATACTAAGATATTATTAACAAATCAATGTTAAAAGATCATATATGATATCATATTAATGTATATGGTTATTGTATAATTTAATAACAATTATTTAACCATTATACATGATTTTAACCTACCCGAACCAAGTAAAAGTACAAGGTAAGGGTTTATTTCGCAATATCTTCATTATTCGAGGTTGTTTATACGTAATAATCTACTAGGATCTCTTTATCATCCACATTCATGTTTCTTAAAAATGTATTTCAAAACATTTTTACTATTTACAAGAATATGGGTTAAAGTAATTTATACCCTTGTTTTAATTTTTATAAGAGTTTTATAAATGAATCTTTCCGTCTTTTTCCAAACAAGGTACTTTTTATCCTTTTCGACAGAATTAAGGTAAGAATGTTATTTTTAACTTATAAGGCGGGAGCAACTATTTTACACCGTTATAAAATCGTCGAAGCTTCCCTTACAAGATTATAAGAATATTTTCATAGAAAATGTTTTATTTTATAAATATATGACTCTTAAATGATTTTAAAATAGGAATATATATTTCTCTAAAAAGAGTTTTGATTTCATCTATGTCAACATCCTTTGATGGATTTTACGCTTATTTGAAGTTGATTTATTATGATACAAAACTTCTGTAGTGTATTGAAGGTTTTGTGATATGTTTGACTGTGGATGTGTTATTTTTATACCATTCATAGTTTATGGATGAAGTATTTACATTTCGTATGCTATTTTTAATATGAATGTTTATGTTATGTTTAAACCTTTTCATATGGGAATGCATTGGACTTAATATGTGACAGGTGGAGCCCTCTATAGCTCCTCGATACATCGGTAGGTCTCATGAGACAAACTAGTGTCTTGGCACAAGGCCTTGGAAGAATCTTATTTGTAGTCTTGGTGCGAGGCCTTGGCTATGTGGTTATGATGGTCTGACATTATGCATTCCATCATTATGAAAGTGGTTATTGATATTGCATGTGATTATTCGATTAGTAGAATATCCATGTGAATAAGAAAATGGCATTATTTCATTTTTGCCATACTATGTTGAAGTTCAAGTTTAAAAGGCTTTTGTTTTAGTTATACATTGCCTTAAATGTTTATTCTTATTTATGAAAGTTTCTGCTATATTATTATCCTTACTGGGCATTTGAGCTCACCCCTTTCAATGTTTTATTTTTCCCAGGATGTGAAGAAGTAATTTATGAATGACCTGTAGGGATAGTATGTGGGGATATGAGTGTGGAATATGAAGAAAATATGTTGTTGTAGTTTT
This sequence comes from Viscum album, assembly GCA_963277665.1. Taxonomy (NCBI): domain Eukaryota; kingdom Viridiplantae; phylum Streptophyta; class Magnoliopsida; order Santalales; family Viscaceae; genus Viscum; species Viscum album. Next base: position 1,136,580,141 of record OY728129.1, read on the forward strand.
CATTTTTATGATGTAATGTAAGACTTATGAATATATCTAGTGTTTCCAAAGGTACTAAACTAATCGGTCTTTCGAGATTTGATCTTTCTTGTGATCATGCCAATGTTATGTAATAATACACCGACTCTAGGCAACTGGGGTCGGGGTGTTACATAATGAGAGGGGATAAAAGATGTATAATTTTTATAACATCAATTAAGAATTAAGGGATATTTATGAAAACATAATAAAAGTATATTCAAATGGTTAAAATACAAGTAAGGTGCTTGAATGAAAAATAAGAGAGAGAGAGAGATCCCTTACCTTGATAGAACGCTTCTAACAGCATAGGAGTAGATTCTTAAGTTCATGGGAACACCATCAGAGGTCTTTAAAGTTGTATAGAGATATTAAATTCTTGATAAATGGGTTTTTAATGAAGAGTAGTGGAAGTATGGGTGATTATTTATAGAAAAAGGGTATGGGAATATTTATTAATTTCTAATCATGGTTTTTGGAATCTTTATAAAAAAATAATAAAAAATACAAACATTTCCATGGATTTTGCACATAGTTTCTGACAAATAAGAGTGTATTTTAATATTTTATAAGTCTAGGAACCAAAATCATAAAAATAATTCCATTTTTTATGAGTAAGTGAATAATTTTCATGAAGAATGGATTTTAAAACCTTAAAATATAATATAGGTTTTGGAGGATTCATTAAAGTTTTATAAAATTAATCAAAACATAAAAATGTTATTTTAAAGGGGAAATATATATTATGTCATGTATACCATTTACAGTATTTATTAGATCAATTTTGGTTCATTATGGTCTGTTAATATAGAACATATATTTATACCATATTTAATGTTTACCTAAAAATTCAACTCTCTCAGAAAATTATGAAAAAAATACCATTGGATAATTTTGAAATTTTGATTTCAAAAATAATATGTATTCTATTAGAAGTTTTAATTATATAGGACCTAACAAGGTTTTTATTTATAAAATTTTTAGATCTTCTTATAAGAAACCAGTAAAAAAATTATGGATCCTTAAAGCACTTATTACTTACATCTCAGGGCCCATGAAAATATGGGTACCAAAATCATTTTTGGATTAAATATATTTTATAGGTAACCTTATTGAAATAATATATTAAGAAATTATGGTACATATAGATTGAATTCTCTAGAAATATGACTAGGGACTACTCAAGTTTCAAGAACCTAATTAATGTGGATGGTTGACATGTCAATTTTGGTGATAATGCCAAAGGGAAAATAAATCGTATTGGTCAAATTGGTTACTCTAACACTGTTTTAATTTCTAAATTATTATTTTTAGATGGATTGAAATATAATCTTCTTAGAATTTAAAAATTTTGTGATGATGGATTTCATGTAAAATTTGAAAATAATGATTAAAAATTCATTGATTCCAAGTATTCTTTAGTTTTTAGTATTTTTCAAAATGATAATGTATATGATATCGATTTAAATTATTTATTTTATTAGAATGTTTCTTGATTATGTGTTCTTAAAAAATAATCATGGATTTGTCATAAGATACTAGGTCATTTCAATATTCACTCACTTTAAAAGGTAACTATGAATGGTTTATTCAATGATCTACCCGACCTTGAATTCTAAAAAGAAAAATTCTATAATCCCTATCAAAATTTAACATAGCATAATATATCTTTCAAATCAAATAAAGAAGTTTCAACTTCTCAACCATTAGATTTGTTTCACATTGACTTATTTGGGCCTTCCAGAATTTCTATTTTAGTGGTAAATCATTACGCCTATGTTATAGTGGATGACTATTCAAGATATAAATTGGTGTCTTTCCTTGATCAAAAAGGTAAAGCTCTTTAATTTTTTGAAAACTTTGTTAGATATATAGAAAATCGTAGTGGGATTACAATTAAAACATTAAGAAGTTATCATTTCCATGAGTTTGAAAATAAATTTTTTGAATAATTATACTCACAACATGGCTATAATCATAACTTTTCTACTCTAAGGTCCCTATAGTAAAATAGTGTTTTAGAGCGAATAAATAGTACCATTTATAAAATTCTCGGACCATGCTTGATGAGTATTATTTGAGTATATGTTTTTGGGGAAAATATAGAATAAAAACTTTATATATAATTAATAGAGTTTTAATTAGACCAATTTTAAAGAATATCCCTTATGAATTATGAAATGGTAGAAAACCAAAGGTTCATTACTTTAGAGTTTTTGGTTGTAAAGTCTTCATACTCAATACAAAATAGAATTTAGACAAATTTGATTCCAAGAGTGATGAATGAATTTTCCTTTTATATTATATAACTAGCAAATCATAAAGTGTTTTTAATGAATGGACTATGATTTTGGAAGAATATATTCATGTCATGTTTGCTGAAATAGATCCACATGAGTCTAAGGCCTCTTTATAAGATATTCAAGATGATATTTCCAATCAAGATATCAATTCTTATAGAGTAAATAATTATCTATTTTCTAATGAATAGCCTGAACCTAAACCTATAGATAATAATGATGTGTCAAACAATTATATTTATATAACAGTTATGACTAGTATATATCACCACTTTGATGTTGTTGTAGGTGACCTAGATAAAGGAACCAAAACCATATCTTCTCTAACAAATCAGGTTGAACATCCAACTTTCTTGTCACATCTTGAACCTAAGAACATCAATGATGAGATTAATAATGAATTCTAGTTAATGACTAAGAAATATGGGATTAATCAATTTAAAATAAATAGAGCTTGGGAACTAGTTAAAAGATCCCAAAGAATAACTGACTATTGGAAATAAATTAGTTTTTAGAAACAAGGTTGATGATTCTGGTACAATAGTTATAAATAATGATAGATTTGTTACATAAGGATATAGTCAAGAAAAAGGTATTAACTATGAGGAATCTTTTTCTCCATTAGATATATTTGAATCCATCAGGAAATTTCTTACCTATATAGAATATTTTAATTTCAAAATATATTAAATGGATTCCAAGAGTGTATTATTAAATGGTTATATTGTTGATGATTTTTTTATGAAACAACACATTTGATTTAAAAATACTCTATTTATAAATCATGATTTTAAATTAACAAGAGCATTATATAGTTTAAAATAATCTCCTAGATCTTGGTATGATAGGTTCAACTCATTTTTTTATTTCAAAAGGTTTTAATAAACAAATATCTGACCCTAATTTTTTTTAAAATAATTTATAAATAATTTTTAGTTGTGAAAATATATGTTGATGATATTATTTTTAAATCATCAAGAAATTATTTGTGTACTCAGTTTTCAAAAATGATGTAAAGTGAATTTCAAATGAGTTTAATTGGAGAACATAAATTCTTTCCTTGTTTTAAAATTTTTCATAAATAAATAAGGAATTATTTTAAATCAAATCAAGTACACTAAAGATCATTTAATTTTTTTGGTATGGATTGTACTAAAGGTAGTGAAACACTCATGAGTACTAGCTTCAAGTCCATTCTTGATGAAATGGGGAAACCAGTTGATCAAACCAATTATAGATGTATAATTGGAAGTTTAATATAATTAACTTCTATACAACATGATATAATGTTTAGGGTGTGTATGTGTTCTCATTTTCTATAAAAATAAAAAATAATTACATTAAATAGCTATCTAAAAAATTCAAATACCATAAAAATAAAACCAGCTTAAGGTTATTTTACTCCATAGGATAAGCATTTGATTTGGTTAGTTATTTAGATACTGATTTTGGGGGTGGTAAGATAGATAGAAAAATTATTTCTTGAATATGTCACTTTTTGGGAAAGTATATGGGGTCATGGTGTCGTAAGAAATAGAACTATATGAAATTATCAACTTCTAAGTCTGAGTAAATAGCTACAGGCAGTTCTTGTGCCTAGATTGTTTCGATGAAACATACATTAATAGACTATAGATATCAATTCTATCAAATCCCTATAAATTTTGATAATACAATTGTGATAAATATTTCTAAGAATCCAATATCATATTATATAAAAATAATATTGATATAAGACATCACTTTTTTTAGATATCATTTTCAAAAAGGAAATATAACTCTTGAATTAATTAGTATTGAACATCATCTTGGTGATATATTTATAAAAACCTTGAATGTTGGGATAATCAATTCTATCCAACATGAAATTTTCATGATAATTTATTTCTAATTTTATTAATTTACATTTTTTAATTAATTCCAATTTTAAAAGCTTTTAACTTTTATTTTTTGAGATTTTCTGAAAGTAGCTATGAAGTATAGTTCACACGATCTATAGGTCGACCATGTGTTTTTGGTCATACGGTTAGCATGCCTACCAAGAACTCTTTCTCTAATTTTCACCATACCTACCATTATTTTTAACTGACATAGACACTATTCCGACTATGAAAATTTAATTTATGTTGTTAGTATACTTATCAAGAATTCACAGTTATCATGCCTAACATGCTTATGTTATCATAAATCTATAGTTAGTGGACCTACCATGTCTATTTACTTAATTTTTTTGTGAAACCATTTTTGTGGGATTTATTTTAACTTTATTTTTATTTTAAACCCTAAATGATTTAAAAAATTATTTAAATTGAAATCTAAATTGTCGCCTATATTTTCCCTTACATATCTTATACCTTTTTAAGATATTCTGAATAGATTTATTTCTCTTTTCACAAACCAATTTCTCTCTCTAACTCGAACCTATCTATTTTTTCTATAATATTTGAACCTTCAGATATGTAAAATCGAACCAAAAATATTGAAAGTAAAATTCAAAACTAATTTCATGCCTCCTATCGAGTCGTATCTTGCTAAGAAATAAAGACAGATAAAATGAAATTCTAGTGCATCAGTGGAGTGGAAGAATATTCATCTCATTGATCATCGAGTTTAAAAAAAATAAGTCAACGTGTAGTTGTTAAAATTGAGTAGATCAGTGGTATAGAATGTGATTCAACATTCAGGTTGGGATGATTGGTTTATAAAAAATTGTAGTCCTTTTTATCCAAACATGGTCAAGTATTTTTATTCGCATCTCGAGTTTCTCCCTAGTGAGAAAATAAATGTCATCAAAACTATGGCCAGTGGTTAAGTTCTGGAGTTTTACTCAAAGTATAGGAGAAATTTCTTGGATGTTCCACACAGAAGATAATATAAGGATTGTCAAAGCTCTTATCCTATTAATCATTATCACTTTGAGTTTCAGAATGCATTAGATAAACTAATTGGAAATTGAACCCCCATGATACCATTATCTATTAAGTTGAATATAGATGTAATACTACTAATAAGGTCCATTAATGATGTAATATTCCCAATAAAAGAAGATTTTAGTATCTTGAGGCAACATGAACATTTTTATTTTTTTGATGAAAATTGATTTTAATATCATTATTTGTAGATATTTTATGAAACATATGGTTGAGTAGTGCAATCTATCTTCAAGGTTTAGTTTCTTAACTTATCCTAAGATAATTTATTCCTTGATTTAGTATAAAATATATTTTCCCCAGGAAGAAGAAAAGATGACTTCATCTAATGGATTTTTTCCTACACAAACGATTTGTAAGAAATTTATAGTTAACTGGAATCCATCGAAATAGGAATTTATGGCTAACCTAGAGAAACTGTATGAATAGTTTAACCCAGTAAAGTATCCTACTATACCTAGGTATCTGGTATATCAAAGTTATGAACCTGATGAGGTTTTAGATTAACTATATAATGGTGTTTCTACATATAGATAAGAATAACAAGAAGTTCCTTTGGACAGAAAGGAGGAGGAAGAAGAGACATAAGTTGTAGACTTTGATGAAGAAGCTAAATTAGCTCATGAAAATGTGCTATAATGGGATCAGTCTATTATATATGATGCTAATAGGGATAGCTCAAAAGGATCTATTATTATTGGGATTACTCCTAAATAGAATATTCCTAGTACACATTCTAAGGGGGTAATTCCCTTCGATCTCTATTGTTAGATATAGGCTATCTTGATTATTATGAGGAAGATCATGGAGGTAGTCCATTTTAACATGATCAAATTTCAATTATCTTTGTTTAGAGAACTGTAGATTGATCAATGATTACTAAGGTTGGTCATGAGGAAATATTATAGGTGTCACCTACACTACCTTTTATTAATCATACTACTCATTACATCATTGTTCCTACTCCCAAAAGGGAAGGTTAGTATTCATAGCTTGTTGTTCAGAAGTACATAGTTGAAGATTATGATAAATATGAATTTGAATCCTTTGATATAATTTAGGATCAATCTATGGGAAATTGATTTTTGGAGGATGCACTAGAGATAGATGGTGGGCATCATGCAAATGATCAATATCCCTTTGTTCTCTCACCCCCCTTTCCATCTACGTCATATGTAACTAAGGATTATATGATTGTTTTCCAGTTATAAATTATTTATGTGTTAAATATTGTATTTTCTAAATTTTAAACTCTTTGCAGAAAGCGAGAAAATATGATATTTCTAAATCTACAACTTTGGTGATCAATCATATTTAGACTAGATTTAGTTTTAGAATAGATATGGTGTAAAATGATATTACAGAGTTGAGATCTTGGGTTAGTTCTATTTAGGTTGATCTATTTGACATGATTCTTCAGATAGAAAAATTAATTATGAACGTTTTATTTAAACCTTCTATTGTGACTCCTTTTTTTTCTCCAATTCAATTACTTATTGATGAAGACAATATCAAATAGCTCATTCAAGAAGATATTATGGTTTTATTTGAAGAATTCATCAAGAATCATGAGGATTTTTTGTATGGGTTTCATAACCATGTTTCCAGGACATGAACCATTGTTTCATATGATTCCAATAAATCTAGTCAAGAAAAATAAACCATCAAGAGGGAGATTGATTTTTATTTTTAGTAGGATATTCAAAAAGTCAAATCTAAAAGGGTTGTTTAGGAATGTTTATTTAGACATGAAGATTCCCCATATGATACAAGATTTTAATTCTCAAGTTGAGGAAGATCATATCCATGGATCCTTATTTAAATATTTCATAGATATTAGAGATTATTTTCATTAGGATATGTTACATGGTTCTCATGTAGTTATTGATTTCACTCAGTTGATGGAACCTTTTCTTTATAATTATCAAATAGTTATGCTAGACCCTTCATCCATACATTTATCCCTACCAATTAACTCCTATAATATCAATCCTTTTTTCATAACTCCTACCCAATCCTTTCAGCAGCTTATATCAGTTTCCAGGTGTGTAGTTATTAGAGACCATGCCTCCTTATCTACTCCTAAAACTACTTATTCTTATCCCTCTACATCCAAAGGAAAGTGACTTATTATTCCTATGTATGTTATATATTTTCCTCATTCATATTTAAATTAGGATCTCTAATAGGAATTTTTTTTAATATTATTATAATCTCTTTTGATATATTAATGAAACACTCTCTTTTATTCTCATTTGACTATATTTTTATTGCTCTTATTTCTTACTTCATTGAATTTTTTATTATAACCAAAGTGAGAGAAAATTAATGATTAGAGGTAAATTAAAATAAATTTAATTCTTTTAAAAAATTCATATGATTTTAGGAAATTTCTAAATGATTATTTCAATCCTCTGAAAATATAATTTTGTTGTATTCAATTCATTTTAATTTAAAATTCCTGATTTTCGATCATCAAAAAGGGTGATATTATTTTATTATACCATAATTGATAAAACACTATTTTTTGAATATTTTATTGATAATAAATGAAATAATTTCCTCACATTGTGTTAAATATTTTTATTTATAAAATATTTGGGATTTGATCATTCATTTGAAAATTTGGTGAAAATTCCAGTTTTACCCTTAATAGTGCACTGTAGTATTTCGAAGATAAATATTTTTTTATTTATTATTTGAATTTGAAATTTTGTAACAGTGTTTATAACGTAATTTTATACAACTTTAATTCAGGAAACTAGAGCTAAAGAGTGCATTTGGATGGAGTAAATGTGCCATTAATCCAATGGTGGGCTGGACTCGGTAGAATGGACATGGGTTCTGTATGTGGGCCATATATTCTTCATAAAGGCTTCGATTGAGCCCAAATCTTGGGGAAAGCTTGGGGACATGATTTGGAACAAATCATCCTTCTGGAAGGCCGGTCAATTCACGCGTTTTTGAGGTCAAATGGGCGGTGAAAGTTGGAATAAAATATTTGGCCGAATTTCCACATTCACACTTGAAACCACTTGTAACCTCTCCTCCCCTCCCCTCTATAAATTGGATTTTTTCTCCTTTGGAGGGGTTGGGGACGTGAATTAGGATATTGGAGGCAGAGGAGAATTTTTTTCACCCAAATTCTCCAACCATTGTAAGAGGGGTAGCTCTTGAAGCAAGGATCCCCTCATCGAAGCCTTCTTCTTCTCCTTCACGTTGTAATGATTTTGTTTGTGTAATAAAGTTCTTTGTTATTCTTTTATTTCTTCTCTTTTCTTCTATTTTGATTAAATTTCTTCTTCTATTAATCTTCCTATTTGGGCTGGAATTCTTGAGTAGAAGCGTTATTGGGTTATACCCATTATAAACCATTGCACATGCAAAACGCTTCTACGATGATTACGCCACCCATCGAAGAGTAGTTCTTTTTAGTAATCGATCGACCTGTATCCTTCTTCATTCATTTATTTTGAATCAATGATCTATTTTAATTCACATATTATGATCTATTAATTGAGTTTTTAAATTAAATGAAACTAATCAAGCAATTGAATAGTTAACACAAAACACGCGAGGTCGGGAATTGTGTGAACTCTGAGAGCGCAACCTTAACCGGTAATTCAAAACCACACGGGATCAATTTATAGAATTCAAATACAATACCTAAACTCAATTAATCCTCATTTATAGAGTGCTTATGTTCCTTAATTTACCACTACTCATAATATAATCTTAGAACATCAATCAAAGTAGGGTGTTGCGATTGCATGTTCCGAAGTTAGCCTAAGGTTAAATACACTTCATCTTCGTGGTAAAGTTAATTCTCGTAGGGTTAGGGATTTAACAAATTAAGGGATCATAAATAAGTGAATATTAATTTAAATGATAATTATTAATAAATGATTGAAGAGGTAGAGTTAGATCAAATATTCCTTTTAAATATTGTCTAAAAACATCTTTTTGTTGTTTCATTTTAATCGAACATCATTTCAAAACTAAAAACAAAAAAATCCAATGTTCTTCCAGAAAACTTATTCTAGATTCATAAACTATAAAAAAAACCCATCCTTTCAAGTAGTGTTTTTGTTCTCTTTTATTTTATTTTTATAATACCTTTAAAAATTTGTTTTAAATCTACTTCCTCCTTTGAGAGACGACCTTGGTCAGCCACTCTGCTGCACCTAAGTACCCCCAAATCGCATTAGCCATTTGAGGGCACCCACGATAGCGCTCTATAAAATTGGCACCGTTTCTGTGGAGGCAAGTAATTATTTCAACCAATTAGAGGTATTTATTTTATTTTACATTTTAATTATCTTCCTCTCTTTTTTCTTCCGTCTTTACCCAATCTGATTTTTTTTCCTTCTTCTTTAATTTCCTTCTACTTCTCTTTGGACCATCAACTCAAACTTCTAATTTTTATTTTACTATGTTCCACTTTCTTTATTTTAATTTTTATTTTATTTATGACATGAAATAATCCCGAAGATCTCTTAGATCTTAACCCTTAGATTGAACGCAGCCTTAGGGCACGAATCAGACACTCTCAGTCTACGGGAAGTTTCAATATTCAACCAGTTGGTGAATTCCTCTCTTCTGGAAACATTGGAATTGGAAGTTATTAAAATTCAAACATAAAAGAAAAACCAATGGTTGAAAATAATGGAAATGAACTTAATAGAACCATTCGATAATTGGCTGCACCTTATATTAACTATCAACCAAATTGTATTGCATACCCAAATCTCGAATCGGACTTTGAACTGAAATCTGGGTTAATTCACTTACTTTAAAAGTTTCATGGCCTCTCTGGTGAGGATCCCAATAAACATTTGAAATAATTTAATGTGGTTTTCTCAACCTTGAAACCAAGAAATGTATCTGAAGACCAAATCAAATTAATAGCATTCCGATTCTCACTTGATGGAGGTGCGAAAGATTGGATGTATTATTTACAACCCGAAGATGTAACTTGTTGGAATGATTTGAAACGTATTTTCTTGCAGAGATTTTTTCCAGCATCAAGGACCACTTCCATTCTTAAGGAGATCTCAGGGATCAAGCAAGCACAAGGGGAATCAATGTATGAGTATTGGGAGAGATTCAAGAAGTTGTGCACAAGCTGTCTGCATCACCAAATCAGTGAGCAAATCCTCATCCAATACTTCTACTAAGGACTCACACCCATGGAGAGGAGCATGGTGGATGTTGCAGCTAGAGGAGCATTGGTGGACAAGACACAAGCAGTCGCACGTGCATTGATCGACAAGATGGCCCAAAACTCCCAAAAATTTGGTGATCGAGGTACACCACATATCAGGGGAGTACATCAGGTAAGTCCTTCTTCTCTTGAGATTCATTTGATTGATACCAAGTTATAAAAATTGACAACTATTGTGAGGAAAATTTCTTTGGCACAAAAGACATCTCTACCCCCTCCTTCAAGGCCTTGTGGCATTTGCACTGAGACAAGCCACCCAACTGACTGTTTCCCACAACTATAAGAGACAGAGGATTGTGTAGCAGTATTCCCAGGGAGATCATTTAAGCAGCAACAACAACTATATCCTTAAAAGAAGTTTGATTCATTTGATCCAACATACAACCATGGGTGTAAATATCAACCGGACATGAGGTATGGCTCTGGACAACAACAAAGGCCCCCTTTTCAACCAAACTTCCAGCAGCCTCCACCTTACCAACAGGGTTTCCAACAACCCCAAAGGAGATTTGAAGCTCAAAAATCAACAAGTCAGCAACAATGTAATCCTCCACCAAAGGTGGATTCTAATACTGATTATCTTTCGAAGCAAATTGTTCTTAATCAACAGAATTAGCTGAAGAGTCAAAGTTCAGAGCTGAGGGAGTTGAAGACTCAAATGAGCCAGATTGCCACCGCCCTCCATGAACTTGTGAGTAAGAATTCTGGAAATCTACCTTCCCAACCCACTCCAAATACAAAGGGGAATGTCAGTGCCATCACATTGAGAAGTGGGAAGCAAATGAACAATACATTTGTACCTACCATTCCACCGGGATTCACCTCAACTCCGGAGAAGCCAGATTCCAAACCAACTGATGAGCAATCCAAGGAGAAAGATAAAGGTAAGAGAAAGATTGATGATGTTCCTTCTAAACCCCTTCCTTTTCCCAACAGGGTCGTTCAAACCAAAAAGATGGTTGACGAAGCAATGCAAAAGGAGGTTTTGGATATATTCAAGCGTGTGGAGATCCACATTCCTCTACTTGAAGCCATTAAAAAATTCCAAGGTACGCAAAATTCTTAAAAGAACTTTGTACCAATCGAAGAGGGATCAAGGGAAATGATAGGATCAACCTTGGAAGGAATGTCTCAGCACTCATTACACCAACTCTAGCAATTCCAAAAAAGTGCAAGGATCCCGGGACATTCACCATCCCATGTACCATAGGGGAGTTTCACTTCTCTGATGCTCTTTGTGATTTAGGAGCTTCAATAAATGTGATGCCTCACTCTGTATTCTCTACTTTACAGGTTGGTGAGTTGAAGCCAACAAGAGTAGTGGTGCAGTTGGCAAATGGAGCTACAACATATCCAGTGGGAGATCTTGATGATGTACTTGTCTGGGTAAGAGACATGATCTTTCCAGCATATTTCTACGTGCTTAACATGGAGGATGGTCAGGTAAGTTCTCATGCCCCCATTATCTTAGGTAGGCCCTTCCTCAAAACTACAAAAACTATCATAAATGTCAATAAGGGTACACTTTCCATGGAGTTTGGAGATGAAGTTGTGGTATTTAATGTCATGGAATCCATGAAGTACCCCTTAGAGGACCACTCTGCTTTTGTTATCTCCCATTTTGAACCACCAAGTAATAACACCATGGAATTGTATTTTCCAATGCTTAGGGAGATTATGAGTATTGGTTCTAGTTTGATGTCTAAGAGTACTTCCACACCCGTTTCTAAGGAACAAGACTCACTAAGATATGACTTTGAAATGGAATCATATTCTAATTTTGATCATGTGAACTCTAATTAGGACATGGATGTTGAGTACGCTAATGGATTTGATGCATTATTTTCTAATTGTGATGATTTTTATTCTGATACTGATGTTCATTGTGCAGATATGTCCATTGCATCAATTTCTCCATCTGTACATCACCCCCTACATTGGAACTCAAGCCATTACCCCAAAATCTTAAATATGCATACTTGTTGAGTGGTGATAGATTACCGGTTATCATTGCTAACAATCTCTCTTTTGAACATGAAGAAAAACTTTTGAATCTTTTGAGAGATAACATTAGGGAAATTGGTTGGACATTGGCAGACATATCAGGTATTAGCCCATCCATTTGCATTCATAGGATTCTCTTGGAGGATGGGGCTAAACTGGTGAGGCAACCACAAAGGAGACTCAATCCAACCCTTCTGGAGGTTGTTAAAAAAGAGGTTGAAAAATTGCTCGAGGTAGGTATAATTTACCCTATTTCTGACTCACAATGGGTTAGCCCTATCCAGGTTATACCTTATAAAATTGGTGTTATTGTTGTTAAAAATGAAAAAGATGAATTAGTTCTAATGAGGGTACAAAACAGTTGGCGTGTGTGTATTGATTATAGGAAACTAAATCATTCCACTCGCAAAGACCATTTCCCCCTCCCATTTATTGATCAGATGCTTGAGAGACTAGTTGGTAAGACACACTATTGTTTCTTGGATGGATTTTCTGGCTATTTTTAGGTTCCCATTGGAGCAGAGGACCAGAAGAAGATGACATTCACCTGCCCATTCGGTACCTTTTCTTACCGAAGGATGCCATTTGGACTTTGCAATGCCCCAGGTACTTTCCGGAGATGCATGGTGAGTATTTTCTCAGATTTCATTGAGACCTGCATGGAGGTATTTATGGATGATTTTACAGTTTATGGGTCCTCATTTGATGAATGTCTCACTAGTTTGGGTGATGTGTTGCATCATTGTATTGAGAAGAATATAGTCTTAAATTTTGAAAAATGTCATTTCATGGTCGAAAAGGGAATTGTCTTTGGTCATATAGTCTCACAACATGTCATTGAAGTTGATAAATCTAAGGTAGACATTATTTCATCCCTCCCATATCCTACATGTGTGCGTGATGTTCGATCATTCCTTGGACATGCTTGATTTTATCGACGCTTCATTAGAGATTTTAGTAAGATCGCTCTACCCTTATCTCGATTGCTTCAAAAAAGATATTGACTTAAATTTTGATGATTCATATAGGGTATCATTTGATGAGCTGAAGAAGTGTCTGACCACTCCACCAATTATATAGCCCCTGTGGTGGGACCTTCCATTTGAGCTTATGTGTGACGCCTCCAACTTCGCGGTTGGATCTGTCTTATCTCGGAGGGTGGAAGGACGTTCACATGTGATCTCCTATGCATCTAGGACACTGGATTCAGCCCAATCAAACAACACAACCACGGAAATGGAGTTTCTTGCTGTCATATTTTCTTTAGATAAATTCCGATCATATTTATTGGGCTCTAAAGTAGTTGTTTTTTCTGACCATGCAGATTTGAGGTACTTCCTGAGGAAGCCAGATGCAAAGCCACGACTTATCCATTGGATTCTCCTTCTTCAAGAGTTTGACCTTGAGATAAAGGACAAGAAGGGGTCAGAGAATTTGTTGGCGGACCACATGAGTAGGCTTACTCACACACTAGAGGATGACACCTTGGACTAGGTACCACTTCAGGACACTTTTCCCGATGAGCATCTTTATTCCATCTCAGGTACGCATCCTTGGTATGCTGATTTAGTGAACTACATTGTTGCCTCTGAAATCCATGAAAATTTAAAGAAAAATCATGTCAAAAAATTAAAAAGTGAGTCTAGGTTTTATGTGTGGGATGATCCTTACCTCTGGCACATGTGTAGTGACCAAGTCATTAGGAGGTGTGTTCCCGATCATGAGTTTGAGTCTGTTTGGCATTTCTGTCACATACATGCTTGTGGTGGACACTTTGGAACCCAACGGATAGCTAGGAAGGTTTTGGACTCTGGATTATATTGGCCTAGATTATTCCATGATGCCCATGTGTTTTGTATGTCATGCTCTCGTTTCCAACACACTGGGAATATTTCTAAGAGAAACGAGATGCCCCAACAACCCATATTATTATGTGAGATTTTTTATGTATGGGGCATTGATTTTATGGGTCCTTTTCCTAGTTCATTTTGATTTTTGTATATTTTGGTTGTTGTTGATTATGTGAGTAAATGGGTGGAGGCCAAGGCCACCAGGACTGACGATTCTCATGTTGTAGTGGATTTTGTCAAGGCTCAAATTTTCTGTAGGTTTGGAGTACCAAAGGCTATCATCAGTGTCCAAGGGACACACTTTTTCAATAGGAATTTTTCTTCCCTCCTTCGAAAGTATGGGGTGACACACAAAACATCAACACCATACCACCCCCAAACAAATGGTCAGGCTGAGGTTTCAAATCTTGAGTTGAAACAAATCTTGGAGAAAACTGTGCATCCAAATAGGAAATATTGGAGCAAGCGCTTGGATGATGCATTGTGGGCTTATAGGACAGCATACAAGACCCCCATTGGTATGTCCCCATTTCGGATTGTTTTTGGGAAATCATGTCATCTCCCAGTGGAAGTTGAGCATTGGGCATATTGGGCTATAAAGAAATGCAACATGGATTTGGCCCAATCTAGAATCCAAAGGAAGTTGCAAATTCAAGAACTTGAGGAGATTCGGCTGTCATAATATGAGAACTCAAGGCTCTACAAGGAAATATCAAAAGCATCTCATGAAAAAATGATCCAACAAAGGGAGTTTCATGTTGGAGAGAAAGTCCTTCTCTATAGTTCACGACTAAAGCTGATGCCTGGTGAGTTGTGTTCCAGATGGTTAGGTCCTTATGTTGTGAAAAATGTTTTTCCTCATGGTGCAGTAGAGATCAAACAAGAGGAAACTGGAAGGAGCTTTACAGTCAATGGGAAACGTTTGAAGAGATACATTGAGGGATTTCCTACTAATGTAGTGGATTTTATCACACTGCATGACCCCATCATCACTTGAGCACATTAGGCTGTTCCAAACCCTTTCACTTTTATATTATTTTTCCTATTTAAAAATTCTACATTTCATGTGCGCATATCATCTCATGGGTTCACATTGAGGACAATGTAATAATTTAAGTGTGGGGGAGGGAACCTTTTAGTTTAGTAATTTCAATTGCTTTCTTGTTCAAAAACAAACCAAAAAACATCTGTGTTTTTCAAATTTTGTGTGTTTATTTTACAATTTTCTATGTGTTTTTGAAACTTTTGAGCTGAAATGATTATCATCGCCGTTTTTAAATCCATATCAATAAGTGAAACAATTTACCCCTTGAAACTAAGCTTAAATGAATGCTGAAATGACTTTGTTTCAAGTTCAAATATTTAGTAATTTCATGAAAAGTACACTGAATTTTGAATCCCATTCCACATCTCACTGTCTTTATATTTGAAATCACTTTCCTGTGAGGTTTCTGAACCATTATTTTCATATTCTTTACATTCACCTCGCTTCTTGAGAGAACCAAACCATGCTTGATTTAACTAGAATTTGATCTATTCCTGTCAAAACTTGAGGGTTTGAGGTACTTATGTATAAATGATTGAGGCATTTGTTTGGTATTAAAGCCCCTATTTTAAAGAATCCTTTTTTATAATGGCCTTCCTTGAATATTTAATCCTTTTATCCCTTAGAATCCATGCACAGCCTGTTAGGTTAACCACATTACAAGCCAATTTTCCCTATCCAACAAACTCTTGAAGTGAAATTGCATAATCTAGTTGAGCTAAAGTGTGGGGGAATCTATCTGGTGTTGTGCCACCACATTCTGTGATACTTTGGGTGGAAAATTAAATTCTGAAGAGATGTGTTTACTACTGAAGAAATTTATTATATTGAAAGTTGTGCCTTTTCTGGAGCTTTCATGAAAAGTGAAGTTGTGCCTTTTCTGGAGCTTCTAATTGAGGTGGAAAGTTGTGCCCATCTGGAGCTTTCAAGAAAATCATGTTTGAGAAGATTGAAATTTTTTATGCTGAAATGATGAATGGTGTAAACCTTTCATTACTTTTCATGCTGATGGAGTTGAATTGATACTATGGGGATTGAGAAGAAGACCATATTTAATTGAAAATTAGATTAATGCAATTTTTCTTCAAAAAGAGTCAAGGCCTCCTCATTCAGCCTCAGAATTTTTCACATCTAAATCCTACCAACCGAATGCCACAGAACAACCTTGAAAAGCCCTCATGATAAACATACGTCCTTGAATCACATTGGGTGGCGATGCATTAATTTATCAAGCCTATGGTGACCCTTGTATGAGTTTGGATGAGAAAGACATTGCAAAAAAATGACATTTGTGTGATAAGAGAAAATTCAAGTGAGGTAAGTGTTTTGTGCATGGGAGGATAAATAAAGTGGAAATATATTGAATGATATAAATGAAGAACATGAAATAATGGTTTTATTATGAGGCATGATGTCTTTTGTTTCTTGGTGTGTAATTTTTTGATCTCAAAGATATGTGTTTTAAAATTGGTTTTGATTTGATATTGATGTTTACTTGATATGAGATTTTGCTCCGGAGTGCAAAAGGGTAAGTGTGGGGGAGTTGATAAAAAACTATTTTGTTGAATATTTTATCGATAATAAATGAAATAATTTCCTCACATTGTGTTAAATATGTTTATTTATAAAATATTTGGGATTTGATCATTCATTTGAAAATTTGGTGAAAATTCCAGTTTTACCCTTAATAGTGCACTGTAGTATTTCGAAGATAAATATTTTTATATTTATTATTTTAATTTGTAATTTTGTAACAGTGTTAATAAATTAATTTTCTACAACTATCATTCAGGACACTAGAGCTAAAAAGTGCATTTGGATGGAGTAAATGGTCCATTAATCCAATGGTGGGATGGACTCGGCAGAATGGACATGGGTTCTATATTTGGGCCATATATTCTTCATAAGGGCTTGTATTGAGCCCAACTGTTGAGAAACGATCGGGGATATGATTTGGAACAAATCATCCTTCTGGAAGGTTGGTCAATTCACGCCTTTTAGAGGTCTAATTGGCGGTGCAAGTTGTAATAAAGTATTTGGCCGAATTTCCACATTCACACTTGAAACCAATTGTAACCTCTCCTCCCCCCCTATATAAATTGGATTTTTTCTCATTTGGAGGGTTTGGGGATGTCAATTAGGATATTTTAGGTAGAGTAGAATTTGTTTCACCCAAATTATCCAACCATTGTAATAGGGGTATCTCTTGAAGCAAGGATCCCCTCATCGAAGCATTCTTCTTCTCCTTCACGTTGTAATGATTTTGTTTGTGTAATAAACTTCTTTGTTCTTCTTTTATTTCTTTTATTTTGTTCTGTTTTGTTAAAATTTCTTCTTCTATTAATGTTCCTCTTTGGGATGGAATTATTGAGTAGAAGCATTATTGGGTTATACCCATTATAAACCTTTGCACATGCAAAACGCTTCTACGATGATTACGCCACCCATAGAAGAGTAGTTCTTTTTAGTAATCGATCGACCTCTATCATTCTTCATTCATTTATTTTGATTCAGTGAGATAATTTAATTCACATATTATGATCTATTAATTGAGTTTTTAATTTAAATGAAACTAAGCAAGCAATTTAATAGTTAACACAAAACACGTGAGGTCGGGAATTGTGTGAACTGTGAGAGCGCAACCTTAACCGGTAATTCAAAACCACACGGGATCAATTTTTAGAGTTCAAATACAATCCCTAAATTTAATTAATCCTCATTTCCAGAGTGGTTATGTGCCTTAATTTACCACTGACCATAATCTAATCTTAGAACATCAATCAAAGCAGGGTGTTGCGATTGCATGTTCCGAAGTTAGCCTTAGGTTAAATTCACTTCATCTTCATGGTAAAGTTAATTATTGTAGGGTTATGGATTTAAAAAATTAAGGGATTATAATTAGGTGAATATTAATTTAAATGATAATTATTAATTAATGATTGATGATGTAGAGTTAGATTGATTACCCCTTTTAAATATTGTCTAAAAAAACATCTTTTTGTTGTGTCATTTTAATCAAACTTCATTTCAAAACTAAAAACAAAAAAAATACAATCTTCTTCCAGAAAACTTCTTCTAGATTCATAAACTATAACCAACCCCCATACTTTCAAGTAGTGTTTTTATTCTCTTTTATTTTATTTTTATAATACCTTTAAGAAGTTGTTTTAAATCTACTTCTTCCTTTGAGTGACGACCTTGGTCAGCCACTCTACTGCACCTAAGTACCCCAAAATCGCATTAATCATTTGAGGGAGCCCACGATAGCGCTCTATAAAATTGGTGCCATCGCCGGGGACTCAAGTAATTATTTCAACCAATTAGAGGTATTTATTTTATTTTACATTTTAATTATCTTCCTCTCTTCTTTCTTCCATCTTTACCCAATCTGATTTTTTTCCTTCTTCCTTTATATCCTTCTACTTCTTTTTGGACCATCAACTCAAACTTCTAATTTTTATTTTACTATGGTCCACTTTCTTTATTTTCATTTTCATTTGATTTATGACACGAACTAATCCCGAATATCTCTTAGATCATGACCCTGAGATTGAACGTAGCCTTAGGGCACGAATCAGACACTCTCAGTCTACGAGAAGTTTCAATATTCAACCAGTTGGTGAATTCCTATCTTCTGGAAACATTGGAATTGAAAGTTATTAAAATTCAAACATAAAAGAAGAACCAATGGCTTAAAATAATGTAAATGAACTTAATATAACCATTTGAGAATTGGCTGCACCTGATATTAACTATCAACCAAATTTTATTGCATACCCAAATCTCAAATCGGACTTTGAACTGAAATCTGGGTTAATTCACTTACTTCCAATGTTTTATGGCCTCTCTGGTGAGGATCCCAATAAACATTTGAAAAAATTTAATGTGGTTTGCTCAACCTTTAAACCAAGAAATGTATCTGAAGACCATATCAAATTAAGAGCATTCCCATTCTCACTTGATGGAGGTGCGAAAGATTGGATGTATTATTTACAACCTGAAGATGTAACTTGTTGGAATGATTTGAAATGTCCTTTCTTGCAGATATTTTTTCCAGCATCAAGGACCACTTCCATTCGTAAAGAGATCTCGGGGATCAATCAAGCACAAGGCGAGTCAATGTATGAGTATTGGGAGAGATTCAAGAAGTTGTGCGCAAGCTGTCCGCATCACCAAATCAGTGAGAAACTCCTCATCCAATACTTCTATGAAGGACTCACACCCATGGAGAGGAGCATGGTGGATGCTGCAGCTGGAGGAGAATTGGTGGACAAGACACCAGCATCCGCACGTACATTGATCGACATGATGTCCCAAAACTCCCAACAATTTGGTGATTGAGGTACACCACATATCAGGGGAGTACATCAGGTAAGTCCTTCTTCTCTTGAGAGTTATTTGATTGATACCATGTTAGAAGAATTGACAACTATGGTGAGGAAAATTGATTTGGCAAAAAAGACATCTCTACCCCCTCCTTCAAGGCCTTGTGGCATTTTCACTGAGACAATCCACCCAACTGACTGTTGCCCACAACTACAAGAGACAGAGGATTGCGCAGCAGTATTCCCAGGGAGACCATTTAAGCAGCAACAACAACCATATCCCCAAAATAAGTTTGATTCATTTCCTCCAACATACAACCAAGGGTGAAAGATCAACCGGACATGAGGTATGGCTCTGGACAAAAACAAAGGCCCCCTTTTAACCAAACTTCTAGCAGCCTCCACCTTACCAACAGGGTTTCCAACAACCCCAAAGTAGATTTGAAGCTCAAACATCAACAAGTCAGCAACAAGGCAATCCTCCACCAAAGGTATATTCTAATACTGATGATCTTTTGAAGAAAATTGTTCTTAATCAACAGAATTAGTTGAAGAGTCAAAGTTCAGAGCTGAGGGAGTTGAAGACTTAAATGAGCCAGATTGCCACCGCCCTCCATGAACTTGTGAGTAATATTTCTGGAAATCTACCTTCCCAACCAACTCCAAATCCAAAGGTGAATGTCAGTGCCATCACATTTAGAAGTGGGAAGCAAATGAACAATGCATCTGTACCTACCATTCCACCGGGATTAACCTCAACTCCAGAGAAGCCGCATTCCAAACCAACTGATGAGAAATCCAAGGAGAAAGATAAAGGTAAGAAAAATATTGATGATGTTCCTTCTAAACCCCTTACTTTTCCCAATAGGGTTCTTCAAACCAAGAAGATGGTTGAAGAAGCAATGCAAAATGAGGTTTTGGATACATTCAAAAGTGTGGAGATCAACATTCCTCTACTTGAAGCCATTAAGCAAATTCCAAGGTATGCAAAATTATTTAAAGAAATTTGTACCAATCGAAGAGGGATAAAGGGAAATGAGAGGATAAACCTTGGAAGGATTGTCTTAGCACTCATTACACCAACTCTAGCAATGCCAACAAAGTGCAAGGATCCCGGGACATTCACTATCCCATGTACCATAGGGGAGTTGCACTTCTCTGATGCTCTTTGTGATTTAGGAGCTTCAATAAATGTGATGCCTCACTCTGTATAATCTTCTTTACAGGTTGGTGAGTTGAAGCCAACAAGAGTAGTGGTACAGTTGGAAAATAGAACTACAGCATATCCAGCGGGAGTTCTTGAGGATGTACTTGTCCGGGTAAGAGACATGATCTTTCCAGCAGATTTCTACGTGCTTAACATGGAGGATGATCAGGTAAGTTCTCATGCCCCCATTATCTTAGGTAGGACCTTCCTCAAAACTGCAAAAACTATCATAAATGTCAATGAGGGTACACCTTCTTTGGATTTTGGAGATGAAGTTGTTGTATTTAATGTCATGGAATCCATGAAGTACCCCTCAGAGGACCTTTGTGCTTTTGTTATCTCCCATTTTGAACCACCAAGTAAAAACACCATGGAATTGGATTGTCCAATGTTTAGGGAGATTATGAGTATTGGTTCTAGTTTGATGTCTAAGAGTACTTCCACACCTGTTTCTATGGAACAAGACTCTCTAAGATTTTATTTTGAAATGGAATCATATTCTGATTTTGATCATGTGAACTCTAATTATGACATGGTTGTTGATTACGCTAATGGATTTGATGCATTATTTTCTAATTGTGATGATTTTTATTCTGATACTGATGTTCATTGTGCAGATATGTTCGTTGCATCAATTTCTACATCTATACATCACCCCCTACATTGGAACTCAAGCCATTGCCTCTAAATTTTAAATATGCATACCTGCTGAGTGGTGATAGATTACCTGTTATCATTGCTAACAATCTCTCTTTTGACCATGAAGAAAAACGTTTGAATATTTTGAGAGATAACATTAGGGAAATTGGTTGGACATTGGCAGACATATCAGGTATTATCCCATCCATTTTCATGCATAGGATTCTCTTGGAGGATGGGGATAAACTGGTGAGGCAACCATAAAGGAGACTCAATCCAACCCTTCTGGAGGTTGTTAAAAAAGAGGCTGAAAAATTGCTCGAGGTAGGTATAATTTACCCTATTTCTGACTCACAATGGGTTAGCCCTATCTAGGTTGTACCTAAGAAAACTGGTGTTACTATTCTTAAAAATGAAAAAGATGAATTAGTTCCAATGAGGGTACAAAACAGTTAGCGTGTGTGTATTGATTATAGGAAACTAAATCATTCCACTCACAAAGACCATTTCCCCCTCCCATTCATTGATAAGATGCTTGAGAGACTAGCTGGGAAGACACACTATTGTTTCTTGGATGGATTTTCTGGATATTTTGAGGTTCCCATTGCATCAGAGGACCAGGAGAAGACAACATTCACCTGCCCATTCGGTACCTTTGCTTACCGAAGGATGCCATTTGGACTTTGCAATGCCCCAGGTACCTTCCAGAGATGCATGGTATGTATTTTCTCAAATTTCATTGAGACCTGCATGGAGGTATTTATGGATGATTTTATAGTTTATGGGTCCTCATTTGATGAATGTATCTCTAGTTTGGGTGATGTGTTGCATCGTTGTATTGAGAAGAATCTGGTCTTAAATTTGGAAAATTGTCATTTCATGGTCGAAAAGGGAATTGTCTTAGGTCATATAGTCTCATAACATGGCATTGAAGTTGATAAATCTAAGGTAGACATTATTTCATCCCTCCCATATCCTACATGTGTGTGTGATGTTCGATCATTCCTTGGACATGCTGGATTTTATCGACGCTTCATCAGATATTTTAGTAAGATCGCTCTACCCTTATCTCGATTGCTTCAAAAAGATATTGACTTCAATTTTGATGATTCATGCAGGGTATCATTTGATGAGCTGAAGAATTGTTTGACCACTCCACCAATCATACAGCCCCCGCGGTGGGACCTTCCATTTGAGCTTATGTGTGACGCCTCCAACTTCGCAGTTGGAGCTATCTTATCTCATTGGGTGGAAGGACGTTCACATGTGATCGCCTATGCATCAAGGACACTAGATTCAGCCCAATCAAACTACACAACCATGGAAAGGAGTTTATTACTGTCATATTTGCTTTAGATAAATTCTGTTCTTATTTATTGTTCTCTAAAGTAGTTGTTTTTTCTGACCATGCAGCTTTGAGGTACCTCCTGAAGAAGCCAGATGCAACGCCACAACTTATCCGTTGGATGCTCCTTCTTCAAGAGTTTGACCTTGAGATAAAGGACAAGAAGGGGTCAGAAAATTTGGTGGCGGACCACATGAGTAGTCTTACTCACACACTAGAGGATGACACCTTGGACCAGGTACCACTTCGGGACACTTTTCCCGATGAGCATCTTTATTCCATCTCAGGTACGCATCCTTGGTATACTGATTTAGTAAACTACATTGTTTCCTCTGAAATCCATGAAAATTTAAAGAAACATCAAGTCCAAAAATTAAAAAGTGAGTCTAGGTTTTATGTGTGGGATGATCCTTACCTCTAGCGCATGTGTAGTGACCAAGTCATTAGGAGATGTGTTCCTGATCATGAGTTTGAGTCTATTTTTCATTTCTGTCATACACTTGCTTTTGGGGGACACTTTGGACCCCAACGGATAGATAGGAAGGTTTTGAAATCTGGATTATGTTGGTCTAGATTATTCCATTATGCCCATGTGTTTTGTAAGTCATGATCCCATTTCCAACACACTGGGAACATTTCTAAGAGACATGAGATGCCCCAACAACCCATATTATTCTGTGAGATTTTTGATGTATGGGGCACTGATTTTATGGGTCATTTTCCTAGTTCATTTGGATTTTTTTATATTTTGGTTGTTTTTGATTATGTGAGTAAATGGGTGGAGGCTAAGGCCACCCGGACTGACAATTCTCATGTTGTAGTGAATTTTGTCAAGGCTCAAATTTTCTGCAAGTTTGGAGTACCAAAGGCTATCATCAGTGCCCAAGGGACACACTTTTGCAATAGGAATTTTTCTTCCCTCCTTCTAAAGTATTGGGTGACACACAAAACATCAACACCATACCACCCCCAAAAAAATGGTCAGGATGAGATTTCAAATCGTGAGTTGAAACAAATCTTGGAGGAAACTGTGCATCCAAATAGGAAAGATTAGAGCAAGTGCTTGGATGATGCATTGTGGGATTATAGGACAGCATACAAGACCCCCATTGGTATGTCCCCATTTCGGATTGTTTTTGGGAAATCATGTCATCCCCCAGTGGAAGTTGAGCATCGGGCATATTGGGCTATAAAGAAATGCAACATGGATTTGGCCCCAGCTGAAATCCAAAGGAAGTTGCAAATTCAAGAGCTTGAGGAGATTCGGCTATCATCATATGATAACTCAAGACTCTACAAGGAAATATCAAAAGCATCTCATGAAAAAATGATCCAACAAAGGGAGTTTCATGTTGGAGAGAAAGTCCTTCTCTATAGTTCACGACTAAAGCTGATGCCTGGTAAGTTGTGTTCCTGATGGTTAGGTCCTTATGTTGTGACTAATGTTTTTCCTTATGGTGTAGTGGAGATCACACAAGAGGACACTGGAAGGATATTTACAGTCAATGGGAAATGTTTGAAGTGATACATTGAGGGACTTCCTACTGATGTAGTGGATTTTATCACACTGCATGACCCCATCATCACTTGAGCACATCAGGCTGTTCCTAACCCTTTCACTTTTATATTATTTGTGCTATTTAAAAATTCTGCATTTCTTGTGCATATATCATATCATGGGTTCACATTGAGTACAATGTAATATTTTATGTGTGGGGGAGGGAACCTTTTAGTTTAGTAATTTGAATTGCTTTCTTGTTCAAAAAAACCAAAAAAATTGTGTGTTTTTCAAATTTTGTGTGTTTATTTTGCAATTTTCTATGTGTTTTTGAAACTTTTGAGCTGAAATGATTCTCATCACCATTTTTAAATCCATATCAATAAGTGAAACAATTTATCCCTTGAAACCAATCTTAAATGAATGCTAAAATGACTTTGTTTCAAGTTCAAATATTTAGTAATTTCATGAAAAGTACACTAAATTTTGAATCCCATGCCACATCTCACTATCTTTATATTTGAAATCACTTTACTATGAGGCTTATGAACCATTATTTTCATATTCTTTACATTCACCTCTCTTCTTGATAGAACCAAACCATGCTTGATTTAACCATAATTTGATCTATTCCTGTCAAAACTTGAGGGTTTGAGGTACTTATGTTTAAATGATTGAGGCATTTGTTTGGTATTAAATCCCCTATTTTAATGAATCCTTTTTTAAAATGGCCTAACTTGAATATTTAATCCTTGTAGCCCATAGAATCCATGCACATCCTGTTAGGTTAGCCACATTACAAGCCAATTTTCCCTATCCAACCAACTCTTGAAGTGAAATTGCATAATTTAGTTGAGATAAAGTGTGGAGGAATCTATCTTGTGTTGTGCCACCACATTCTATGATACTTTGGGTGGAAAATTAAATTCTGAAGAGATGTGTTTGATTCTGAATAAATTAATTATATTGAAAGTTGTGCCTTTTCTAGAGCTTTCATGACAAGTGAAGCTGTGCCTTTTCTAGAGCTTCTAATTGAGGTGGAAAGTTGTGCCCATCTGGAGCTTTCAAGAAAATCATGTTTGAGAAGATTGAAATTTTTTATGTTGAAATGATGAATGGTGTAAACCTTTCATGACGTTTCATGATGATGGAGTTGAATCGATACTATGGGATTGAGGAGAAGTCCCTATTTAATTGAAAACTAGATTAATGCAATTTTGCTTCAAAAAGAGTCAATCCCTCCTCATTCAGCCTCAGAATTTTTCACATCTAAATCCTACCAACCGAAAGCCATATAACAACCCTAAAAAGACCTCATGATAAACATACTTCCTTGACTCACATCGGGTGGTGATGCATGAATTTATCAAGCCTACGGTGACCCTTGTATGAGTTTGGATGACAAAGACATTGCAAAAAAATGACATTTGTTTGATAAGAGAAAATTCAAGTGAGGTAAGTGTTTTGTGCATGGGAGGATAAATAAAGTGGAAATATATTAAATGATATAAATGAAGAACTTGAAATAATGGTATTTTATGAGGCATGATATCTTTTGTTTCTTGGTGTGTAATTGTTTGATCTCAAAGATATGTGTTTTAAAATTGGTTTTGATTTGATATTGATGTTTACCTGATATGAGATATTGCTCCGGAGTGAAAAAGGGTAAGTGTGGGGGAGTTGATAAAACACTATTTTGTTGAATATTTTATTGATAATAAATGAAATAATTTCCTCAAATTGTGTTAAATATGTTTATTTATAAAATATTTGGAATTTGATCATTCATTTGGAAATTTGGTGAAAATTCTAGTTTTACCCTTAATAGTGCACTGTAGTATTTCGAAGATAAATATTTTTATATTTATTATTTGAATTTTTAATTTTGTAACAGTGTTACTAACTTAATGTTCTACAACTTTCATTCAGGACACTAGATCTAAAGAGTGCATTTGGATGGATTAAATGGGACATTAATCCAATGGTGGGCTGGACTCGACATAATGGACATGGGTTCTGTATTTGGGCCATATATTCTTCGTTAGGGCTTGGATTGAGCCCAAATTTTGAGGAACGATCGGGGAAATGATTTGGAACAAATAATCCTTCTGTAAGGCCGGTCAATGCATGCGTTTGGGAGGTAAAATGGGCAGTGAACGCTGGAATAAAATATTTGGGCGAATTTCCACATTCACACTTGAAACCACTTGTAACCTCGCCTCCCCTCCCCTCTATAAATTGGATTTTTTTCTCATTTGGAGGGGTTGGGTAAGTGCATTAGAATATTGGAGGCAGAGGAGAATTTGTTTCACCCAAATTCTCCAACCATTGTAATAGGGGTAGCTTTTGAAGCAAGGATCCCCTCATCGAAGCCTTCTTCTTCTCCTTCACGTTGTAATGATTTTGTTTGTGTAATAAACTTATTTGTTCTTCTTTTATTTCTTCTATTTTCTTATGTTTTGTTTAAATTTATTCTTCTATTAATCTTCCTCTTTGGGCTGTAATTATTGAGTAGAAGCGTTATTGGGTTATACCCATTATAAACTTTTGCACATGCAAAATGCTTCTACGATGATTACGCCACCCATGGAAGAGTAGTTCTTTTTAGTAATCGATCGACCACTATCCTCCTTAATTAATTTATTTTGAATCAATGAGCTACTGTAATTCACATATTATGATCTATTAATTTATTTTTTAATTTAAATTAAACTAATCAAGCAATTTAATAGTTAACACAAAACACGCGAGGTCGGGAATTGTGTGAAGTGTGAGAGCGCAACCTTAACCGGTAATTCAAAATCACACGGGATCAATTTGTAGAGTTCAAATAAAATCCCTAAACACAAGTAATCCTCATTTCCAGAGTAGTTATGAGCTTTAATTTACCACTGACCATATGCTAATCTTAGAACATCAATAAATGCAGGGTTTTGCGATAGCATGTTCCGAAATTAGCCTAAGGTTAAATTCACTTCATCTTCGTGGTAAAGTTAATTATTGTAGGGTTCGGGATTTAACAAATTAAGGGATCATAATTAATTGAATATATTAATTTAAATGATAATGATTAATAAATGATTGAATAGGTAGAGTTATATCGATTAAGACTTTTAAATATTGTCTAAAAAACATCTTTTTGTTGTGTCATTTTAATCAAACTTCATTTCAAAACTAAAAACAAAAAAAATACAGTCTTCTTCCAGCAAACTTCTTCTAGATTCATAAACTATAACCAACCCCCATACATTCAAGTAGTTTTTTTATTCTCTTTTATTTTATTTTTATAATACCTATAAAAAGTTGTTTTAAATCTACTTCCTCCTTTGAGAGACGACCTTGGACAGCCACTCTGCTGCACCTAAGTACCCCAAAATCGCATTAATCATTTGAGAGTGCCCATGATAGCGCTCTATCAAATTGGCACCATTTACAGGGAGGCAAATAATTATTTCAACCAATTAGAGGTATTTATTTTATTTTACATTTTAGTTATCTTCCTCTCTTCTTTCTTCCGTCTTTACCCAATCTGATTTTTTTCCCTTCTTCTTTTATTTCCTTCTAATTCTTTTTGGACCATCAACTCAAAATTATAATTTTTATTTTACTATGGTACACTTTCTTTCTTTTCATTTTTATTTGATTTATGACACAAACTAATCCTGAAGATCTCTTAGATCTTGACCCTGAGATTGAACGCAGCCTTAGCTCACGAATCAGGCACTCTCAGTCTACGGGAAGTTTAAATATTCAAATAGTTGGTGAATTCCTCACATCTGGAAACATTGGAATTCGAATTTATTCAAATTGAAACATAAAATAAGAACCAATTGCTGAAAATAATGGAAATGAACTTAATAGAACCATTCAAGAATTGGTTGCACCTGATATTAACTATCAACCAAATTGTATTGCATACCCAAATCTCGAATCGGACTTTGAATTGAAATCTAGGTTAATTCAATTACTTCCAAAGTTTCATGGCCTCTCTAGTGAGGATCCCAATAAAAATTTGAAAGAATTTAATGTGGTTTTCTCAACCTTGAAACCAAGAAATTTATCTAAAGATCAAATCAAATTAAGAGCATTCCCATTCTCACTTGATGGAGGTGTGAAAGATTGGATGTATTATTTACAACCTGAAGATGTAACTTGTTGGAACGATTTGAAACGTCTTTTCTTGCAGAGATTTTTTCCAGAATCAAGGACCACTTCCATTCATAAGGATATCTTGGGGATCATGTAAGTACAATGGGAGTCAATGTATGAGTATTTGGAGAGATTCAAGAAGTTGTGCGCAAGCTGTCCGCATCACCAAATCAGTGAGAAACTCCCCATCCAATACTTCTACGAAGGACCCACACCCATAGAGAGGATCATGGTGGATGCTGCAGCTCGAGGAGCATTGGTGGACAAGACACCAGTAGCCACATGTGCATTGATCGACAAGATGTCCCAAAACTCCCAACAATTTGGTGATCGAGGTACACCACATATCAGGGGAGTACATCAGGTAAGTCCTTCTTCTCTTGAGAGTCATTTGATTGATACCAAGTTAGAAGAATTGACAACTATGGTGAGGCAAATTGCTTTGGCACAAAATACATATCTACCCCCTCCTTCAAGTCCTTGTGGAATTTTCACTGAGAAAAGACACCCAACTGACTGTTGCCCACAACTACAAGAGACAGAGGATTGCTCAGCAGTATTCCCAGAGAGACCATTTAAGCAGCAACAACAACCATATCCCCAAAAGAAGTTTGATTCATTTTCTCCAACATACAACCAAGGGTGGAAAGATCAACCAGACATGAGGTATGGATCTGGACAACAATAAAGGCCGCCTTTTCAACCAAACTTCCAGCAGCCTCCACCTTACCAACAGGGCTTCCAACAACCCTAAAGGAGATTTGAAGCTCAAACATCAACAAGTCAGCAACAAGGGAATCCTCCACCAAAGGTAGATTCTAATACTGATGATCTTTTGAAGAAAATTGTTCTTAACCAACAGAATGAGCTGAAGAGTCAAAGTTTGGAGCTGAGGGAGTTGAAGACTCAAATGAACCAGATTGCAACCGCCCACCATGAACTTGTGAGTAAGAATTCTGGAAATCTACCTTCCCAACCCACTCCAAATCCAAAGGGAAATGCCAGTGCCATCACATTGAGAAGTGGAAAGCAAATGAATAATACATCTATACCTACCATTCCACTGGGATTCACCTCAACTCCGGAGAATCCGCATTCCAAACCAACTGATGAGCAATCTAAGGAGAAAGATAAAGGTAAGAAAAAGATTGATGACGTTCCTTCTAAACCCCTTCCTTTTCCCAACAGGGATGTTCAAACCAAGAAGATGGATAAAGAAGCAATGCAAAAGGAGGTTTTGGATACATTCAAGCATGTGGAGATCAACATTCCTCTACTTGAAGCCATTAAGCAAATTACAAGGTATGCAAAATTATTAAAAGAACATTATACCAATCGAAGAGGTCTCAAGGGAAATGAGAGGATCAACCTTGGACGGAATGTCTCAGAACTCATTACACCAACTCTAGCAATGCCAACAAAGTGCAAGGATCCCGCGACATTCACCATCCCATGTACCATAGGGGAGTTGCCCTTCTCTGATGCTCTTTGTGATTTAGGAGCTTCAATAAATGTGATGCCTCACTCTGTATTATCTTCTTTACAGGTTGGTGAGTTGAAGCCAAAAAGAGTAGTGGTGCAGTTGGAAAATAGAGCTACAGCATATCCAGTGGGATTTCTTGAGGATGTACTTGTCCGGGAAAGAGACATGATATTTCCAGCAGATTTCTACGTGCTTAACATGGAGGATGATCAGGTAAGTTCTCATGCCCCCATTATATTAGGTAGGACCTTCCTCAAAACTGCAAAAAATATCATAAATGTCAATGAGGGTACACTTTCCATGGAGTTTGGGGATGAAGTTGTGGTATTTAATGTCATTGAATCCATGAAGTACCCCTCAGAGGACCATTCTGATTTTGTTATATCCCATTTTAACCACTAAGTAAAAACACCATGGAATTGGATTGTCCTATGCTTTGGGAGATTATGAGTATTGGTTCTAGTTTGATGTCTAAGATTACTTCCACACCCGTTTATAAGGAACAAGACTCTCTAATATTTGATTTTGAAATGGAATCATATTCTGATTTTGATCATGTGAACTCTAATTATGACATGGTTGTTTAGTACGCTAATGGATTTGATGCATTATTTTCTAATTGTGATTATTTTTATTCTGATACTGATATTAATTGTGCAGATATGTCCCTTGCATCAATTTCTCCATCTATACATCACCCCCCTACATTGGAACTCAAGACATTGCCCCCAAATCTTAAATATGCATACCTGCTGAGTGGTGATAGATTACTTGTTATAATTTCTAACAATCTCTCTTTTGAACATGAAGAAAAACTTTTGAATCTTTTGAGAGATAACATTGGGGAAATTGGTTGGACATTGGCAGACATATCAGGTATTAGCCCATCCATTTGCATGCATTGGATTCTCTCGGAGGATGGGGCTAAACCGGTGAGGCAACCACAAAGGTGACTCAATCCAACCCTTCTGGAGGTTGTTAAGAAAGAGGTTGAAAAATTGCTCGAGGCAGGTATAATTTACCCTATTTCTGACTCACAATGGGTTAGCCCTGTCCAGGTTGTACCTAAGAAAACTGGTGTTATTGTTGTTAAAAATGAAAAAGATGAATTAGTTCCAATGAGGGTACAAAACAGTTGGCGTGTGTGTATTGATTATAGGAAACTAAATCATTCCACTCGCAAAGACCATTTCCCCCTCCCATTTATTGATCAGATGCTTGAGAGACTAGCTGGGAAGACACACTATTGTTTCTTGGATGGATTTTCTGGCTATTTTCAGGTTCCCATTGCAGCAGAGGACCAGGAGAAGACGACATTCACCTGCCCATTCGGTACCTTTGCTTACCGAAGGATGCCATTTGGACTTTGCAATGCCCCAGGTACCTTCCATAGATGCATGGTGAGTATTTTCTCAGATTTCATTGAGACCTGCATGGAGGTATTTATGGATGATTTTACAATTTATGGGTCCTCATTTGATGAATGTCTCTCTAGTTTGGGCGATGTGTTGTATCGTTTTATTGAGAAGAATCTGGTCTTAAATTTTGAAAAATGTCATTTCATGGTCGAAAAGGGAATTGTCTTAGGTCATATAGTCTCACAACATGGAATTGAAGTTGATAAATCTAAGGTAAACATTATTTCTTCCTTCCATATCCTACATTTGTGTGTGATGTTCGATCATTCCTTGGACATGCTGGATTTTATCAACGCTTCATCAGAGATTTTAGTAAGATCGCTCTACCCTTATCACGATTCCTTCAAAAAGATATTGAATTCAATTTTGATGATTCATGTAGGGTATCATTTGATGAGCTGAAGAAGTTTCTGACCACTCCACCAATCATACAGCCCCCGCGGTGGGACCTTCCATTTGAGCTTATGTGTGACGCCTCCAACTTCGCGGTTAGAGCTGTCTTATCTCAAAGGGTGGAAGGACGTTCACATGTGATCGCCTATGCATCAAGGACACTGGATTCAGCCCAATAAAACTACGCAACCACAGAAAAGGAGTTTCTTTCTGTCATATTTTCTTTAGATAAATTCCGTTCATATTTATTGGGCTCTAAAGTAGTTATTTTTTCTGACCATGCAGCTTTGAGGTACCTCCTGAAGAAGCCAGATGCAAAGCCACAACTTATCCGTTGGATGCTCCTTCTTCAAGAGTTTGACCTTGAGATAAAGTACAATAAGGGGTCAGAGAATTTGGTGGCGGACCACATGAGTAGGCTTACTAACACACTAGAGGATGACACCTTGGACCAGGTACCACTTCGGGACACTTTTCCCGATGAGCATCTTTATTCCATCTCAGGTACGCATCCATGGTATTCTGATTTAGTTAACTACATTGTTGCCTCTGAAATCCCTGAAAATTTAAAGAAACATCAAGTCCAAAAATTAAAAAGTGAGTCTAGGTTTTATGTGTGGGATGATCCTTACCTCTAGCGCATGTGTAGTGACCAAGTCATTAGGAGGTGTGTTCCCGATCATGAGTTTGAGTCTGTTTTTCATTTCTGTCATACACTTGCTTGTGGAGGACAGTTTGGACCCCAACGGATATCTAGGAAGGTTTTGGACTCTGGATTATATTGGCCTAGATTATTCCATGATGGCCATGTGTTTTCTAAGTCATGCTCTCGTTTCCAACACACTAGGAACATTTCTAAGAGACATGCGATTCCCCAACAACCCATATTATTCTATGAGATTTTTGATGTATGGGGCATTGATTTTATGGGTCCTTTTCCTAGTTCAGTTAGATTTTTTTATATTTTGGTTGTTGTTAATTATGTGAATAAATGGGTGGAGCCCAAGGCCACCAGGACTGACGATTCTCATGTTGTAGTGGATTTTGTCAAGGCTCAAATTTTCTGCAGGTTTGGAGTACCAAAGGCTATCATCAGTGACCAAGGGACACACTTTTGCAATAGGAATTTTTCTTCCCTCCTTCAAAATTATGGGGTGACACACAAAACATCAATACCATACCACCCCCAAACAAATGGCCAGGCTGAGGTCTCAAATCATGAGCTGAAACAAATCTTGGGGAAAACCGTGCAGCCAAATTGGATAGATTGGAGCAAGCGCTTGGATGATGCATTGTGGGCTTATAGGACAGCATACAATACCCCCATTGATATGTCCCCATTTCGGATTGTTTTTGTGAAATCATGTCATCTCCCAATGGAAGTTGAGCATCAGGCATATTGGGCTATAAAAAAATGCAACATGGATTTGGCCCAAGCTGGAATCCAAAGGAAGTTTCAAATTCAAGAGCTTGAGGAGATTCGACTGTCATCATATGAGAACTCAAGGCTCTACAAAGAGAGATCAAAATAATCTCATGACAAAATGATCTAACAAAGGGAGTTTCATGTTGGAGAGAAAGTCCTTCTCTATAGTTCATGACTAAAGCTGATGCCTTGTAAGTTGCGTTCCAGTTGGTTAGGTCCTTATGTTGTGACTAATGTTTTCCCTTATGGTGCAGTGGAGATCACACAAGAGGACACTGGAAGGATATTTACAGTCAATCGACAACGTTTGAAGAGATACATTGAGGGACTTCCTACTGATGCAGTAGATTTTATCACACTGCATGACCCCATCATCACTTGAGCACATCAAGCTGTTCCTAACTCTTTCACTTTTATATTATTTGTCCTATTTAAAAATTCTGCATTTCATGTGCATATATCATCTCATGGGTTCACATTGAGTACAATGTAATATTTTAAGTGTGGGGGAGGGAACCTTTTAGTTTAGTAATTTCAATTGCTTTCTTGCTAAAAAAAACCAAAAAAAATTGTGTGTTTTTCAAATTTTGTGTGTTTATTTTACAATTTTCTATGTGTTTTTGAAACTTTTGAGCTGAAATGATTCTCATCACCATTTTTAAATCCATGTGAATAAGTGAAACAATTTACCCCTTGAAACTAAGCTTAAATGAATGCTGAAATGACTTTGTTTCAAGTTCAAATATTTAGTAATTTCATGAAAAGTACACTGAATTTTGAATCCCATGCCACATCTCACTGTCTTTATATTTGAAATCGCTTTCCTGTGAGGCTTATGAACCATTATTTTCATATTATTTACATTCACCTCACTTCTTTGGAGAACCAAACCATGCTTGATTTAACCAGAATTTGATCTATTCCTATCAAAACTTGAGGGTTTGAGGTACTTATGTTTAAATGATTGAGGCATTTATTTGGTATTAAAGCCCCTATTTTAAAGAATCCTTTTTTATAATGGCCTACCTTGAATATGTAATCCTTTTATCCCTTATAAGCCATGCACAGCCTATTAGTTTAGCCACATTACAAGCCAATTTTTCCTATCCAATCAACTCTTGAAGTGAAATTTCATAATCTAGTTGAGCTAAAGTGTGGGGGAATCTATCTTGTGTTGTGCCACCACATTCTGTGATACTTTGGGTGGAAGATTAAATTCTGAAGAGATGTGTTTGCTACTGAAGATATTCATTATATTTAAAGTTGTGCCTTTTCTAGAGCTTTCATGACAAGTGAAGCTGTGCCTTTTCTAGAGCTTCTAATTTAGGTGGAAGGTTGTGCCCATCTGGAGCTTTCAAGAAAATCATGTTTGAGAAGATTGAAATTTTTGATGCTGAAATGATGAATGGTGTAAACCTTTCATGACTTTTCATGATGATGGAGTTTAATTGATACTATGGGGATTGAGGAGAAGACTATATTTAATTGAAAATTATATTAATGCAATTTTTCTTCAAAAAGAGTCAAGCCCTCCTCATTCAGCCTCAGAACTTTTCACATCTAAATCATACCAACCGAAAGCCATAGAACAACCCTAAAAAGCCCTCATGATAAACATACTTCCTTGACTCACATCGGGTGGCGATGCATGAATTTGTCAAGCCTATGGTGACCCTTGTATGAGTTTGGATGAGAAAGACATTGCAAAAAAATGACATTTGTGTGATAAGAGAAAATTCAAGTGAGGTAAGTGTTTTGTGCATGGGAGGATAAATAAAGTGGAAATATATTGAATGATATAAATGAAGAACTTGAAATAATGGTTTTTTATGAGGCATGATATCTTTTTTTTCTTGGTGTGTAATTGTTTGATCTCAAAGATATGTGTTTTAAAATTGGTTTTGATTTGATATTGATGTTTACTTGATATGAGATTTTGCTCCGGAGTGCAAAAGGGTAAGTGTGGGGGAGTTGATAAAACACTATTTTGTTGAATATTTTATTGATAATAAATGAAATAATTTCCTCACATTATGTTAAATATGTTTATTTATAAAATATTTGGGATTTGATCATTCATTTGAAAATTTGGTGAAAATTCCATTTTTACCCTTAATAGTGCACTGTAGTATTTAGAAGATAAATATTTTTTTATTTAATATTTGATTTTGAAATTTTGTAACAATGTTAATAACGTAATGTTCTACAACTATCATTCAGGACACTAGATCTAAAGAGTGCATTTGGATGGAGTAAATGGTCCATTAATCCAATGGTGGGCTGGACTCAGCAGATTGGACATGGGTTCTATATTGGGGACATATATTCTTCATCATTGCTTGGATTGAGGCCAAATTGTGAGGACTGATCGAGGACCTGATTTGGAACAAATAATCCTTCTGGAAGGCTGGTCAATTCACGCGTTGTGGAGGCCAAATGGGCAGTTCAATTTTTAATAAAATATTTTGCCGAATTTCCACATTCACACTTGAAACCACTTGTAACCTCTCCTCCCCTCCCCTATAAAAATTGGATTTTTTCTCATTTGGAGGGGTTGGGGACGTGAATTAGGATATTGAAGGAAGAGGAGAATTTGTTTCACCCAAATTCTCCAACCATTGTAATAGGGGTAGCTCTTGAAGCAAGGATCCCCTCATCGAAGCCTTCTTCTTCTCCTTCACGTTGTAATGATTTTGTTTGTGTAATAAACATCTTTGTTCTTCTTTCATTTCTTCTATTTTCTTCTGTTTTGTTTAAATTTATTCTTCTATTAATCTTACTCTTTTGGCTGGAATTCTTTAGTAGAAGCGTTATTGGGTTATACCCATTATAAACCTTTGCACATGCAAAATGCTTCTACGATGATTACGCCACCCATGGAAGAGTAGTTCATTTTAGTAATCGATTGACCTATATCCTTCTTCATTCATTTATTTTGAATCAATGAGATACTGTAATTCACATATTATGATCTATTAATTGAGTGTTTAATTTAAATGAAACTAAGCAAGCAATTGGATAGTTAACACAAAACACGCGAGGTCGGGAATTGTGTGAACTGTGAGAGCGCAACCTTAACCGGTAATTCAAAACCACACGGGATCAATTTGTAGAGATAAAATACAATCCCTAAACTCAATTAATCCTCATTTATAGAGTAGTTATGTGACTTAATTTACCACTGACCATAATATAATCATAGAACATCAATCAAAGCAGGGTGTTGCGATTTCATGTTCCGAAGTTAGTCTAAGGTTAAATTCACTTCATCTTCGTGGTAAAGTTAATTCTCGTAGGGTTCGGGATTTAAAAAATTAAGGGATCATAATTAAGTGAATATTAATTTAAATGATAATGATTAATAAATGATTTAAGAGGTAGAGTTACATCGATAACGCCTTTTAAATATTGTCTAAAAAACATCTTTTTGTTGTGTCATTTTAATCAAACTTCATTTCAAAACTAAAAACAAAAAAAATACAACCTTCTTCCAGAAAACTTCTTATATATTCATAAACTATAACCAACCCCCATCCTTTCAAGTAGTGTTTTTATACTCTTTTATTTTATTTTTACAATACCTTTAAAAAGTTTTTTTAAATCTACTTCATCCTTTGAGAGACGACCTTGGTCATCCACTCTGCTGCACCTAAGTACCCCAAAATCGCATTAATCATTTGAGGGTGCCCACGATAGCGCTCTATAAAATTGGCGCCATTTACGAGGAGGTAAGTAATTATTTCAACCAATTAGAGGTATTTATTTTATTTTACATTTTAATTATCTTCCTCTCTTCTTTCTTCCGTATTTACCCAATCTGATTTTTTTCCTTCTTCTTTTATTTCCTTATACTTCTTTTTGGACCATCAACTCAAACTTCTAATTTTTTTTACTATGGTACACTTTCTTTCTTTTCATTTTTATTTGATTAATGACACGAACTAATCCCAAAGATCTATTAGATCTTGACCCTAAGATTGGACGTAGCCTTAGGGCACGAATCAGACACTCTTAGACTACAGGAAGTTTCAATATTCAATCAGTTGGTGAATTCCTCTCTTTTGGAAACATTGGAATTGGAAGTTATTCAAATTAAAACATAAAAGAAGAACCAATGGCTGAAAATAATGGAAATGAACTTAATATAACCATTCTAGAATTGGCTACACCTGATATTAACTATCAACCAAATTGTATTGCATACCCAAATCTCGAATCGGACTTTGAACTGAAATCTGGGTTAATTCACTTACTTCCAAAGTTTCATGTCCTCTCTAGTGAGGATCCCAATAAACATTTGAAATAATTTAATGTGGTTTTCTCAACCTTGAAACCAAGAAATGTATCTGAAGACCAAATCAAATTAAGAGCATTCCCATTCTCACTTGATGGAGGTGCGAAAGATTGGATTTATTATATACAACCCGAAGATGTAACTTATTGGAACGATTTGAAACATCTTTTCTTACAGAGATTTTTTCCAGCATCAAGGACCACTTACATTCGTAAGGAGATCTCGGGGATCAAGCAAGCACAAGGGGAGTCAATATATGAGTATTGGGAGAGATTCAAGAAGTTGTGCGCAAGTTGTCCGCAACACCAAATCAGTGAGCAACTCATCATCCAATACTTCTACGAAGGAATCACACCCATGGAGAGTAGCATGCTGGATGATGCAGCTGGAGGAGCCTTGGTGGACAAGAAACCAGTAGCCGCACGTGCATTGATCGACAAGATGGCCCAAAACTCCCAACAATTTGGTGATCGAGGTACACCACATATCAGGGGAGTACATCAGGTAAGTCCTTCTCTTGAGAGTCATTTTATTGATACCATGTTAGAAGCATTGACAACTATGGTGAGGCAAATTGCTTTGGAACAAAATACATCTCTACCCCCTCCTTCAAGGCCTTGTGGCATTTGCACTGAGACAAGCCACCCAACTGACTGTTTCCCACAACTACAAGAGACAGAGGATTGCGTATCAGTAATCCCAGGGAGACCATTTAAGCAGCAACAACAACCATATCCCCAAAATAATTTTGATTCATTTTCTCCAATATACAACCAAGGGTGGAAAGATCAATCGGACATGAGGTATGTCTCTGGAAAACAACAAAGGTCCCCTTTTCAACCAAACTTCCAGCAACCTCCACCTTACCAACAGGGTTTCCAACAACCCCAAAGGAGATTCGAAGCTCAAACATCAACAAGTCATCAACAAGGGAATCCTCCACCAAAGGTAGATTCTAATACTGATGATCTTTTGAAGCAAATTGTTCTTAATCAACAGAATGAGCTGAAGAGTCAAAGTTCGGAGCTGAGGGAGTTGAAGACTCAAATGAGCCAGATTGCCACCACCCTCCATGAACTTGTGAGTATGAATTCTGGAAATCTTCCTTACCAACCCACTGAAAATCCAAATGGGAATGTCAGTTCCATCATATTGAGAAGTGGGAAGTAAATGGACAATACATCTGTACCTACCATTCCACCGGGATTCACCTCAACTCTGGAGAAGCCGCATTCCAAACCAACTGATGAGAAATCCAAGGAGAAAGATAAAGGTAAGAAAAATATTGATGATGTTCCTTCTAAACCCCATTCTTTTCCCAATTGGGTTTTTCAAACCAATAAGATGGATGAAGAAGCAATGAAAAAGGAGGTTTTGGATACATTCAAGCATGTGGAGATCAACATTCCTCTACTTGAATCCATTAAGCAAATTCCAAGGTATGCAAAATTCTTAAAAGAACTTTGTACCAATCGAAGAGGGCTCAAGGGAAATGAGAGGATCAACCTTGGAAGGAATGTCTCAGCACTCATTACACCAACTCTAGTAATGCCAACAAAGTGCAAGGATCCTGGGACATTCACCATCCCATGTACCATTGGGGAGTTGCACTTCTATGATGCTCTTTGTGATTTAGGAGCGTCAATAAATGTGATGCCTCACTCTATATTTTCTTCTTTACAGGTTGGTGATTTGAAGCCAACAAGAGTAGTGGTGCAGTTGGAAAATAGAGCTACATCATATCCAGCGGGAGTTCTTGAGGATGTACTTGTCCGGGTAAGAGACATGATCTTTCCAGCAGATTTCACTACTAGAATTTGGGGTTTTTCCCACACTTACATACCAACGGTTTCATAGAACCGTTGGTAAAGGATGGTTTAGGGAAGGTTTTACCAACGGTTCTAGTAAACCGTTGGTATTGATGTGTTTAGGGGATTTTTACCAACGGTTCTCATTGAACCGTTGGTAAAAATATGGTTGGGGGAGGTTTTTCCCAACGGTTCTAAAGAACCGTTGGTATAGGTGTGGTTGGGGGAGGTTTTTACCAACGGTTCTAATGAACTGTTGGTATAGGTGTGTATATACCAACGGT
Organism: Viscum album; assembly: GCA_963277665.1. Taxonomy (NCBI): domain Eukaryota; kingdom Viridiplantae; phylum Streptophyta; class Magnoliopsida; order Santalales; family Viscaceae; genus Viscum; species Viscum album. The sequence continues at coordinate 1,136,619,781 of OY728129.1, forward strand.
TTTTAAAAACTGTTGGCACAACTTTCCCCCAAATTGGAAGCAGCCCATCCTATCCCCCATTCGCGATACAGAACCCTAAACGGGAGCAACATGCGATTTTGGAGCTCCTTCTGCCGGACCAATTTGGATCTTCGAGCTCCTTCAGGTTCCTCTTCTTCCATCCCATCCAAGGTGTTGAATCTACTTCCAAATATGATAAGACCCATCCTAAATTAGGTATTTTATTAACTGGAACCTTTTTTTATTGAAATTTATCTAATATTTCAGTTTTTAGATTTGATTTTTATGTGTTTATGTTTTTGATTCTGTTTTGATTTAACCTATATGCATTTGATTTAGACCCATCCTATATGTTTTTGTTTCTATGTTTTTGATTTTGATGTGTTTTTGTTTTTGTTTTTATTTTGATGTGTTTAAGGTATCTTATTAACTGGTACCTTAATTTTTATTGAAATTTATCTAATTATGTTTTTGATTTAGACCCATCCTATATGTTTTTGTTTCTATTTTGATGTGTTTATGTGATGAGCTTGTATCGTCATTAAGATGTGTCCAATGATTCTTTGATCATTGTTTTGTGGAGAATGAATGGTTTAGGACCATCATTAGAAGTAGCTTCCAGTGATACCATTTTAGTATAAGGGGAAACAAGATTATGATCTACAAGGGGGTGATTGAGTTGGTAGAGACCAAACATAGTTTGTTCCTTGTGTTCAAGAACCATAAATAGTGTTCCAATTAGGTGGTCATCAGTAAAGACATAGGTAATATTTCCAGGTCCTGTTTCATGAAGTCAAATATGTGGCGCTAGAGTGGTTTTGGATTGTTTGAGGTACTATTAGTGTGTTGTAAACCCTCATTTGTTCCATATTCATTTAAATTGATTTAATATCATTTTTTTCACACACACCATTATATACTCTCAAACTATATTTAGAGTGTATTTTTATTCTTATGGTGTTAAATATTTTAGTAAATGTCCATATTAGCTTCTTTTATGTGTTCTAGGGGTTTAGAGTAATGACAGGTCTGCATGATTATTGTGGGGTATTCTTTTCATATAAATATACCTATACTATGTCATCAAATGAATCAACCGTGGACAGCCCGACCACCCCCTGTGGACAGCCCCCCCCCCCCCCACCCCCTGGAAATCCCCCCACCCCGTTGACACCCTCGACCCCACTGGACAGCGCCGCCACCCCCGTGGACAGCCCGACCACCCCTCGTGGACAGCCCGCCCACCCCCCTGGACAGCCCCCCCCCCCTGGACAGCCCCGCCACCCACATGGGCTGCCCACCCACCCCCTGGACACCCCGTACCCCCCATGGGCAGCCCGCCCACCCCCTGGACACCCTGTACCCCCCCCCCCCCCCGGACAGCCCCACCCACCCCCTGGACACCCCGCTCACCTCCTTGGACAACCCGCCCACCCCCTGGACTCCCCCTACCCCATTGGACAGCCTGACCACCCCCGCGGACAGCCCGCCCACCTGGACACCCCAAACCCCCTAGACACCCCCCGACCCCCTGGACACCTCCAACCCCCTGGACGGCCCCACCACCCCCTAGACACCCTGCACCCCCTGGATAGCCCGCACCCCCCTTGGACACCCTGTACCTCCCCCGGACAGCCCGCTCACCTCCTTGGACAGCCCACCCCCTGGACACCCTGTACCCCCCCCCCCGGACAGCCCCACCCACCCCCTGGACACCCCGCTCACCTCCTTGGACTGCCTGACCACCCCCCCTGGACACCCTTCACCCCCCTTAGACACCCTGTACCCCCCCCCCCCCCGGACAGCCCGCTCACATCCTTGGACAGCCCGCCCCCCCGGACAGCCTGCTCACCTCCTTGGACATCCCACCCCCTAGACACCCTGTACCCCCCCCCCCCCCCGGACATCCCCACCCACCCCATGGACACCCCACTCACCTCCTTGGACAGCCCGCCCACCCCCCCTGGACACCCCGCACCCCCCTTGGACACCATGTACCCCCCTCCCCCTCGGACATCCCGCTCACCTCCTTGGACAGCCCCCCCCCCCCCCCGGACAGCTCTCTCACCTCCTTGGACAGCCCACCCCCTGGACACCCTGTACCCCCCCCCCCGGACAGCCCCACCCACCCCCTGGACACCCCTCTCACCTCCTTGGACATCCCTCCCACCCCCTGGACTCCCCCTACCCCATTGGACAGCCTGACCACCCCCACGGACAACCCTCCCACCTGGACACCCCGACCCCCTGGACACCTCCGACCCCCCGGACGGGCCCACCCCCTAGACACCCCGCACCCCCCCTGGACACCCCGCACCCCCCTTGGACAGTCCCGCCACTCCCCTGATCGTTATCATACTCCTCATCTTGATCTCCCTGAAGAATTTAAAGTATAAAACTCATATACTCCCAACAAGATCCTTAAGGATTATGTATTCCTTGATCCACTTCCAATATCTTACTGGGCAATCCTTGAATATAGGCATTAGAAATTATGTATCTTATTTTCTTATATACACTATATTTTGTTGTATTTCTTAATATGATTCTCATATAGAGTAATGTGTCAGCTATGCTTTTATATAAAGTAAACAATTGTCATTTACCTAAATATTTTTTTGATTATACTTCAATATTATTGAATTGCTTTGAAATGAATTATTTCAGTTTTTTTACAAAATGGACAGAAGTTGGATGTACGAAACTGATCGAATTTCAACCGATTTTCAAAATAATTTGAACAGCTTTCTAGATTTTTCATTTAACAAGGCTTCAGATAGTGGTCGCATACACTGCCCATGTTTTAATTGTGTTGGAAGACCTTGGTTGAGTCATGACGCAGTTAGCTATCATATAACCAAATATGGTTTCCAAACAAACTATTATGTGTGGTATCACAATGGAGAGAAAATGGAATCTCAAAATGTTGATGATCCAAATGATAAGACTGAATTGGATAGTTTGATATATGATCGGTTTCCATTTATTCGGAATCATGAGAAGGAAAGGATGTCCAGTCAACAAGATTTCGATACAAGCACACATGATGCGTCCAATGAAAATGATGATGTTGATAGGGTGAAAAAATTGAATGATGTTGCGACGACTCCAGTATATCGGCAATGTGGTAAAATGAAAAAGTTGGAATTTTTAATCCGGTTGTTTCATGGGAAAACTATGTATGGGATTTCAAATACTGCAATTGATTACATTCTTACCTTCTTGAAGGACTTACTTCCAGATGATGCAGATATTCCCTCAAACCACTATATGGCATGGAAGTTAGTTGATGAAATTTGATTCTCAAAAAAAATCATGTTTGCTCGAATGATTGCAGCTTATTTTGGGAGGAAACTGTTGAAAGAAATGATTGTATCAAATGTGGAACCTCTTGATGGAAGCCAAAAGATGATGGATCACTATATCGTGTGCCACAAAAAGTAATGTGGCACTTTCTATTGATACCCAGATTATAGAACCTTTTCATGTCTGATGAAATATCCGTAAAAATGTGATGGCATGACACCGAGAGAAAAAAGAATAATGAAGAGTTGGTTCACCCTGCAGATGGATTTGCATGGCAGAGATTTGATGCTCGATATCCAGAATTTGCAGTCGACGTGCGTAATGTGAGACTGGGTCTTTCATGTGATGGTTTTAATCCATTTGGGCATATGCTTACTTCGCACAGCACATGGCCGGTTTTCATACACATTTATAACCGTCCCCCTTGGTTGTGTATGAAAAAGCATTACACTTTCTTGAGTATACTGATATATGGCCCTTCTGATCCCGACAATGATATAGATGTATACATGAAACCTTTAATAAAAGAGTTGAAACTTATTTGTGATGTGGTTGTGCCCACATACGATGCATGTTCGAAAGACATATTTCATATGCGTGTTGCGCTTATGTGGATGACCAATGATTTTTCTGCTTATGCAATGATGTCTGGATGGAGCACTAAAGGAAAATTGTCATGTCCTGTTTGTATGAAGAATACTCGATCGAGAACACTGAAATATCATCGTAGTTTTAGTTTTATGGGGCATCGACGATTCTTGCCAATGAATCATACATATAGAAACAATCGTCGATGATTTGACAATACCATTGAGAATGATGCGCCACCTCAGTGTATGTCTGGAACTGATGTTCTTAATGAATTGAAAGATTTCAGTTATTCATTTGGGAAGGGTGTCATGAAATCTAGAAAGAGGAAAAATGTTTCCAATGATACCTGTTACAATTGGAATAAGAAAAGTATATTCTTTGAGTTGTCGTATTGTTCAACCAACTTGTTACGTCATTGCTTAGACGTAATTCACATTGAAAAGAATATATGTGAAATATTGCTTTCGATTCTTTTAAATGTCAAGGGGAAGAAAAAAAGATGATTTAAGATCTCGGCGTGACTTGGTAGATTGGGGGATCAGACCAAAATTACATCCTGTCTGTATTAGTGAAAATAAATGGCAAGTTCCATGTGCTTCTTATGTGATGACACCTGCTGAAAAAAAACAATTTCTGGAAGTGCTAGAGACTATTAAAGTTCCTGATGGCTATTCAATCAATATATCAAAACGGGTCAACAGAAAAGAGTTGAAGATGGAATCTTTGAAGACTCATGATTATCACGTCCTTTTGCATGAGTTGATTCCAATAGCAATCCTTCATCTCTTGTCCAATAATGTTAGAGTCTCGGTTATTTGGTTGTGCTATTTTTTTAGAGATATTTGTGCTAAGAGGCTATCCAAATCCTTCTTGTAAAAACTGTTGGTAGAGACACCATTAATTTTGTGCGAGTTAGAGAAAATATTCCCTCCATCATTTTTTACATTCATGTTGCATCTGACTGTCCATATTTTGATAGAAATACTTCTTGGAGGACCCGTTGCTTTCTGTTGGATGTATCCAACTGAAATAAACATGTGCACATTAAAATAATATGTTCGGAACAGGAATTATCTGCAAGGTTCTATTGTTAACGGTTACTTGGCTCAAGAATGTATGTATTTCTGCGCAATGTATTTGTCTGATCTTACTAAGAGAGTAAACAGACCAATGAGAAATGAAGAAGAACAGTATGGGAAAATCGAACCCAGTTTTCCATCACTTCCTCCGACAGGAGGAATTCCGAGATTATATACATTGACGACATTAAGCCTTGAAGAGCGAGAGATGGCACATCGCACAGTGTTGTTCAATTGTGATTTGTTCGATGAGTATATCAAGTAAGTAAATTGTACATGTATCTCTTATCTTATCTCTTGTAATTTTAAATATTTGTTAAACTATTATTATTTTTATCTACAGGGAACATAAAGAATTGATATATAGACAGAATCGTTCTTTATCTTTTAGAAGGAAAGAGACTTTGCATAGCAAAGGTTTTTCTACTTGGTTGAAATTGAAGGTAAAAATATTTCTGTAATAACTAAATAAAAATAATATTTAATTAACTTTACTATTTGTTTATATTTCAGGTATCGAGTTTGTCTGCAGACTCTGTTTCTGAGGAAACTAGATCTTTGGCTTTTGGTCCTAATACCATGGTTCGTGCTTGTAAATCACTTGTGATCAATGGATACAAAATTATTATCACTGAACGAGAAAGAAACATGAGAACACAACATAATGGTGTTATGCTAACTGCCACAACAGACTGTTATGCCAGCTCATCGGATACTAGACCTCATTCTAAAAATGTTTCTTATTATGGAGTCGTGGAGAAAATAATAATTTTGGATTATTACTCACATGGTCGAGTCACGATGATGAAATTTCAATGTTTTGATTCAATGACGAGGCAAGGCACCTTTATTGATGATTGTGGATTTCGAGTTATTGAAATGACTCACACTCTTGCCACCGATGAACCATATGTATTGGCATCAATGGTGAAACAAGTTTTTTATTTCAAAGATCATCGTTATCCTAAATTCGTTGTAATTATTGAAGTAAATCCCAGACATGTTTTTGATGATGGTGATGATGAAGTTGACATTATCCCTACCGAAATTGGAAGCAATCCGTTTATTACTTATGATGACGCCAATAGATCAATTGTCAGAGTTGATTGTGAACCTGAAGTTGTGGTGGGAAATATATAGAATAATACAGTCGTCTTCTCACCTACATGTTTCACCTACATCATTCAGAGTGTGTATCCTAGTACTTACCTTCAAACCACCATAAATGTTCTTTTACATTATGTTTTTTATCAGAATGGTTTTTCTATATTTTTTTTGGGTTACACATTAGTTATCTATTTTTAATTACTTCCATATTTGTTTTAATTGCAGGAAATGACACCCATTGAAGAGAGGCGACGGAAAAAGATGACAGATAATAATCGTCGCATGGTACAGATGGGTGTTCCTCCACTCATCCCTGTTGTGAGTATTTTATTTCAAATATAAATATTTCAATAACTTATAATATCATGTGTTTACTTATGTGTTAAACTTTTTTTCAGGATCGACCCCCTAGACGAGAGATATCTGACGAGGAGCCTGATATTGCTCCCAGTAGAGTGGCTGGTGGTAGGAGGGGGGTGGTGTCAGAGATGGACGATCATCTAGTAGGCCCGGTACTGAGGTCGGTGGTACGAGAGCTCATGGGGCAAGAGTTAGACGATCCACCACCACAGATGTATCTTCTTCACCCCATTTTCATCCTGGTGTGTCTCCAGGGACACACGGGATATTTAGACCTCCGATGTTTACAGTACCAGTTGGCCTGACATCTATGACATCATCTTTTGCTTTTGGTTCATTATCTCCAAGCTATTATATTCCACCTTCTTCGACTCCTGATGCGACACAGTATGCAGCTGAGGAGTGTACACTGAGGGACACTCCACCTGTACATGATATTCCTTCAGCTTCTGCACATCCAGTGACGCCCATTGATCTGACTACCACAGGTATATTTATCTGATTCTATCAAATTTTTATACCAAAATTTATTTTGTTATAACTTGTACTGATATTATTTTTCTTTAATAACATATTCATCTACAGATAGGAGGCGGGGGAGGGGGCGTACTCACTTGCGTGCGGTATGGAACCTCCAGACACAGTTGATGGTTGAATATAATGTTTATGGACAAATGATTGAGAAATCTAGGCAAGAATGTCGGGGTTTTTTGGCGACGCTAGCCAAATACTCCGATATCATTCCGGTCAGCCCTCTCTCTTGGAGACAACTGCCACATGAAGTCAAAGATAACGCATGGGCACAAATATGGGTAAAAAATATATTGGATTTAATGTATTATTTTTTTTGTATTTATATGAACTAATCTATTGGGTTTCAGCTTCGGTTTAACTTCCATGATGGCGAAGGTCCACGACCAGCGCGTTTAAAATAGTTGGGAGAGCTTTGGAGAGCTTATAAGCATGACCTGTATGTTGGATGGTGTGATAGGGTGGGAACGGATTTAGAGACATTACCTATCGTGGATGACTGCCCGATAGAGCAATATCTCCCAATGATTACCCATTGGGCGACTGCCAAATTTAAGGTATTAATATCATTTGAGGTATTTAAATCAGAGTTTTTATATTTGGCATTAATATAATCTTATTTATTATTAAAACTTATTTAGGAATATTCTAAAAAAAACATTGATTCAAAGCAATACCTTCACACTTTGGGGTGCACAACTATGTCAGATCATGAGAGGCAGCTGGTACGATATAGTTGTTTATAATTTTTCTTTAGGACTTTCCCTTTTTATTATTACCTACTTAAATTATGTGATTTATTGAATATTGAATATATGATTATACTTGAACTTTATACTGTTTCAATTTCATTACAGAAGCACAAATTGAATATTGAAGGACGTATCCCTCGAGAAAAATTGTTTTGGTCGAGTAGAAGAAAAAAAGATGGAACTGCGGTAAATGAATCAACCCAAGAAAAGATTGTAAGTTTTAATTTATTTATTTCAAAGTTTAATATCTCTTTTGAAATTTATTAATCTATTAATATTTTTAACAGGCTGCTTTAGAGGATCTTGATGCCCTAGAGCCTGACAATTTTGGGCCACATGATCATTTATATCAGGTTTTGGGAGAGGAGCACTCTGGTCGAGTACGCTGCCGACCTGGTAAGAATATAGTCCCGAAGAGGTATTGGTCCTCTCCAGGTATCCATTCTAGTACGAATGAGTTGGAATAGATCAAGGAGCAAGCAAGAAAATCTGATAAAAGGGTCACAAAGTTGGAAGTACAAGTTCAAACGAGGGACAAAGAATTTATGAAACTGATGAAATCTTTATCTTCATCACTTCCACCAGAGGCTAGCGCGGCTTGTCATACATTTATGTCGTCGATGGTTACATTATCCAATGCACCATGCGACAGCTCTAGTGGAGATCGAGATCATGACGTTTCTGGTGATGAAGAGGATGCTGAAGAGGATGAGGGAGAGGATGAGGATGAGGACGAGGGTGAGGATGGGTCTGAGGGTGAGGATGGGGCCACTACTGGAAAGATGATCTTTCCCAGCACTTCTATACCAACGGTTTGTAAAAACCATTGGTATAGATACCATTTCCCAATGGTTCACCAAAACTGTTGGGAAAGCCATAGATTTCCCCACCTTTCCCAACGGTTTGGCAAACCGTTGGGAAAGGGTCACTCTTTCCCAACGGTTTATGTTAAACCATTGGGAAAGGGTGTGTTTTCAGCCTCTTTCCCAACGGTTCACCAAAACCGTTTGGAAAGAGTGACCTTTCCCAACGGTTCACAAAAACCGTTGGGAAAGGGTGTGTTTTGAGCCTCTTTCTCAACGGTTCACCAAAACCGTTGGGAAAGGGTGAACTTTCCCAACGGTTCACCAAAACCATTGGGAATGAGTGACCTTTCCCAACGGTTCACCAAAACCGTTGGGAAAAAACACCCAAAAAACCAACCTTCGGCCTAAAAAACTCAACCCACCCCTAACCTATCCCAACGGTTTTGAAAACCGTTGGGATAGGTTCTTTAATTTTTTTCCAGATCTACTAACTAAGAACATTATATAAATCAAAATTTTAACTAATTATGATAATACATATATATATTCATGAAATTATGTTTACAAAAGTGATGTTAGCTTAGTGGTTAAGTCGTTCGATTATAAACGAGGGGTCCTGGGATCAAATCCCAGCGGATGTTTTATTTTTGGAATTTATATACCAACGGTTCCATTACCGTTGGTATAGATTTCATATTACATATACCAACGGTTTCCAAAACCGTTGGTACAGACCTATCCCAACGGCTTACTTGGCTACGGTTCTCCAAACCGTTGGTAAAGGTTAGTTTTCCAGTAGTGGGCCGAGGGTGAGGATGGGGATGAGGATGAGGATGAGGCCGACGATGAGCATGGGGACGATGATGAGGATGACGACGAGGACAGAGATGGCGGAGAGGATGAGGCCGATGATGATAGTGGTGATAGTGATGGTGATCAGGGGCAGATTGATCCATTTCATTTTTGAATTCTGTATAACTCTTTTTTTTTACCTGGTTTTCCACTCTGGGGTTTTCCTTTGCTTCATAGGGATGTTGTTATCAGATCTCTTTTTTGCACTTGATTCTTATTGTATGATTAGTCTACTACCTAGACCTTTAGTATTCCTTGGTACTGTGATTCCCTGTATGATATCTGGTTTGATAAGTTAATATGGTCATCTTAATATTCAAAAACAATCACTCGAAATTTGGGGTGTCCATGGGCCGGGTCGGGTCGGGTCGGGTCATGGGTGTTCTAGGGCCTAAGGAAATATGGTCATCCATAAGTAAGATTTAGGTCCTAAGGACATGACCTGAAAAATTATGTGTTTTAGATCCATGGGTAATATTGGGGGTTCATTTTAAAAATAATAAAATGAGAGTTTTTGAGGTGGAAAATTATTTATTAGGTGATGAATTACCTTGGTTAAAAAATATAAATATGTGTGTGTATTTTTGATTTTGATAAATGGATTTTAATGATAATGAAATATTGGTTAATTTATTTGGTTAAAAAATTTATTGTTAACATTTTTATTCTCTATTTTATATATTTTCATTGATTGGGAATATAATTTACAAAAAAAAATATCCAATTACTTATAATATTTATATGTATTAAATTGAGTAATTTTGAGAAATTTTTATGTTGTATTATGTTCAAATTTTGCATATATAATATGAAAAATGTAAAGAGTTTATATTTCACCCTTAATATCAATTATTGACAGCACTTTTAGTTTATGGTTGGTGGCTTAGAGTGCACTAAAAATGGATTCGAATTCTATTTAAACTTTAGTAAAATGATCCATGGGTCATTTGTGTCGTGTAGGAGTCAACCCCGCCTTAATCTGAGGCACGGTGTGGCCGGTACCACTCAAACTATCTCACTTTTATTTGAAATGGACAGGATTTTAAGTGAAAACAACTACCGACATACGGAAAACCAACCAAAAGCATTCGGATTCTGTTGAAACTTTAGGAAAACAATCCATGGGTCATTTGTGACATGTACGAGTCAACCCTGCCTCAATCCGAGGGCCAGTGTGGCCGATACCACTAAAAGTTTCTTTCTTTTGTTTAAAATGGATGCGCTTTTAATTAAAATAAACGACATACAGAAAACCAACCAAACCCATTTTTATTGTGTTGATACTTTATGAAAACAATCCATGGGTCATTTGTGATGTGTACGAGTCAACCCTGCCTCAATCCGAGGTGCGGTGTGGCCGACACCACTCAAAGTGTCTCACTTTTCTTTGAAATGGATAACAGTTTAAGTAAAAACAACAACTGACATATGGGAAACTGACCAAATGCATTCAGATTCTATTGATACTTTAGGAAAAGTATCCATGGGTCATTTGTGTTGTGTACGAGTCAACCCCGTCTCAATCTGAGGCATGGTGTGGCCGGTACCACTCAAATTGTCTCACTTTTATTTGAAATGGACATGATTTTAAGTGAAAACAACTACTAGCATGTGGAAAACTGACCAAACCATTCGGATTCTGTTGAAAATTTAGGAAAATGATCCATGGGTCATTTGTGATGTGTATGAGTCAACCCCGCCTCAATACGAGGGCCAGTATGGCCGGTACCACTAAAAGTGTCTTTCTTTTGTTTTAAAATGGATGCGCTTTTAATTAAAATAAACGACATATGGAAAACCAACCAAACGCATTATTGTGTTGATACGTTATGAAAATGATACATGGGTCATTTTTGATGTGTACGAGTCAACCCCACCACAATCTGAGGCACGGTGTGGCCGAAACCACTCAAAGTTTTTCACTTTTCTTTGAAATGGATAACAGTTTAAGTAAAAACAACAACTGACATACGGGAAACGGGACAAACGCATTCGGATTCTATTGATACTTTAGGAAAAGTATCCATGGGTTATTTTTGTCGTGTACGAGTCAACCCCGCCTCAATCTGAGGCCCGGTGTGGCCGGTACCACTCAAATTGTCTCACTTTTATTTGAAATGGACAGGATTTTAAGTGAAAACAACTACCGGCATACGGAAAACTAACCAAACGCATTCAGATTCTGTTGAAACTTTAGTAAAATGATACATGTGTCATTTGTGACGTGTATGAGTCAATACCGCCTCAATCTGAGGCACGGTGTGTCCGGCACCACTCAAAGTGTCTCACTTTTCTTTGAAATGGACAACAGTTTATGTAAAAATAGCAACTGACATACGGTAAATGGACCAAATACATTCGGGTTCTATTAATACTTTAGGAAAAGTATCCATGGGTCATTTTTGTTGTGTAAGAGTCAAATTCGCCTCAATCTGAGGCACGGTGAGGCCGGTACCACTCAAATGGTCTCACTTTTATTTGAAATGGACAGGATTTTAAGTGAAAACAACTACATGCATACGGAAAACTGACCAAACGCATTCAGATTCTGTTGAAACATTAGGAAAACGATCCATGGGTCATTTTTGACATGTACGAGTCAACCCTGTCTCAATCTGAGGGCCGGTGTGGCCGATACCACTAAAAGTGTCTTTCTTTTGTTTAAAATGGATGCGCTTTTAATTAAAATAAACGACATATGGAAAACCAACCAAAACCATTCGGATTGTGTTGATACTTTAGGAAAATAATCCATCGGTCATTTGTGACGTGCACGAGTCAACCCCGCCTCAATCCGAGGCGCAATGTGGCCGGAACCACTCAAAGTGTCTCGCTTTTCTTTGAAATGGACAACAGTTTAAGTAAAAACAACAACTGACATACGGGAAACAGACCAACCGCATTCGGATTCTGTTGATACTTTAGGAAAATTATCCATGGGTCATTTTTGTCGTGTACGAGTCAACCCCACCTCAATCTGAAGAACGGTGTGGCCGGTACCACTCAAACTGTCTCACTTTTATTTGAAATGGACATGATTTTAAGTGAAAACAACTACCAGCATGAGGAAAACTGACCAAACGCATTTGGATTCTGTTGAAACTTTAGGAAAAGTATCCATGGGTTATTTTTGACATGTACAAGTCAACCCCGCCTTAATCCGAGGTCCGGTGTGGCCAGTACCACTAAAAGTGTCTTTCTTCTGTTTAAAATGGATGGGCTTTTAATTAAAATAAACGACATACGGAAAACATACCAAACACATTAGGATTCTGTTGATACTTCAGGAAAAAAATCCATGGGTCATTTGTGACGTGTATGAGTCAATACTGCCTCAATCCGAGGCGCGATGTGGCCAGCACCACTCAAAGTGTCTCACTTTTCTTTGAAATGGACAATAGTTTAAGTAAAAACAACAACTGACATACGGAAAATGGACCAAACGCATTTGGATTCTATTGATACTTTAGGAAAAGTATCCATGGGTCATCTGTGTCGTGTACGAGTCAAACTTTCCTCAATCTGAGGCACGGTGTGGCGGGTACCACTCAAATTGTCTCACTTTTATTTGAAATGGACATGATTTTAAGTGAAAACAACTACCGGCATACGGAAAACCGACCAAACGCATTTGGATTCTGTTTAAACTTTAGGAAAACGATCCATGGGTCATTTGTGACGTGTACGAGTCAACCCTACCTCAATCCAAGGGCCGGTGTGGCCGGTACCACTAAAAGTGTCTTTCTTGTGTTTGAAAAGGACATCATTTTAAGTGAATACAACTATAATTTACACTTATCAACGATAGTCGCAAAATATTTTTCATGAGTTGGGTAGTTTCACTCGCGGGTTCATAAGTGACGAGACTCCTAAGAAAATACCTTTTCACCATATATTATAAACAATACAAGTTCAATGCAAAATTCATCACAAATCATTACATACCCAAATCTAGGATCATAAAAAAATGGGATGTGAGCCAATTTCAAACTCTTATTCAACTCTAATAGGTATTTCTCATACTATTCTACCTATTAGAATTTGATGGGGAGGTGGGGGCTATGCTGGTTGGGGGGTTGTGCAGGGGTGAGTTGAATTACTACTGGATGATTGTTGTCTTATGAAGATTGAAATAGGGAATTGTTGTACATGACATGGTTGGAAGAGTTTGATGATTTTATGTGTTTTTTTGTTCTATTTAAGGTGTTTTTTATACTGTTTCAAGTCTGTATGTGTTTTTGTGATTTTATTTATGCAGGTGTATAGTGGAGGGGCTACTGGAGGGAGGGGGCTGATGGGCTGTAGTTCTAGAAAAACTCAATACCAACGGTTATAAACCGTTGGTATAAGGGTGCTGGAATTCTGGAAAAACACTATACCAACAGTTTTAAACCGTTGGTATAGGTGTTCTGGATTTCTGGGAAAACTTATACCAACGGTTTTAAACCATTGGTATAGGTGTCTGGATTTCTGGAAAACCAATACCAACGGTTTATAACTGTTGGTATAGGTGTTGCTGGAAAACCAATACCAATGGTTTACAACCGTTGGTATAAGTTTTCTTGAAAATCACATTACCAACCGTTTAGAACCGTTGGCATAATACTTCCTAAAATGCATTACCAACGGTTTATAACTGTTGGTATACATTGGGTTAAATTTATATAACCAATATACCAACGGTTTGGATCAAACCGTTGGTATAAGGCTTTCCTCACGGCTAACTAGCCAACGGTTTGGAAAACCGTTGGTATATGATATACCAATGGTTTTCCAGCCTATACGAACGGTTTAAAACCGTTGGTATAACCTTCTTTTTCAGTAGTGTTTCTACGTGCTTAACATGGAGGATGATCAGGTAAGTTCTCATGACCCCATTATCTTAGGTAGGCCCTTCCTCAAAACTTCAAAAACTATCATAAATGTCAATGAGGGTACACTTTCCATGGAGTTTGGAGATGAAGTTGTGGTATTTAATGTCATGGAATCCAGGAAGTACCCCTCAGAGGACCATTCTGCTTTTGTTATCTCCCATTTTGAACCACCAAGTAAAAACACCATGGAATTGTATTGTCCTATGCTTAGGGAGATTATGAGTATTGGTTCTAGTTTGATGTCTAAGATTACTTCCACACTCGTTTATAAGGAACAAGACTCTCTAAGATTTGATTTTGAAATGGAATCATATTCTGATTTTGATCATGTGAACTCTAATTATGACATGGCTGTTGAGTACGCTAATGGATTTGATGCATTATTTTCTAATTGTGATGATTTTTATTCTGATACTGATGTTCATTGTGTAGATATGTCCGTTGCATCAATTTCTCCATCTATACATCACCCCCCTACATTGGAACTCAAGCCATTTCCCCCAAATCTTAAATATGTATACCTGCTGAGTGGTGATATATTACCTGTTATCATTGCTAACAATATCTCTTTTGAACATGAAGAAAAACTTTTGAATCTTTTGAGAGATAACATTAGGGCAATTGGTTGGACATTGGCAGACATATCAGGTATTAGACCATCCATTTGCATGTATAGGATTCTCTTAGAGGATGGGGCTAAACCGGTGAGGCAACCACAAAGGAGACTCAATCCAACCCTTCTGGAGGTTGTTAAAAAAAGGTTGAAAATTTTCTCAAGGCAGGTATAATTTACCCTATTTCTGACTCAAAATGGGATAGCCTTGTCCATGTTGTACCTAAGAAAACTGGTGTTACTGTTGTTAAAAATGAAAAAGATGAATTAGTTCCAATGAGGATACAAAACAGTTGGCATGTGTGTATTGATTATTGGAAACTAAATCATTCCACTCACAAAGACTATTTCCCCCTCCCATTTATTGATCAGATGCTTGAGAGACTAGCTGGGAAGACACACTATTGTTTCTTGGATGGATTTTCTGGATATTTTCAGGTTCCCATTGCAGCAGAGGACCAGGAGAAGATGACATTCACCTACCCATTCGGTACCTTTGCTTACCAAAGGATGCCATTTGGACTTTGCAATGCCCCAGGTACCTTCCAGAGATGCATGGTGAGTATTTTCTCAAATTTCATTGAGACCTGCATGGAGGTATTTATGGATGATTTTACAGTTTATGGGTCCTCATTTGATGAATGTCTCTATAGTTTGGGTGATGTGTTGCATCGTTGTATTGAGAAGAATCTGGTCTTAAATTTTGAAAAATGTCATTTCATGGTCGAAAAGGGAATTGTCTTAGTTCATATAGTCTCACAACATGAAATTGAAGTTGATAAATCTAAGGTAGACACTATTTCATCCCTCCCATATCCTACATGTGTGCGTGATGTTCGATCATTCCTTGGACATGCTGGATTTTATCGATGATTCATCAGAGATTTTAGTAAGATCGTTCTACCCTTATCTCGATTGCTTCGAAAAGATATTGACTTCAATTTTGATGATTCATGTAGGGTATCATTTGATGAGATGAAGAAGTGTTTGACCACTCCACCAATCATACATCCCCGCGGTGGGACCTTCCATTTGAGCTTGTGTTTGACGCCTCCAACTTCGCGGTTAGAGCTGTCTTATCTCAGAAGGTGGAAGCACGTTCACATGTGATCGCCTATGCATCAAGGATACTGGATTCAGCCCAATCAAACTACACAACCATGGAAAAGGAGTTTCTTGCTGTCATATTTGCTTTAGATAAATTCTGTTCATATTTATTGTGCTCTAAAGTAGTTGTTTTTTCTAACCATGTAGCTTTGAGGTACCTCCTGAAGAAGCCAGATGAAAAGCCATGAATTATCCATTGGATGCTCCTTCTTCAAGAGTTTGACCTTGAGATAAAGGACAAGAAGGGGTCAGAGAATTTGGTGGTGGACCACATGAGTAGTCTTACTCACACACTAGAAGATGACACCTTGGACTAGGTACCACTTCGAGACACTTTTCCCGATGAGAATCTTTATTCCATCTCAGGTACGCATCCTTGGTATGCTGATTTAGTGAACTACATTGTCGCCTCTGAAATCCCTGAAAATTTAAAGAAACATCAAGCCCAAAAATTAAAAAGTGAGTCTAAGTTTTATGTGTGGGATGATCCTTACCTCTAGCGCATTTGTAGTGACCAAGTCATTAGGAGGTGTGTTACCGATCATGAGTTTGAGTCTGTTTTGCATTTCTGTCATACACTTGCTTGTGGTGGACACATTGGATCCCAACGGACATCTAGGAAGGTTTTGGACTCTGGATTATATTGGCCTAGATTATTCCATGATGCCCATGTGTTTTGTAAGTCATGCTGTCATTTCCAACACACTGGAAACATTTCTAAGAGACATGAGATACCCCAACAACCCATATTATTCTGTGAGATTTTTGATGTATGGGGCATTGATTTTATGGGTCCTTTTCCTAGTTCATTTGGATTTTTGTATATTTTGTTTTTTGTTGATCATGTGAGTAAATGGGTGGAGGCCAAGGCTACCAGGACTGACGATTCTCATCTTGTAGTGTATTTTGTCAAGGCTCAAATTTTCTGCAGGTTTAGAGTACCAAAGGCTATCATCAGTGACCAAGGGACACACTTTTGCAATAGGAATTTTTATTCCCTCCTTTGAAAGTATGGGGTGACACAAAACATCAACACCATACCACCCCCAAAAAATGGCCAGGATGAGGTTTCAAATCGTCAGTTGAAACAAATCTTGGAGAAAACCGTGCAGCCAAATAGGAAAGATTAGAGCAAGTTCTTGGATGATGCATTGTGGGATTATAGGACAGCATACAAGACCCTCATTGGTATGTCCCCATTTCAGATTGTTTTTGGGAAAGCATGTCATCTCCCAGTGGAAGTTGAGTATCGGGCATATTGGGGTATAAAGAAATGCAACATGGATTTGGCTCAAGCTGGAATCCAAATGAAGTTTCAAATTCAAGAGCTTGAGGAGATTCGACTGTCATCATATGAGAACTCAAGGCTCTACAGGGAAAGATCAAAAGAATCTCATGACAAAATGATCCAACAAAGGTAGTTTCATGTTGGAGAGAAAGTCCTTCTCTATAGTTCATGACTAAAGCTGATGCCTGGTAAGTTGCATTCTAGATGGTTAGGTCCTTATGTTGTGACTAATGTTTTTCGTTATGGTGCAGTGGAGATCACACAAGAGGACACTAGAAGGAGCTTTACAGTCAATGGGCAATGTTTGAAGAGATACATTGAGGGACTTCCTACTGATGTAGTGGATTTTATCACACTGAATGACCCCATCATCACTTGAGCACATCAGGCTGTTCCTAACCCTTTCACTTTTATATTATTTGTCCAATTTAAAAATTCTTCATTTCATGTGCATATATCATCTCATGGGTTCACATTGAGGACAATGTAATATTTTAAGTGTGGGGGAGGGAACCTTTTAGTTTAGTAATTTCAATTTCTTTCTTGTTCAAAAAAAACCAAAAAAATTGTGTGTTTTTCAAAATTTGTGTGTTTATTTTACAATTTTCTGTGTGTTTTTGAAACTTTTGAGTTTAAATGATACTCATCACCATTTTTAAATCCATATTAATAAGTGAAACAATTTACCCCTTGAAACTAAGTTTAAATGAATGATGAAATGACTTTGTTTCAAGGTCAATTATTTAATAATTTCATGAAAAGTACAATGAATTTTGAATCCCATGCCACATCTCACTGTCTTTATATTTGAAATCAATTTCCTGTGAGGATTCTGAACCATTATTTTCATATTCATTACATTCAACTCACTTCTTGAGAGAACCAAACCATGCATGATTTAACCAGAATTTGATCTATTCCTATCAAAACTTGAGGGTTTGAGGTACTTATGTTTAAATGATTGAGGCATTTGTTTGGTATTAAAGCCCCTATTTTAAAGAATCCTTTTTTATAATGGCCTACCTTGAATATTTAATCCTTGTAGCCCTTATAAGTAATGCATAGCCTGTTAGGTTAGCCACATTACAAGCCAACTTTCCCTATCCAACCAACTCTTGAAGTGAAATTGCATAATCTAGTTGAGCTAAAGTGTGGGGGGGTCTATCTTGTGTTGTGACACCACATTCTGTGATACTTTGGGTGGAAAATTAAATTCTGAAGAGATGTGTTTGCTGCTGAATAAATTCATTATATTGAAAGTTGTGCCTTTTCTGGAGCTTTCATGACAAGTGAAGCTATGCCTTTTCTAGAGCTTCTAATTGAGGTGGAAAGTTGTGCCCATCGGGAGCTTCCAAGAAAATAATGTTTGAGAAGATTGAAATTTTTTATGCTGAAATGATGAATGGTGTAAAACTTTCAAGACTTTTCATGATGATGGAGTTGAATTGATACTATGGGGGTTTAGGAGAGGACCATATTTAATTGAAAATTATAATAATTCAATTTTGCTTCAAAAAGAGTCAAGCCCTCCTCATTCATCCTCAGAATTTTTCACATCTAAATCCTACCAACCGAAAGCCACAGAACAACCCCTGAAAAGCCCTCATGAAAACATACGTCCTTGACTCACATCAGGTGGCGATGCATGAATTTATCAAGCCTATGGTGACCCTTGTATGAGTTTGGATGAGAAAGACATTGCAAAAAAAAATGACATTTGTGTGATAAGAGAAAATTCAAGTGAGGTAACTGTTTTGTGCATGGGAGGATAAATAAAGTGGAAATATATTGAATGATATAAATGAAGAACTTGAAATAATGGTTTTTTTATGAGGCATGATATCTTTTGTTTCTTGGTGTGTAATTGTTTGATCTCAAATATAGGTGTTTTAAAATTGGTTTTGATTTGATATTGATGTTTACTTGATATGAGATTTTGCTCTGGAGTGCAAAAGGGTAAGTGTGGGGGAGTTGATGAAAAACTATTTTGTTGAATATTTTATTGATAATAAATGAAATAATTTCCTCACATTGTGTTAAATATGTTTATTTATAAAATATTTGGGATTTGATCATTCATTTGAAAATTTGGTGAAAATTCCAGTTTTACCCTTAATAGGCACTGTAGAATTTCAAAGATAAATATTTTTATATTTATTATTTGAATTTGAACTTTTTTAACAGTGTTACTAACTTAATGTCTACAACTTTCATTCAGGACACTAGAGATAAAGAGGGCATTTGGATGGAGTAAATGGGCCCTTAATCCAATGGTGGGCTGGACTCGGCAGAATGGACATGCGTTCTGTATTTGGACCATATATTCTTCATCAGGGCTTGGATTTAGCCCAAAATTTGAGGAACGATCGGAGACATGAGTTGGAACAAATAAGACTTCTGGAAGGCCGGTCAATTCACGCGTTGTGGAGGTCAAATGGGAGGTGCAAGTTAGAATAATATATTTGGACGAATTTCCACATTCACACTTGAAACCACTTGTAACCTCTCCTCCCCTCCCCTCTATAAATTGGATTTTTTCTCATTTAGAGGGGTTGGGGGTGTGCATTAGGATATTTGAGGCAGAGGATAATTTGTTTCACCCAAATTCTCCAACCATTGTAATAGGGGTAGCTCTTGAAGCAAGGATCCCCTCATCGAAGCCTTCTTCTTCTCCTTCACGTTGTAATGATTTTGTTTGTGTAATAAACTTCTTTGTTATTATTTTATTTCTTCTCTTTTCTTCTATTTTGTTTAAATTTATTCTTCTATTAATCTTCCTCTTTGGGCTGGAATTCTTGAGTAGAAGCGTTATTGGGTTATACCCATTATAAACCTTTGCACATGCAAAACGCTTCTACGATGATTACGCCACCCATGGAAGAGTAGTTCTTTTTAGTAATCGATCGACCTCTATCCTTCTTCATTAATTTATTTTGAATAAATTAGATACTTTAATTCACATATTATGATCTATTAATTTAGTTTTTAATTTAAATGAAACTAAGAAAGCAATTGAATAGTTAACACAAAACACGCGAGGTCGGGAATTGTGTGAACTGTGAGAGGCAACCTTAAGCGGTAATTCAAAACCACACAGGATCAATTTGTAGAGTTCAAATACAATCCCTAAACTCAATTAATCCTCATTTCCAGAGTGGTTATGTGCCTTAATTTACCACTGACCATAAGCTAATCTTAGAACATCAATCAAAGCAGGGTGTTGCGATTGCATGTTCTGAAGTTAGCCTAAGGTTAAATTCACTTCATCTTCATGGTAAAGTTAATTCTTGTAGGATTCGGGGTTTAACTAATTAAGGGATCATAATTAAGTGAATATTAATTTAAATGGTAATGATTAATAAATGATTAAAGAGGTAGATTTAGATAGATTATGCCTTTTAAATATTGTCTAAAAAAACATCTTTTTGTTGTGTCATTTTAATCGAACTTCATTTCAAAACTAAAAACAAAAAAATACAATCTTCTTCTAGCAAACTTCTTCTAGATTCAAAAACTATAACCAACCCCATCCTTTCCAGTAGTGTTTTTATTCTCTCTTTTTTATAATACCTTTAAAAATTTGTTTTAAATATACTTCCTCCTTTGAGAGACGACCTTGGTCAGCCACTCTACTGCACCTAAGTACCCCAAAATCGCATTAATCATTTGAGGTCGCCCACGATAGCACTCTATCAAATTGGCACCATTTCCGGGGAGGTAAGTAATTATTTCAACCAATTAGAGGTATTTATTTTATTTTACATTTTAATTATCTTCTTCTCTTCTTTCTTCCGTCTTTACCCAATCTGATTTTTTTTCTTCTTCTTTTATTTCCTTCTACTTCTTTTTGGACCATCAACTCAAACTTCTAATTTTCATTTTACTATGGTCCACTTTCTTTCTTTTCATTTTTATTTGATTTATGATAAGAAATAATCCCGAAGATCTCTTAGATCTTGACCCTGAGATTGAATGTAACCTTAGGGCACAAATCAGACACTCTCAGTCTATGGGAAGTTTCAATGTTCAACTAGTTGGTGAATTCCTCTCTTCTGGAAACATTGGAATTGGAAGTTATTCAAATTCAAACATAAAAGAAGAACCAATGGCTGAAAATAATGGAAATGAACTTAATAGAACGATTTGAGAATTGGCTGCACCTGATATTAACTATCAACCAAATTGTATTGCATACCCAAATCTCGAATCTGACTTTGAACTGAAATCTGGGTTAATTTACTTACTTACAAAGTTTCATGGCCTCTCTGGTGAGGATACCAATAAACATTTGAAAAAATTTAATGTGGTTTTCTCAGACTTGAAACCAAGAAATGTATCTGAAGACCAAATCAAATTAAGAGCATTCTCATTATCACTTGATGGAGGTTGCGAAAGATTGGATGTATTATTTACAACCCGAAGATGTAACTTGTTGGAACGATTTGAAACGCCTTTTCTTGCAGAGATTTTTTCCAGCATCAAGGACCACTTCCATTCATAAGTAGATCTCGGGGATCAAGAAAGCACAAGGGGAGTCAATGTATGAGTATTGGGAGAGATTCAAGAAGTTTTGTGCAAGCTGTCCGCATCACCAAATCAGTGAGCAACTCCTCATCCAATACTTCTACGAAGGACTCACACCCATGGAGAGGAGCATGGTGGATGTTTCAGCTGTAGGAGCATTGGTGGACAAGACACCAGTAGCCGCACGTGCATTGATCGACAAGATGGTCCAAAACTACCAAAAATTTGGTGATCGAGGTACACCTCATATCAGGGGAGTACATCAGGTAAGTCCTTCTTCTCTTGAGAGTCATTTTATTGATACCACGTTAGAAGAATTTACAAATATGGTGAGGCAAATTGCTTTGGCACAAAAGACATCTCTACCCCCTCCTTCAAGGCCTTGTGGCATTTTCACTGAGACAAGCCACCCAACTGTCTATTTCCCACAACTACAAGAGACAGAGGATTGCGCAGCAGTATTCTCAGGGAGACCATTTAAGCAGCAACATCAACCATATCCCCAAAATAAGTTTGATTCATTTGCTCCAACATACAACCAAGGGTGGAAAGATCAGCCGGACATGAGGTATAGCTCTGGACAACAACAAAGGCCCCCTTTTCAACCAAACTTCCATCAGCCTCCACCTTACCAACAGGGTTTCCAACAACCCAAAAGGAGATTTGAAGCTCAAACATCAACAAGTCAGCAACAAGGGAAATCTCCACCAAAGGTAGATTCTAATACTGATAATCTTTTGAAGAAAATTTTTCTTAATCAACAGAATGAGCTGAAGAGTCAAAGTTCGGAGCTAAGGGAGTTGAAGACTCAAATGAGCCATATTTCCACCGCCCTCCATGAACTTGTGAGTAAGAATTCTAGAAATCTACCTTCCCAACCCACTCCAAATCCAAAGGGAAATGTCAGTGTCATCACATTGAGAAGTGGGAAGCAAATAAACAATACATCTGTACCTACCATTCCACCGGGATTCACCTCAACTCCTAAGAAGCCGCATTCCAAACCAACTCATGAGCAATCCAAGGAGAAAGACATAGGTAAGAAAAAGATTGATGATGTTCCTTCTAAACACCTTCCTTTTCCCAACAGGGTTGTTCAAACCAAGAAGATGGCTGAAGAAGCAATGAAAAAGGAGGTTTTGGATATATTCAAGTGTGTGGAGATCAAAATTCCTCTACTTGAATCCATTAAGAAAATTCCAAGGTATGCAAAATTCTTAAAAGAACATTGTACCAATCGAAGAGGTCTCAAGGGAAATGAGAGGATCAACCTTGGAAGGAATGTCTCAGCACTCATTACACCAACTCTAGCAATTCCAACAAAGTGCTAGGATCCCGGGACATTCACAATCCCATGTACCATAGGGGAGTTTCACTTCTCTGATGCTCTTTGTGATTTAGGAGATTCAATAAATGTGATGACTCACTCTGTATTCTCTTCTTTATAGGTTGGTGAGTTGAAGCCAACAAGAGTAGTGGTGCAGTTGGAAAATAGAGCTACAACATATCCAGCGGGAGTTCTTGAGGATGTACTTGTCTGGGTAAGAGACATGATCTTTC
The DNA here is from genome assembly GCA_963277665.1 of Viscum album. Taxonomy (NCBI): domain Eukaryota; kingdom Viridiplantae; phylum Streptophyta; class Magnoliopsida; order Santalales; family Viscaceae; genus Viscum; species Viscum album. The sequence continues at coordinate 1,136,643,131 of OY728129.1, forward strand.
CAGCAGATTTCTACGTGCTTAACATGGAGGATGATCAGGTAAGTTCTCATGCCCCCATTATCTTAGGTAGGACCTTCCTCAAAACTGCAAAAACTATCATAAATTTCAATGAGGGTACACTTTCCATGGATTTTAGAGATGAAGTTGTGGTATTTAATGTCATGGAATCCATGAAGTACCCCTCAGAGGACCATTATGCTTTTGTTATCTCCCATTTTGAACCACCAAGTAAAAACACCATGGAATTGGATTGTCCTATGCTTAGGGAGATTATGAGTATTGGTTCTAGTTTGATGTCTAAGAGTACTTCCACACTCGTTTCTAAGGAAAAAGACTCTCTAAGATTTGATTTTGAAATGGAATCATATTCTGATTTTGATCATGTGAACTCTAATTATGACATGGTTGTTGAGTACGCTAATGGATTTGATGCATTATTTTCTAATTGTGATGATTTTTATTCTGATACTGATGTTCATTGTGTAGATATGTCTGTTGCATCAATTTCTCCATCTATACATCACCCCCCTACATTGGAACTCAAGCCATTTCCCCCAAATCTTAAATATGCATACCTGCTGAGTGGTGATAGATTACCTGTTATCATTTCTAACAATCTCTCTTTTGAACATGAAGAAAAGCATTTGAATATTTTGAGAGATAAAATTAGGGAAATTGGTTGGAAATTGGCAGACATATCAGGTATTAGCCCATCCATTTGCATGCATAGGATTCTCTTGGAGGATGGGGATAAACCGGTGAGGCAACCACAAAGGAGACTCAATCCAACCCTTCTGGAGGTTGTTAAAAAAGAGGTTTAAAATTGCTCGAGGCAGGTATAATTTACCCTATTTCTAACTCACAATGGGGTATCCCTGTCCAGGTTGTACCTAAGAAAACCGGTGTTACTGTTGTTAAAAATGAAAAAGATGAATTAGTTCCAATGAGGGTACAAAACAGTTAGCATGTGTGTATTGATTATAGAAAACTAAATCATTCCACTCGCAAAGACCATTTCCCCCTCCCATTTACTGATCAGATGCTTGAGAGACTAGCTGGGAAGACACACTATTGTTTCTTGGATGGATTTTCTGGCTATTTTCAGGTTCCCATTGTAGTAGAGGACCAGGAGAAGATGACATTCACCTACTCATTCGATACCTTTTCTTACCGAAGGATGCCATTTGGACTTTGCAATGCCCCAGGTACCTTCCAGAGATGCATGGTGAGTATTTTCTCAGATTTCATTGAGACCTGTATGGAGGTATTTATGGATGATTTTACAGTTTTTGGGTCCTCATTTGATGACTGTCTCTCTAGTTTGGGTGATGTGTTTCATCGTTGTATTGAGAAGAATCTGGTTTTAAATTTTGAAAAATGTCATTTCATGGTCGAAAAAGGAATTGTCTTAGGTTATATTGTCTCACAACATGGCATTGAAGTTGATAAATCTAAGGTAGACATTATTTCATCCCTCCCATATCCTACATGTGTGCGTGATGTACGATCATTCCTTGGACATGCTGGATTTTATCGACGCTTCATCATAGATTTTAATAAGATCACTCTACCCTTAACTCGATTGCTTCAAAAAGATATTGACTTCAATTTTGATGATTCATGCAGGGTATCATTTTATGAGCTGAAGAAGTGTCTGACCACTCCACCAATCATACAACCCCCGCGGTGGGACCTTCCATTTGAGCTTATTGTGACGCCTACAACTTCACGGTTGGAGCTGTCTTATCTCAGAGGGTGGAAGGACGTTCACAGGTGATCGCCTATGCATCAAGGACACTGGATTCAGCCCAATCAAACTACACAACCTTGGAAAAAGAGTTTCTTGATATCATATTTGCTTTATATAAATTCCGTTCATATTTATTGGGCTCTAAAGTAGTTTTTTTTTTGACCATGCAGCTTTGAGGTACCTCCTGAAGTAGCCAGGTGCAAAGCCCCGACTTATCCGTTGGATGCTCCTTCATCAAGAGTTTGACCTTGAGATAAAGGACAAGAAGGGGTCATAGAATTTGGTGGCGGACCAAATGAGTAGGCTTACTCACACACTAGAGGATGACACCTTGGACCAGGTACCACTTCGGGACACTTTTCCCGATGAGCATCTTTATTCCATCTCAGGTACGCATCCTTGGTATACTGATTTAGTGAAATACATTGTTGCCTCTGAAATCCCTGAAAATTTAAAGAAACATCAAGTCCAAAAATTAAAAAGTGAGTCTAGGTTTTATGTTTGGGATGATCCTTACCTCTGGCGCATGTGTAGTGACCAAGTCATTAGAAGGTGTGTTCCCGATCATGAGTTTGAGTCTGTTTTGCATTTATGTCATACACTTTCTTGTGGTGGACACTTTGGACCCCAACGGATATCTAGGAAGGTTTTGGACTCTACATTATATTGGCCTAGATTATTCCATGATGCACATGTGTTTTGTAAGTCATGCTCTCATTTCCAACACACTGGGAACATTTCTAAGAGACATGAGATTCCCCAACAACCCATATTATTCTGTGAGATTTTTTATGTATGGGGCATTGATTTTATGGGTCCTTTTCCTAGTTCATTTGGATTTTTTCATATTTTGGTTGTTGTTGATTATGTGAGTAAATGGGTGGAGGCCAAGGCCACTAGGACTGACAATTCTCATGTTGTAGTGGATTTTTTCAAGGCTCAAATTTTCTGCAGGTTTGGAGTACCAAAGGCTATCATCAGTTACCAAGGGACACACTTTTTCAATAGGAATTTTGCTTCCCTCCTTAGAAAGTATGGGGTGACACAAAAAACATCAACACCATACCACCCCCAAAAAAATGGACAGGCTGAGGTTTCAAATCGTGAGTTGAAACAAATCTTGGAGAAAAATGTGCAGCCAAATAGGAAAGATTGGAGCAAGTGCTTGGATGATGCATTGTGGGCTTATAGGACAGCATACAAGACCCCCATTGGTATTTCCCCATTTCGAATTGTTTTTGGGAAAGCATGTCATCTCCCAGTGGAAGTTGAGCATCTATAATATTGGGCTATAAAGAAATGCAACATGGATTTGGACCAAGATGGAATCCAAAGGAAGTTGGAAATTCAAGAGCTTGAGGAGATTCAGTTTTCATCATATGAGAACTCAAGGCTCTAAAAGGAAAGATCAAAATAATCTCATGAAAAAATGATCCAACAAAGGGAGTTTCATGTTTGAGAGAAAGTCCTTCTCTATAGTTCACGACTAAAGCTGATGCCTGGTAAGTTGCGTTCTAGAAGGTTAGGTCCTTATGTTGTGACTAATGTTTTTCCTTATGGTGCAGTGGAGATCACACAAGAGGACACTTAAAGAAGCTTTACAGTCAATGGGCAAAGTTTTAAGAGATACATTTAGGGACTTCCTACTGATGTAGTGGATTTTATCACACTGCATGACCCCATCATCACTTGAGCACATCAGGCTGTTCCTAACCCTTTCACTTTTATATTATTTTTCCTATTTAAAAATTCTGCATTTCATGTGAATATATCATCTCATGGGTTCACATTGAGGACAATGTAATATTTAAAGTGTGGGGGAGGGAACCTTTTAGTTTAGTAATTTCAATTGCTTTCTTGTTCAAAAACAATTGTGTGTTTTTCAAATTTTGTGTGTTTATTTTACAATTTTCTATGTGTTTTTGAAACTTTTGAGCTGAAATGATTCTGATCACCATTTTTAAATCCATATCAATAAGTGAGACAATTTACCCCTTGAAACTAAGCTTAAATGAATGCTGAAATGACTTTGTTTCAACTTCAAATATTTAGTAATTTCATGAAAAGTACACTGAATTTTGAATCCCATTCCACATATCACTATCTTTATATTTGATGTCACTTTCCTGTGAGGCTTCTGAACCATTATTTTCATATTCTTTACATTCACCTCACTTCTTGAGAGAACCAAACAATGCTTGATTTAACCAGAATTTGATCTATTCCTGTCAAAACTTGAGGGTTTGAGGTACTTATGTTTAAATGATTAAGGCATTTGTTTGGTATTAAAGTCCCTATTTTAAAGAATCCTTTTTTATAATGGACTACCTTGAATATTAAATCCTTGTAGCCCTTAGAAGACATGCACAGCCTGTTAGGTTAGCCACATTACAAGCCAATTTTCCCTATCCAACCAACTTTTTAAGTGAAATTGCATAATCTAGTTGAGATAAAGTATGGGGGAATCTATCTTGTGTTGTGCCACCACATTCTGTGATACTTTGGGTGGAAAATTAAATTCTGAAGAGATGTGTTTACTGCTGAAGAAATTCATTATATTGAAAGCTGTGCCTTTTCTGGAACTTTCATGACAAGTGAAGTTGTGCCTTTTCTAGAGCTTCTAATTGAGGTGGAAATCTGTGCCCATCTGGAGCTTTCAAGAAAATCATGTTTGAGAAGATTGAAATTTTTGATGCTGAAATGATGAATGGTGTAAACCTTTCAGGACTTTTCATGATGATGGAGCTAAATTGATACTATGGGGATTGAGGAGAAGACCATATTTAGTTGAAAATTAGAGTAATGCAATTTTGCTTCAAAAAGAGTCAAGCCCTCCTCATTCAGCCTCAGAATTTTTCACATCTAAATCCTACCAACCGAAAGCCAAAGAACAACCCTGAAAAGCCCTCATGATAAACATACGTCCTTGACTCACATCGGGTGGAAATTCATGAATTTATCAAGCCTATGGTGACCCTTGTATGAGTTTGGATGAGAAAGACATTGCAAAAAAAATGACATTTGTGTGATAAGAGAAAATTCAAGTGATGTTAGTGTTTTGTGCATGGGAGGATAAATAAAGTGGAAATATATTTAATGATATAAATTAACAACTTGAAATAATGGTTTTCTATGAGGCATGATATCTTTTGTTTCTTGGTGTGTAATTTTTTGATCTCAAAGATATGTGTTTTAAAATTGGTTTTGATTTGATATTGATGTTTACTTGATATGAGATTTTGCTCCGGAGTGCAAAAGGTTAAGTGTGGGGAAGTTGATAAAACACTATGTTGTTGAATATTTTATTGATAATAAATGAAATAATTTCCTCACATTGTGTTAAATATGTTTATTTATAAAATATTTGGGATTTGATCATTCATTTGAAAATTTGGTGAAAATTCCAGTTTTACCCTTAATAGTGCACTGTAGTATTTCGAAGATAAATATTTTTATATTTATTATTTGAATTTGAAATTTTGTAAAAGTGTTACTAACTTAATGTTATAAAACTTTCATTCAGGACACTAGAGCTAAAGAGTGCATTTGGATAGAGTAAATGGTCCATTAATCCAATGGTGGGCTGGACTCAGCAGAATGGACATGGGTTCTATATTTGGACCATATATTCTCATCAGGGCTTGGATTGAGAATAAATTTTGATTAATGATCGGGGACATGATTTGGAACAAATCATCCTTCTTTAATTCCGGTAAATTCATGCGTTTTGGAGGTCAAATGGGTAGTTCAAGATGGAATAAAATATTTGACCGAATTTCCACATTCACACTTGAAACCACTTGTAACCTCTCCTCCCCTACCCTCTATAAATTGGATTTTTTCTCATTTGGAGGGGTTGGGGACATGAATTAGGATATTTGAGGCAGAGGAGAATTTGTTTCACCCAAATTCTCCAACCATTGTAATAGGGGTAGCTCTTGAAGCAAGGATCCCCTCATCGAAGCCTTCTTCTTCTCCTTCACGTTGTAATGATTTTGTTTGTGTAATAAACTTCTTTGTTATTCTTTTATTTCTTCTCTTTTCTTCTCTTTTTTTTAAATTGATTCTTCTATTAATCTTCCTCTTTGGGCTTTAATTCTTGAGTAGAAGCGTTATTGGGTTATACCCATTATAAACCTTTGCACATGCAAAACGCTTCTACGATGATTACGCCACCCATGGAAGAGTAGTTCTTTTTAGTAATCGATCGACCTCTATACTTATTAATTAATTTATTTTGAATCAATGAGATACTGTAATTCACATATTATGATATATTAATTGAGTTTTTAATTTAAATGAAACTAAGAAAGCAATTGAATAGTTAACACAAAACACGCGAGGTCGGAAATTGTGTGAACTGTGAGAGCGCAACCTTAACCGGTAATTCAAAACCACACGGGATCAATTTGTAGAGTTCAAATACAATCCATAAACTCAATTAATCCTAATTTGTAGAGTGGTTATGTGCCTTAATTTACCACTGACCATAATCTAATCTTAGAACATCAATCAAAGCAGGGTGTTGCGATTGCATGTTCCGAAGTTAGCCTAAGGTTAAATTCACTTCATCTTCGTGGTAAAGTTAATTATCGTAGGGTTTGGGATTTAACAAATTAAGGGATCATAATTAAGTGAATATTAATTTAAATGATAATTATTAATAAATTATTGAATAGGTAGAGTTAGATCTATTACGCCTTTTAAATATTGTCTAAAACAACATCTTTTTGTTGTGTCATTTTAATCGAACTTCATTTCAAAACTAAAAACAAAAAAAATACAATCTTCTTCCAGAAAACTTCTTCTAGATTCATAAACTATAACCAACCCCCATAATTTCAAGTAGTGTTTTTATTATCTTTTATTTTATTTTTATAATACCTTTAAAAAGTTGTTTTAAATCTACTTCCTCCTTTGAGAGACGACCTTGGTCAGCCACTCTGCTGCACCTAAGTACCCCAAAATCGCATTAATCATTTGAGGGCGCCCACGACAGCACTCTATCAATAACCTTATTATTTTAATGACCCCAAATCTTATTTATGTTATTCTTAATTATTTTTATGTTTTCTATCATTAAGTGTTTTTGTGGAAAAACTTTAAAAAATTGATAAGTTTATAGCTTACCATGTCACCTTACCATGTGAAGGTCAATTGACTCTATCACCTTACCACACATTATGTTTAAAATTAATACATGAATAAATTTATTACTATTAGGTAGATAATAAAATTTTGTTTAAGTCATGAACTGACCATTCATTCTAGATTTATCTTACCGTATGCTGAGAATCACTTTACCACATGAACACTCAACCTACTGCGTAATCGACCATGAAAATCAGTGAATTGGCCTTTTGAGTTAAATATATTACCACATGAAGAAATAAAGATATAATTACATGATATTTATAGTTTTTATAAATTACTATACTAACCATTTCTATTATTATGGTGATTTTATAAAGAAATAGTTTACCACATGAAGTCATACACCTGTCACATGTGAAAATGAACTGACTGTGTGAAGTGATGGACCAACCAAAACACATTTCTACATCAAATGATCACATCAAGTTTTCTTGGGATCCACTAAATATAATTTAGTTTGAGACATATTTCCATGTCTGACATAGAAATATAGATTTTTTAAATCTCCAACAACTAGTTTTCTAAGAATTAAATGAAGTGTCAGTTCATTTATTATTATACTGATTATTATCTAATGGATACTTATGATAAATATTTATTTAAGAAGAATATCTCTTTTTGTGATTCTAATAAGTAGATTTTGTGGTACTAATTATTTTTTCTCATACTCTGAGAAAAATAGAGGATACTATATGCATGAACCTATGCTACAAAGAAAACTCTAGGACACTCTATTTTCATAAAATTATTATAAATTTTTTTTGAGATTATTTAAAAAAATCAAGTAATCAAGACAACCATAGCTATTCAGATTGAGTTGCATCAAATTTCTAATCTTATATCTCTTTCTATTTCAATTTATGCTTTACCATTGAGTTATGTTTTTGTATTGCTCTATTTATTTATAAAATAAAATCTATTGTCCTAAACTATAGGATAATTAATACTCTCTCTCAAAAAAATTATTTTTATTACCATGAATAACTATATAAGAGGTATAATTTGGCCTGGTATTTTTATTGAGCCTATGAATAACTATGGAAGAGGCTCTGTGACTCAACATCCATGTGAACTTTTCTTTATAAAACCTGATCTAGGTAGTGGAATAGTTTATTTTAAAATAAAAGTATTTGAAAAAGATGATTTCAAAGTGGAATGGATTGTTTATTGAATTGATACTAAACCCCTTATAAATTTTCTAACTGCTATGTTTCTTCTAACATGATTACTGTTCTTTGCCTATTTTTTTCTTTATTTTTTATCAAACCTAATTTGATATTCTTTACTTTTAAATAAAATTGTACTTTGGTGTTTACTCTAAAACATTTAAATAAAGTGTTTGATTAAGTAACTTAGTTTCAATAGTTAATGTGTTTTAAAAAAAGTTATTTGGATTTTTCCTTGGTCCCCCTTCTAAGAAATTATTTAAAAGATAAAATTTATAAATTTCTATTATTTTGATCAATAGTGAATTTTAATTAAATTAGGGGATTTAAATTTTAAATATATTTTTAATATTAATTCCAATGGAAACTCAATTCACCTCCCCCCTTGAGTTTTACACTAGGACTAACACATAGAGATATATGAAGGACCACCTTATCTTTAACTTCAAACTCTAGATCTCATCGATGATTATCAACATAGATTTTTTTTCAACTTTGTGTGGACTTCATATAAAATTGAATTGTTTTAACCTTCAATACCATATCTTAAATAAGATTGTATCCCACAATCTTTTACTCTCCAACTTCATCCCATCATGATGGAGTCTAGAATCGCTACCCATAAATAGCATATTAAGGTTCCATTTGAATGCTTTAATTTAAACTTTTTTATATGAGAACTCCACTAGGGGAATATGTTGACCATAAAATACTTGGAAATCCAATGAATAGGATCTCATTATATCCTCTATAGTTTGGATAGTTCTCTCATACTAACCATCCATCTAAGGGTGATAATTATTATGGAAACTCAGATCTATATCCAGTGCTTACTAAAGTTAAACCTTGGATATTGAAAAATACAATGGATAGTGAAACACCATAAAGTCTTACCACTTACATTATGTATATATTAAAAAGGTTTTTAAGAGATAAATATCCATTAATTTCAATGAATTGTGCTAACTTTTTAAGGAAGTCGACTTCCCCCAAAATAAAATTATTTCCTACAGATATATTGGTTAGTCCTATGATGAAATCCTTGTTTATGTTTTACCACTTACATAGTGGTATTGGAAATAGTTTCATCATACCCTTATACTTGTATCAATCATCCTTGAGTTTTTGGCATACCAAGCATCATGAAACCAATTCTATAATCTCCCTCTTTATGTTATCGCACCATAATTTTTTACTTCAGATATCTATATATATTTTTTCTTATTTTATTAATAAAGATGGATTATTAATTAAAATTATCTATAAGTTCCCTCTTCAACTCTAGTTTTGATAGAACGCATATTCAGGTTCCTAACCTTACAACTCTATAATTAGACAAGTTGAATTCTGTAATATTCACTACCTATATCTTTAGCTCATCATTATCTTTTTATGCCACCTTGATCCACTCCAGATTGGATTGTTTAGAATTTATCATATCAAGTTAGGATGAAGTCCCTTTTATGAATCCCATTTCATTCTTTTCATGTCTAAGAAGACCGGATCCCATTCAATCCTTATCATGTATAAGGTTGTAAGATCCTTTCTACACAGGTCATCTTACACTTTGTTCACCTTTCTAGGATGGTAATGGATTGAACAATAAAAATACTTGATCATCTCTAACCATATTTTTTGGAATATATTGATCTCCTTTTGTTTGATTATATACTTAAGGCTTTTATGATCGGTATATATGCCATACTTCCCCCCATAGAGATTATTTCACCAAATATTCAACATAATATCACTACTGCTAATTATAGATCAAGAGTTGGGAAGTTATTCTCATGTATATTTAATTAGTGGGGGGGGCTTAGTCTATCACTTTATCATCTTGTATGAGTATACAACCCAAGCCCATTTTAGATGCATCACTAAGGATAAAAAATCCTTCACCTGTAAGATTTTTTTTCTCATAAGGTATATACCCTTTAATTTAAATTCAAACCCTTATTTTTAATCTTTATGGATGTTCCTAAGGGAATAATGAATGTTTATGGGGTTTCTGGTGCTTGTTTGGAGCCTAAATCCCATCAAATTTAAAGGACGATGTGGGCCACACTATTTTTTTAATCTATTCCATCCATTCTACATGGTTTGTTTAAATTGTGTGGGGTGATCCATTACACTTTCAAGGGCTACAAAGTTTTTTAAACCATGCTATCTAGGCTAAATGAACATGCATTGAATTATAGATGGAATTCTACAAGGTGTATTGGCTATTCATGGTTTTCCCAAAACGTTCACTTGTCATGCACCCTTAGTGCCACTTTAGTAGTAAGGGTGAATGGTTAGCACAAGGATTGTCCAAACCGTGTATTCAAATTGTGAAAACTTAGAAAAAATGATGAAATCCCTATTTTTTCACACCTCATTTTATGTTTTAACCTCCTTTTCTCTTCATATCCATGCATAGCAGGTCCTCTACTCTTCTTGATCTCTCCCATGGTTCCAACCAAGGATTTGAGGTAGGTTCTTCATCTGATCTTTGATTCCTTCTCCTTTGGTTGCATTGGATAGATAATGATAATCTCTTAAATCCTATTTTTTCCCCTCATCTATCTCTCAATATTTAGTGTTATTTTTGTGCAAGCTAATATGTATAATTTTTAGGGAATTTTTCTATTTTCTTGATTTATATCTTTATGCTTCGAATTTTAATTCGATCATGGATGAAGTCTCATCTACCAACCTAAGATATGTTTTATAGTACCCTTTCCCAAAATTCGTGTCATTTTATATCATGTTCAATTGTTCTGTATGCCGAACATTCCACATTTATCCTTAATACTATAATTTTAATTCATCTAAGTTACTATCCATGTTAATTATTCAATTAGACTCCATTTTCCTCGATAGAGGATGACCCCTCAAACAAGTTTTATCACATAGGGTGTGATTATGCAATTACCCTTTAATTATTAAATGTTTATATGGGGAAACCACCTTCAATGTGGTCCTAGCTTGGTTCCCAATTGAATTGGCTACTTTAAATTAAATGGAATTGAGTGGTGAGACCACACCATGTGTCCTATATGTAATTAGTGGATTGAGCCATTGATTAAATAAAATGCTAATGATTTGTAAATCATCCCTTGGATTGGATTAAATCATTATAAACTTGTAATATATCTATAATACAAAGGCATTGAATCCCAAATATTTGTGATACATGAGAAAGACATCCCATATATTTTTGTTACTCAAGAAAGGAGTCCCATATACTTTTGATACTCTGGCATGGAAACCCATGTACATGTGATACTCAGGAATCGAATATCATATTCATGTGATATATGGGCATGGTGTCCCATGTACTTGTGATTCTAAAGCATGGAATCACTAAGGAAATGTGATATACAAGCATAGAGTCCCATGTTAAATGTGATAATTAGGCATGGTCTCCACAATGAAATATGATATACAGGAAAGGTTACCCTTATTAAATGTTATAACTAGGCATGGAATCTTGTATTGTGATACATGGTAATGGTGTCCCATATTATTCATGACACCTAGTGAGGGTGTCCCTAGATTTTCTATGATGCTCTTACGACTATCAATGAATTCCTGAGTCATGCCTCGGATCTTGGATAGTAGTATTGTCTATATATATAGATATAAAAATCACTACATATATATAACATATATATACATATATATCTATATATATATAGTCACTTATTCAGAGATATTCCGGCTGAGGAAAAAGTAGGTAATGTCATCCCAGTTTCCTTTAGGAACCAGAGCTGATCGATTTATAGTTTATATTTATTCCTACATTTTTATACATGCACACTGTTAATTTTAATTGCACTGGATGGATTGTACTAGACACCATTGGTGGTGGCCTACGAAGTATATACCACAATCTGTTTGGGCCACCAGTTAGTACCTGAAAAAATCTTATGGATGAAGGTAGGGATACAGGGAAGCATACAAGTTTGGATTCCTGACATCTGTACTAGGATAGAGTATGGTATAATAGGAGTGAGCTTATGCTAATTATGCTAGTGGAGATAGATTTTGGTATTTTTTATTTTTTGTAGAATGTTGTATATGTTTCTGACTCTGTATCCACTGTATATCCCTTTTTTTATATCACATGACATGATCATCAATTTGAATATGAAATTGATTCTATTCTTCCTTTTTATTATGTCTGGATGATTTATGATTTAACAGTTCATTTATTATACTATTTTAATTCCTTACTATTATTATATACCAATGTGTAATAATCTAATCATGAGTGTATAGTATCCCTATCATACCATCATAGAAATTCTTAACTATTTGGCATCCTTGATCATATGAGGAGGCATGTTTGGGTTCACGTGGCAAACTAGGTTTCATAACTTATGATTAAACTGGGTCTGGGATGTCACAAAGTTGTATCATAGGATATATTTCCTTTTGTCTTACTATTTGGGTATTAGACCGGAGATTAGAAACATGTCAAAAAAATTTATTGAGCTTGTGCATGTGAGTTGTTAACCCATGTATAGTAGAAAGATCAATTACATAGGATCATCAATTTTTGTTTTGTGTTGTGCATTTTATAGTTGTGTTGCTTTCAATATTGAGTGTTGTACATGATTTGTGACTATTAATGTTATTATTATTGAGATTTTTTTATGCTTGGACTAATGAGTAAAGTTTTTATAATCTTAGGCATCATTATACGCACATGAGGATCCACATGTCATGCATATTACTACCCATGTTTATATTACTGTTTGCTTTTCTTACTATATATTAATGTTTCCTCAACTGTTATATATGAAAATGTGCTAAGATATAATTCATGGATATAATAATGGGATTAATTAAAGTGCATACATCAACCTAAATGGTATTTTCCTATATAGATTGATGGTGGCACCTTAATTAACCAATTATGCCACGTTTTACCCACAGACCACTGATCACATGGGCTAAAATGTTAGTTGATTTGATTACATGAATACCAAATTTAATTTATGAAGTATTTAATTCTATAAATTTGGAATTATGACTCATATAATTAAATAAATTTATATAACCTATTACATATTGATACCGAATATAAGTTTCATGTCAGAATTTCATGAATTTTCAATTACAACTTATAAATAATTTTCCTTTATAAATTTGTAATGGTGAATTGTCTAACTAGACTATGATAAATATATACTTATAAATCATGATGAACTAAAAAAAATTTAAATTATTAAATATAATGGTTACCATTAAATTGGGGTTTCTATTTCAATGCAAATGGTGTTTTCCTCTATACCCTAAAATTGACACTACATATATAGGGACCTAGGCTATGTGATGTGATCCCTTAAACTTCATCATAACTTAGTAGTGGGTTGTAGGGAGTGACTTTTGTGATCTATTCAGGTCTTCTATACCACATTAACCTGTATTTAGGAGTAGGCAGAGAGATGTGACCTTTTTTTAGGAAGTCTATGTATCTATCTTATTCTATTATAAGTGATACTATTTTTTGGTGGAATCTTATCTGAGGCGTGAACTTAGAAATTGTAGAACTAGGAAGACAAAACATCCTCAAGTCATGTTCTATGAATGTGGAAATGATCGTGATTCTAATGTGGTTTTCTCTAAGCCATCATAATTACCTTCAGCAGTTCTATCTGAGGTACCTCCCATTTTTCCTAACTAGGGCACCGATTCTTAGTTACGAGAGAGATTCTCATGGTTTATCTAGTATGTACAAAAAGCTCTAAGACCTACCTCTAATATGGAAGAGTTGATATGATAATTATAGTAGCAACATCCTTGTACCTTCTTGGGGTATGGTAGACCCTAAGATATACAGTCCTATATAGAGGTCATGTTGTCGATATTCAAAAATTTGGATACACATTCAGATAGGACGATCAAGATGGAGATTTACATGCTTTGTGATTATTCCAAAAACTGTTGGGATGTGATTACCTAGGCTGGTCATCATCAGGGTATGGTCTGGTTAAACTTCTAGGAATAATTCTATGAGTACTTTTTTCTACAGACATTGAGAGAGGACAATTCTATTAAGCTTATGCACCTATAGAAGGGTGTTATGTCTATGATGAAATAGTCATCTCATTTCACTAAAAATTAGTTCTTCACACTGATACTTACTGGTGATGATTTGATGACTATGAAATGGTTTGAGGATGGTATCATATACTCTATCTGATCATGAGTGAATATCTTTCGGTTGACCACCATTTCTAAGATAGTGAATCGGGCCCTCATCATTGAGAAGAACCTGAGGGAAGATGATAGTGTGGGATAGGGTGGTTCTTTTCCAAGACATGGAAGTAGTACTATGAGTGGTAGGAACCATCACTTCAAGTTTTTACATGGGGGTAGCAACAATCAGATAAGACCTACTAATAGTTATGTAGTGTGCCACTATTACGGGAATCTAGGGCATAAGAATCCCTAGTTTCCCAAATATCCCATTTATTATCATGGTTATAGTATTTTGAGGAATCTTCAACGGTTCTGCAGGATCTTTCCATCTATTCCTAGTGGGATAGTATGTGTATCGGCTCCACCCTAAAGATCAATATATGTAGCACCTCTCCAAGGAGTAAGTTGGAGTACTATTGACCGATCAGGTCAATGAGGTGGTCATGGAAGAGGTAGACAAGCTCTATACATTCAGTTACAGTAGAGTGGGCTTACCCAGGGTAGTCGGGATTTATCTCAAGGTTTCGAATCTGTCCATATCTGTGCAATGTAGTCTAACCTATGGCAGTAGAGTTTCAGGCCTTCTATAGTTAGAGGTATTATTATTGTAGCCTCTAATTTAGTTTCTACCTTATTTTATGTAGGTTATTCACACTCTTTTATATCTATAGAAATCATGGAATGTATAGTTATAGAGATAGATTACTTTTTTGGCATGATGACTCTCAATACACTATTGGGGATCCAATCTAAGAGTGTGCATCTCTTTGAGGAATTCCACCTTGAGATAGGTGGTTATACTTTTGTATAGAACCTATTTTTCCATGAGATGTGTATTTTTTGATGTCATACTCGAAATAGAATAGTTGGTATCTTACCATGATCATGTTGATTACTATCACCAAAGGGTGTCCTTCACATCACCCGAAGGTGGTACCTACATTCACAAGGGATAATGGGATGCCTAGGTGAGTAAATATAGACTGGAGAATCAAGGGATGGGTAGAGTGATAGTCAAGATAGCCAGTCCCTTTATGAGTAATTGGGTAATGAGGCATATGGAATTATATCATTTTGTGGATCATTTCAGGGATGTTTTCCTGGATTACTTTTCCATAATACCTCTTGTAAGAGAGGTGGAGTTTTATATTGAGATATTTATAGGATTAGTACCAATTTATATTAATCCTTATAAGATGGAACCTATGAATCTATAGGAACTCAAAAAGTAGCTAGAGGATATAGCAGCTAAGGGTTTTTTTACAACCTTGTACTTATCCATGGGGTTCACCAATGATTTTCACTAAGAAGGAAGGCAGTACCATCAAGCTTTATGTGGATTACAATCAGTTGAACCTTATAATAGTTAGAAAATTGTATCCACTACCCCACATAGATGACCTCTTTTACTAACTCTAGGTAGTTAGGGGGTTCTCTAATATTTATTTTAGTTAGGGATACCATCTGGTGTGGGTGAGACTATAAGATATCCCATGTATAATATTCTACAATAGATATGGATTGTATGAGTATTTGGTCATGTCATCTGGTCTCATGAACACACCCATAGATTTCCTGGCCTTGATAAATTAGTTTCTTCACCCATATCTAGATTCATTTGTGGTAGTCCTCATGGAAAATATATTGTTTTATTCTCATACTTGACACAATTATGATAAATATCTTGAGAACATGATGAATACACTCATAGAGAACAATATGTATGATAATTACACAAAATGACACTTTTGGATCGATAAGGTACACTTATTGAGTCACATCATCTCAGAAGAAGGGGTATCTATTGACCTGAAAAAGGTGAGAACTATAGTTTTCTTTGAGAAGTCCAAGATTTTTGTTGATGTATAGAGTTTCTTAGGCTTGGATGGCTATTAGGTACATTTCATTCAGTACTTAACAATCCTAGAAGTGCCTCTCATGAGATTGAATTAGAAGGGTGTGAAGTTCTTCTGGTCTAAATACTTGGAGGAAAACATTCATGAGATGAAAGGGATATTGACTTCATTGTTGATCATGATTCTTCTAGAGTCGGGTAGAAGCTATAAAATTTGTTGTGATGCATCAGGAATTTTACTAGGATCATTTATGATGCAGTAATATCGATTCATGGTGTATATTTCTTAATAGTTGTGGACACATTAGAGAAATTTCATGATGCATGATCTCAAATTAAATTATGTAGTTCAGGCCTTATGGTGTTGAGGGAACTATCTACTGGGAAGGAATTTTGTGGTGTACACAAACCTCAAAAGTATCATATACATCTTTACAAAATGTGACATAAATATCAGGAATCTTAGGTGGGTTGAATATATTTGGTTCTTTAAATTCGAGCTTCTGTATATGCTTGGAATTGGTGGTGTCATTACAAATTCACTAAGCCGAAAGACTCAGACATAGTTTGTGCGAGAGGCCTGTAGTGAGTTTTAGTTGATGATATTGTTTTCTAAGATGCAATTAATAGTACATGAGAATCGTGATGATCATATACATATAGCCTCATAAGTGAAATATTCTATTCTAGAATTATTGAAGTTAAGATAGCTTTATGATCCTAAGGTCTTGGTCCTATGGGAGAGTGTTTCATGCAAGGACGCACTGCCTGGTCGGGCTATTGTTGGGGATGAGGTCTTGGGTATTCATGGAAGGATCTAGGTTCTAGATGAAATATAATATGAGTTGATGTGAGAGACTCATACCTGGATTTGGGAATTACATCCTGCTATCACCAAGATGTACCACGACTTACACTGCTAATATTGGTGTCTAGTGATGAAGAGGAAGATAGAGGATTTTATCACTCAGTGTACCACATGTCAATCAGTGAAGGTAGAACACCAAGGAAAAAAGAGGATTTTGAAATCATTTCCCATTACTAAGTGAAAATGGAATAGTATCTCCATGGATGTTGTGACAGTTTTACCTAGGTCACCTCGAGGGAGTGATGTTCTATGGATTATCATTGACTGGATGACCAAGGTCGCCCACTTTCTACCTATCAGAGAGACCTTTTCTATGGATGAGTATTGGAGGCTTTATATATAAAAGGTTTTACATCTTTATTGTGTTCCTTGTTCTACCATATCAGTGATGGATTCTTAGTTTATGTCAAGGTTCTATAAGGGGTTGCATAAGGCTCTTGGTACACAGGTGCTACTAAGTATATCCTCTCACCCACAGACCAATGGGAAATCCAAGAATATGATTCCAATATTAGAGTACATGCTCTGACTTTGTGTCCTTGATTTTGGAGTTTCATTGGAGAAACATACACCTCTTTATAAGTTTTCCTATAATAAAATCATTCACGAAACTATATAGATATATCCATATGAGGCCATATATGGTAGGTCACTTTGTTCAACTTTATACTGGATAGAGATAGGTGAGCCAGCACTACTGGGACCTCTTCTCATTCAGGATATATTGGACAAGGTAAATCTTATCCAGAAGAATATAGATATATCTCAGTCTCTGAATAAATATTATGATGATGGTTTGTTTCATAGAAATATGGGATTTTGGATATACTAGATTATTGATTTAAAGGGTGGTTGGATATGATACACAATTTGTTATATTAGGTTCACCATGTTTTACATTCACATAAACTTATAATAGTTCTCATGTTTATAACTAAGTACATACCTTCTTTCCAAATGCAGACAGTCAATTGGGGTTTCAGACACAATGACACATTGGTTGAGAGGATATGAGGTCAGGCTAATCACAACTTTTGGTGGGAATTTCTGCCTAATAAAGGACTCTCTTATATATTTAAGATATGTTCATGAATCTATTCATAATCTCGATATGTGACTAGTTACCCTAAAAAATTGATCAAGTGTTGAACCCTTTTATGTGTAAGGGGTTCTATTAATGATTCCATATGTATGTAGTTGAGGTTATTCATCTATTTACATTTAATGGTGTGATTATTTTATTTTTTAGATATATAACCATGACCTCCATAGTTTACTATCATCCAGGGAGGTAGTTAATATCTATAGGATGGTATTGAACCTTTATGAGTCATCCTACGTATCCTATTTATAATATGAATTAAAAACCATGTAGTTCATTGAACCCGTGTAGTTTAACGTCATGCGTAAAGGACATATATGAGGCCACTAAGGCATCGGGTGTTGATATCTAGCCTTAGGAAGGCATCATTTTTATCCAGGTTATGGAAGGAATCATAATCATCATAGTTCGATCACTCCACTGAGAATCACCTCGAGGTGGATACCCTTGTATGGGCTCTATCATATCAATCCATTGAATTTGTCTTACACGATGAGGTTTCCCTTTATGGGGAGATTAATGATGCGAGTGGGATGATTGTTTAAAATCCCTAAGCCCATGTGATATATGCTTGGTGTGAGAAATAAGGGGTGGAATGTTATTAGTCTCATTGTATATGGATGTAGGGCTTATACACAAGGGATGACCTATAAGATTTTTGATATGTATATCGGGATTGAGGAAGGCATCCTATGTATCAAGTTTATGGTGGGAATTAGTTTCATCATAGTTCAGTTGGATTCACAATTCACTGATGGATGAAAAGTAATGATAATAACATGGCAGATATTGGCACCTAATGGTTATAATATCATAGTCATTGAGGTACTTACACGAAGGTAGATTCCCATTAGATCTCGAACCTTAGAAAGGTGTCGTATGTATCCTGATTATGGAAGGAATCAGAGTTATCATTCAGTCGAGGGTATGACCAAATATATCTTCTAGAAAAGGTTATCATGTATTAGGATTCCTGCTTGACATGTCATGATTTCCTGCCTGACATATCCTTATTTCCTTCCCAATATGTCCTGATTGCCTTCCCAAAATGTACTAATTGTCTATATGACATGCCTGAGGATGTCTAGACATGTCCCGATTTCCTAAAGGGCATGTCGGAAGGCAACCAAATTATCTGATAGAATTTCCTAAATGAAATTTCATAATATGAATTTAAATTTGGGAGTACATCGCATGATCCCGGCTAGAATGTCTAGAGGGTGTCGCATGACTTGGATGAAATATCTGGAGGACAATACATGATTTGGATAACTTATCTGGAGGACATCATACAACTTGATTGACTTTTCCAGATGACACAGTGAGACCCAGATGACATGCCCTAGAGGACATCATACAGCCTGGATGACTTGTCTAGAGGACACCAAGAGACCCAGCGGACATGCCCTAGTGCTTCCACATAAATTGGTAGAAATGCTTGGATGAAATCTCAATATTTGTCTAGCAAGCCCTAATGACTTTGAAAGGATTTAATGACTTGTTTGAAGACACTATAAGACATGGATGGAATGCCCATAGGGTGTTTTATGATTTTATTGACATATAAAATGTAAATTTTATGATCCATTTCACATGTTTAGAGAGTGTCACATAACTTGGGAAACATGTCTTGGAATTTTCGTATGATCTAGGTTGGTCATGCATAGCGCATGAAGATCAATGTATCCATATTCACATAAGTCTCTTGAATTTTTTTCATTTAAATCACATAATTTATTGAATATGTGCCTCAAGTTTTTTCTAGTTTCTCTTAATCTATATTTCATGTGACCCATCCAGCATGTGGTGCCTCCTTAACATAACCTAGTCAACACATCAGAATTACTTCATGTAATCTATAATGTTTTCATAAAAATCCCATATTCAAGATGCATGATCCCTCAGGTCATTCCTTATTTTTTACTTGAAAGAAGACCTTTGTGATCATGTGATAGGTTTCTTCGAGAATTCCTCTCATGCGCTCCCATGTAGCAGTTGTCTGTGGTTAATCCCTTTATTTTATGGTACTAGGGGGAATTTATAAGACTTTACACCCAATTTATATGTTTCCTTTCAGGGTAGATATCTCTCAAATGAGATATGGATTAATTTTATGGAGTTTGGTTTCATACACTTTGTATGGTCCTATCGTTGGTCATCAATGGCACTGCATGATGACAATGACCATAAGAATGTTCTTACAATGCCATGTTATTGGGTCCTGGCCAATCAAATGGATTTTTCATAACCATTTTGATATTATAAAGAGTATCTATAAGTTCAGGTTGATATGTCTAGGAGTCTTCGTGTGATCATAATGCTCATAGAGAGGCTTTTGTGTAATCGAAGATGACTTATCTAGGGTAATCTATGTCACTATGGAATCTTTTTAAGGGGGTTTTCATGGGATCATGTTGAAATGTCTAAAGGAACTCCTGATATTATGTTGGATTTTTTTAGTGGGTCCTCACATTATCAATGGTTATCTCCTAGGGTGTATGACGCATTTTTTGTTAAGGTTTTCGTACCTTCCCCTCACAAGAGGCCTTTGCCACTTCCTTTTTTATTTCCTTATCTATTATACAAGGACATGAGATCTCATGAAGTCATGTGAGTTTTCTTTAGGAAACCCATTCTCCTTATCTGTGGTGTACTTCATGATCAAAGATATATCTCACGGTGTCATGCGATCATTTCTATGGACAATCCCTCTGTTTGTCTTTGGAGCCGTAGAGGAATTTTTTGTTGGGATGCATATGTCCAGGTTCCTTTTCATGATGAAGGTGGCACACCCACGTACTTTTATACAATAAGGTAGACATGTCACCCAGTGATTTGTGACGTATTGTGGTTCACTTTAGCATGTTGCATGAAGATCAACATAATCCTCCTTAAAATGAGGATTCCTCCTTTCTCCGTCTTTATTTTATAAGGGGGTTTTTGGATGATTGGTAGGAATACTCTGATTGAAATGTTTCACGATGTGGAGGAGCTTACCTAGAAGCCCTAAAAAAATTATCAATGCTTGTATGGATTTCATCATAAGAATAGGGAGGCTTATTAAAGGGGCTCTTCATGACCAATAGAATATATTTCACTATGTATGACCTAGTTTCATAACCCTCTAAATTTCATATGATCACATGTCCTTTTAAAGGTTACACAATCCATGTAAGTTAGTTAACTTATCTTATTTTGTTTCTTGAATAAAATAATAACCATTATTTGGTTATTTTCTCTATTCTATATTTTCCAATGTTAATTTGATGGGAATCCAAAGAAAATCCCCCTCTTTCAGGAGTGACATCCACAGGGACAAGGACTCAGTTCTGAGGAATGTAAATGTTCACCTGAGTCTATGGGGATGCCACTAATTTATATCTTGGGTGAGTTTTTGTCTCATGGGTTACTATTAGAATTTTCCAAAGCACTCTATAAATAGGGGATAATGAGAATCTCATTCCACCAAAAAAATAAACTCTCAAATCTCTTGCTCTTACTTCCATCACATGATCCCTTCACAAGAACTCATAACAAGATTCCCTTTGCAAGACCTCTCCACAAGAACGGATCACAAGATCTGATTGAAAGAGCTGACCATGTGACTATTTCATGAGATCTTACTGTGTGTTCACTCTTCTTGTCTAATTTTCCCAATAACTCATTCAAACCAATCCCGAATCAATTTTTAGTAATTTCTTGAAAATTAACTAGGGTCCTTGTCCATATGGCTATCGTGCATGATCCAAAAGATATGATGGGTCATTAATTTTATAACATTAACATTATGTGGTCTATGTGATCATATTAGGGTCGCATGATCGTGGGTCTCATAATAGACTATGCGTTCATGAGATTCTCTATGTGTTATGCAATCCATGAGATCTGTATCAAGTCATGTTTTTGTGAGTCCCTTCATGTATCATATGATTCCCATGATGTTGTCAGAATTATTAATTTATTTTGATAGGATTATTCACTTGTATAAAATATATATACTTCTTAACATTATATAGGTGGATTATAGTTCCTATAATCCTTCCACTATGGCTTGTAAAAGGGCCATGATTTATGGTAATCATAATTCTAGACCTCAGTGTCTTGTACATTCTAAAAATAAGGTTCTGAATATTCTTCTCATGTCTAAACTCTATAGATACCCCTTGTCATAACATCTTCCTTTATATGGATTCGGTCTATTGGATGATGTTTTCATTTTTTTCTCATGACTAAAACCTTCTGTCTCACTTGTTATTATACTTCCTAGATTTTATTAAAATAATTATTTCTAAATGTATTCAATTGGTCATGGTATAGTCACCTTGGTCATATTATATGTTGTTGAACTCATATTAGGGTCTAGAAAATTGTAATATCTCCCATAATCCTATTTCTCATAGGTATTCAAGCATATTTTTCTCCTACCAAAATAATCTGGAAAGCAGATGGAGCTCAAAATGGGACCTATGACCTAGTGTAAATTTATCTGATGAATGGGCGTGGCTATTCTGGGTGAGACAGATCTACTTAGAATTTTCTAATCATCTACTTGTCATTCAACTTTATGAGGTGATATGGGTTTCTTAGTTAATTATCTATCTTCAATTGAATCCTCTTAAGGAATTGATTCTCCATTGGTTCCCTGATAGTAATTCATTCTACCTATATGATAGTGAAGTTAGGAATCATTGTATGTGATGTCAATTGATTGGGTGGGATATCTCCACTTGGGAAGATGTACAATGAGTTCCTTCCTGCAATAAATATCTTGGATGAACTTGTCAAAACATCAGTAATGGAAAGGTACAATATTAACTTTGTTAAAGGGAAGTTAAATAAGGAGCTTAATATGTTTTCACTTGTCTCCTTTAAATACAGGGTCCATATCTTTCTTTTCTTTAGTGGAGATAGGCTGACTACTATACACCCTCAATGATGCCCTTCCTAGAAAGTTTGTGACAATACATGATTATATTGGAAAATCCTCGAGGTGGGGGAGTATAATGCATTGGGTTACCAAGTGAGATCAGAGATATCCCTAATCCTTAGGTTGGTAGTTTTCTTATCCATATTTCTCAACATGTGGATCTTCCATGCCGGGGATGCTCACCTAAGAATTTGAGTGAGCATGTTGGTGATTGAAACTCAATTAGCATAGGGAAAAACTCTTGATATAGTTGCAATAAAGTTTTCTCAACTCTATTGTCTCATGGTTCATATTCAATATGGTAATGTTCCCTATAGGATCAGTGTCCCTTTATATTTCTTATTTAGCTAGGTAGGGGAGAATTTTCAACCACTATAAATTTCATAAAGAATTAGATCTTTGATGCCTCATTATATCCTAGGTTGTTGAATAATGCTGGGTTTAAGGCAATGAAACTTAGACCTAAAGATTTCACTAACATGTTGAGATGGTCTAATCACTTAAACTTTACTCCTTATCCTACACCAAATGGGCTAATTTTTGACAATGATGATGGATCTCTTGAAAAATGGTCATACAATATCTCTCTTTAGGATAGGGTTCTCATGGACCATGTGGATGAGATGATTATTTGAGAAATATATACCCCCTATCAGTTCACCCTCTAATTTAGTTTCATTCAAATGGATTCTCCTCTTCTCTCATCTATCATGTAGGGAGAATGAAATCCTAGTATTATCTTCCAAAATTGAATGATATTGGGAATTAAAGATATAAACATTGAGATTATCCTTCTTTATGTGGGACCCCTTTTCTTCCTGTGTTATGATTATTCACATGATTGGGTGGAATCCTAGCTAGGTGGTGTGCTAGATAGGTTGTTCTTTCAGGTGGGAAAACCATGTACTTTACCAACCCCCATGATTGCGGAAAAAATGGAGTTTATTAAATATTTGGGAAAGAATTTGAGGAATTTTTCTCATCCTGGTGATGACCATCTCACTAGTGGGGAAGATTTTTTTTAGGAATCTAGTCCTTCAATATTAGTAATGTATGATGCATCATTTTATAGAATTGTATGTGGGACTTCACCTCTTTATTCTTTGTTGATTCATCTAGTCATCCCCCCTTCTAAAGTACCCACCTTAGTATATGTAGAGAACCAAACATGACATAGGATAACCTGGTGGAAAATTCAAACCTTGATCACTGGGACTCCCCTGGAAACATTTCATGACTAATCAGAATGCCTTCACTAGCTTTTTAATGATTTGGGGTTAGGAGGATTTGATCTCCATACATTATAGGGAATCATACAACAAATTGTCTATAATTGGAAACAATTGGCTACTATTGAGAAGAGATTGTGCAGTTTTTATGATGGGACTCCCCTGGTTGAACTAATGGCGGAAGCTTTGGAGGCACTGGAATATATTCATTCGATAATATCTAAGTTTAATAGAGAAATGGATACCTTTCCTAGACAGATAGCGAGACATGAGGATATCATATCATTCTCAATGTCTTATCTATCATTATAATAATCCTCATTAATAACTACTTAAAAAATAGTTGAGGAGTTTTTTCTCTTATCAAGACACTTCATCCTCATGAAGTAGTAGAATGAGTTGTTTGGGTGGTGCTTTGGTCATAATTGACGCCTCTCGACAAACTCTGGATGACTTGTAGAATTCATAAAATAAACTCTTATTGTAGTTTGATCATAATGGTTTTCTTTTCTATGGAACCCTGTGAGAGGCTTTAGAATTTTGAGATTCCTTCTTTTTTGTTCACCTTATCAATGAATGAATCTTTATGAAATTTTACAATCATTTCATATATTTATTTTATTCATGATGTGCCTAACATTTCCTCGACCCAACATTGCATGAATCGGAAATGATACACATTCCTTACATAATATCAAGTAAACATGGACTCCAAAAATTGAATGTTTAACTTATAAAATATTTTTCATGAGAGATTATCATGAATTATTGCCAACATGAAGTTTCTTATTGATGTACCTGCTCCAATTTTCTTGAGATTGCCTTGATTAAAAAAGAATAATTTGGGTAAGATATATGTTCCATAGGGATAATGCTCTAAATTTTGTTAAACTCAGCAAACATAGAAAGAGTAGATTTATTTTTTCTAGGGAAAAATTATGTTCCCTTCAAGATTTATATCTTTTTATTAATATTTCTCTAAGTTTTTCATAAGCTTCATATAGTGGAAGGCTTAGCGAGTATAGACTCATATTTTTATTAGGCTACCCTCTTACTGGTTTTTTATGAGGAAAGTCTTTGGCCTTTTCAAGTTTTTTATTTAAAGGTATTTCAAAATAGACCATCATTTTATTGTATTTTAAGGTATTTAAACTCAAAACTTCAGTCACTATTAGTTTAGAGTCTTCTAGATTATTCTTTTCATTGCTAGTTTTTTAGAATCTTCTAGCTCATACTTTCAACTTTTGGAAGTATACCATTATCAAGGTAATGTTCTATATTCATTTTAATGTCATGTGGTAAGGAAATATTCTGTATAGTTTAACATCATCTGGTAAGGACATCTGTCATGCAGTTTAATGTCATGCAGTAAGGACATCTTTTGTACAGTTTAATGTCATTTGGTAATAAAATATTCTGTGTAGATTAATTTCATGTGGTAAGGACTTAAATATGATATGCATTTTAAATTATTTATTCTTGGATTTCAAATATTGTGCAGTTTAAAGTCTTATTACTGGAAATTCAAATACTATTCATTTTAAAGTATTACTATCAGGACTTGATTAATGTATATGAAAAATGGGGAATACATTCTAGAGATGACCCAAAACACCCTAAGGTTTTGATTTCTGCCATGGTATTTATAGGGCTCATGAGAATTTGAGTTTCTTTCTTTTAAGGAGTATATGCCTCTAATTGGTAGGTTAAATCCCCTTATGCATCGATAGCAAGGTCAACTAGAGGTGTCCCCAATCTTTTCCAAGGTAAATAAATATTTTGAGGATGGTATGCGTAAAGAAAACATATTAGGGAATTCGAGTCCACCTAAATAGTTTGAATATGTGTGGTGTAATTCATATCCCAAAAGTTTTAATCAATGAATATGGAATGGGGAAGACTTACCGTGGATGGCCCAAAACACCCTAAGGTGATGAGATCCACTGTAGTGTCATCTGGGCTCACAGGTATTGAATTTACTTACTTTCAAGGAGGAGATACATCTAGTTAGTAGGTTAAATCCCGTATTCATTGATGGCATGGTCAAATAGATGTTTCCCCACTCTTTTATAAGGGTAATAAAATATTTGAGAAGGCTCAAATGCATGGAAAATGAAGTGGGAAGTATATATAAATCTATCCCATAAGGGATCTAATTCCCTATGAAAAAATAGATTTTTATATAGAGGATCATGCCCTACACCATGTGGTTTAAATTTAAATGGTGTGGTCCATAAAAATGTTTGGGAATATAGTGTCGCATTATTTCTTTGAGAAGGGGTCCAATACACAGTGATGTAGCATAGAGCGTGTCAATTACACTTGAAAAGTTTAGTTATGGGGACTATAAATCATGGCCCAAATTTTTCTAGTCATGAGTAGTGATATGGGATAATCATATCGGGGATCACCTAGAACACTCTAAGGTTGTGAGTTCCACCACGGTTATGTCAGGGCTCACAAAGATCAAAAATCCCTTTTTTGTAAGTTATGATTCATTTGGTTAAAGACCATAGAAACATATTTAGGAACCATAAAAAGATATTCATAGTCAAAAAAAATATACCCTGGAAACTAGTTATCTATTTCCAAGGTCCCCGAAAAGTTTACGGCAACATGAGGTTCTCATATCATGAAGTGTGATTTGTGGGAAATGTAAAACTCAAGAATGGTATGAGAACCCTTTTTTTCTCCAAGTGAACAAGTTATCATAGTGAGGAGATGTGAAAAATCATTACTATATTTTTTGGACCAAGGGGTCCAGTGGACATGATTTATCTTTTACTGAGGGAAATTTTTTGGCCCTATGATCTTTATGCCTCATTCATTTATGCTCTGATTGTTTCCTAAACTATGCAGATGAAGAGTTTAAAGAGCGTATACATGAATTTTCTCTGGCCTCCCTTGGTCGGTTTTCAACCTGTTAATTTTTTTGTCTATTTAACTTTTAGTTTTAGGGTATTTTGATTTAGATCTTCAATAGATAATGTTTTATTTTATACAACTTGGAAGAGAGTGCATGTAGTTTAATGTCATATTGCATATAGACTCGGTGTGAGGGAAATGTTTCAAAGTAACCTTATTTGGATAACTAGGGTCAGGAGTAATTCAATATCCATTTGAATGGGAAATGAAAATTTTATAAATCAGGGATCAAGGTTCTAGGGTCATGAGTAGTCATATGTAGGAACCATAAGATGATATGAATATTCAAACAATGGGTCCCTTAAATTCTGGTGTCCTCTTCCAAGGTTCATTGAAAGGCCAATGGAAACTTGAAGTGCTCAAGACATGAAGTGTGATTTATCGATTGAGTTAATTAAAAGATAAAGAGATCACCACATTTTATGTTTGGCTGGGGAAATTCTATTATGATCCTTTGATAAGGAATGATTATGGGTAATGCCCCACACCTTTTAACATCATGTAATGGGGACATATTTTCAGTGTAGTTTTAATGTCATGTGACCAAAACATTTTCCTTGTAGTTTTAACATTATGTGGTGAAAATTTTTCCTTTCTTTATGGTGTAATGTCATGTGGTAAGGAAGTGAAAAAGTTCCATGGGAAGGTCTGACTCGTACATTGGGAGGTGGAATTTTTTATGTTGCGGTTATTCCTAGGATTGCATATCCATGTATCACTGCATATATTGTGGTGCCAAGAATCAAGCCACGTGTCATTCTTGAATAGTAAACTCTCCACATAGGTCTGACCCATATGTGGGGGGGGGGGATTGTTCCCATTGATTTTTGTAGCTAGACCCAGAATTAGAGATTTGGGCATCACTACATATACTTTGATGATTGGAATCAAGACACATGTAGTTCTTAAAATGGAAACTCTCCATGTAGGACTGACCCATACATAGAAGGTTCATTATTCTCATTGATTGTTATACTTGGACCTAGTATTAGATATTTAGTAATCACTTCATATCTTCTAAAGATATAAAAAAATCAACACATATTTATTGAATTCTACATATGTCTAAACCATGCATAGAGGGGGTATTGTTCCCATTGATTTTTGTAACTGGACCTAGGATTGGATATCCAAACATCACTACATATCCTGTGATTACAATAATCAAGATATACATATTTCGTTCATGGAAAACTCTCAGCGCAGGTTTGACTCATACACAGAGGGGGGAATTATAAAATTTATTATTGTAGTTGGACCCATGATAGTTGATCTGAGCATCACTAAATATCCATTAATGACCATAATCCATCCATATGTAGTTCTTGAATAGGAATATCTACATAAAGGACTAAACCATACATAAAGGGGGAATTTTTGACATTAATTATTGTATCTAGACTCAAGATTGGAGATAAAAGAATCACTATGTATCTTATAATGATAGGAATTAGGTCAAACATAATTATTGAACAGGAAACACTCCACAAAATTTTGACCCATACGCAGAGGGTGGAATTGTTCCCATTAATTGTTGTAGCTAAACCCATAATTAGAGATTTGGGAATCACTACATATCTTGTGATAAAAGAAATAAATCTATACATAGTTATTGAATGGGAAACTCTCCACACTTTTTTAACCCATATTAAAAGTGGGGATTGTTATTGTTGATTATTATAGTTATAATTGGGATTGGATGTCCAGTCATTACTATATTTCCTATGATAATAGGAATCAGGCCATGTGCAGTTCTTGAATGGGAAACTCTCCACAAAGGTTTAACCCATATACAGAGGGGGAATTATTCCCAATTATTGTTATATTTGAACCCAATATTAGAGATCTGTGCATCACTAAATATCCTCTGATGATAGTAATAAATCCACATATAGTTCTTGAATGGGAAACTCTCCGCACAGGTCTGACCCATACATAGAGGGGGGAATTATTCACATATATTATTATATATGGACCCAGGATTAGAGATATGAGAATCACTACATATCCCATGATGACAGGAATCAATCTATACATAGTTCTTGAGAGTATGTGCAGTTTAACGTCATGTGTAAAGGATGTAAGTTCCCTAGTGTGAAAATAAAATATTTCAATAGGACCTAGGACTAAGATTTGGGTGTCACTATATATCTTTCAATGGAAAGAATCAATCCATGTGTGGTTGTTGAATGGAGGTATGGTGGGATACTGACACTAATGATAGTGATTCTCTCGGATGAGGTCTATTTTACT
This sequence comes from Viscum album, assembly GCA_963277665.1. Taxonomy (NCBI): domain Eukaryota; kingdom Viridiplantae; phylum Streptophyta; class Magnoliopsida; order Santalales; family Viscaceae; genus Viscum; species Viscum album. Next base: position 1,136,672,552 of record OY728129.1, read on the forward strand.
TCATAGTTTTATATCATGCAAGGAAAATAAACCATGGAGTTTAATTTCATGCAGTAAGGACTCATGTTGTGCTTTTTAAGGTCTTGCTTCTAGGACCTTGTTAACCCTGTCATTAACTGACATGACTTGATCATGTGGGGAAGCCTCTACCAAAATTACTAATCCCACATGAGCTATTATTAGTGTGAGAAACAGGGAATGTAAAAGGGTTCTCTGAAAATGTAGAGACAATTGAAGGAAACAACATGGTTATTTTGTATTATAAAGAATTTGGACCATGATATAGGATCTAGGAAACCCTACATATCTCTTTGGGATGAGAATAATGTTGTACATAATTTTGAAGGAACCGTTCAGTTTGGCTTCATGTGAAGAGGACATCGAACACGTAGTTTAACGTCTTGCAGTAAGGACAAAGGTGACTTGACATGAAATAATATATATCATGGTTAGTCCTAAGAATGGATATCTCTATGTCACTATGTATCCTATTATGGTAAGAATAAAGACACATGTAGTTCTTGAATGGGAGATTTCCTATGTGGATCTAACTCACATAGAGGGATGGGTCACTTCATTTATCTTTTGTATAGATCTAGTTTGTGTGAGGTGAATTATTAGTGAGACAATGATTCTCATGAATTTTAATTTGATGTGGTGAGGAAGTGTCCATGCAGTTTAATGTCATGTGGTCCGAACATGAGACACTATGAAACTTAATGTCTTGCTTTAGGACCTTTTTCATATATTTTAACGTCATGTGGTCAAGATAAGAATAATGCCTGATGGTATCTACACAATGTATTTCTTAAGAAACTGTTTATTGGTGTGGGGGAATAATTTATTCCCCATACATCATGTCCAATAATTAATCTCCATTTTAATAGACCCCATATATGACATAAGGTCCTTCCCATTTGGGTTCCAGTTTTAGATATTTCTTTCCTACTATCATTGGGGTCCTACAAGCCAATACCAATTCTCTATGAAGTAACAAATAGAAGTTTGCCTTTTATTGAAGTCCCATGTGATTAGATTTTGATGTACTTTGATGTTGTGCAATGTATGCAACATTTTCTCATTGAGTCATTCCAATTCATCCAACCGCTTTTGTGACTTCTTATTGTCTAAGTGTTTCCTAAAAATGGATATTTGGAGTAAGGGAAAATGGAATTATATAGGAAAAACTACCTTCATTCCATACTCAAATTAAAATGGAGTTTCTTATGTAGCAGTATGTGTGGTGGTGTAGTTGGACCATAAATGATGGAGGAGTTTGTATGTCCCGGACTTCTTGTCCTTATTCACCATCTTTTAGAGTATATTTGAGAGTCTAATTAAAAGCCTATATTTATCCATTTTCTACTGCATGATAATAGTATTAATGGTTAGACTCAAAGTTGTAATCTATTTAAAATTTATTTAACTCATTAGCATCAAAATCAGTGTCATTTTCCATCAATATCGTGTGAGGTTCATTGAATTTGGTGATGATATTGGACTTTACAAATTTGATGATATTATTCATTCTAACTTCCTTGAGGTATATTTCCTCACCCCAGTTGGAAAATAATTCCTTAGCAGTAAGGATATACTTAAAATGCATATCTATGGTTGAGGAATATGGCCCCACAACATCCATTCTCAATATGAAAAATGATGACGGATATTTAGCTGTATGTAGCAATTGTGGGGGATAATGGATGAAGTTTTCATGAATCTGGCATGCATGAAATTTCATATAGAACTCCACATAGTCTTGTATCACTGTTCTCTAGTAGTAACAGAGCCTCTTTATTAAGTGGGAGATCCTGGTCTCAAATTGGTGAGTGTCGCAAGAGCCTGCGCAGGCTTCTTCCATGATAAAAAGAATCTCTCTTTCTGTTATGCATCTGAGAATCATTACATCAAAGCCTCACTTATAAAGGGGATTTTTCTCATTTGGCCCATCCCAAAGGGTAATTTTTGTTTCTCAGTGCTGAATATATCCCATTCTAGATCATTTTTTTAGTAGGATCCCATTTTGTAGATAATCAATTATTTGATCCTTCCATTAGGGGGGCGGATATCAGTTTATCGTGCTCTGGGGTGGTGTTGATCAGATTGATTCATTCAATGTCACAGATGATGATCGATGAGACTAACCTTTAGTGAATGATGTGTAATACCACCTCATCCTAATTAGGGTTATCCAGGACTGTAGCTGCATTTTTCTAGTGTGTTGGCATGGTAATTCTATGATTGGGGGACATGATGCAATGTGGGTTCAAAAGGGAAATCTTCCACAAGTCCTCTGACAAAGCCTGTGATAGGGGATAATTATTTCTTTTTTATGGCATATTTTCCATTGATTTGTTTTATTGATAACTCTGAATCCGATTTGATGTTCAGGTAGGCTATCTGCAATTATAGGGATAGTTCAAAACCAGTTAGGATGGCTAGGTATTCGACCTCATTATTAATACAACCATTATATAGTGAGAATGAGTAGATAAAATTGCTTCATATAGTGATAAAAATAAAATCCATAAAAAACATAATTGAGATTTTTACATTCTAGTATTTTCTGATGGGATTTTAGGAGGTTCTATAAAAATACATATCCCATGTACGGGGAGTTTTATGGGTATAGAAAACCTCATCATCTATAATTTCAGTTTCCACCGGTGTACTTTCTAGGGTGAGATCCTCTGCAAATAAATTATCCAGGTCTTGTCATTTCAATGTATTCTATGACACAAATTGGATTCCATACTCTTTCAAAATGATTGACTATCATGCCAAACACCCAGTCAGCATAAGACATCATAGGATGTACTTAAGCATGTCAATATGAGATACCAAGTGGAATTCGTGGTGCTGCAAGTAATGCGTCATCTTTTTCATTACAAAGATGATTTCAAGGTAATTTTTCTTCACATCAAAATATCGAGTCTCAGTTCCATGTTTCATTCATATTAGGTAATAGATAATTTTCTCATTCCCCACATCATTTTTCTATATGAGGAGAGTTCCAAGTGATCGCTCCATGGTTTCCACATATAAGATGAGTATATTTCCATCAATTGGAAACATTAGGAATGGTGGGTGCATTAGGTAATGCTTGAGACTCTCAAAGACATCTTGGAAATCCTCATCCCATTAGTAGGAAACTCCCTTCTTCATTATCATAGTTAAGGGGAGAAATTTTATATCCAGGTTAGCTATGAAATATAGAATGTAATCAAGGTTCCCTTAGATCCCCCTCAGCTCTTTGAGAATATAAGGGGTGAAATTTATAGGATTTCACTAGTCTTTTCGGTTTCTACCTCGATATCATGGTGGAATACCAAAAATTCAAGAAATTTTTCTAATTTTACCATAAAAGTTCATTTCAGTGGATTTATCTTTGGACTGTGCAGTCATAACTTGTCAAAGACTTTTTGAAGCTCTGTGAAGTGATTAAATTGCTGTCAGGATTTAACCACTTGGTTATTGATGTAACATTCCACTATTCATCCCAATAAAGGATTTAAGAAATGATGTATTTTATTTTGATAAGTATTGTAAGTGTTGTTTAATCCAAATGGCATGACCTGATAGAAAAAGATGCCCTGAGGTGCTCTGAAGGTTTTGGCTTCCACCTCTTTAGGGGGCATCTTGATTTGATTTTACCCTCAATACTCATCCATGAAGGAAGTTTCTTTCAAACTATAAGTTGCATCAATCAAGAGTTCTTCGATTGGAAATGGGAAATCATTCTTTAGGAAGTGTCGATTAATCACTCTGAAATTGATAAAGACCCTAATTTTCCTCTTCTTTTTCTCGATAGAGGTGACGATGGCAATCCATCTTCGGTATTGGAACTCCCCAAAAAAATTTGATTAATTTTTTAACTTTTGATTTTATAGTATTAGCATGGGAGGGGTTTATCTTCCTATATTACTGCTTGAAATCTAAATGGTCATCGGGTAAGCCTGTATGGTATGTAGCCACATCGGGGTTCTGTCTATAAATTTTTATATAAATCCAAATGAACATATATCGATGTTTCTTTATAAAAGTGATGTTCATCTCTTGCTCCTATAGAAGCATGGAGGAACTAATCAATTTAGGTCACATGTGTTCTTATATTCCTTGATTTATCTACCTATTCTCATCATTGGTGGTAGAGATGTCTTCCTGAAATTTGGAAGGGGTTTTCCTAAGGTCATCCTCTTCTTCTTCCACCTATAAGTCCATAGAGTCATTTTTAGGCGTGTTAGATAATCAGAGGGCATCTATGTCACTGTAAGTATGAGATTGGTCATGGTAAGATAAATTGTTTTCCCCTTATGCTACATTCATTTTAGAGAGGTTTTGGAGCTAATTTTTTCCTTATATACTATCTCTAAGGACTGGTGGAGCCTGGACATATGGGATTAGTTCTATTACCTCAATAATATTTATGGGTTTTATATAGTCATTATTGATCATACATTATGGATTTTCAGGGGTGATCCCCAAACCATTGGGGGATATGACCTTTATACTATCATAAACCATTGGTTTTTTCCTTCCCTTCTATAGAAACCTACTTCTTCATATATGGATTCTCAAGACTTAAGGGAACACTATCACCATGTAGTAGACCAACTTTCTCATTGATGGAATATTTCAATCATTGATGAAATATTAAAGGTACCCCCATGTGGTTATAAATCCAAGGCCTTCTAAGTATGGAATTATATATTGTGTATTTTTGGGTAACCATGAACTCAATGTTATATGTGAGACCCCCAAAATAAGCCTTGATCCTGATCTTTAGGAGTGGTTTTTGCTCACTCTTATCATACCCCTGAATGGTCATCTTTGTAAGAGATAATCCCCCTATACTATATCACAAATGTCGAAGGGTCTAGATCGGGATGATGATGATCCCAAAACCATTTTCAATCATGTCCCTTTGTATTTAAATATTATAGAGATTTCTTGAAACATATAGGGTCCCAATGTGTCTTTGGATGACCTCTTCCTAATCCATCTCTATAAAAGAGATGGTGACATGTCATTCTAATGGAGTAGTCTCCACATGATAAGCCTAGGTTGTAGAAAATTATTTCTCAAAATATTGTGGATTCTAGAGGGCTTCGATGAGTTCTTTTATGATTTCTTTAGAAAGATGGAGTGCATCCAGTATTGAGAGTTTAGTTGGGATAACCACCAACTATTTCAGAATGTTGTACTTTTCTGCCAAAGGTCAGTACTTCCCAAGGTGGGGCTAATCGTTTTTATATGGATTGGGAGATGAATAATTTGAGGCATATGGGCCTGATAATTTTACATAGGTCTATGTATAATCTTCTACCAATTCCATAAGTCGCATAGACCTTCCTCGTTGTCTAGGATGAACAGACAATCGAATCCCCTCCAGATGGTCATGTAAGATAACTGGGATGGGGTGACCACAGGATGGATCTGAGGAACCTGTGTTTTTATATTGATCTCACTCAAAATCTTTCCAATGGGTCTTGGTTATATCTATATATATGTCCTTTGAGAATATGTGACTGAGATTTCGGGTCTGACCACACCAACATTTCCCCCTGTATCCTTGGATCCTACACCTGCAACCTCTGGTTTCCCGGTCATGTATGGGGAACTCATACGTGGAGGAATATTCATCATCAGATAATGGGTATAAGAAGTTTATTATGTTAGTAGAAAGAAATATGATCTCTTCATCTGATGATGGATTTGTTTGGTGGGACAATTCATGTTCATTGAACGTTTCTAAAAAGAAGTATATAAAGTTTAGATCCTACATAGGAGTTGAATATGACTCTTCCTCTTCTATATCCTTCTATGTTTGATGAGTATGTCCATATTTGGAAGGCATATCTAATGTATCCTACCTAAGTGATGGGATCAATATCGGTTTACCTAGATATACTGTTAGGGTGGAATGATCTTGGGCTACTGTCTTCTGAGTCATTCAAACTTCTCCCCATGTTTAGCTAGAACTTTTTCTTAATGAACTTATTCTCATGACTGGGAAACATTTACATAGCTTAACTATTTTTGAGAATTATCCCACATCACTTATCCATAATAAACCATGATTTGGAGGACATATTTGAATATGAATCAATCTTTACGGGTTTAAAGCATCCTCCCATAAATAGGGAAGTGGTTGGGGTGACTGGTAATGTTAAACTCGTCAGGTTTCTTCGGATCGGGTACCTTGAGTAAGTTATCTTCCATGGCCATAAGGAAATAACTAGGGACTTTCTCATTCTAAAAGGAGTATGATTTATTTATCCATTCATCAAATCCCAGTTGGCCCTGGTCTCTTTTTTCTTATGTATGAGGGTCATTCTATTATTATTGTTTCTCGATAAGAGGTTTTAGGAAATTAAAGACAAGCCTAGTTTCTTGAATATGAACTAATAATGGTTTGAGGGTAACATTGGAAATTTATTACTTAAAGAGCATTTTCCCCTATGTTGAGGGCATGAGTTGGGACTCAACTAGCGTCTGCTGAATGGAATCTTCTGAATGTTTCATTGTTTCTACAAACTCAAAGAATCCACCTGGATAATTATATAGGATAAAGGGTGTATATAGTTCATCCTAGAGATTTTCAGCACATAGTTCTAGAAATTTCTCATGTGAGAGGGATTCTGAATGAATATTTTAAACCTTTACATCTAGATATAGTTAGACACCCTCTTATTTTCACATTGCAATCAATTTTTCAGGTTGACACTTTTTTTACTCAGCGTAGAGATGAATTGAAATTGGGACTGATGATGAATGTTCTTCCATCCTACAATGGATCCTGATGGAAGGATGGTGTACTAAAAAAAGGCTATCCCTATCAAAGTCTATACAAAACACCTCATCTTGGTCACCTCCTGTGGATCTTGAGGGCCCATCATTGGATCACATCAGGACACGAATTGAGTGAGACGTTGTTCTAGATCCCACGTGCCATCAGAGGTGGGAAGTCAGGATTTTAAAAATTGGGTTAGGGAAAAGTGTCATCCACACATTTGGGATATGGATTCTTATTAGGCTACACAAGTGCATGTATCCATTCCTTGGATTCCATTTGAGTATCCAGAGACTTGATGGAATTAAGTAGTTCTAGAGGTACTACTGTCTGAGTTAACTCCTATGTACAAAAAGAAATTAGATGTTGATGAGGTGGACCCTCTTTCATCTCCCATTGATTCTCGGTCCAAGATAAGACTGAATGATCACCTAGGATAGGTTGGTTTATTCATAATGAAGGGAATTCACATTCATATTTTACTTCCTCATTTATGTAGATTGGATTCCTATATATGGAGGCATCCTGACACATGGATGACGCTCTTACAGTTAGATCAAATCTTTCCTAATATTTGAGAGGAGGGATATTTATCTCAGCCTGCAGGAGATACCAAATGGTAATGTTACACTTGAGTAGATCCTCTTTTAATTTCCTAGGATTTTTTATCTCTTCCACATACTATTCCAAATACTCCTTAATTGAAGGAATATTAGATCTTATGGGTGAAAAGTGGGATGTGGCCACTTCTTTCTATTTATACTTAGTAGTATCCTACCATAGAGATGGAAATTCAATACTCATAGGTGAAAAGTTTTGGATCCTCCTCTAGTTCTATGTGTGTGAATCCTTAGTTTGTGCATCCAAATCACATTCCTCTCAAGTTGTAGCTTCCATATTGTACCCATATATTTTTTCATCTTGATACACATTATCTTTTGTGTTAATGGTGATGAAATTCATAAAGGTATATCTGGAAATGGTATTTTTTCCATTACTCTCAACATATTAGGGTGACTCTTCATTGCTTACATCAAGGTCATTTTTTACCCATAGACATGTTGGACTATTTCAGCTTATTCCCCCTACAGAGTTCGATTTCCTTCACTATATGTTCCTCCGGTATTGTCCTATGAATAGTGACCCTAAGGGAGTTTCTGTTTTTTATTTATGAATGAGACTAGAAAAGCATAGGTTTGTCTTATGGTGGGGGATAAATGGGATTTCAACCATCAATATTTACCTTCCATCATGGAGAAGACTTATTCCCTCCATATTGATGATCATGATGCTGATGAAAATCCTCCTAGCCATGTGGGATATGGACTATGTGGGGCCACATTTAGAATTTCTAGATCCATTTGTTGAGAATATGATGATTTTGGTTAAGGATTTTATTTATCATGGTACAAGCATTGAGATATAAATGCCCCCAGCCCTGTGGGCTAGGGTTGATCTAGAACCTCCATTGACTTCTACAGAACCCTCTTGGGGTGGGATGAAACTGGTGATGGTGATTGAGATATATATTCCCCATTACCTGTGGGTTGGGGTTGATTTTTAGGTGTTTCTGATATTTCATGAATCCTCTCAGGTATTGATTATCCAACAGGTGGAGGTGGTAGTAAATATTCCCCCGTCTCATTGGGATGGGTTCACTCCTGGATGGATTCTATGGTATATTCTAATATGACCCACTTTATTTGAAACATCTATGATCATGTATGAGTTAGGTTTAATGGAATCCCATGATGGGAGTGATTCTTTATTAGAAGTTGTTAGGTTGACTATAACTTCAGCTTCTAAAACATGTTCCCATAGCTTTGAGGGGCCCAATCAAAGATTTGTTTGCATTTAGCTCCCACTATTCATGATTTCTTGGCATCATTAAACTGGGAGAATTCAGTTGTAGTTACCAACTATCTTGCACATTACATGGTCCCCTGATTTCATCAGAGGCTGTGATATTATTGAATGCCACTTTGGGGATTTTTTCTACTAAAGGGATGTGATGAAGTGCAATGTTCCATACATTCCTCATCCTCATAAACGAATGCATGACCCATAGCTTTGAGGGGCCTAATAACATATATTTTTTGCATTCCTCTCCCATTATTCATGATTTTTTGGCATCATTAAAGTGGGGGAATTCTATTGTAGTGACCAACTATCTTGCACATTTTATGGTCCCCTGATTTCATCAGAGGCTATGACATTATTGAATTCCACTTTGTGGATTTATTCTATTCAAGGGATGTGATGAAGTAAAATGATTCATGCATTCCTCATCCTCATATATGAATGCATGACATGAATTTAGTGATCAGTTGTTGAATAGTTGTGATGCAATGGTGGAAAGCATGTTATATATTTTTACTGTGATTTTTTAGTTTTTAGTCTCATCCCATAGAGATAGTAGCTTGGTCTAACTAATAATAGAGTATATTGATGGTCTGAAGGTGTCTCTCATTTCCAAGATAAGGTAGGTTTCTAGCCTTTAATACCTGATGATTTTTCCACATATTTTGGCATAGTTAATGCATGTACTCATTTTCTAGATCGTCTGGGATCTCATATTCAGAAGCACTGAGGCTTTATAACATGGTTGGGTGTTTCATTCTAGATAACTCTCTCCATATGTAAATTTCTGCTTCCTCTTAATCATACTTAAATACCTCCACATGGTCTGACCATAAATGTTTCTTCTTGGGGTCGCATGCTAGCTATAGTGAAGGGATGATGGTAGTTGGTTGGGAAATATATATGGTTGACCCTAGTATTTTGAGAATATATATATACAAAGGAATTTGAGCTTTGAATACCTCTCTTTATGGAGTTTTTTGGTTAAGGGAATGATTTCCTTTTTTGAGGGAGATATCACAGTGGGGAGGTGGACCACATAGGAGGTTAGGATTTGAGTCCCTATGATCCATCTCCACACTACCATGAGAAGGAATATAAAGGTAATTATTTCCTTATTCTTTAGTTGAAGATTCTACTGACCATTTAGGTGTTGAGAGTGTGTCTAGAATGGCCTCAAGGACATTGTCATTTAGAAGGCCGAGAATATGATCCTCATTCTACATCCTGGATAGAATATGTTGACCTACCTTTGGACTTGTGAAGGGATATGATCATGTTTTATGATGGATTCCAAAATATATTGATAACCATATGGTTCTATAGAGATATGATCCCACTTATGAGAAGCTATTGGATTATACTATTGAGATTCTTCATTATCAGTAGGAATATAAGCCTCTCTATAGGTGGTTTTAGAATATTTTGGTCAACCCTAGCTAAAGCGAGGATATGAACCAAATCCAAATATGAATTCCATTCCAGAATATGCCAAAATACATCTTGAATGGGATAAGGGATATGATCCTCTTCCTATATGGACTTTAAAGGATGTTTGTTCAGTTGTTCATTAGTGAAAGTAGAAATATGATTTTGGATTCTATGAGTGGCTAAGATATTCCAAGAAACCTCATTGATATGAATATGAGCTTGTACTGAGGCATGTTCCACTCTCACCTGGTGGTCCCCTATTGAAATATGTAAATGAGCATGATCATGGGCATTTGGAATATTCTTCCTCTATTTTTTTACATGAATATTTTCCTATCCTGAGGCATGTGACACTCTCATTTGGTGGGCCCCAGTTAGAGTGGGGATATGGGACCAGTTTGGTTCCATTGGAGTATACTTATAGTCTTTTTCAATAAGAATTTTAACCAATGTCGAGGCATATGATTCTCTCACTTGGTGAGCCCCAGTTTGAACGGGGATATGATCACGGTCGAATGCCTCTTCCTTTACTATAATATGCTAATAATCTTTCTATAAGGGACCAAGAATGTGTACTTTCTATGGAGAAACCACATGTTAATTCATATCATAGTGGTTTGTTGTCCTAGCTGTAGGGATAGTAATAAGTGAATATCCTTGTATCTTTACAAGTGCTGGAATATAATGGAAAATTTCTTTAGTTATTTCCAAAATATAGTGACATTTTAGTAAAGTGTGCAAAAGGATTTTGGCCTTCACATTTTCTGTCTCCAATATATACTGGAAGATATTTTCAATTGAAGTTGGGATATGATCCCACTTATTTCCTCCTTATGCCATTGGAATATGACAATGGGCTTCATATGTGGGGGTATGGATATGCACCTCCTCCATGATTTCTATTGTAATATGCTCAGAGACTTACTTCGAGTGAGTAGGAATATGATCCCGGTCTCTAGATACCACTAGAATATTTTTTCCAACTTCATCAATATAAGTTGGGATATGATCCCACTCCCAGTTATCCAAATGTTTACATGATCGATGATTCTTCCTTGGTTCCCCTGTACAAGCTTCAGAGGTGGAAATGTGTCAATCAGTGCCCTCAACAAGTGACTGAGGGGCACCAGTGGGACGGTGCTGGGGACTATAGTTAATAAGATCCCTCCTCAATAGCTCCTAAATCATAATGGAGCTATAGTTAACTCCTTGGTACATATTCATCAGATACTGAAGGTTATGATTGTAGTGCTCCAAGCATAAGATTATAAAGTAATTTGTGGTGGTAAAGAGTGACATCAATTTCAATGCATCTTTCTTTAGACGATGTGGACTCATCAGTTTTATCATCTAGTGATCCTTGCTTGTAGCCTCAAGGTTTGGGATTTTACTATGTTGGTGGTATTCTTGGATTATTGAATCATCCACCAAATGATGAAGGTGTCAGATGGGTGAGGCCATTCTATAAATCTTAGGGTTTATAGCCATAATTGATTTTCCATAACACTACCTAGATGAAGACATGATCTAGGGTTAGGGTGTTGTTTGTATGAACATTGTATTATTTCATGAAAATTACAAGGAACAAGTTCACTGATCCGTTTATCATTTCAAGAATGATACATTCTCAATCAGATATACATAGGTAATAAAATCATCATTTCTAATTCTCGATCTGACTATTTTTATCGTGTGGACATGCACAATGGGGATAGACTAATTTCATGAGGAACCCAGTTACATCTGGTCAACCGGTCATTTTTATTATTTGATAGATTTATGTCAGGTTCAACATTTTTTTTTTGGAAAATTTGGTTTTGGATATTCTCTATGATTGATTGTGAGGGGGTTGAATGTTCTGCACAATTCATTAAGATACGTTCACCATGTTTTCCTTTCAAAAAAATCCCAATGGTTCCCACATCCATAACTAAGTATGGAATTTAATTCCAAATGTATGTGGTAAATTGGGGTTGCATGCCCAATGATACTTAGGAACTAACATTTATTGATATTATGGGATTTTGGGCTCATTCACACCTTTTTTGTATTAATTTTTACCTACTATGTAACTCTCGTATAGATTTAAGATATGTTCATGGATCTCTTACTAATTTCAATATGAGAGTAGTTACCCTAATTAAATTATTAAGTGTTGAACAATTATATGCATAAGGATGGGTATATTAATGAGAACATATGAATCTATCTAAGTTTCTTCATCTGTTTAAACTTAATGGGTAGCTGCTTATATTTTAAATCCATATAACCAGGCACTTTGTAGTTTACTACCATCCAAGGAGGTGGTTAATATATCAATGATGGTATTGAACCTTTATGAGGAATCCTATATATCCTATTTATAAAATGAATAAAAATGAATACATTTCATTGAACCCATGCGGTTTAACATCATGTGAAAAGGAAATTTGTGATGGGACTTAGGCACTAGGAGTTGAGCTCTAGCCTCAAGAATGCATCTCAGGTATCATGGTCATGGTAGGAATCAGAGTCTTCATAGTTGAATATCAACCTTGGGACTTACCCTGAGGTGGATATGCTTTTATGGGGGTTCTTTATATCATGTTACTAAATGGGTTTTACACAATGAGGTTTTCCTTGTTGGGGACATTCATGATGCGAGTGAGATGATCGTTTTAAATCCTTTATCCCAAGTGATCCATTCTCCATGTGAGAAACAAGGGGTAGCAAGTAATCAATCTCATGGAATATGGATGTGGATCTTATGCACTAGGTTGTACATATGAGATTTTTTATATATATCTTGGTCTTAAGAAAGGAATCATATGTATCCTATTTATGGTAGGAATCAAATTCATTGTAGTTTTGTTGGATTCTCAATCTGATGATGGATTTGAGGGATTCATATTCCCATGGGAGAGATCGGATCCTGATGGTTATAATGTCGAAGACATGGAGGGATGTAAAATGAGGTAGATTCCCATTGCATCTTGAACCATAGAAAATATTCCTACATATCTTGGTTATGGAAATAATTAGATTTCTCGTAGTATAGTAATGGGTATACTAAAATATATCCACTGGATAAGATTATCATGTATCAGGATTCCTAATTGACATGTTTGATTACCTTCTTAACATATCCTAATTTCCTTGTTGACATGTCCTGATTGTCTGTATAACATGTGTGTGGATGTCCAGAAATGTCTTGGTTTCTTATCACACACATCAAAAGACAATATCACAATACATTTGAATTTTCCTAAGGACACTTCATAATCTGAATGTCATGTTTGGAGGATAGCACATGATCAAGGATAACATGTCTGGAGGGTATCTCATGACTTGGGTAATATGTATAGAGGATATCTCATGATATAGATGAATTTTCTAGTAGACATAACACAACCTGGATGACTTATCCATAGGACACCACAATACCTAGCTGACATGTTCTCGAGTACATCGTACAACTTGGATGACTTTTCTCAAGGACACTGTGAGACCTAACTGACATGCCATGGTTCCAGAACATAACATGAGCGACATTACTGGATGACATCATAATATTTGGATGGAGACCCCATAGGACTTTTCAAGGCTTGTATGACTTGTCCAAATGACACTATATGACTTGGATACCATTCTTAGAGGGTGTCATGTGATTTTCTTGTCATGTACATGGGACATCACATGATCCAAGTGACGTTTCAAGAGAGTTTTTTCATGACTTGGGTGACATGGCTTGGTGTTGTTTCATGATATGGGTTGGTCATGAAAATTTCATGAAGATTAGTGTATCCATATTCACATAATTCTACTATATTTTTAGTCTTTACCACTATAACGACCCAAAATTTTGAATAATTTTTTTTCCAAACTTTGTGTGTTATTTTATTTTATACTCAACAAAATTATTTCACTTAATAAAATGAGTATAATTAAAATGATACAATTGGGTTTCGACTGTTATATGATCGTTGGTCAGTATGACCATTGGAAACAAAATGTTGCGATTATTGTCTATAAATACTAGTGATCTTGGTTAATTAATATAGAAAGAAGATTCAATGGCCTCATCCAGTAGTCTTGAGTCGATCGAAGCCCATCTGACAGAACCTGGAAAGGAGGTAGCACCACTGGGCTTTGCTCTGGACCAAACCCAAGCCGAACTTCATCATGTGCAGATGGAACAGAATCACCTTGGCGAGAAGTTCAAGCTGATAGAAATCACTACTCGAGCAATGTTGGCTGAGCCGCCCCAAGATTCTATCACCCTAACACACCTTACTCTTAGGTCCTATGCTGGTGATATAATGGGCTATGTAACGAGACCGTAACTGCCTTGTGTAATCCTTTGATTTAAATAAAAATTGTGATTTCTTCTTATAGTGAAGTTTTTGAATTTTCAAATGCCCGGATAAATATAGTATGCATATTATTGATGAATTTTTAGACAAAATAAATTTTAAAAATATTTATTTAAACCTTAAATAATTAAAAATGTTTAATGATTTTCAAAAAATGGTCTTCTACATTTGTGTTCAGTGTGAAATTTAGAGTCTAATAAAATCGACTTAATTTTTGATGAATAGTAAAGTATGAATAGTGATTTTACGCTTATGATTAGTAATGTGATAAAATGGATTAGGTAATCTCACTTAAGAAATTATTAATATAATCTAGTCACCTTGATTAAGTAATGTGATTCAATAAAATAGGTAAATAATTGTTCCATAAATTATTGGTTAAGTATTAAATTTTTTAGGGTGAATAGTGTTTTTTATTTTAAAATTAAATTAAAAATATTTAGAAAGTTATTTTCATAAAATGGAGGTCATTTTTGAAATCAGAACATTTATATTTGGTTCGGGTAAAATTTTGGGATTTTTCTGAGAATGTTGAATTTTCGTTGAATAGTGAAATTACAGTTTTTGAGTTTCAGGTGTGTAATGACATAATTAAGGATGTAATAATTATGAAATAATTCTGGTCTACTTATTAATAGTAATATAATTTATTATTTGCCCCAATTTTTTAATACCATGGGCAAATACCATGAGTGAGCCCATGGTTTTTCCAATACCACCGATGAGGTGTCCCTTGGCAATTAATGCTTTGTCCCCTCACTTCTCCTATAAATACCAAGACTTTAACTCATTATTTTCATTTTAAATTCCTCCCCAACAATGTTCTGGTCTCTTTACCTCCCAAAAAGTCCTCCCAAGTTTCTCTCAAGCCTCCCAAGGTCCCGACCTTCATGCTTTCGAAGTTACTCTTCAAGGTAAGGGATCTTATCTCTCTCTTTCGTTTCAAGCACTCTCGTTTATGTCATTTCTTTTAATCCATGTGTTCTTATATTTGGGGTGTTATTTTATATTAATATTAGTTTCCTTTTAATTTTTGTATGATGAGATACCCCCTCTTTCTCTCATCATTTCATTTTATGAATGTTTAAGTGGCACCGTAAGGCTGCCGAATTTTTGTAAGGGATTCTTTCACCCTTCTCATTTTCAAAGTACTATTTTAATGTCAAGTATTTATAGTTCCTTTTTCTTATGTTGTGGTATTATATATATATATCCATAATACTGTACTATTTATGTTAATATGAGGAGATGCCCAATTTTATCTCATCAATTCATTTTTTGATGTTTTAAGTGACGTCGTTATGCTGCCGAATTTTCATAAGAGAAATCTTATTTTTGTCTTCCTTTCAAGTTTTTCATTTCATATGGTATGCTCTTAAAATTTCATTACCATGTTCTTATATCATTTATATTATGTCCCTATACTATTTTATGGATCATTTATCATTGTGTGACCCATGTCCCCTCCCTTTTCAATATTTTCTAAAACCCTGCAACACAGCCGATATGCTGCCGAATTTTCGTCTCAAAATGTCTCTCTCTTTTTCTCAAATTATTTTATTTTATTAATTGAATACTCAAAACTCTTTATTCTAAACTGGTATTAACATATATACCAAAATTTTATATTTTAAATTCTGGGAGTTACATACATGAAACCTGCTTTCCATTTTCATGGGTTTAAAGTGACATAAAGATCATGTCATTACAGTAGTTTTTAAAAAGTTATGATTATGAAATGAAACCCATATATTTTTATGATATATGGGTTATTTATGAAATTTTTGATGATGATATATGTGACTCAAATTATATTAAAGTAAAATTAAGGGTGATCTCTGATAGCGCTCCAATGCATTGGGTAATGACTTAATCTCTAGAGATGACCATTTTAACGATACCTTGGTGAATAACCTTGGTAATATTTTTTTAATGACACCTTGGGGATGGACCTTGGTGATACAAAAATGATTTTATATGTTAAATTTTGTAGCCACATATTCAAGTTATTTTCCATGTTCTTTTCTTTATCATATGCCTATACTTTCGTTGCTCATGTCTTCATGTTTTTATTCAAGTTCTTATTGATATCACAAGTACACCAACTCCCTTGTTTACCCTTACTGGGCCTTCTGCTCACCCTTTCCTTTGATGTCTATCTCCAGGATATGAGATGCATTAAATGTACATAGGATAAACCTTTTATGAATACTTACAAGTGGTTTAGAAGAATTTTTATGTTGTTTTCAAGTATTATGTTCCTGATTTCCAAGACACTAGACATTAAAGATCCCATGTTTGTAAAATGTAATGAAATGTTATGTAATAAAAGGGCGGGATGATATAGTTGGTATCAAAGGATGGTTTAGTTATTTATGTAAATTAGGATACGAAAACTTTAGGAAAAACCCTATATAATAGTTTAAATATAGGAAATCTTCCTAGTATTTTGGTGAGTATTGAGTAAGTGGTTTATCAAGAAAATACATCCCTATCTGGATATGAGCAGGTAGAGGTGGCTCTGGTAAAGATGTACATAGGGGTAAAACTCGAAAACACTACTTTGAGCTAGACTCGAACGAGAACTGGTGCACGACAATGGTCATTGCTGCACTCTTGGTTATGACACTCTTGGGGGATATGTTTGGTTAATCGCAATATTTTTATGAATCATTATGAAGGAATTATAGAAAAATGTAATTATCTAAGTATGAAGTTCTAAGACATAAAATACTTTTTAGTTAAAATATTCGTAAATGAAATAAGTTTCTCATGAAGGATTTATTCTTTAAGAAAATTTCCCCATAGTCTAGGAATACTTTGACGTATTTCCTGAGGAGTTACACAGACCTCCCATAGAAAGAGAGGTAGAGTTCTCCATTGAACTCGTACATGGATCTCATCCAATGTTAAATACCCCCTATAGGATGTAAAATGTGGTGCTAGAGGAATTAAAGAAACAACTCCGTGATCTTATAGAGAATGGGTTTATCCGACCAAGTGTGTCTCCTTGGGGAGCACCATTTCTCTTTTTGAAGAAGAAGGATGGATCAATGTAGCTATGCATTGATTATAGAGAACTGAATGGGATCACAGTAAAGAACAAATAATCTCTTCCAAGAATTGATGACTTATTTGAAAAACTTCATGGGACTCAATTATTCTCTATGATTGATCTTCGATCTGGTTATCATAAATTGAGGTTGAAGAATGATGTATTCCAAAAACTTCCTTCCAATCAAGATAGGGTCATTATGACTTTTTTTTTATTCCCTTCGGACTAACAAATGAACATGCTATTTTATGGATCAAGAATAAGTTGATTTTGGAAACTTATGTTTTATCAAATGGATATCCTTTTTATAGGAAAATGATTTGGTGATTAAATGATAAAGGTTATTTTGGACGATGTATACTCTTTTGAAGTACTATATTCCTAAAGAAAATAAAATACTACATGATTTAAATTGAGGAGGAATGGTTAATTTTTTTTATGTGTTTATTGTGGACATATGGTGATTTGGGTTATTTATGGAAAATGATAAAACTAGCATAGAGAATAAGTGAATAGGTTAATTACCCTTTAGTTTGAGACTTTAATAGTATTCGATGTTATTTGGAGATAAATGTTAAGATTTATTAGGGAAGACTATGTGATTAAATCCTTCTGAGTTTTGGGTTCCAATCTTAGTTTGGATTATTCTGAAGAATTTTAAGGATGGTTGTGTATTGAATGGTCTTTCTGGAACTTTGGGTACCTTTTGTTGAATTTTGGAGATTAATAGTCTTTTTTTATAAAGGATTATCCTTTTAGTGGATTATATGATCTCGTTTTAATCATTTTAGTTTTAGTTTATGACTAAAGATAGGGGAAAACATAGTTATTCTTTTGTGGATTATGTGATTCTCTAGAATATGATTCTTGTGCTTCGGATGAGACCAAGTCCATTTGAATGCTCATTGTTTGGAGAAAATATTTATCTAGGTAGAAAATTATTAAAGGATGAAACTCTACTTGAAGGTAAGTATATTCCCTGTAGTAAATAAATTCCTCAAAATTATGAAGAGGAACGTAAAACAAAAACATTGTTGGTTTACGTAACCTACTGGGTAATCAAAGACCGTTTAACACATGTTATGTTTGTGATCTTCTTGTGGTTATTTTTCTCCTAATCATGTTTTCTATCACTCTACATCAGAACATGACCCTTTTTTTTCTCTTCCATATCCATGTTTTCTTACATGGAATCCCAGTATGGGTTAACTCGGGTGACCTTTGTACTTCCCTTCCTTTTTTTTAAAGTAATAGTTTTACTGACTCTTTTCCCAATGTGGGACTTTCAATGAAATTTCCAAGACCGATTTAAAAACTGTGAGGACGCAATTTCTTAAGGGGGGAAGATTGTAACGACCTGAAATTTTGAATACATTTTGTTTCCTAACTTTGTGTGTTATTTTATTTTATACTCAACAAAACTATTTCATATAATAAAATGAGTATAATTAAAATGATACCATTGGTTTTTGACTGTTATATGACCATTGGTCAGTATGACCGTTGGAAACTAAATGTTGCAATTATTGTCTATAAATACAAGTGATCTTGGTTAATTAATATAGAAAGAAGATTTGATGGCCTCATCCAGTAGTCTCGGGCCAATCAAATCCCATCTAATGGAACTTGGGAAGGAGGTTGCACCACTGGGATTTTCTCTGGACCAAACCCAAGCCAAACTTCATCGTGTGAAGATGGAACAGAATCACCTTCACGAGAAGTTCAAGCTGATAGAAATCACTACTCGGGGAATGTTGGTCGAGCCTCCCCAAGATTCTATCACCCTAGCACACCTTACTCTTAGGTCATATGCTAGTGTTATAAGGGGCTATATAACGATACCATAACTTCCTTGTGTAATACTTTGATTTAAATAAAAAATTTGATTTCTTCTTATGGTGAAGTTTTTGAATTTTGAAATGTCCGAATAAATATAGTATTCAAATTATTGATTAATTTTTAGAAAAAATATATTTTAAAAATATTTATGTAGACCTTAAATACTTAAAAATGTGTAATGATTTTTAAAAAATGGTCTTCTACATTTGTGTTCATTATGAAATTTAGAGTCTAATAAGATCAATTTAATTTTTTATGAATAGTAAATTATGAATAGTGATTTTACGCTTATGATTAGTAATGTGATCAAATGGATTAGGTAAACTCACTTAAGAAAGTATTAATATATTCTAGGCATCTTGATTAAGTAATGTGATTCAATAAAATAGGTAAATAACTGTTTCTGAAATTATTGGTTAAGTATTATTATTTTTGGGTAAATAGTGTTTTTTATTTTAAAATTAAATTAAAAATATTTAGAAAATTATTTTCATAAAATGGAGTTGATTTTTGAAATCAGATCATTGATATTTGGTTAAGGTAAAATTTTGGGATTTTTCTGAGAATGTTGAATTTTCGGTGAATAGTGAAATTACAGTTTTTGAGTTTCGGGTGTTTAATGACATCATTAAGGATGTAATAAAAATGAAATAATTCTGGTATACTTATGAATAGTAATATAAGTTATGAGTTGTCCCAATTTTCTAATACCATGGGCAAATACCATGGGAAAGCCCATGGTTTTTCCAATACCACTGATGAGGTGTCCCCTGGAAAATAATGCTTTTTCCCCTCACTTCTCCTATAAATACCATGCCTTTCCCTCATTATTTTCATTTCCAAATCCTCCCCAACGATTTTATGGTCTCTTTACCTCCCAAGGAGTCCTCACAAGTTTCTCTCAAGCCTCCCAAGGTCCTGACCTTCATGCTTTCGAAGTTACTCTTCAAGGTAAGGGATCCCACATCTCTCTTTCTTTTCAAGTACTCTCGTTTATGTAATTTCTTTTAATCCCCATGTTTTTATGTTTGGGGTGTTATTTTATATTAATATTAATGTTTTTTTCATGTTAATATGATTATATACCCCCTATTTCTCTCATCATGTCATTTTATGAATGTTTAAGTGGCACCGTTAGGCTGCCGAATTTTTATAAGGGATTCTTTCACCCTTCTCATTTTCAAAGTACTATTTTAATGTCAAGTCTTTCGTGTTCCTTTTTCTTATGTTGGGGTATGATATCTATATCCATAATAATTTCCTTTTTATGTTCATATGAGGAGATACTCTATTTCATCTCATCAATTCATTTTTTGAAGTTTTAAGTGATGACGTTAGGCTGCCGAATTTTCATAAGAGAAATCTTATTTTTGTCTTCCTTTCAAGTTTTTCATTTC
The DNA here is from genome assembly GCA_963277665.1 of Viscum album. Classification (NCBI taxonomy): domain Eukaryota; kingdom Viridiplantae; phylum Streptophyta; class Magnoliopsida; order Santalales; family Viscaceae; genus Viscum; species Viscum album. Next base: position 1,136,693,279 of record OY728129.1, read on the forward strand.
ATATGTAATGATCTTAAAATTTCATTACCATGTTCTTATATCCTTTATATTCTGTAACTATACTATTTTATGGATCATTTATCATTGGGTGACCCATGTCTCCTCTCTTTTCAATATTTTCTAAAACCCTGCAACACAGCCGATATGCTGCCGAATTTTCGTCTCAAAATGTCTCTCTCTTTTTCTCAAATTATTTTATTTTATTAAGTGAATACTCAAAACTCTTTATTCTAAAAGGTTATTAACATATATACCAAAATTTTCTACTTTAAATTCTGGTAGATACATACATGAAACCTGATTTCCATTTCTGTGGGTTTAAAGTGACTTAACGATCATGTCATTAAAGTAGTTTTTAAAACATTATTATTATAAAATGAAACCCATTTATTTTATTCTATATGGGTTATTTATGAAATATTTGATGATGATATATTTGTCTCACATGATATTAAAGACAAATTAATGGTGCTCCCTGATAGCGCTCCAATGCATTGGGTAAAGACTTAATCTCCAGAGATGACCATTTTAATGATAACTTGGTGAATAACCTTGGTAATTTTTTTTTAATGACACCATAAGGATGGACCTCGGTGATATAAAAATGATTTTATATGTTAAATGTTGTAGCCACATATTCAAGTTATGTTCCATGTTCTTTTACTTATCATATGCCTATCCTTCCATTGCTCATGTCTTCATGTTTTTATTCAAGTTCTTATTGATATCACAAGTACACTTACTCCCTTGTTTACCCTTAATGGGCCTTCTGCTCACCCTTTCATTTGATGTCTGTCTCCAGGATATGAGATGTAGTAAATGTACATAGGATAAACCTTTTATGAATACTTACAAGTGGTTTGTAATAATTTTTATTTTGTTTTCAAGTATTATGTTCCCGATTTCCAAGACACTAGACTTTAAAGATCCTCTGTTTGTAAAATGTAATGAAATGTTATGTAATAAAATGGCGGGATGATATAGTTGGTATCAAAGGATGGTTTAGTTATTTATAAAAATTAAGATATGAAAACTTTAGGAATATCCCTATATAATAGTTTAAATATAGGAAATCTTCCTGGTATTTTGGTGAGTATTGAGTAAGTGTTTTATCAAGAAATACATCCCTGTCTAGATATGAGTAGGTAGAGGTGGCTCTGCCACATATGTACATAGGGGTAAAACTCGAAAACACCACTTTGAGATAGACTCAAACGAGAACTGGTACACGACAACGGGCCTTGCTGCACTCTTGGTTATGACACTCCTGGTGGATTTGTTTGGTTAATTACAGGATTTTTATGAATCATTATGAAGGAATTATAAAAAAATGTAATTGTATAAGCATGAAGTTTTAAGACATAAAATCCTTTTTAGTTAAAAGATTCGTAAATGAAATAAGTTTCTCATGAAGGATTTATTCTTTTAGAAAATGTCCCCATCATCTAGGAATACTTTGACATATTTCCTGAGGAGTTACCCGGACCTCCCCCAAAAAGAGAGGCAGTGTTCTCCATTGAACTCGTACCTGGATCTCATCCAATGTCAAATACCCCCTATAGGATGGAAAATGTGGAGCTAGAGGAATTAAAGAAACAACTCCGAGATCTTATGGAGAATGGTTTTATCCGACCAAGTGTGTCTCCTTGGAAATCACCATTTCTCTTTTTTAAGAAGAAGGATGGATCAATGCAGCTATGCATTGATTATAGAGAACTGAATGGGATCACAGTAAAGAAAAAATACTCTCTTCCAAGAATTGATGACTTATTTTACCAACTTCATGGGACTCAATTCTTCTCTATGATTGATATTTGTTATGGTTATCATCAATTGAGGGTGAAGAATGATGATATTCAAAAAACTGCCTTCCAATCAAGATAGGGGAATTATGACTTTTTTGTTATGCCCTTCGGACTAACAAATGCACCTGCTATTTTATGGATCAAGAATAAGTTGATTTTGGAAACTTATGTTTTATCAAATGGATATCCTTTTTATAGGAAAATGATTTGGTGATTAAATGATAAAGTTTATTTTGGAATATGTCTTCTCTTTTGGAGTACTATATTCCTAAAGGAAATAAAATACTACAGGATTTAAATTTAGGAGGAATGGCTGATTTTTTTATGTGTTCATTGTGGACATATGGTGATTTGGGTTATTTTTGGAAAATGATAAACCCAGCATAGAGAATATGGGAATAGGTTAATTACACTTTAGTTTGAGACTTTAATAGTAGTCGATGTTATTTGGAGATAAATTATAAGATTTATTGGGGAAGACTATGTGATTAAATCCTTCTGAGTTTTGGGTTCCAATCTTAGTTTGGACTATTCTGAAGAATTTTAAGGATGGTTGTGTATTGAATGGTCTTTCTGGAACTTTGGGTACCTTTTGTTGAATTTTGGAGATTAATAGTTTTTTTATAAAGGATTATCCTTTTAGGAGATTATATGATCTCGTATTAATCATTTTAGTTTTAGTTTATGACTAAAGATAGGGGGAAAATATAGTTATTCTTTTCTAGATTATGTGATTTTCTAGAATATGATTCTTGTGATTTGGATGAGACCAAGTACTTTTGAATGCTCATTGTTTGGAGAAAATATTTGTCTTGGTAGAATATTTTTAAAGGATAAAACTCTAATTGATGGTAAGTATATTCCCTATAGTAAATGAATTCCTCAAAATTATGAAAAGGAACGTAAAAAAACAATGTTGGTTAACGTAACCTACTGGGTAATCAAAGACCGTTTAACACATGTTATGTTTGTGATCTTCTCGTGGTTATTTTTCTCCTAATCATGTTTTCTATCACTCTACATCAGAACATGACCCTTTGTTTTCTCTTCCATATCCATGTTTTCCTACATGGAATCCTAGTATGGGTTAACTCGGGTGACCTTTGTACTTCCTTTACTTTCTTTTAAAGTAATAGTTTTACTGACACTTTTTCCGATGTGGGACTTTCTACAAAATTTCCAAGCCCAATTTTAAAATTACAAGGATGCAATTTCTTAAAGGGGGAAGATTGTAACGACCTGAAATTTTGAATAAATTTTGTTTCCTAACTTTGTGTGTTATTTTATTTTATAATCAACAAAACTATTTCAGATAATAAAATGAGTATAATTAAAATTAGACTGTTGGTTTTCAACTGTTATATGATCATTCGTCAGTATGACCATTGGAAACTAAATGTTGCGATTATTGTCTATAAATACAAGTGATCTTGGTTAATTAATATAGAAAGAAGATTTTATGGACTCATCCAGTAGTCTCGGGCCGATCAAATCCCATCTGATGGAACTTGGGAAGGAGGTAGCACCACTGGGCTTTGCTCTGGACCAAACCCATGCCGAACTTCATCGTGTGAAGATGGAACAGAATCACCTTCGCGAGAAGTTCAAGCTGATAGAAATCACTACTCGGGCAATGTTGGCCAAGCCTCCCCAAGATTCTATCACCCTATCACACCATAATCTTAGGTCCTATGCTGGTGTTATAAGGGGCTATGTAACGAGCCCATAACTTCCTTGTGTAATCCTTTGATTTAAATAAAAAATTTGATTTCTTCTTATGGTGAATTTTTTGAATTTTCAAATGTCCGGATAAATATAGTGTTCATATTATTGATTAATTTTTAGATAAAATATATTTTAAACATATTTATGTAAATTTTAAATACTTAAAAATGTGTAATGATTTTCAAAAAATGGTCTTCTATATTTGTGTTCGGTATGAAATGTAGAGTCTAATAAGTTCAACATAATTTTTGATGAATAGAAAATTATGAATAGTGATTTCACACATGATTAGTAATGTGGTCAAATGTATTAGGTAACCTCATTTAAGAATGTATTAATATAATCTTGGCACCTTTATTAATAATGTGATTCAATAAAGTAGGTAAATAATTGTTTCAGAAATTATTGGTTAAGTATTAGTTTTTTTGGGTGAATAGTGTTTTTTATTTTAAAATTAAATTAAAAATATTTAGAAAATTATTTTAATAAAATGGATTTCATTTTGGAAATCAGAGCGTCGATATTTGGTTAAGGTAAAATTTTGGGATTTTTCTGAGAAAGTTGAATTTTTGGTGAATAGTGAAATTACAGTTTTTGAGTTTCAGGTGTTTAATGACATAATTAAGGATGTAATAATTATGAAATAATTCTGGTCGACTTATGAATAGTAATATAAGGTATGAGGTGTCCCAAGTGGACAATACCATTGGCAAATACCATGAGCAAGTCCATGGTTTTGCCAATACCACCGATGAGGTGTCCCTTGGCAATTAATGCTTTGTCCCCTCACTTCTCCTATAAATACCAAGCCTTTCCCTAATTATTTACATTTCAAAATCCTCCCCAACGAATTTCTTGTCTCTTTACCTCCCAATTAGTCCTTACAAGTTTCATTCAAGCCTCCCAAGGTCCTGATCTTCATGCTTTCGAAGTTACTCTTCAAGGTAAGGGATCCTACCTCTCTCTTTCTTTTCAAGTACTATCGTTTATGAAATTTCTTTTAAGCCCCATGTTATTATGTTTGGGGTGTTATTTTATATTCATATTAATTTAATTTTCATTTTAATATGATGAGTGACCCTCTATTTCTCTCATAATTTCATTTTATTAATGTTTAAGTGGCGCCGTTAGGCTGCCGAATTTTTGTAAGGGATTCCTTCACCCTTCTCATTTTCAAAGTTCTATTTTAATGTCAAGTCTTTCTAGCTCCTTGTTCTTATGTTGGGGTATGATATCTATATCCATAATATTTTACTCTTTATTTTCATATGAGGAGATACCCTATTTGATCTCATCAATTCTTTTTTTTAATTTTTAAGCGACGTTGTTAGGCTGCCGAGTTTTCATAAGAGAAATCTTATTTTTGTCTTCCTTTCAAGTTTTTCATTTTATATGGTATGTCATTAAAATTTCATTACCATGTTCTTATATCCTTTATATTATGCCCCTATACTTTTTATGGATCATTTATGAGTGGGTGACCCATGTCCCCTCTCTTTTCAATATTTTCTAAAACCCTGCAACACAGCCGATATGCTGCCGAATTTTTGTCTCAAAATGTATCTCTCTTTTTCTAAAATTATTTTATTTTATTAAGTGAATACTAAAAAATATTTATTCTATATGGGTATTCACATATATACCAAAATGTTCTATTTTAAATTCTGGGAGTTACATACATGAAACCCGCTTTCCATTTTCGTGGGTTTAAAGTGACATAAAGATCATGTTATTAATGTAGTTTTTAAAACATTATTATTATGAAATGAAACCCATTTCTTTTGTGTTGTATGGGTTATTTATAAAATTTTCGATGATGATATATGTGTCTCACATGATAATAAAGATAAATTAAGGGTGCGCCATGAGAGCGCTCCAATTCATTGGGTAAAGACGTAATCTCTAGAGATGACCATTTTAACAATACCTTGGTGAATAACCTTGGTAATTTTTTTTAATGACACCTTGGGGATGGACCTTGGTGATACGGAAATGATTGTCTATGTTAAATGTTTTACCCACATATTCAAGTTATGTTCCATGTTCTTTTCTTTATGATATTCTTATCCTTCCATTTCTCATGTATTCATGTTTTTATTCAAGTTCTTATTGATATCACAAGTACACTGACTCCCTTGTTTACCCTTACTGGGCCTTCTGATCTCCCTTTCCTTTGATGTCTGTCTCCAAGATATGAGATGCAGTAAATGTACATAGGATGAACCTTTTATGAATCCTTAATAGTGGTTTAGAATAATTTTTATATTGTTTTCAAGTATTATGTTCCTGATTACCAAGGCACTAGACTTTAAAGATCCTATGTTTGTAAAATGTAATGAAATGTTATGTAATAAAAGTGTGGGATGCTATAACCACAATCTTTATTGCATATGTTCCTAAAGTTTTTTCTAGTTTATCTTAATTTAGGTTTCACGTGACCCAATCGACATGCGGGACCTCCTTCACATAACCTTGTGCACACACTGAAATTCCTTCACATGATCTATATAGTGATCACGTGAAGCACAAATTCATCCAGTATGATCCCTAAGGTCATTCCCTAGTTTTTATCTAGAGGAAGTCATTTTTTATTGCATGACTATTTGATCTGAGAAGTCAGATCCTATGATTTCATGTAGAAGTCACTCATGGTTCATCCCTTTATTTTAAGGTGCTATGTGGGAGGGATTTATAGGCCTCTCCACCCCAGTTATACACCACTTGTGTAACATGTATTTCAATAATTTGAGTTGGATTTAGTTGAGGGATTTTTGTGTCATGTGTTTCGCATGATCTTGTAGTGGGTTATCCATGGCACAACATGATGAAAGTGACCACGAGGATGTTCTATCAGTTCCAATTTTAATGGACCCTGAATGATTAGAGGTATTTTTCCTAACCATGTGGATATGTCAAAGAGTATCCACAAGGTTATTCCAACATGTCTAATAGTCTTCATGAGATCCATATGCCTATAGAATGGTTTTTTCGTAATCAAGGATGACTTGTCAAGTTTGTTCTCTGAGACTAAGGAACCTTCTCAAGGGTGCCTTCATAGGATCTTACTGACATGTATAAAGGCCCAAGTGAGATTATATTTTCTTGTTAATGGGGCCCTCACATGATCAATGGTGATTCCCAGGGTATATGAACCCTTTCATGTGAAGGTTAGAATGTATTCCCCTCACAAGAGTCTTCAACATTTTCCCTTTTTATTTTCTTATTTATTCTATAAGTATAGGATATCTAGTGAGGTCCTGTGAGTGTTTTTGGGGAAAACCTTTCTCCTTGTATGGGGTGAACCATGTGATCAATGATGGATCTCACAGTGACACATAATAATTCCCATGAAAAACCCCTCTGCGTGTCTGTGGATCCATGGAGCAATCATATGTTGGGATGCATGTGTCCAAATAATTTTTCATGATGAAGGTGACATGCCCACATACATTTGTATTAAAAGGTAGAATTGTTTTGACGGTCTTTACTAGATTTTGTGGATCTTATGAGAACATCACATGAATACCAACATAAAACTCCTTCACATGTGACTTCCACCTTTCTCTGAATTTATTTTGTAAGGGTTTTTTAGAAGATGATCAATCACTTTACAGTTGAAAAGTCGCATGACATGGAGTAGCTATCTTGGAAGCCCTCACATGATTATCAATGCTTTCTAGGATTCCTTTTCAAAAATAGGGATCCTTTAAAAAGAAAATCTTCATGAAAAATAGTAGATACTATGCTATGCATTTCCCATTTTCATGAACCTATGAAGGTTATGCAATCGTGTGTCCTTTTAAAGGTTACGTGATCTGTGTAATTCATCCACCTTCTATTCCTTTTTTGAAAGGAAAATAATACCCATGATTTTTTATCTCTGTCATTATAGTTTTTTTAATGCTCATTTGGCATGTGCCAACATGACCACTGCCAGCCTATGGAGTTTGAGGAGGGACATTCAATATTTATATGAGAATTTCTTAGTTTGGGTTAGAGAAACATTCAAAGATAGGGAAAGATATCACTACCTTATGTTAGTTCTTTAGAGATCCATGTTGATAGCCTATCAGATATCTCTTCCTTATAGGTATTGGGCCATGCATGATGACTTTTATATTCTTTATGGAGTATCCTATTAAGATCATTAATCGGAGCATGAATTCTCTATGAGGTAGGTCAGTTCCTATGGTATGAATGTTAAGGAAGTATATCTATGTATAGGATGAGAATAGGGAGAGAGTTCTCGATGTATGTGCTCAATGTTTGGATCTATTATCAGATGATGTTTTACCACCCTCGGATGGGAAACTCATGGATGATTTGTTTGAAGAAGGCGAGATTGTAAGATACCATTTTTTCTCATGAGGTATGGACCTTTGAATTTATAGTTTAACCCCTTATTTTTATCCTTACAGAATCACCCAATGGAATGGGTAATGTTTAAAGGTTTTCTGGGGCTTCAATGGAGCCTGGATCCCCAAATTTGGATGGACCAGCTAAGTTGCATGAATTGTTTAAACTGTGCCACCCATTCCATGTGGTTCTTTTCAACCATGTGGGTTTCTATGGTGCACTACCAAGGGATGCATAGTCTTTTTAAAACCATTCATCTTAGGCTTCATGTTCATGCATGGAATTACAGTGGGCTTATAGTAAGTCACATATGTTTTGTACGATTTTCCCAAATAGTGCATCTAGCATGCACCCTTAGTGCCACTTAGGTAGTAAGGGTGCACGGTTGGCTCACAATTTGGCTAAACTGTGAATCCAAACCATGCACCCTTTTATAAAAATGGTAAAATACCCATTTTTTACCAGCCACCTTTAATGTTTTAACCTTATTTTCTATCCCTCTCCAGGCACAATAGATCCTATTTTCTTCTTGATATCTCTTGTGGTTCCAAAATAAGATTTGAGATATGTTCTTCATCTGAGCTCTAATTCCTTTTGCATCAGTTGCATTGGATATCTAATATTAATCTCTTTATTCTTATTCCTTCTTCTCCTCGTTTATATCTCCATCTTTGGTGTTATTTTGGTGTGATCTAATATCAACTATTTTTAGGGGATTTTCCTATTTTTCTAATTTCTCCCATTGTACTTTGAATTTAAGGACAATAACAGATGAGGGCTCATCTACCAACCTAAGTTATGTGGTCTAGTGAATTTTCTCTAAAGATGAATCAATTTATATCATGTGTTGTAGGGTCACACATTGGACTTTCTGCATGTTTCCATAAAAATATAATTTTTTTTAATATAATTTGTTTTCCATGTTAGGTATTCTATTAGACACCCTCTTCCTTGATGTAGGATGACCCCTCCATCAAGTGACACCCCTTAGGGTGTTCTTATAAAAAAACAAATTTTATTATTAAACGTTTTTATAGACAAACCACCATATAAGTGGTCTTGATTTGGTTCCCAATTGAACCAACTACTTTGAATGAAATGGAAGTGAGTGGTGAGATCACATCACATGCCCTCTATATAATTAGTAGATTAAGACATTAATTAAAAAAATGTTCATGATTTGTAAATCATCCCTATGATTGTATTAAATCATGATAAAATTGTAATATATCTATAATACAAGGGCATGGAGTCCAATGTATTTGTGATACATGAGTAATGAATCCCATATATTTGTGATACTTAGGAAAGGTGTCATATCTACTTTTGATAATCAAGAATGGAAACCCACGTACATGTGATACTTGGGAATGGAATCCCATATTAATGTGATATACAAGCATGGTTTCACATGTACTTTTGATTTTCACTCATTTCATCTGTACTGAAATGTGATATATGAGTATGGAATCCCTAGTTAAATGTGAAAATTGGGCATGGATTCCCTAATAAAATTTCATATGCGGGCATATAATACCTAATTAAATGTGATAATAGAACATGAAATCACATATTGTTATACATAGGCATGGCGACCCATATGATTCATGAAACCCAAGCATAGAATAACAAAGAATTCTATGAGAATCTTATAACTATCCATAGATGCCTGAGTCACGCCTCAGGTCCCGAATAGTTATAGTATCTATATAAATTTATATGGATAAAAAAGTAACTATATACATAGACCACATATATACATATATATCTATATATATAGATATAGTAACTTGTTTAGAGATCTCCCAGCTTACACCGAAACAGTTAGTGTCAGCCTGATGTATTTTATGAACCAGAGATAACCCGTTTATATTTAAAGTTACATTGTTATACATGAAAAATTATCATATTATATGAACCGGATATATTATACTAGACACCATTGGTGGTGTCCTATTGAGTATATCTCACACCCTTTTTGGGCTACCAGTTGGTACCCGAATAGATCTTATGGATGCCGGTAGGGACAAAGGGAAGCATCCATCTTTGGATGCTTGGATTATATACTAGGATGGAGTGTGGGAGAAGAGGACCGATCTTATCCTCATGATTCTTGTAGTGATAGATTTTTGTCTTTTTTATTTTTGTATTGCATTTTGTATATGCATGTTCCTCTGGTCACATTTATATCCTTTTTTTATATCAAAATACATGATAATCATTTGTAAATGACATTGATTATGTTTCTTCTTGTTAATTATTTTTTTAGGATTTTTGATTCCTCAGTTCACTGATTATATTATTTCTAATTCTTAGGGTAATTATATACCACTGTGATCCAATCTGATCATGAGAGTATTTTCTCTACACCATACCATCATATACCCTCACTACTAGTGGGAAACATCTTCGATATAAGGAGGAACACTTGAGGTTATGTGGATAACCTGGTCTAGTTACTTATGAGTGAATCGGGTTTGGAATGCCACATCCCCACTAGTGGGTAATATGAGCATTATTACAGTGATTATCCTCTTCATTAACTCTTTAAATATCTCCTCATATGCATTAGTCCAGACCTACTTCACTCCCTTCTGAGTTTTCTTATTTGGTGGGCATAATAATCGTGAGAAGTTTCTCATAAATTGATGATATTTCCCAGTTAATACAAGGAAACTATGGATCATCATCATAGATTTTGGTTTGGGAAATAATTCAATTACCTTTAATTCCAAAATATCTACATATATCACTTTTTGGCGACAACATTCCATAAGAATGTTACCCTCTCCATACAAAACTCACATTTACTATACTTCACTTATAATTTTTCCTTTCGCAACTATTTTAATATAGTGTTCAAATACTCTGCATTTCCCTCCATTATTTTAGAGAAGATAATAATATCATTTATAAATACTGCCAAAAAATTATCGAGGTAATCCCCAAAAACATTATTCATTAAGTACATAAAGATATATGGAGTATTAGTGAGTCCAAATGGAATCACTATGAACTTGTAGTTCCCATACCTTGTATGAAAATCATTCTTGGGGATATCATCCATCTTCACCATTACTAGATAATATCCAAATAAATGATCCACCTTAGATAATCACTGGGTTCCACATAGTTGATCAAACAAGTCAACAATCCCTGGAAGAAGATACTTTTTCTCTATTTTGATCTTATTGAGCTCACAATAATCAATGAAGAGGTGTATTGCCTCATTATTATTCTTGATGAAAAGGATTTTTACACCCCATGGTGAAGCACTTAGGAATATAAACCCTTTATTCATATTCTACAAAAGTTTGTTATTCATCACTTAAATGTCAATAGTGTTTATTCTATATGGATTATTGGATATTGAAAAATATCTGGGTATAAGTTTGATTGGGAAATCAACCTCACAATTGGGAGGAAGACCAGGAAATTCTTCAGGAAACACATCAGTTTATTTCTACATAATGGGAATGTTATTAAAGATGATATTCTCCTTATTCTAAAACATTTGTGCTAGATATAATTTCTCATAAGGTAATAATATCCATTCTTTATATGATTATTAAAATTTAGAAACATCTTCTTCGTTTCACATGAATATAATTGGAGGTTGATTTGTGATATGGAGGGTGATTTCCTTCTCTCATAAATCTATTTTTTCATTATATAATGAAATCCAATCCATACATAGAATTATGTAAAATTACATCAAAAGGAATATCACAAAGTTCATTGGGAAGTTTATCCTTCAAAAATGGATTAGGGAGATGTTATATACTTAGGTTTTAATAATTACCTCATTTATCACTTTCACTGGTAACACTACTTATATTCTTAGAGGTGGTGTTTGAATAATTCTACTAAACTTTTGTGACATAAAATAATGGGTAGTACCTTAGTCATATAGGACAATTGAAGTTCATGAATGGATGATAAACCTACCTTTCACTATTTTATTATGGTTGTAGTCATTTAAAAATCCAAAATATACTTGGGTATGAGAAGTTTAAAACTATTAAACACATAAAATGGAAACTGTGAACATTAAAAGGATAACTCATAAATGGAATATATTCCTTAACCTATGAATTTCTAGATTTAAATCTAATTTATCCATGGTGTATTTCATAACTTAAAATTTTATGGGCATTTTTTCCATTCATAATGGTTTATAGATTATTATTAATTTTCCAAATAATATCCACCGGTAGTTTCATACTATGTTTAAAAAAAGGCCACATTTTTTTAACCAGGTGGCAGTCATGTCAATGCCTGATACACCCTTTTCCGGGTTATTAACCCAATGTAGAAATGTGTTAGAGCCACATCCACTTATAGTATCCAATTAAGGAATTTATTTCATGGAAACCACTTACTCTTTAATTTAATATAATTTAGGAATTTTTTCTTACATTTAGTCTTATTCTTATGGATTTCAATAAATTTTCCTAATCCTAATCCCTAAAAATTACTAGTCCTTACTTTGATACCAATTAATCCTACTAAAATATTTAATACACCTTAATTAATGATTTATTACATCAAGAGACACATAATACATTACTAAAAGATAAAAATGCCTAGTGTATTTGGGAATTTAAATACATAACATAATAACTTGAAACTAGGTCAAAATAACATTATTTAAAACTCCTTAACATGATCTCAAAATTCCATTGCCCTTCTACAACTGCACAGGAAAACCTGGGGATATAAATAAGAAAGGGGAAAGGTATAAAGCCCATTAGGGGAATAATCAAAGAATAAAATGATGAAATTAATTAATTTTAAAGTGGAATATCAAGGTGACATAAAAGGGTGAGAATCATAATCATGAACATCAAATCATGATATAAGATGATAACATCAAGGAAACATAAGAATGTGGAAATAATATAAAACATGACATCATAAGACTAATTCAAGGCCAAACGCCGAGATAACATATCATAGTGCTCTTAGAATAAACTCTTGTGCATCATACATGGTATATCATGAGATAAAAACATTACCCAATGCATTGGAGGACTATATAATTTTGGACTCACCCATCATATTCATATTGTGTACATGAATTAGTGTTCTATATAGATCGTAAAACATAAAAACATCATTCAATATTTTTAATTCCATGATTAATGAGTGTGGGTTACATAATTGTAAGTCCCCAATAAAATAAGGATAGTTACATCTATTCTATTACCCTTGAGTGGAAATGGTGATGGGTATTCATTACAAAAAATGATTGGTAAGAAAAATCACAGGTTCATTTTGGCAGCATAACTGGTATACATAAAGATTCATGAAAGGGTTTAATGAGAGTTAAATGTGGTATCTAAATACATAGACATCCTAAGGATAGTAAAATGTATTTGTCTAAATAAATTCCAATAATAATAATTGGAAATAAATTGGAATTATATAAATAAAGTGCTTTTTCAAAAAGGAGGAGGATAGAATCCCCTACTTCGGTATAGTAACAGCTTGCATAAAAGTTATAACAAGTGGGAATAAATGATTTTGTATTATTATAAAATAAATTTTATAGTAAAGTTATATTTATTACAATATAATAAATTGATATTAAAATGGATAGATACAAATAAGGATTTTGAATGAAAAAAGAAGAGATAGAGATATCCCTTACTTTGGTATAGTAACAACTTAGATAAAGGTTATACCAATAAGGGATACAAGATTTATCATTATTATAAAATCAATTTTACAATAAATAGATATTTGTTACAACATAATAAATTGATATTAAAATGGATAAATACAAATAAGGTCCATGAATGGAAAAAGAAGAGAGAGAGATCTCTTACCTTGAGAGGACGCTTCTAAAAGCTTGGGAGGAGATTATTAAGATCTTTTGAATAGATTTGAAGGGATTTACAGAGGAAGAGGGAGAATAAATTCATGATAAATGGGTTTCTGGTGAAGAGGCAAAGGAAGATGGGTGGGTATTATTAGAAAAATATTGAAATTATTTATTTATTTATAAACATAGGTTTTAGACTTTATATAATAAAATAATCAAAACCACAAACTTTTTCATGGTTTATCCCCATGGTTTCTTAAAAATAGGAGTGGTTTGAAATATTTTATAATTATAAGAACCGAACTCTCAAAAATAATACCATTGGTGATTCGTAAGTGGGTGATGTTAAAAAATAATTGATTTTAAAACCTTAAAATATAATATATGTTTTAGAGGATTCAATAATTGTTTATAAAATTAGTAAAAAAACTTAAAGACAAATTCTATTAAATTTTAAATATATATTTGATCTTTTATTCCCTATATAGTATTTATTACATCACTTTAGGTTTATTATGATGTCATAATACATATAGTATACTTATACCATATTTAATTTTTACCCAAAAATTTTATTATCTTGGAAAATTATGGAAAAATTACTACTGGATAATTTTTTCGTGATCATTTCAAAAATAATATTTAATTTATCAAAATATTTCCCCAAATATTATAATTTACACTTACAATAATATCCTCATTTATTTTAAAATATTATATTTTACGATAATAACAGTTTTTTCACCATTATAAATATTATGGTAGGCTTTATTAAATTATATTATCATTTGTATATAAATAAATAACATTTAATTAAAATAATATATGAAAATAACATTTATTTAAAAATTCATGAATTTATGAAAAAATGTGTTTTAACTAAAATTGTGTGTTTTGCAAGATTAAAATTTTTTGTTTCTTCATATCAAAATATAATTTTAATCAACCAATATATAAATGTATATAAAAATTAATAATGAAATGAGATAAATATAATCATTATTTTATTAAAAAGTAAAATGTAAAAATTCATACTAATATGGTCTACATACATAACCCCTTATTACACCATCATACACCCAAAGGGTTAGGTGTGTGATGGTGGTGCTTTCTTAGGGTGGTGTGTTGAACATGGTTTGGGTTGTGAACTAGATAAGCTTGAAATTATCCTATAAAGAGTTTCTCTAAATATTTAGTTATTTAATATCATCTTGGGATTGGTTAATGGAAAATCTCCGTGATGCCATCTCCCTTGAAAGGTTCAATAAATGTTCTTCATATGGTATGATCATATAATTCTAGGCCATCACTTCTTTCACCCATATTAATTAGAATTTATCATAAAACTTAATATATACCAATATTAATGATAACTATAGAATGGATTTATTATTAATGGATATGATGCTCAACAATCATTTAAATATGAAATTCCAAATTTTATAATCGAATAAAATTACCAAAGTAGTGCATGTGTTTTCTATAACTACACTACTTAATAAGGCATTTATTCTTTCATAATGGAATTTCATTAATAAAAATATAAGTTGTTACATATCAATAGGCATATCCAATGCTCCATAAACTTTTCATATGAGCATGAAATGTCCTTTTCATGAAATAGTGATGCATTTATCAAGATTTTTATAAATCATTTCTCAGTTCATGAAATATTAGTTGATGTTTGTCTTCATAACCTTAAATTGATACACAAAAGGTATATGAAAAATTTACTAGTAATTAATTAAGAGAATTTCCATTTCATGGTATAGAAAGTAATTTTTCTTGGGAATTGGATATCAAAAAAAATAATTGAGAATAAACAAGTAAAAAAATTAAAGTGATACAATTATTTACTGAACTAACCATAGTTAAGGGGATTCAAAATATTCCTAGATATAAAATATTCCACCAACACTTTTTCAAATATTTATCTAATATATCTAGGATTATAACCCAACTATTATCAAGGGAAGTTCCACTCAATTGTTTTGAATCATGAAATGAGACATTTTAAATTTTAGAGAATATTTTTTAGTGACCTTATTCACCATCTATCCTAATTAAGAGAGTATTTTTGAGTTGATGTATAATGAAAATGATATGGATTTAGGACTTTATTTTTGATATCATGTTGATCATATATGTTTAATACAATTATTATTCAAACTTTATACTCTATGAAGCCAAAATCAACTACACTGTTGTGATGAAAGAACTTCTTACAGTGGTCATTTATTTTCGTGAGCTTAAATTGTATTTGGTACTCTATATGTATTTTTTTATAAAATTAATGTTATATAAAGGATTTTTTTGAATAAAAATGATGAAAAACCATGACTGATTCATCGGATCATATCATCATAATATTTTGAAATTATGATCAAAGATAATAAGGGATTAAATAATGTGTAGGGTGATCATTTATCATGTTTACAATTTATGAACATCTTGGAAGTGAATGAAATAAACATTGAAGATTAGTTCCAAGATGAGAAACAATTTTATGTAGATATATAGGCTTATACATGGGTTTTCTAACATTAAACATTACTTGAAAAATGTAATAATTTTCCCTCAATTAATTTATCAATAAAGGAATAGATTTTTTTCCAATGAGATGCATTATTTTTACAGTGATATTTTATTATTTAAGTAATATGGAGGTGAATTAATTCAGTAATGTGTTCTCAAATTCATAGTTAAGAGAGTTTTGAAATATTTTATTTTAATAACATTAGAAGGACACCATGGATCTGATTGAATAGTGGTCAAGATTGAAACTTCTCGCATTCATGTATGCATATTCTTTCCAAAAGTTACTTATTTTATTCTTTATAGTGAATAGAAACTTGACTAAAAATAAATCATATATGTTCAAAATAGTATCACTTTATTCAATAATGATCTAACTATAAAAAATAGAACACAATATCAAGTATTTTATACCATGGACTATTACATAATATGGATGATTTCATCCTTTTAAAGTGAATAAATTAAAATGGTATAATAAAAATAAAAGAATAATATTTTTATAACTAAGAAATAACCTAGATCATCTTAACCATTGAAAATCACCATTAGTAGAACTGAACCTAAAATAAGAAAACATCGTGAAAAGAGAAACCATTTTATGAAATATAATAATGATGTTTTTACTTTTTGAACATCGAATAGAATGCATTTATAGGAATTAATTTTCATAATAGAGTCATCATATGGCAATTATTAAAGGGTGTACAGTTGTTGAGTATAATACAAATAAACATCTTATTGATTTATAATTAATGGTTTTTAGTTAATATGCATAAATTTTATTTATATGATATAAATTTTTATTATAAATAATTTATTTTAAAAAATATATTATTTTACAATAGAATTAAAAGATATTAATTCACTTGGGAAAATGTCATTGATTCTAAGGAAACTATTTTTATGAATTGTATATTTTTTAAAATTTATTACATTTAAAGAATGATATATATAAACTTTATTGATAAAATTAAAGTAATTATTAGTAAAATAAATTAATAACATCCATGAAATAACTAATGAACTATAATGAAATCTAATATAATTCTCTATTTCTAAAAAAATATTTTATTTTAAAACATTATATTTATTATATATTATATGTTTTTATTTAAAATTCAAATTGATCTTATTTAGTGTACAAAATAAAATTAATTTTATTTTTTACATATAAACTAATTAATAATCATTAATTATTTATTTATTTATTAGTTAGTAATAAATATAAAATCATTCAATAATAAAATACATATTTTTCAAAGAATTTTATTTCAATATGTTGTGTATTTTTATAAAATAATACTTTTTAAATAATTATTTTAATTAAATTTATTTTTTATATATAGAAAAAAAATAATTAACATCCATAAAATTATTATTTATTGGTAATGAACAAGATTAAATTCATTTTTATGCTTAAAAATACACTTCTAAAAAATTTATGTGTTATGTGTTCTTATATTAAAATTAATTTTTATAAATTTCAGAAATTGAATACAATAAAATGGATTTATTAATTGGAATGTTAATTTTTAAATTATATAATAAGGTAAATTTTATTTTTAGGCATAGAAATAAGTTGTTGAGGTAAAAAATGAGTTACCACAATAAAAGGAAAATGAGGTAAATGGGTTTAGCTAAGGAGTAAAGAACTAAAAAACTAGAAACAATTATCAATAAATGAGTTTTTGAGGGAATGTATGAAAACTACTTATCCAATATAAAATATTTTTCCACTTTTGATCCACTTCCAAGGAAAAATTACAATATTTTCTCATTAAGGAATGTGTATTTGTTAAAATGCCACTCAAGCTTGTCTATAAAAGGACACCTCCCCCCCCCCACTACCCACATAATCTCTTACCTTTAATTTCATTTAAACTTTAATATAAACCCAAATAATCTCCCTAAAAATCCTCTCTAACATTTGGTAACCTCTTGTCATAATAAGGAGTCTCAAATCCAATATTTTTAAGAGGTTCTCTAAGAGAAAATTCAAGTATTCAACTTAAGTATTATCTTATCCCTAATAATTTTCTTTAAATTTTTCAACCATATATTATTAAAAAAATATTTATAACTTTAATAATATTATTTTTAAACCATTATTATTCTGTAAAGGTGATATTATAGCTATAAAATAACATTTTTTTTATTCATTCATTCATTATAACATGTTCTTGTTTGGGTTGGTTTTACAACTGACATGGATGCTGGTATAATGGATATATCATGAATGACTAGGATAACATAAATACTAGTTATATTATTTAATAATTATTAGTTTAATATATTTAAAAAAAATTAATGTAAATATATATAATTATATTCATTAATAAAATTAATTCTTTTTATTGAATAAAAATTCAAAAAAGGATATTTTACCCATTATTTTTAAACTATCACCATAAATTCCATAAAATGTCCATTTTAATTTAGAAATATATCAAAAAAACTTACATAAATCCCATTTACATTATGAGGGTGATGAAATCGGGATAAAGGATCAAGGATCAGAACTAGCATATTGAAGCTATTATATAACAATCAAGAAAATTAACAACTTAATATTTATTGTAACAAAGAATGATTAGTAAATGGGTAATAATAAATTATGAATTATTGGTATAAAGGAACATAAATATAAATATGTTTATAATATATATGAATAATAAAACTAAATTGATTATATATGACTTTATAGTGTGTCTGGCCAAGCAGGAATTCAACGTAAGGGTTTTTCATCTCAATTTCCTTTTATCAAGACATATTTTGTATTGTAAACCAATTTTCATTTATATGGTGTGTATAATATCACTTTTCTATATGTTATTATAATTAAATTTTTATTCATTTTATTTAAATTTCATTTTAAGGCTTTTGATTCAAAAGTTACCAAAGTGAAAAGTGTTTTTTTCTAATCTCACATTAAAATTGAAATTTTTCATGTCTAAATAACTAACTGTAGAAATTTTATGTTATTTCTCTCTAAAACCCCTTCTATTTTATTCTACTCTAATTATTTCTATGTTTTTATTATTTTCATAACATTTTGTATCCTATTTTTTTACAACTCAATGAAAAGGTTTCTTGTAAGAGGAGTTGACCATATCTTGTATTTTGGTTGAGAATCTTTCTTCTCCCTATCATATTCAATATAATATTTTATGTATGAACTTATCTATAATTATAAAATTCTTAAATAAATTTTAATTTTAATTTTAATTTCTTTAAAAATTTGTGAAAGGGATTATTTTTTAATGTCTGCTACATTGTTTGTTTTTTATTGATTTTGAATTTCTTTACAAAAGTGTAACTGGAATATATTTTTGAACACTTTATACATGATCATGTTTCCCCAACATCTTATTTAGTTTTATTTATTAATATTCCTCTCAAAGTAATTTAATTTCTCATTTTTTTATAAATTATTTCATCTGAAATAAAATTTATTAAAAAATGTAAGTGGTTTTTTAGACTCAATCTCTTTTCAATGAGTCATACACCATTTTTTTACTATTTTCTTCTAAGTTTGTTATATTATTACATTTATCTATTTGATAAGGTATTTTATATTTGTATCTATGGAAATTACTTTTTTATGTCAAAATATTCTTCTCTAATCTATTTATCTCTTCATTAGAATATATCATTGTTAAAAATAATTAGCATACTCTTTATTATGTTTTTCTCCTCCATATCCATATATTATCTTACTAAAAAGGTTTTATTTTATTTTATTTAATGATAAAAATGTATTTTATTATATAAAATTCATATTCCTATTTATATATTTATAAAAAAAATTATAACTTTTTCATCAATGTTATATTTATCTAAAACTATGTAAAAAACTTTAAATAAATATTTCTGCTTACACATATTTTTTTTTTGTATCTTCTAATACATTAATATTATTTAAGATTTATTTCATTAAAAAAGCTTCATTATTGGAGTTTTTGTATAAAATAATGTTTCACTAAATCTTATTTTCACTTTTTTGAAAAAAATGAAAGTGGCTTATATAAATAGATCAAATTATTGATTCCAATTTATATGATACCATTTAATAATGTCATGTAACCCATTTTCTTTTCATGGTATTTTTTAATAAGACTCATAATTGATTTATTATGTCACACATATGTATGTTTTATCATTAAATTATAGGGAGGTATGATATATCCCTCTAATTTTTTAGGTAAATATTTATGTCTCATGTGATAATGATGTTATGTGTGGTCTTAATTGATAGGTTCACAACTCTCTATGTTGGCCTAATTGATATGTTTATAATTATATTGGTGAAACTAATTGATATTTTCATAACTTTATATATGTAAATAATTGATATTTTTACAAATATATTTGTGGAACTAATTAATATGTTTATAACTCTATGTATGGATTAAATTTATATGTTAAAAATTCAAAGCATGGGCCTAAATGATATGTTCCCAACACTATTCATGGGACTAATTGATATGTTCACATCTCTATGTATGGAACTAATTAATATGTTTATTACTCTATGCATGGATATAATTTAGATTTTTACAACTCTATTTGTATACCTATTTATATTAAACTATGTTCAAAAAATTATGGTTTACCTATGGTGGTATTTTTTCCATATGCCTATGTTTTCCTCCATTGATCATGATTATTATCCCTTATTTCCTCATTATTACATAATATTATATGATATACTTACATTATGATCCATTTGATGTTATATGTCCTTCTATCATTACTTATGGAAATATATTATGAATCCATATTATTTTTAATAATATATTTCTACCATGCTCATACCATATCACGTACATACAATCTAACACTTTATGACTCATTTGATAAGTTTTTTACTTACTAAGAGTTTGAATTAAATCATTATTCTGTATATTGTTTCCTTAGAGAATTATATATAGGAATATGTTTAGAAGTAATCCTTGTGAAGATACTTTTTTGGGATATGTTGTGTAAGAATGCATTTATATAGCTAATATCTAAGGATATTAATCTTTGGGGTTCTAATATTATGTATTTATTTGGGATATATAATTTATAAATTGTAAAATGATGTAAAATATATTAATTTTATGATCAAGTCATCTTATTTGGTATCAGAATGAGGTTTAGTTACTTTTGGGCATTAGGTTATGAAGGATAATATGATATAACTTAAAATAACCTATATTGAACCAAAAGTGATATGGGATAAACCTGAGATGTCATGGGTTAAAATAAATGTTTTAAAATTTAGGACCTATAAGGATTTATTCTGTTTATCATATGATTTCTTACTCTTTTTATTATTTATTGAAACTCATACTAACCTCTTTGGTTTTATTTAATAGATGTAACCAAAATGAATCCACCTAACAATGATTATGATGAAAATTTTGGTGATTATCCCAATGAGAATCCAAATGAGATGGGAGTTGGAATTGAAAACATTATGGTTATTCATAACACAATATCTCAATTTATTATTGACAAGCCCAACCATATAAAACTCTAAAACACATCAAATAAGATAAAATGGTTTTTCATAAATGTTTATGTGATAAAGACCATATGTAAAAAAAGATTAAAATTACAACCAGTAAAAATATGGGAATAACCACCCATGGAAATGTATCAAAGGAACAATAAGGTATTTTATATGTGGTAAATGAGGTAATTCAGAAATAAAATATTGAATAAAAATATATAATTTGGTTGACATGATGGAGTAAAATAATTTTCTTCTGAAGGTTCCACTAAAAATTCAATGTTTTAATTGTGAAGAATTTTGGAACTATGAAAATAGAAGAATCAAACCAAGTGTTAAGAAAGAAAATATTTATAAGATAACCCAAGGAAAATGGATAAAGTCTTAGATTATGCAATCATAATAATTGAATTGGGTCATAAAAATGATGTGGTGAATAGTACACTCATTATCCACTCAAGAATTGAAAATGTCCAATTTTATTCTAGTTCTGTCCAATAATTAATATCTAGAATGATTTATAATATCATTAAATCACCACACAAATGATTATATGTTGAATTATTGTTGAAAATTTATAATGGTATAATTATTTCATCCTAAATCTATAACTCCTATATGATAAAGTTTTATGGAAATTTCCTCCATGCAGTTGAATTTGATGTGATTTTGGGCATGGATTGGATAAATATATATATATATATGGGAGTATTGATTTTTAGTATAGGGAAATCATATTTAATACCTCAAATAATCCCATGATCATTAATAAGTGAAAGGTTTACTATGAACTCAATATATAAATTACTTCCATTCTGTGGGTCTTAATACCCAATCATAAGGGGTATATAGCTCAAATGGTTAAGTAGAAACTCACCATTGAGGATATTCCAATTTTGAATGAATACATATATGTTTAATTAAAATATTTGATTATCTTACCCCATATCATTTGGTTTATTTTTTATAAAACTAATACCTGTTTGTGGGCTTATATCAATGACTCCTTACCAAATAGACCTGATTAAATTAAAATAATTAAATATAAAAATCTAATAGAATCTAGATAACGGTCTCATAATCCCTAGTTCTTCACTATGGGGGGAACTAGACTTATTTGTTAAGAATAAATTTGTATTAATACATCTTATTATTGATTATCATGAACTAACAAGATCACTATAAAGAAAAATTATCCTCTACCACATATTGATTTTTTTGTTTCGGGAGCTCAATACATCTCAAATATTGAGATGGGATTTTGGTATCACTAATAAAGGGTGAAAAATGGTTTTTTCACAAGAAGTTTATTATTATAAGATATGGAAATTATGAATTTATATTTATTCTACTCAAACTTACAAATGTATGTACTATATTTAGGTATCTAATGAATAGAGTCTTTATAGATTACCTCAATATTTTTTGGTTTCTATTATATATGATATCTTTATATATTTTAGATGAAAGGAATAGCATGATGATTATTTAAGGATTATGTTTAAGACCATGAGAAATGAAAAATTGCATGCCGAATTTTTCAAGTATGATTTCTAGCTATAAAAATAATTATTCTTGGGTCATTTAATCCAAATATAGGGTGTGTATATATATACTTCAAAAACAGAGGTTATTGAATAATTTCCTAGACTAAACATTATAACCAAGCTTCATATTTCTCTTGGATTAGCTTGATATTATCAAAACCATGTGAGAAGTTTTTCAGAATGATCAAATACTCTAAACAAGTTAGCCCAAAAGGGATTAAAGTTCCTCGTCATTAATGAATATGAGGAAAACTTCAAGTAACTTAAAAGAATGTTGGCCATTGCACCTATATTCACACTACCCTATAGTGTATAATAGATTATGATATATATAACTTCATTGAATAAGGTATTGGAATGTATCCTATTTCAAAATGAAATGATGGGCTTATGCCTAATGTCAATCATTCTTCCATGAGAAAAAAATACCAGATGCATGATTTTGAACTAGCAGTGGAAAAATTTTCATTAAAGATATTGAGTCATAGTTTATGTGAATGGTTTTAATAAATAAAAATGTCTATATATTATTATTGTGATGGAAAATATGAGTTTCTTAGTCTTACCAAATATTGTGAGATTGATATGTCATTAGAAATTATATCTAGATTCATGTATATCTTATGGATTCCCTTAGAAATTTTCATTAGTGAGTGATAATTAATAATTAAAATAATGAAATTTAATTAAGGGGGAAAGTTACATCATAGATTTAAGTATGTATTTTCTTTCCCTAAGATACTTGTTTTGTTCTATATAATGAATAAAAACATAACTAAAATATTATAAAATATACAAATCAAATTAACAACACTTTATTCATAATGTATCTTTACAAAAAAGTACATGATATCAAGTATTTTGTACCATGGAATATTACATGCCATAGATGATTGCATCCCTTAAAATTGAATAAATTAAAATAGGATAGTAAATAGAAAGAAAATCATATTTTTTATAACAAGGAAATCCCCTAGATCATCTTCGCACTTGAGAATTACCATTAGTAGACCTAAATCTACAATGAAAAAATAAACATGAAATGATAAATCATTGTTTACAATCAAAAATGAAAACTATATGAATGAAAAGTGTTCATTGTTAAATTTGAATAGAATGAATTTATAAAATATAATGGGGGTAATATAGCCACCATAATTAAAGTATATATAGTAATTAGGTATAATACTAGTTAACACCATACAAATTTAGAAATACTGATTTATAGTTAATATATAGAGAGTGTATTTAGGTTATATATATTTTCATTATAAATAATTTATTTGAAATAAAATAAATTATTTTGGAATATAATTAAAAGATACTAACTCAATGAGTAAAATAACATTCATTCATTGGAAACTATTTTTATGAATTACATATTACTTTTAAACTTATTAATTTTAAAGAATGATATCAATAATTTTTTTTATTAAATTTAAATAATTTTTTGTAAACTAAATTAATATCATATAATAAACAATTAAGGATTTATAAGAAATAATAATTTAATTATTTATGGATAAATAAAAATGTTTTATTTAAAAAAATTATATTTATTATATATTATAATTTTTTATTTAAAAGTTAAACTTCACATACTTCTATTATTAAATTTAATGAATTTTATTTTTTTGTATATAAAAAAAAAGAATAAACATTCATGCATTGATTATTAACTAGTTAGTAATAAATATAAAGTCATTTAGTGATAAAAGTAAATATGTTTTAATGAATTATATTTCTATATGTTGCATATTTTTATAAAATGATCATTGTTAAATATATTTTAAATTTAAATACATTTTTTACATATCAAAATAAAAATTTAACATCCATACAATGATCATTAATTGGTAATTAATAAGATCAAATTCATTTTTATATATATAATTCATTTCTCTAAAATACTTTTTACACGTAATGCATTATTATATTAAAATTAATTTTTAACACTTTTAGAAATTAAATCCAATAAAATTAATTTCATATTTGGAACCATCCTTTACAAATTAATTAATAAGGTCAATTTCATTTTTATGCCAAAAAACTGGTTACCGGGGTAAAAATTGAGTTAGCACAATAAATGTAAAATGAATTAAATGGGTTGGAATAAAGATTTAAGGCATAAAATGTCACAAAACAAATTATATATAAATTATTTTATGTAGAAATTAAATACCTAACCTTAGAATATATTAATTATTTTTCCAATTTAGATCCACTTTATATGATAAATTACATTCCTTATTGATTAAGTAAGGGGGATTTATGAACATTCCACTCAAGGTCACCTATAAGAGTACCCCTCTACTACCCACCTCAAATAACACATTTCATTAGGTTTTACCTTGAATATTTTCCCAAATTATCTCTCTAATAAACCTCTCTCATTTTTTAAAACCTCTATACACAAGGACTGATTGAAACATAATTTTTTTATTATAAACCCTCTTTTAGGGGAGAGGAAACCCAACATGACATCACAACTAAATCAAAAGCAAAGTATTCATAGTTAGTTTAAGGAAAAAACAACTCATTCAAAACTACAAAGCAAATCTCTTACCCATTATTATAACCATGAAGACCAGATTCCACCTACACATCACTACTCGGCAAGCTGTCATGTAAATAAATTTATGGTCCTGGAACCGATGACAATTCCATACCCTCTCAAACGACCGAATCCGAATAGAAATGCCAGGTGAAAACTCTATGCTCTTAACCTCTTTTGAAGAACCCCTTGTAGATGAACTGGTTTTAAGTTACCTTGAACTCAAACTGCAAACCACAATGCAAACATAACCACAAACAACAATCAACGAACCAAAAAAAACATCACATGGAAATCCAGTACAAAAGGTTACAGCTCCTCCATCCAAAAAACAAAATCTTCACAAAACCAATCATTGTGCACCACCATTTTCAGAATCACAAACCGAAAAAAGTCATTAAAACCATCACTGATACCACACTGGTGCCGCAACTCTGAAGCAGACCAACCGCAAACACGAATCCAGATCCAAACTGTGAACCAAAATCGCAAACCCAATGAAAATCCAAGAACCAAAAAACTCAAACTAGGGAGAGAATAAAACCCACAACAAAATTGAACTGAAAACCCGTTTCTGCCTTCAATCCCACACACGGTGACCAGATTCGCCCAATGCATCTAGATAATGTAGAAAAGTGATGACAACCTCACCGCAGCAACTCGAAACTCAAAATTGGACTCACCTCTATACAAGGAAAACCTTTTCCAAATAAAAGGGTGGGACGTGAAGGAGGTCAACAACAGTGAGATCCTACGAGATGAGATCCCATTGAGTCGACGATGCCACCAAAGGCGATAACGCCGCCACGATCCCGCCAGACCAAAGCATTGAACAGATTTCGATCTGTAGCTAGGGAGAGGAAGACGACAGTGGGGGAGGGGAACCCTAGTGCATAGCCCTTTACAGGTGTATCTAATCTTTCCTGAGCTTCACCTCAATACACAAGGAGGATACACAAATCATTAATTTCAAATAGGCTCTCTAAGAGAAGATTCAAGTATTCAAATTAAGTTTTATCCTCTTCATAATCATTTTCTTTGAATTATTCATACACATATTCTTAAATATTATTTATCACTTTAATTACATTATTTTAAAACCGTTTTAAATGTTATATTGTAGCATACAGTAACATTTTCTTATTCATTCATTCATTATAATGTGTTCTTATTTGGGTCATTATAACCACTTATAATAACATTGTTATAATGGTTTTATAATAAATGACTATGATAAATTAAATAGAGGTAATATGATTTAATAATGATTAATTTAATACTCCCTAATATTTAGGTAATATAAATATATATATATTTGTAAATTCAGTAATAAAATCTATAAAACATCCATTGGACTTAATAACTATATAAAAAACCGTTATATAGGTGATTATCACCTATATTTAAACCGTTATTTATTAATTATCACCATAACTTCCATAAAACATCCATTGGACTTAATAACTATATAAAAAACACCTATATAACCTAAATTTCTGTTATAGAGGTGATTAATTCTAGATCTATGAGTTAATTCCAGAACTGTCAAACCAAAGAAAACACAGAAAAAACAGGATGATTAACACTTGGGTATTAATTTTAATAAATAATTACTAAAAAATGGGTAACAATAAATTTTAAATTAATGGTATAAAGTAAAAAATATATTGTTATTATATAGATTAATTTTAAAACATAAATCGATTATATAGGAGGTTAGAGTGCATCTGACTAAACAATAATCCAAAGTAAGGGTTTTTTCATAGTTTCCCTTTATTAAAATATATTTTGTATTATATAACTATTATATTTTTTATGGTGTGTATAATGAAACATTGATATATTATTATAATTATATTATTATTCATGGTATGTAAATTTCCATTTCAGTTTCTATGTTTCATGGGATTTTGACTCAAATATTACCAAATTCGTAAGGGTTTATTTTCCAATCTCACATTGAAATTGAGATTATCTATATCTAGATTTTTAATTGTAAAAATTATATATTATTTATCCCTAATACCCAATATATATTATTTTACTATTTTTAATTTTGTGTTTTACATGTTTTCTTATCATTTAACCTCCATTTGGTTGACAACTCAACAAAAAGGTTTCATGTAAGTCAAGCCAACCTTATATCTTCTTTTAGTCAAGTATTTTTCTCCTTCATGTCCACATTAGTTATATTTTTTATGGATTTACATCTCTATAATTGTTTGATTTATTAAGTAATTTCTATATTAAATTTAACTTTCTTGAAAAAATTGTGAAACGAATCTATTTTTATGGTTTTCAACACGGGTCATTTTCTATTGAATTTGACTTTTTTACGAAAGTGTAAAAAGGATATTTTTTAAATGATTTCCATGTAATCTCATTTTCCCATCATCTTATTAGGTTTTATTTATGAATATTCCACTCTAAGTTTTCATTTTTTTACAAAGTAATTTATATTCACATTCTTTTATAAATCAGTTGGTTTGAAATATAAGTTATTAAAAAAAAGTAAGGGGTTTTGTTGATTGAATACCTTCTCATTTTGTCTTGCACCATCTTATTCAAATATTTTATTATAAGTTTAATATATTATATTATTTATCTATTTCATATGGTGTTTTATCTTTCCATTTTTTGGGAAATTACATTTTTGTTTCAAAATAATCTTCTCTAATGGATTTCTTTCTTCATAAAAATTTGAGATTATAAAGAATAACTCCCATCCTCTCTATTGGCTATTTATCCTCTATATCAATATAATTTCTTATAAAAAAGGTTTATTTTATTATTTTGAAAGATAAATATATATATAATTATGTACCATTTATATTTATATTTATCTATTTATGGAAGGAAATTTATAACTTTTTTTATTGATATGCGGTTTCTCTAAAACTGCATAAAAAAGTATTAAAAATGAATTTATTTGTAATTTTTTATATTTTGTAGCTTACACTCTACATTTAATTACTTAAAATTTATTTCATTTAGATATTCCATTATTATAGTTTTCTTTTAAAATAATTTTTTGAAAATTATTCTTTTCACCTCCTCAAAAATGATTTTTAAAAGTGACTTTCAACTTTATCTTTTAACAACAATGCTAAAATAATTATGAAAACTCTATTATTATTTTAACTTACATTTTAATCATTATCTACAAAATATATATCACCTATGGAATTTTGTTTCATGAATCACCCCCAAATTCTCATATGATATACTTCTTTTCGGAGATTTACTTTTTGGTACCAATAGATCTAATTCTTGATTCTATTTTATGTGATACCATTTCATAATGCCATTTTACCCTTTTTATTACTATGGGTTTTTATGATAATATTCCTGATAGATTTATTATTTCACACATATCTATAGTTTACCATAATGGGATGGTTGGATCCAATATATCCCTCAAATTCATTGGGTAAATCTTTATATCTCATGAGATAATGATATTATGACTAGACCTAATTGATATGTCCATAACTCTATGTGTGGACCTAATTGATATGTTAACAACTCTATGTGTGAGCCTAATTGATATTTTTACAACTATATACATGGACCTAATTGATATGTTCACTACACTATGTGTGAACCTAATTGATATTTTCACAACTATTTTTGTGAACATAATTCATATTTTCACAACATTATGTGTTGGACTAAATTTCATGATCATAAATCTATGCGTTGACCTAATTGATATGTTCACAAATCTATGAATGGAACTAACTGATATGTTCACAACTCTATATGTGACCTAATTTAAATATTCACAACTCTATAGGTACTCTTTATTTTTTTAATCTATTTTCACAAATTTATGGTTACCTCCGCTAGTGTTTTTTGACATGCCTATGTTTTTCTCCATTGATCGTGATTATTGTATAATGTTTCTATGTTATTAAAATATAGTATATTTTATGCATATTTTATGATACTTTTGAGGTTATATATCATTATATCACTTCTTTTTAACAAATATTATGATTATATGTTCTTTTTCATCAAATATTTCTCACATGTTCATGTATTCTCACAAGACTATGATCTGGACCTTTAGGACTCATTGATATGATTTTACATTACCGAGTCTTTGAGCTCACTCATTTTTATGATTAAAATTTTCCCAAGTAATTAAATACATAGATATTTTTAGGAAGAAGTATTTAAAGGATATTTTTACTGATATGTTTAATAAATAATTTGTAATAGCACATATATGTAACTAATCTCCAAAGACACTAAACCTTTTGATTCTGGGATTGTGTGTTTATTTGTGAGATATAATTTTTAAATTATTGAAGTTATCTAAAATATATACATGTTATGTTTTGTTTATCTCAATGATATTACAATCTGGATAATTTTATCGCACTATTCCCAAATATACAAGGGAGTTTGTAAAAGGATGTGATGAATTCCAAAGTACTTAGAACATTGGAAAGAGAAATAAAATGACTTAATACCCAATTCTTGAATTAAAAGTGTTTAATGTGTGGGTAATCTATTTCATGGGACTATTCTCAAACTAATTAAATAACATATAAATTCATTTGTGTGTGGACTATGTGTCAAAATGGGTGGAATATTAAGAGAAATCAAGGGACACAACGAGTGTAGAGATCAATAATATGAGGAATAACATCTTTTATTTATTTCGAATCCCTCAAGTACTCATAATTGATTAAGGGAATCACTTAAAAATCTATTTTTGAGGGGGATATTGGAAAAATGTTGAGTAAAATGAAATTAAAGCACCCATTATCAACCAAAAATATGTGGGAAAATAGAATTTTCCAATTGAGTGATCAAAAAAATTGAATTAGAAAATAGGCTTAAGCTAAAAGGGTTGTATAAAAAATATAGATGATGATTTATTGGTGCAACATATAGTTTTCAAAACACCAATTGGAATGACCCTAGTTAAGATCATTTATGAGAAAACTTATCACTTGCTGGTGAATCTTGAATAATGATCTTATTAGGCTATACGAAAAGTAAATGTGGATATATGCCATGTTGGAAAGAATTGATTATTGCATTTGTATGAATTAAATAAATTAGAAGAGATTATTATAAGAATGGTATTCTTTATAAGGATAAGACCATGAAGTGACATGAATGATAAATCAATCAATGAACATTCACCCCTAGAGACAACATACTTCTATTTAACTCATAATTCAAATTATTTCCCAGAAAATTGAAGACACATTGGTCAGGTGCCTTTAAAGTAAATAAGACATATCTATATGAATCCATTGAGATCCAAAGAGGGAATGAACCCATATTCAAGGTCAATGTAAAAACGTTGAAGCTCAATAGGATCACTTTTTAATATGGATGAATTCTATCTATCAAATTTAAGAGAAATAATAAATGTAACTGTAGAACTCAAATTTAAATGAAGCACTGACAAGGAAGAAACGTAGGTGTATTTAAAAAACCCTAAAATGTTTTCTTTCATTTTAGGGATTTTTAGAACTTTTTGATATATATATATTAAGTATTTATAGTAAAATAATCATTAATAACACCCTTTTATAGTATATATCTCAGCATTTGGGAGATTACCTAAGTAGTAAAGGCTCCCTATAATCATGCATCAAACCCGAGTTCAAATCTGAGTGGGAGTGAATTTTCACAGACAGGCAGTGACACAGGCATGACACGGGAAGGTGGTGATGTAGGCATGATGGAGGCCTAGTGACATAGGCGGTATGATATAGGCGTGATGTTGTACTGGGTCTTTGATCCAATTTTTGGGCCTTTGAGATATGTAATGGGCTTCATGCCCACTGGGCCTTTGGGCCATGTACTTAATAAACAAGGTTTGATGGGTGGGTTATCCCTTGGGAGGGATATGGCCTACCATTCCAGTCCATATGTGTGGTGTGTGTGTGTTTAATGTAATTATACCCCCAAGAGACTAATATATATATAGTGTCTCCATCATAAAAAAATTATTATAGAGTAAAATCAATGAATGAAGTGGTGAATTCAAGGGTGGTAGTAGATAATTTTAAGAGTGAAAGTTTTAGAAAAAAACAATCCACTGTGGCATGGTGTAATAATAACCATCTCAGGGCTCCTGGGGATTCCCCCAAGTGAATATAAATACTCAAATTCATACCTACTATAGTCATTTCCTTAGTCATTTACCTATAAAAACCTTATATCATGGTTTTATCAGGTACCATATTTATAATGAGGCACCCCAAACCTAAGCCATAATGATATGAACACTCTACCAGTTATGTATTTATCATTTTCCTTTCACCCCAGAAAAAAATCCATCCACTACCCCCATTTTTAAAAATTTATTTCCCTCACTCATCTGACTAAACATGCATACCTTAGGGACACCTCATAATTTAAACATAAAACTATGGATTATTGGGATATTCAATGCACCATAACATCAACCATGGCATGGTTCTTTTAATCAAACCATGTTTTCCATAAATGCATCCCATGTAGCTTGGTTGACCATGCATCACATGTAATTTCAACCAGGCCTAACCACATTTAATAACCTATAATCTTAACCATGATCACTATCCATACCCATTTTCTGATCCCTTACTTTTTTCCAATTAATCCCCCCAAGCCATATTACCCTAACCATAAATCATCCTAAAGACCTTTTTTATTCACCTAATTTGCTTCCATTTCAGACCATCACTACCACACTGCCAACAATAATAGTTTCTCCATAATTCATCATAGACATGTATTTTTTTCATAACACCATTCCCACAATTACAATATAGTCAATGCCCGAGATTACATTTCACCTTGACCATGGACCCAAAATGATGTCACTAATAGGCTATACCACAAACCCTTTTCCCAAACCCCTATACAGAATCCCAACCCCGTCACCATGCCCAACCCATAATATTTATTCAAAAGAAACATCTTATTTCAAATTAAAATATCATCAACCATTCCAGAAAAAATATCTTAGACATGAAAAAATATATACCCACTTTTATAAAAAAAAATAAGTTTAAAGGTCACACCTGTTTTAACCCTAAAATTCCATTTCTCTTTTTTCTTCCCCATATTCATACATCATCCTATATCATCTCACAGGTTTCCTTCTATCAACTTCAATCCAAATCCATTATCCATTTAATCTAAACCCCACTAAAACTACATCTCTATCTTGAAATGACATCACCCCATTTACTTCATCTTACATACCCATTTTTAAACCCCTACCCCAATTTATATTAAATTATCAATTCCCCCTCAATCCTATTCCATGGTCAATACATCAGAAAACTCTCAAATCCAATGATCTTAGAGTATTTTACAATGTAAGGATTGAGAAATAAATTGCCTATCCCTAAAAATATATCTATATATGTCAAACCCCATACCCTTGAAACCAAACTCAAATTCCATTAAACCAATATCAAAAAAAAATTGAAAGACCAAGAAAATCTATCTTTCTCTACCCAGCCATATCTTAACCCACCTCAAACCTATTCACCTTCTTCCACTCCAGGGGAGGAATCCACTGATTAAGAACCTTTTCATTCATCCTCTATCTACAAGTATCTAAAATTATATATGGATAAATATCAAAAATACTAGGAATAATCAGCAGGGAGAAAGGTAGAATATAGTAAAATCTTGAATCCCTCTCTTTTTAGAATTATTCTGTTAGAGTTTTTTGAAAGTGATTATCGAAAAAATACATTTAGAGGATATTATTTTGGTTAATGAGGATAAATATAGAGATATAATCATAGAATTATTCCCCACTATTATATATAATCATCAGAGTTTTTCCATTCGAGTGGGGGTTAAGAAACTAAGTTATTCATTTTTTAAACTTAGGTGGAGGGTTGGTATCTGTTCATATAGTCTTATTTATTCTATGACTTATGAGAAATTAGTTTTGGAAACACCTTGTCATAATTTCATTATCTAGTGGAGGGTTCTAATAGGGGATCTAAAGGCCATGAATGATGTGTCCTCATCCAAAATCTCAATGACCCATCCATGAGGGACATTCATCCATCACTTGTGACTCATAAGATACCTAAAAGGGTTAGATAATGAGTTTTGAACCAACTAGAAATTATTATTTAACATTACATCATTTAGGGGCTATCATTTAACATGCCTAATATTTTAGTATGCCAATTTCAAGATATTATAAGTAAGATGAGTAAAATCATCAGGGGAGGAGAGTTTTTTATGAGTCTGGAAAAGTCTCAATAAGTTTTTTATTCTTCTTATCCACTAACTTCCCTTAGTAAGATTGTATTTATCAGCCTCTAAACACTACATGGTATGGGAATGTGCACTAATATTGGAAAAATATACATTAAGTGAGGCATATACCCATTCTATCAAGACCAATAGGATTTATCTCATTCTCCCAACTTGGAATCCATGGATCATTTCACACTAAATTCCTCAAAAGGTACCCATAACACCCTATACATCATTATTAATTAATCTCATGTACCCCTAGGATTAAAAAATTCATTAAATTATAGTTTTACTGTATAAGAAAAATGTGGATCTGGACACCAATGGACTCACCTCATCGGGTACTACACCATCTTCTCTTACTAAGTTTATTCATCATAATCCGGAGATGTATAAAAAATTAAAACAAATATTTATTTCCTTAGAAAGAAATATGATATAAAGGATATGAAAATAAATGAAAAAAATTATAAGAAAAAAAAGGAGTAAATGAAAAGCTAAATGAAAATTTAATTTGGGAGGAAAGACAACGAATATAATATCTTTATAAACCCAACCACTTAGAAGAAGGTTGGTCCAGCTATCTAAGATCATTCTCCCTCTATCACAATGAAGAAACCCCCTTTTATTAAATAAATTATAATCACATTGGGAACATATCTTTTGATTCATCTATATAATTTAGTTACATTATCATTGTCCATTGTGATCATTCAAGTCCATCTTTCTTCAACCCATTAGAATATATACAATTAGCTATCACAGATTGTCACTCCACCACATCTACCTTCACCATTGTTATCATCAACAGATTAAAACACTCCCATCTAGGTTAATGAACCTCATGCTACATTGGACCCTAATCTAGATGGGTATGATCAGGTTTTTTAGGCAAATATGATGTTTCAATAACCTCTTTCTATTATGTCAACAGTATCGTCATCAAAGGTGGAAAAGGGAGTAGTTTCATGAGGTGATCCTAAATATTCATGGGATATTTTTTCTTTTACCATTTTTTGTTTTTATCATTTTTGATTTTCTCTAGTATCTTTATTTCATCATTGATTATGTCATCTTATCTTTTTACTAATTTCATAATGGAATACGAGGAACATCTATTATCATAACCTCTAATGATTTATTTATTTATATTTTTTAAC
This sequence comes from Viscum album, assembly GCA_963277665.1. Lineage (NCBI taxonomy): Eukaryota > Viridiplantae > Streptophyta > Magnoliopsida > Santalales > Viscaceae > Viscum > Viscum album. The sequence continues at coordinate 1,136,728,532 of OY728129.1, forward strand.
TCATGATATATATTTCATTTATTACATGTTTTTTTGGAATATGAATTTTTGGGTACAAGTCTAACATCTAACACATTTAAAGGAATAAAAGGTTTCACTTTTAAGGAAGTTCTTACTACCTTTTCCCCCTTCCTTTTAACAATTTTATTCTCAAAATCATACCTCTCACTTTTTTACTTTAATTTTAAATTGTGAGGTGATATTAGGTATAGGAAGGATATGTTAGAAAAAATTGATTTTTTTGAAATCATTAATATATTAAAAAACAATCTTTGGATATTTTCTTGACTAGTGAAAATTGAGAGTAACCATAATGTTAGAAATAAAATTTTTAAGTGTAATTCATTGAAAATCAAGTACATGTTCATTCTCATGTGGAAATTCAAAATGATTATTGAAATTTTTTTTGTCAGATATTAATTTTATGAATTTATCATTTATTGAATTATCAATTTTCATTAATTTCATAAGTTATTATAAAATATCCAGACCTCATTTCTAAGAGTTATTTTAATCTCTTTTTCATGTTCTTTCTTGTTCCCTATTTATTGAGGAATTATTATAATATGAATCACTACTAGAACTTACAAAAAAATATTTTTCAAAACAATTAAATACTTTAAACCAAATTAAAATGATTAAGGACATCATTGAAACCTTTTTAAGCCCCTTTTACCTTTATACCCTCCATATGTTTGATCTTATATAAAGTCTATAGATATCATGAACTACATTATATGATGACACATTATAAACCAAGTTATCCTTCACACCCATTACACTTTCTTATAATTTCATGATTCCATTTTGAGAAAAATTAAGATAGAGTTTTGATATTTATAGTATTATAAGGAGGCCATGCCATGAAAATAAAAAATAAATGTATGGTTTTCCATTGGTTATTATTAAAATTGGTTCATATGTTTTTTATTTTTCTTATATAATTCCTCTGTTATTTTAAAAATCAAAATGAAAATAATTTAATTACTTTAGATTCACCTTTTTCAATAAATATTTTCCCTTATATTTAAATATTACAATTATTTTTAGTAGATGATTTATTTTGGGGATTTATATGCCAGTTTAATTTTACTTCCAAGGGTATATGAATTTTTTCTATTACAAATTCCATTGAAAAAATAGAGAGAGAAACTGAACAATATGGGAAATTTTCCACTACTTTGAATGTCAATATTATGAACTTATGAGAAAGAGAAGGAATGATTTGTTGGGTTGTTGATGTTTTTTGAGAAAAATATAGATGGGGAAGATTATATTACATTAAGTTTAAAGTGAAATTATTGTTTTATACTTAAATAATGGTGACCATTTTCAATCCTTTATGTTAAATTATTTTATATTATAACCATAAACCATAATCTTCAAATAATATAAAGAACCATGATTTGAATTCATGTTAATTGAAATGTTTTAATTTCTTAAGTGGTGATTCAGATATTTTTCAAGCATGTTGATTGAGTGTTGGTATTATGAATTTGGTTTTTGGGTGATTTTTTTTATTTTAGAAATGTTTGGTTCCCACTAAATATTAAATAGGTTTTATAGAAAATACCAAAAAAAATTATTTGGAAGATAGAGTGTATAAATATGAGATTGAGAATAATTCTAGTTTTTCTATTCATCTTAAGTGATGAGAGATATTTTTTCAGATAGGTAGATCACAAAATGGGAATGTATTTATATGTAATGATTGAATGATGGTGAAGAAAGAGAGAAGAGATTGGAATGTGAATAAAAATAATGAATCACGATTCAATGTATAGGGAGAATAATCATTTTCAAATTCGATGATTTTCAATTAAAATTTTGTTTTATTGGAATGTTTGGTCTATTTTTCTCTTGTTAAAGGATTATTTTTCATTATAATCATTTTGAAGATATTTTTTCTAGAGTATAAGAAAATATTAAGTTTTTTAAATTTAATACATCACTTTATATTCATTTTTTCATTTAATTTTATCATTAAATATTGGTTAGTGTGCCATAATCATGATGTTTTGAATTAATTTAAGAAGGAATTGATCATTAGGGATTAAGTAGAGAACTTTGGAAAATGTAAAGAATTGTTTAACTATATATGTTATGGAGATGCATCAGTTACATTGTAATACCCCATGGGTATTAATGGGTTGGAATTTTGCGAATAAGTTTTAATTTTCAAACTATAGGGTGGGTTGTTTTGATAACTAGGGTTTGTATGAGTAAAAAATGTATTAGACCCATATAAAAGGAACTTTTAGACTTAGAAATGGGATTTTGGATGGTTAGAGAAGCTCCTAGAAGTATTTTAGGAATCCAGTGCCTATAGAAAACTACTACATTGCCACCAGTTAGCTTATACAGATCCATAGGCTTGGTATTGGAATGTCCAATAGCCCATTATAGGTTGTTCGATGTGTCTTCTGGCTGGTGGGGGACAGATCACCGGTGGCCCTTTAATAATTTTAAATTTGGGGGAATATCAGTAACTTTATTGGAAACACCTCCTTAATACCCCATTTAGTATTTTTTTAGAACCCCTAAAAGAATCCCCCATGTGTTTCTCCTCCACTCTTATAAGGACCCAAACATAAAAATTACATATTATAGTAACTTTAAACTATAATTCACTTTATTAAATTCCCAAATATCATTTTTGTTTATATTTTTAGATAATTAGGTCATAAATCTTACATAACAAACCCATATGTATACAAATTGGACACTTCTAAATCATTATCCATTTTTTCCGCAATATAAAACTTTTAAAAATAACATGATTTATTTTCACAAAAAAATATTCACAATTGTCTTATTGACCTCATACATATACCTACTCATCCTTAAATCCCTGTGAAAAACATTTTAAAATGAGGGATGAGAAAGAAATATCAATAAGGGACAAAAAAATGAAACTGACATTCCATGAATAATTATAAAACTTTTCATTTCTTGAAATAAAACTTGGGTAACAAAACACTTTTCTTACACATGAAATCATATTATCTTCCCAGAAGTTTTTATAAAACATTTAGTTAAAAAAAATTAAAGAAAAATAAACTCATGAATGTTTCTTTACAAACATTAAAATCACATGAAAACTTTTTCACATGGTTATACTTTTTACACTTGTATATAAAATAGACATTGTGGTTAATGTTTGATTAACCATCACAATTACTCATGGAATACCTTCATGATTAGCTTTGAAACATTACCTTATATTAACTATTATAGATACTCATGGAATAACTTCATGGTTAGATTCCAAACATTATATTATAGTCACTGTCACAGATACTCATGTATTAACTATCACAATTAATATTGTAATAACCATTGTGGTCAACTTCCAAAAATTACCCAATGTATGGGAGAGCTATAATGGGGATCACCCTTTGTATAATCTATATCGAGCTCATCCAAGAGATCTAATGGGGATCAAACCTTAATATAATTTGTATCAGTCTCATCTGTTTCTCATACATAATACTCAAGTATCATGAATAAAACATTTTATGCTTTCATCTTTTCATTATAAAACCATTAAAAAATTCATTTAAACTTGTATGAAAAATAATTTAAAATATAAAAAATAAACTTCTCTATAAAAACAAATTTTCAAAACTAAAATAAACAAAATAAATAAAACATGGTTTTTCTTTGAAGAAAATATCATTAAAATATTTTTGAGGAAGTAACCTTTCCATTTTGAAATAACTAACTTTGAAAAACTGCGCACATACAGAGGAAAAAAGTTTATTTGAAAGTAACTATATAAACATGTAAAGTGAGATTAATAATATTAAGGCATCATGATGGTAGGAAATTATTTTCATTCCACATATGTAAAAAAATCATTCCTTTTTACCTTTTTCAAAAGAGTTTAAAACATAACTTTAAAAGAGGATTTTTAAAAGAATGTCACTTACGATGAGTCTAACTCGTCATTTACATTATCTATCTTCCTGAATAATAAAATTAGGACAATTATTTAGTTTATTAAGAACCATTTCAAGTATAATATTCCATTTATATCACTCATTACCATGTTGTATACAATTACTAAATCATTTAAGTTCACCTCATATTTTTTCATGATAATTAGTACTTAAGTCCAAAATGAATTCAGTTTGTTGACTATTTTAATGATTTAATTATTAAATCATGTAAAAAATAATAATAATAATAGATTATTTATCATTTTTTAAAATTAATTATACTTTTAAATATAATAATCAAATATGGTTTAGAAAAATGAACTACGTTATAATCAAGGAGACAGTAGGTCATACGTAGGCATGAGTAAAGTTTCTTTTTTTAAATGATCATTAGGGTAAAAAGTAAGTATTATTTTATCTTTCAATAATTATTATAATATCATAAATAAAATTATTCAAATAAAATTAAATATATCTTTTATGATATTTGGTGATGAAAAATGAATCATATCGCTTCGTGGAGGTGGTAGTCCATACGTACGCATGAACGAAGTTATGATTTTTCATTGTATGGAAAGGTAAGAATGTAAATGATATATTATATTTTCATAATGATAATTATTTTATTAATAAAATATATAAACATTAATTCCATCATTATAACCAATATTGAGAGATGGTGATGGAAAACGAATTACATCGGTTTGTAAAGCTGTAGTCCACCACACACCCAAACGATGAATTTTTTTCCCATTTGATGAAATAGGAGATAGATATATGTCATTAAACTAAAATAAAATCATTTTGGTATATGTAGGATACATAGTTTATTATTTTATAATGGTTAAATTTTATTTTAGGGATGTAAAAATGAACCGAAGCTAAAACATGCAGATAAAACTATGCCTCTTCTTTAAAAAACCACATTTTATTAACACCTTAACAAATATAAGATTGGTATTATGAATAAATAAATTAAACTAAAATGAAGTTATGTATTTTATTAAGGTAATTGGGCAGGTTTAGTCTGAACCAAATGGGTTTTGATATGTGATTAAATGAGAAGAAGTAGTTCCCTTTTATAAGAGAGGGGAGGGACACTCTAGACATTTCTCAAAATATTAAATTAATATAAATAAATTTTCAATAACAAAATGGTTAATAAGTAAGTTATTTAGAATATAATATGTTTATTGGTATAAATACACTAATAAAATAAAAATTAGATAATTTTTTACTGTGTTTATACCCTTATCTTCTGGTTCTAACCCCGTTTTGACCCCTCTAGCTCTTACTGTGACAACATGGATTTTTACTCTTTGAGGGTCAATATAGTTACTATAACTAGAAAAAAACCAAATAAATGTGAAATATTTGATATTATAAGCTTTATACTAATAAAAGTTAATAATATAATATTTTTAGAAATTTTATATCATTTAATAAAATATTATTTACTATAAAATATCCATAAAGTCAATTTTTAGAACTATTGATTAGTTTGGATTTAATAATATGAATTCAAAACAATTATTTTAAAACATCCTAAAAATTTTATGTCAATGTATAAAATAATTTACTACATTAATTACATCAAATTATATTTCTTTTAATATTTTCAATATCATTTATTTTACTTTTCCATTAATTGAAAAATTACTGTAACAACGTTGAATAATCATTTAAGGTAATTATATCATCACTAAAAATTAAAAATAAATTACGATGATGAATATAAATAATTTATATTTAAAAATAAAATTTATATTCAAAAATATCATTTGTAAAACACTGTATTAAAAAATATTATACTTATTAAAAATAAGAGTGTGACATGTTTGACTTTTCAATAAATAAAATACTATAAATGTCATAATCTCATCCAAGTGGACCAAAAAGATCCAAATTATACTCTTATGTGATTAGGGTTTATATATACTCATACAATAATATTAAATAAAGTTTTATAGTCATTTAATGGTTCTTATCATTTTATTTTTAACCTAAATTACCCGATTTACCCTTTACCGTGTTAATAAATTTACTATGTTTACTATTCATATTGACAAAAAAAATATCCATATTTACTAAAATTAGACCCAATGATTTAAAATATGTATTTAATTTTTTAAAATTAAAAACATATAGTTTTCAGAATTTAATTTAAAATCAAACCGTCAAACCACAACGAAAATTTTTTTTTAAGAAAAATGCACTTTTTAAGTATAAAAAGTTATAATGCTAAATTCATGTATGAAATAAATTTCAAAAAATAATAATTTGCTTATTATAAATAAAAATGAAATAATTAAAATTTAAAACTAATACAAAACATAATTTTACACAATAAATACATAAAAATAAAATATATATTTCAATAAAATCGGTCTTTTTCGTTATTCCTTGAACAATAAATATTTTCATAAAATTTTCCAAAATTCAACCTAAGATAATTTTTACATACTAAATTTAAATATAATTTTTTTTCATGTTTAAATAATATAATTTTAAAAGTAATATTTAAATAAAATATTATAATAAATGAGTTTAATAAAATTATTTCCTTATTTATTTTAAGAATTACTGAGTATATTTATAATGAATATAACTACATAATTAAAGAATATTAATAAATATTAAAATGTTTTATTCTATAAATACCAGAGTTGTAATATTATTGCCATCCCCCTTTTTAAATCTTGTCCTCTCAACTTTAAACTCAGGATCAATAATCAAGGTTTGACTTTTCGAAAAACCTTTGTTGAAAACTCACATCATAAAAAGGATTAATAAATATTCATCTTTAAAATAGTGAAAGGAAAGTAAGAAGTATGACTGAGATAACACGAATTAGGTTTTTGAAAAGGATAAAATTATTTGGATATTAAAATATGGATATGGAAGAAAAAATGAACTACCAAGGATTGATAGAGAGTGATAGTGATCATGGTCATGATAAAGTTAATATCCACAAAACTACTACCCGATGAGGTGTGGAAAATACCAACCATTCATCAGGAAAGAAGACAAAAGAATAACATATTTTTTTAAAGATATTTTTCCTAATGTTGAGTAATTATTTTTCTCTCTATACTAAAATCATAATGAAATACACTTACTTATCTAGAAGAATTTAATCATTTAATCAATTTCCAACTCAAACACATATTTTCTCTAAATAATGAGTATCCACAATGAATTTTTCACACCTAAAACACTAAAATAAACTTCTAAGGGATCGTGTAGTCCACAAAAAAATAAAAATCTATTCCTCCTATATTTGGACGTTAATGAAAATCAAAAGCTTTGTCACATGATAAGATAATTCCCAAAGTGAATATACCTTCAAATGAAGAAAAACTAATTTAATCTCCAAAATTAAACAGTAATACCCTAAGTTAAACTTAGATCTTTAAATAAAAATATAACCTTAAAATTTATCATAAATATTACATACTAATATTGAAAGCCAAAAAATGGATGGATTTGATTTTATGATCTTCCAAGATAAATTTAATATTTATCTCTAAATAATATCATTCACTCCTGAAATCACATAACAAAAATATAATTACCCTGATCATATAATCTCTAATATGTTTTCCGAAATACCCTAAATCATCATAAAGTAACAGTAAAATCAAATATTATTCGCAAAGATAATTCAACCACTATTCCTTAAATAAATTCCCATAGTATTGTGTTTACCTTATTCCGATAATGCTCCCTAAAATGATAGTGAACATCTTCAAAAATAACATTAGTAACTTAAGCAAAATATCAATTTCCAGTCCCATGGTTATAAATATGACAAAACATGTATTACCTAATTTTAATAACCCATAATTACCTCAACATAAAAGATATGATGAACTCTAAATTTCACCATTAAACTTATGTACACAAAATTAATATAATTTTTCCTTAGATAATACTTTACTTTAAACCTAAGGGTTACATATGCCTCAAATATTTATCAAAAACACAGTAAATGTCTCCTATAAATTTATCACCTTTTTACTATGCCATTTTTAAAGGTATTTATTCTATATAACATATGACTCCAAATTTTGAAAACAAAACCTTATATATAATAATCCTTAAGTGTTTCATGATTCTCATAATATTGAAATTTTACCACTATATCATAATTCTAAAAACTCTATAAATAAACACATCCTTCATTTTACTTCCTTCTTAAACTATTAACCGGGCTTCATCATCTTATTCCATAATAATTAATTCCTAAAATCAAAGATATAAATTATATCCTCATGATTCAGCAATATCAACCCATAAATGTTTCATATTTAGAACATAAGAAAATAATTCATACCTTAAATCCAGAAGTTATAATTTCTTTAATATACCCTTTATCTTTCGACATGATGGCCAACTTCTCGAAAATATTTGTTTAATTCCAATGTGGTATTTCCATTTTCAATAAATTTGGTAGAGTTTATATTTTTAAATAAAATGACAAAGACACCACAATCTATAAACATTTTGGATAATAGAAAAGGTGTTTGATAATTCAAATAGTTTCTTGCAGGTTATTTGAATTCTCAAGAAGCTATCAAAATCATTCCAATAATATTTTTCAATAATAGTGATAATCAAATAATTTTTAATGGATAATAAAGTCATTAAAGATCACTTTACTTTTATCTTGATAAATGATCCTTAATCTATATAAAATAACATCATTAAAATATTAATTTATTTATTACATGTTAAAATTAAAATTTCCCTTGTAAATTAAATACCCTCATAAATTACATATTACTTTAACCTTCAAATCCTTTATACCTAATATGATTACCCTTAAAGTATAATATACAAAAATATCATTAATCACCTCATGAACTATCGCTTAAAAACAAAAAAGGAGAGTCTGTGACTCTGAAATTATAATCAAACATAAAATTTTATACCCATGATGGTGTCGATAACTCATAAGACAACCTCACATGAAAGTATCCAAATCTCCAAAGTCATTTAAACCATACTATGATACCAACTACAAGGCCATGGAATTGAACATTATATATTATAGTAACTTTAAACAAGAATTCACTTTTTTAAATTCCCAAAGATATTTTTTATTTAGAGTTTTAGATAATTTGTTCATATATATTACATAAGAAATCCATATATATACAATGTGGTCACTTCTAAATTAGTATCCATTTTTTCACAATATAAATTTTAAAAAAACATGATTTGGTTTCATTAAAAATATTCACAATTTTCTTCTCAAACTCATCCTTGTCCAAAATCATCCTTATGTACTTCTGAAAAAAAAATGAAATGTGGTATGAGCACAAAAATCTCAATAAGGGACAAAAATAAAGAAAGAAAATGATAGTCTATAAATACTTATAATTTTTTTCATTTTTCATAATAAACTTTTGGTTGAAAGAACACCATTATGTCCAAATAAATAATCTTATCTTCCCAACAATTTTTATAAAACACTTCAGTGGAAAAAATTAGGGAAAATAAACTCATAATGGTTTATTTACAAACTATAAAGTCACATGAAAACTTTTTCACAAAGTTATACTTTTCACACTTATATATAGAATAGCCATCCTAGTTAAAGTTAGAGTAATCATAATAGCTACTCATTGAAGACATTCATGGTAAACTTGTGAAAATTACCCTACATTAACCATCATAGATACTCATTGAATTACTTTACAGTTATATTTCTAACATTACCTTTGAGGTGCCATCATATCTACTCATAGATTAACTATCACAGTTAATCATGGAATAACCACCATTGTCAACTTACAAACATTACCCAATGAATTAGAGAGGTAAAATATGTATTACCCCTATTATGATATATATCATCATCACTCATGGGCTATAATAGGGCTCAACCCTTTTTATAAGTTTTATCAGCCTCACCTATTTCTCATATATAATGCTCAAGTATCATTAATAAAAAAATTATTTTTGGGATTTTTCACTATATAACCTTTTTAAAACTCTTTTAAACTCATATTCAGAACACTTTAGGATATCAAAAATACCCTTCAATTTAAAAAACATTTTTAAAACTATAATACCAAAAAATAATAATTTGGGTTTCTCTTTGAAGAAAATATCATTAAAATAATTCTTGAGGAAAATAACTTTTCCATTTTCAAATTACTTATTTTGAAACATTATGCTTGAATAAATGAATAAATTTTCTTTTAAGGTAACCATATAAACTTGTAAAGTAAGCTTAAAAATATTAAGGTTTCATTATTATGGGAAATTTTATTTATTTAGTATATGTAAAAAATTAAATTCCTTTCAAACTTTGTAAACAGATTTGAAAAGGGAACTTTAAAAGAGTATTTTTAAAAGAAAGTCTCTTACCTTGCATCTAAGTCAACATGTACATTCTCTATATTCTGAAATAAAAAACATAGGTTAATTATTTACTTCATTAATTACTTTTTAAATTTTTATTATTCCCTTTATATCACTTATTACCATGTTATATTCAATTACTAAATCATTTAATTTGACCTCAGATGTTTTGAGGATATTTGGTACTTAAGTCCAAAATGAATTCGGTCAGTTGACTATGATAAAAGTGGTAATTATTCCATCATATTAAAGATAATAATCATTACATATTTATCATTTTAATACATAAATTATAATTTTAAATACAACCATTAAATATGGATAATTAAAAATGAACTACGTTACAATCATGGGGACGGTAGGTCATACATACGCATGAGTAATATTTTCATTTTTCAAAACTAGTTATGGAAATACTTTAAGTATAATTTTATCTTTCAAAAATTATAATAATATCCTAAAAATATTAATTCTTCAAATATACCTATATATATCATCCATGTGATGTGATGATGATAATTGAATCACATCGCTTCGTGAAGGTTGTAGTTCATGTGTACATACAAACAACTTTATCATTTTTCAATGCACGGAAAGGTAAGAAAGTAAATGATGTACAATATTTTTTAAATTATAAATATTTAATGAATATCATATATAAAAAATAATTTCACCATTATAAATAGTCTTGAAACACAGTGATGGAAAATGAATTGCATCGATTCACGAGGCGGTAGTTCAACACACACACAAACGATGAATTTTTTTCCCATTTGATGGAATAATAGATGGATATAGGTCATTCCACTAATTTAAAAACATATATGTATATTCAAGATACTTTACTTATTATTTTATCATGTTTTAATATTATTTTATGGATGTGTAATAGAAATAAAACTAAAACATGCAGATAAAAACTATACCTCTTCTTTGAAAAACCACCTTCGCTTAACACCTTAAGACCTTTAAGATTAGTATTATTCCTAAAAAGGACCAATACAATGAAGGAATTTATTATATGAAGGTACTTTTTTAGGTATTTCCCAAACATAAATTATTTTTAAATGTACTAAAATGAGAATTGGTTCCTTTTTATAAGAGAGGGGAGGGGCACTCTTAGCATTTCACACAATATTAAAATAATATAAATTTATTTTCAATTAAAAATGACTCAAAAGTAATTTATTTATGATATAAAATGAGAATGGTTCTAAATCCTATTAAACAAAAAAATTATACATTTTTTACTATATTACTATCATTATATTTTAGTTTTAACTCATTTAAATGTTACTATGACAACAAGGATTTTTTACTCTTTGAGGGTCAATATAGTTAATATATATGGAAAAAAGGACAATAAAAGGACAATGGTTGATTTTAAAAACATTATCATAATTAATTTTTCAAATATAATATTTTTATGAATTTTAAATCATTTAATAAAATATTATTAACTATAAAATATCCATAATGTCAGTTTTTAGAACTATTCATTAGTTTGACTCTAATAATATCAAGATAACATTTATAATTCAAAATGATTATTTTAAAACATAAAAATATTTCATGTTAATCTATAAAATTATTTTATTGCAATAAATATCTCAAACTATATTTATTTTAATATTTTTAATATCATTTGGTTGATTTTTACATTAATTGAATAATTACTGCAACAACATTGAGTAAGAATTTAAGGTAAATATTTCATCAATAAAACATAAAAATAAATTAAAATTATGAATTTGAATATTTTATATTTTAAAATAATATTTATAATCAAACATATTCTTTATATGAAACCATATTAAAAATAAGAGTTTGACTTGTTTGACTTTTCTTTAAATAAAATACTACAAAGGTCTTAATCTCATCTAAGTGGACACAAAAGGTCATAAATTATACACTTGGTTTATTATGGTCTTTATATTCTCATAAAATAATATTAACCAATTTTCTATTCATTTAATGGTTCTTATCATTTTATTTTTAACCTAGATTACTCAATTTACCCATTACCGTGGTAATAAAGTTACTAACTTTAATATTCATATTGAAAAAAATAAAGGGTAAAAATTAATAAATTTATACCCACTGATTATAAATATTGAATACATTTTTAAAAATTAAAAACACATAATTTTCATAATTTAATTTAAAATTAAATCTGTAAAACGTAGCGAGAAATAGTTTTCGAAAAATGCCCTTTTAAATATAAAATGTTGTTATGATAAATTAAAGCATAAAATCTATTTAAAAAATATAATTGGATTATTTTAAATAAAATTTAACAAATTAAAATTTAAAACTAATCAGAAATATAATTTTACCTTCTAAATACTTTAAAATAAAATAAAATTTTCAATAAAAATTAGTATTTTTCCATATTCCTTAAAAATCAATATTTTTTGAAAATTACCCAAAATTAATCCTAAGATAATTTTAACATTTTGAATTTAAAAATAAAATTTATTTTTCCAAATTAATTTTATATATTTTGAAAATTAAACTCTTAAATAAAATATTATAAGAAATGAGTTTAATAAAGACATTTACTTTTAGATTTAAAAAATTAATTATTATATTTATAATAAATATAGCTACATAATTCACGAGTACTGAAAATTATTAAAATAATATTTTCTATCATTTCCTAGGTTATTATATTCTCCCCCTAGAAATTATTTCATCACCGTTTTGAATTGAGGCTTGATAACTAGGGTTTGGATTTTTAAAATACCTTTGTTGAAAACCAACATCATAAAAAGGATTAATAAATCTCCCTATTGGAAAGAGATAAAGGAAGCTAACATGGTCACCTTAGATAAAACATACTATTTTTATGAATATTAGAGCATTAGGTTTGTCAAAATATGTATATGGGAGAAAAAAATAACTCCCAAGGATTGATAAAAAGTGATATAGATCATGGTCATGAGAAATTAAACATCCACAAAACTACTACCATATGGGGTGAGGAAAAGGAAAACCATTAATTTGGAAAAAAGGAAATATAATGACATTTTTGTTTGAAGATCATTTTCCTAATTTTGAGGAATTATTTTATTATCTAGACTAAAATCATAAGCAAATATACTTACTTGTCAAGAATAATTTCATGATTTAATCAATTTCTACCAAAAACTCATATTTTTCTACAATTAATAAGTATTCTTGATGACTTTTTCATGATAGAAGCACTATAATCAACTTCTAATAGATCAAATAATCCAAAAAATCATAATAATATATTTCTCTTACCTTTATAAATTAACTAAATCTGAAATGGTTAGCACATGATAAGATAATTCCAAAAATGAACTAACCTTCAATTGAAGAAAAACTACTTTAATCTATAAAATTATATAGTAATACCCAAAGTTCAATTTATATCATTAAATAAATAGATATCCTAAAAATTCCTCAAAAATATTCCAAACTAAGATTGAAACCCAAAAATTAGAAGGATTTGATCACATAGTCTTCCAAGATAAATTTAATATTTATTTTTATATAATAACAATCACTCTTAAAGTCTCATACCAAAAATGTAATTTCCCTAATAAAATAATCTCTAAGATATTCTAATCATTTCCCTAAATAAAATTAATCATCATAATGATATGATAAATTCATATATGCTTCAAAAATAAAATTCACCTTTAATTCCAGAAATAAAATCCCATAGTATTTGTTTACCTTATTCCTATAATTCTCCCAAAAATGATAGTGATCTTATTCCAAAATAACATTAATCACTTAATCACCAAATAAATTTACAATATCATGGTATTCTATATGATAAAATATATGTTCCTAAATTTTAATAACCCACAATTACCTCTACATAAAAGATATGATAAAATATAAAGGTCTTCATTAATCTTATGTCTATAAATGTAATGGAATTATTCATCAAAAAACTCTTTACATTATACCTAAGGGTTAAATATAGCTCAAACATTTATAAAAAACTCAAAAAATGTCTCCCAAAAAATTATCACCTTTTTACTAGGCCATTTTTCAAAGGTATAAATTCCATCTAACATATGTTGGAAAATTTTGAAAAAACATACTAAAGAAAAATACTTAGGTGTTTCATGATTCTCATAATATTTAAATTTTACCACAATATCATAATTTTTAAAACTCTTTACATAAACACATCCTTCATTCAACTTCATTCTTAAACTATTAACCATGATTCTTCATTTTATTCTATAACAATTTATTCATTAAATCAAGTAAATGAATTATATCCTTATAATTCATCTATATCAACCTAAAAATGTTTCATACTTAGAACATAAGAAAATAAATCATACCTTAAATTCAGACATTAGGATTTATTTTATATCCCCTTTATCCTCTGACATAATACACAACTTATAGAAAGTAAATGTTCAAATCCATGGTATTTCCATTTTCAAGAAATTTAGTATATTTGGAATTTTGAAATCAAACTAAAATGATACCATGACCCATAAAAAATTTAGATAAAATAAAATGTGTTGGATAAGTTAAATATTTTCTTATAGATAATTTTAATACTCAAGAAGCTTTAAAAATAATTTAAACAAGCTTTTACAATAATGGTGATAATCAAATCATTTGTAAATGAAAAGAAGGTTGTGAAATATCACATTACTTCCATATTGATAAAAAACCTTCATATATTTAAAATAACATCATTAAAACAATAAATGATTTATCACATATTAAAATAAAAATTTTCCTTTTAAAGAAAATACCCTCAAAATTTCATAATACTTTAACATTCAATTCCTTTATACCTAAGTTGATTACCCTTATAAGTCCAATGTCCAAAAATATCATTACTTTCCTAAAGAAACATCACTTAAAATAAAAAATGGGTGTTTGTTACTTTGAAATTATAATCAAACTTCAAATTGTAAACCCATGATGGTGTTTATAACTCTTAAGACAACATCTCTTAAAAGCATCCTAATCTACAAAGTTATCTACAATGTGCTCTAACACCAACCACAAGGAACCACCCTTAAACATTAAATATTATTGTGAATTTAAAATAGAATTCACTTTCTTACATTCCAAAAGATATTTATAGTTTATAATTTTAGAGAATTAGGTCATAAATTTTACATAGAAACCCCATTTGTATACAAAGTGGACACTTCTAGAATAGTATCCATTTTTTCATCAATATAAAAAATTTTAAATTACACATGATTTATTTTTATAAAAAGTCTTCATAGTTTTCTTATTGACCTCATCCATGTTCCTAATAATCCTTAAATACCTATTAAAAACATTTTAAAATATGGGATGAGCCAAAAAATCTCAGTAAGGGACAAAAATAAATAAACAGACAGTACAAGAATACTTAAAAAATCCTTTTTCAAAATAAACTTTGGGTTCAAAAAAACGCTTTACCCAAGAAAACATATTCTCTTACTAGAAAATTTCATAAAATATTTCATTAGAAAACATTATGTTAAAATAAAATCATAAATGTTTCTTTGTAGACTTTGAAATCACAAGAAAACCCTTTCACAATGTTATAATTTTCAAACTTATATATGTAATAACCATCATAGTTAAAGTTAGTATAACCATCACAGATACTCATGAGTGAATTTCATGGTTAGATTCTGAATATTACCTTAAAGTAAACATCAAATCTACTCATGGAAGACCATCAAGGTCAACTTTTTAACATTACCTTAGATTAACCTTCACAACTAATCATGGATTAAATATCATATTTATTTTTGAATAACCATTACAGTGAACCTTTAAATATTACCCAATAAATTGGAGGGATATAATGGCAATCACCATTTGAATAAGTTATATCAGTCTCACATGTAATCTATAATGAGGTTCAACCATTCGTATAAGTTGAATTGGGATCACCTATTTCCCATATAAAATACTCAAGTATCATGAATAAATAATTTTATTCTTATTCCTTCTTGTCATAAAACCATTGAAAATCTCTTTTTAAACTCTTATGAAAAACACTTTAAGGTATCCAAAATACCACTCTATTTAAAAACCCATTTTTGAAACTATAATACCCCAAAAAAGTAAAGTTATTTTTTCTTTGAATAAAATATCATTAAAAAAATCTTCAGGAAAATAATCTTTCTATTTTAAAATCACTTATTCTGAAACATTATGCATGTATAAAGGAAAACACTTTCATTGAAAGAAACAATATAAACAAGTGATGTAAGCTTAAAATTATTAAGGTTTCATATTGGTGGTAAATTCAATTCATTATATATATGTGAAAAATTATATTACTTTTCACATTTTTTAAGAGCTAAAAATATAACATTAAAAGATTATTTTTTAAATAAAGTCTCTTCCTTGAGTCGGACTCATCATGTACATTCTCAATCATTCTAAATAATAAACCTATGTTAATTAATTACTTACTTAATAAATGGTTTCATGTTTATTATTCCCATTATATCACTAGTTACCATGTTATATACAATTACTAAATCATTTATGTTCACCTCGGGCATTTAGATGATATTCATTACTTAAGTACCAAATGACTTCGGTCAGTTGACGATGGTCAAAAGATAATTATTCCATCATATCCAAAATAATAATCAAGATTTAATTATTGTTTTTATAATCAAGTATACATTTAAATACAATAATTAAATATGGTTATGAAAAATGAACTATGCTACAATCATGAAGATGGTAGGTCATACGTACACATGAGTAATGTTTCCTTTTTTCAACAGTCATTATGGAAAGAAGGTAAGTATTTTTTTATCTTTAAAGAATGATAATATAATGACCCTGGTCTTTATTTAACATTTAAACATGATTTATTACTCTAAAATTACAATTACTACAACCTAGAAGATCAAGAGGTCTAGTATATTTGAAAATTACGTACATTACATAATATATTAAAACATGAAAAGAAACATCTTTATTAAAAACTCTTTATCATGACAAAAACATTCCTTCGTACTTAACACTACATTGGATAACTTTATGACATATATAAGAAATAGGGTGAGATATAAATCCCATTAATGGAATAAAAAATCATAACATGAAGAAGAAAATACATGTTAGACAATAGGAATATCAAGAAATAATAAAAGAACATGAAAAATAAGGCATTATATAGCATGATAATCATAATAGGGGGGAATGTGGAAACAACTTAAAACACTACATCATAAACATAGGTCAAGGATAAACACACCAATACATAATGGTGGAAAAAATTCAAATAATGAAATTAGGTACAACTCTATCCCAACATGATGAATCATGATACTAAACATTACCCAATGCATTAGAGTGCTAACAGGTTTCACCGTTCATAATCATTTCATTATCATAACTAACTATGCCACATAGATCATATAACATGGATTCATTCAACATCATAATTTATTCCAAGATCAAGTAATGTGTAATACATACATGTAATTCCCCAATAAAAAAGTACATGTGAATAAAGGTGAATAACCTTAATAGAGAAATAGGTATGGTATTCACTACACAATTATTTTTGGAATGGAAAATTGTGGTGCAATTTCCGCTGCAAAATGGTGTCATATAGAAATTCATAAAATGGTTTAATGAGAGTGAATGGGTCTATCCTCATTTAGAAATGAAATTTATTGTAATAGGTACATTGAAGGAAATTCCCCAACATAAGGAATTAGAAATATAAGTTATAATATAATAAAGAAATTTAAAGATAGAGGAGGAAGGAAAGAACCCTTACAAAATTTCAGCATGGTAACGGGTGTACATAAAGGTTCTTAGGAGGGTTAAATGAGAGTGAAAAGGGATATAATCATTTATAAATAAAATTCATAATAAGGGGTATATTTAAGAACATATACCAACATAGTAAAAGTGAAATTTAAATACATAACATAAAAGGAATGCTTGATGAAAGAGGAGGGTGGAAGATACCTAACAAAATTTCGGCATAGTAACATCTTAGATAAAGGTAAAAATGAGATAGGCTAAAAAATAAACCATTAAAATAAAATCAATTTTATATTAAGGAAATCATAATAAATGAATTAAAATATAACCAATTGAAATTATTAACACTAATTTTAAGGAATATTCTTGAATTAGAAGAAGAGAGGACGGTGAGGATCCCTTACTTGAGTGTGTGAAGCCAAAGGCTTGGGGGGCTTCTTAAAATCTTAAAGGAACCTTAGGAGAAATATATAGAGTATATAGAAGAGTATGGATTTGATCAAAGGATTTTTAGTGAATAGAAATTGGAGAATGGGTGGGTTTATATAGGAAAAGAGGGTGATTTCTTTATTATTTTGGTTTTGGACACTACATAATATAATATTAAAAACCACAAAACATCCCATGGTTTTTTCCATGGTTTCTATTAATCGGGAGTGGAATAAATTATTTTATAATTACAAGGGCCTAATATATTAAAATAATTTCATTTCTTATGTATAGGTGAGTCACACTCTCAAGGAAATAATTGTAAAATCATAAAATATTTTATAAGTCTTAGAGGATTTACTAAGGATTTATAAAAAAAATAAAATAATCATAATATCATATTAATTTAAGTAAAACATATATTTGTCTGGGTATACATTTTATAGTATTTATTACATCACTATTTTTCCTTTATGAGGTCATAAAACACACTGTATATTTATACTATATTTAATTTTTTACCCAAAAAATATAATGTCTCAGAAAATTATGAAAAAAATCTATATTAGATAATTTTGATGTCCTAATTCTAAAACTAATATTAATTTTATCTAAATAATTTTAAAAATATATGAATTTTCACTTTCAAAAATAAAAACTAACATTTATTGAAGATTGACGGGTTTGGATAATAACAGTTTTCGAACACTGATAAAAATTTCAGTTGACTTCATAAATATTATATGATCATATGTATTCAATAAAAGTTATTTAATAATAATATTTTTTAAAAAAATATTATTTATTTCAAAAATACATTAATTCCTCAAAATTTATTTCTTAATTTAATTCTAATATTAACCAAAAGTACCATTTCTATTATAAAAATCATTTACAAAGTAACAATAATAGGATGAAAATATATTCATTACTTCATAAAAAATAATTTATATGTTCCTATTACTAGATTCTTAATAAATATCCATTTATTACACCATCATTCTCCCTAAGAGTAAGGTTTGTGATTGTGGGGCTTTCATGGGGTCATTCGTTGAACAAGATTTGAGTGATGATCACGATGATCTTGAACTTCTCCCATAAATAGTTTTTGTCATTATTAAGATGTTAGATCTCATCTAGGGATTGGTATAAGGAAATCCCAAAACTTTTATCTCCCTTGGAAGATTTGATAAATGGAATTCATAGGTTTTGATCCTACTGGTTGAGTTCATCACATCCTTTTTCAATGATAATTGGATTTTTTATAACCCTATATTTATACTAGTCATGTGATCACAGTTCAATGGTTATATTATCAATGGTAAAAATAATTAATGGTCATTTAAATATAATTGGATATAATAAAAAAAAAAGTGGATTTTTTTTTATTTAATTAAATCAAAAAATATAATTTTATTCATCACGGTTTGGGTTGTTATAATCTTCCCCCTTTATAAATTTTGACCTTGAGTTTTCCTTTTCCCACACTAAAACAGAGGATAGTAACTCTGCTTCTTCACCTCCTCTAGTTCCCATATTTCTTCTTCAAACTTGTGGTTTCACCACAACAATTTTATGAGAGGCATTTTATTATTCCATAGAAATTTTTCTCTATGATCCCATATTTTCACTGAATTCTACTAATAGGAAAGTTCATTAACCAATGGTACCACCTCTAGATTGATTACATGTGAGGGGTCTAGTATTTACTTTCATAAGATGGATACATGGAATACATAATGTACTTTAAATAGGTTTGGTGGGGGTACTAGTCAATAGGATATTTTTGTGATGTGATCAAGGATCTCAAAAGGGCTGATATACCTTGGACTAAGATTTTCCTTCTTCCCAAATATCATCACCCTTTTACATGGAGACATGCATAGGAATACCATGTATCCAAAATTATATTATGTTTCATGTCAACAATTTTTAGCATAACTCTTCTATCGACTCTAGGAAACCTTGATGTGCTGCAAATTGATCTTAACCTTCTACACAATTTCTTCAACCATTTTAGGACCTAGAAGTTTTTATTCCCCAACATCATCCCATCATGCTTGTGTTCTACACCTCATCTAATAAATGGCATCATAGCGATCCATTTGGATGTTTGAGTAGAAACCATTTTTGTAAAAGAACTTGACCAGAGGCAGATGTTTGTCCCGTCCTCATTTGAAGTAAATTGAGCATGCTATCAACATGTTCTCAAGTGTTTGGATAGTCTTCTCATATTGTCAATCATTTTGTGTGTGATAATCCATACTGAAGTTTGGCTTAGTTTTTAGTTAATTTTGGATACTTTTCTAAAACATATAGTTGAATCTTGGATTTCTAGAAAAAACAATTTATAGTGGTACTCCTCGCATCCTTACCAATTCTATAATGTATATCTGTGCCAATTGATCCAGTGAGAAATCCTCTCAAATAGAAATTAAGTGTGTAGTATTTGTAAGATGATCTACAATAACCTAGATAGCATTGTTTCCCTTGGATGTCTTTGGAATTCTGGTGACAAATTCCATGGTGATCTTTTCTCATTTCCATGTTTTTATGGTTAATGGTAATATCATACCCTTATACGTATTCCTTTTATCCTTCACTTGTTGGAATACCAAGAACATTGATGAATATAGTCAGTGATATCCTTCTTCAGGTTATCCCATGAATAGTGCTCTCCGAGATCTTGATACATCTTTGTATTTCCTGGGTGAATGAAGAAAGTGGGACTATGTTCATCATTCAATAGTTCCATTTTTAAATCATGATTTTATATAAAATATAGTCTTGACCAACATCTCACAATTCCTTCTTTATTAACATTGAACTCTGAGGATTTAACTTTTCTTATAGTTTCTACTTTCTTCTGAATTCCCACATCATCTTTTTGAGAATTTTTTAAAAATTCAAGAAGATATGGTTGAGAAAACATTTGCTAAAGAATTGATGATGTTCCTTCCTTTTTGATTCCCATGTCCATCCTCTTTATGTCTAAGAAGATCAGATCCTTCTCAATTCTCATCAATGAAAAAATTTCTGGATCCTATCTACTTAGACCATCTGCCAATTTTTTTTATTTCCTAGGATGATAATGGATTGAGTAGTCATAATCCTTTATGATCTCTAACTATCTTCATTGGAACATGTTAATATCTTTCTATGTGAAAATATATTTAAAACTTTTGTGATCTATATATATTTCACACTTTCCCCAAAATAGATAACACTGCCAAAATTTAAAAGTGAAGATCACTGATGCCTACTACATATCATTTGTGGGATAGGTTTTCTCATGAATTTTTAATTTCATTAAAGAATAGGCTATGAATTTTTCATTTTTCATCAATAAACAACCCAATCCCTTCTTTGAAGCATCACTAAAAATTACAAAAAGTTCCCCGCTTGTGGTTTGTATGAGAATAAGGGTAGTGATAATCCTCGTTTTCAACTCTATGAAGCTTTATTCACATTCATAATTCCAATAAAAATTGACTCTATTACAAGATATCTTGGTATTATGGTTTGAAGATCATGATAAATTTCTCAAAAATCAATGATAATATCTAGCTAACAAAAGAAAACTATGGATATCTGTCACAGATGTTGGTCTCGACCATCCTTCAATCAATTTTGTCTTTGATGGATCCACATATATCCTATTCCTTGTGATGATATTCTCCAATAATGATACTTCCTTCAACTATAACTTTCACTTTCTATACTTTTCATAGAGATTTTCCTTTTTCAAAATCTTTTTCATAGTGATCAGATGCTCCTCATGGTCCTCCTTGGTTTTGGAATATATTATAATATCATCTATAAATACTATCATGAATTTCTTGAGATAATATATAAATACTATATTCATCAAGTCCATGGATATTGATGGATCACTAGTGAGTCCAAATGGCATCACTCTGAACTCATAGTGCCAGAACCTCATATGAAAAGCAGTATCTGGGATATCCTCCTTCTTTACCCTAACTCGGTAATATCCTGACTGTAGATCCATCTTGGATAATTATTTTACTCCATGTAGTTAATTGAACAAGTCTTCAATTCATGGAAAGGGATACATTTTATTTATCATGATCTTGTTAAGATCATGATAATCAATTCAATGGTGGTTTGACCCATCCTTCTTCTTCACAAAGAGGATTGGTGCACCCCATGGTTAATCTCTTGGGTGTATAAACCCTTTATCCAAATTCTCATATAGTTATTTCTTTATATCCTCAAGTTCTACAACATCCATTTTGTACGGAGTTTTAGATATCGGAAATTCCCTAGGTATAATCTTTATTGAAAATTCAACCTCCCTTCTAGGAGTGAGACCAAGAAATTCCTTGAGAAACACATCAGTAAATTCCCTCACAATAGGCATGTCTTCGAGAATGGTTCTTTCCTTAGACTCAATCATTTGAGATACATACAATTTCTCATAGGTCAATAATATCCATGTTTGAGATGATGGTTATAAAGAAGATTCATCCTCCTCTTTACACTTGTATAGAATCAGGGGTTGATTCTCAATATGAAGAGTGATTTCCCTCTCATGGAAATTTATGTCGTCTTTATATAGGTAAATCCAAACCTTTCCCAGAATTGCATCAAATTCTACCAAAGGGAGTATCACGAGATTCACTGGGTAGTTCATCCCACAAACATTGACAAGGGAGGAGTTATATACATGGGATGTAATAATTTCCCTATTTTCATTTTCACCAACATCTCTACTTCCATGATTTTTGGTGGTGTTTGAATAGTTCTACTAAATTATCATGATATGAAGGAATGCGTAGAACTATTGTTGATAACCCTACCTTTCACTTATGGATTATGGTTCTAATTTATCTGATATAGACTTAGGGATGAGTGCTTTTAAATAGTTGAACACATACCAGGTATCTAATGACATTAAAGGGATAACTTATAAATTACATTTATCTCCTTAACTTATGATTTTTTAGGATTCAATTTATTTTATCCATGATCTATTTTTTTAACACATATTATTATTGTTATTTTCTCCTTAATTATGGTTTGTAATGATATTATCATTTTAATAAAGAATATCTCCCAGGAGTGTTCAACCAGGTGCGTAGTAAGACTATTTTTCATGTACCAAATTACCTCTAGTTAGGCCCGGAACATATTTTTAGAGTTTTTACCCCTTGGTATATCTGTGCTAGAACCACATCTTCTTGTTGTATACATATAGGGATGTATTTTCTTGATAAACCACTTACTATATACTTACCAAAATTTAGAGATGTTTTCTTATAATTAGTAATATCCCTAAGTCATTATCTATTATTCTCTAATTAAAAGGCTTTCACTAGATTATTCTAATCCTAACCCCAATAACCAAACATATCCTTCGATATCGACTATAATGACCCTACTCTTTATTTCACATTTAAACATGATTTATTACACCAAAAATAAAAATAATATAACCCATAAAATCTAGAGGTCTAGTGTATTTGGTAAATTAGGTACACTACATAACAAATTAGAACATGAAAAGAAACATCTTTATTAAAACATATTTAACATGACCAAAATGTTCTTTTATAGTTAATACTACATGGGATAACCTGAGGGCATACATAAGAAAGGGGGTGAGCTATAAATCCCTGTAATGGAATAAAAAAGGAGAAAAAATGAAGAGTAAAATACATGTTAGAAAATATTCATATCAATAGAGAATAAAAGGAACAAGAATAATAAGGCATGATTTAAAGGCACTATCGTGGGCAATCTCAAATGATATTAAGTTTTGGGTTATTTAGGTGTAGCAAAGTGGTTGACCAAGGTCGTCTCTCAAAGGAAAAAGTAATTTAAAACAACATATAAAATTTATTTTGAAATTAAAATAAAATAAAATAAAGAACTTATAAGGATGGTGGTTTGTTTGATGTTTTTAAAATAAGATGAATAATCATGTTGGAATAATATTTTTTTAAAATTAAAATTGATTAGTAAAATACAATTAGAAGATGTTTTTTTTAGAAAATATATTAAAAAGAATAATCGATCTAAATATACCTATTCACATAATTTTTAATAATTATAATTAAAATTATTATCCACTTAATTATGATCCCCTAATTTTCTAACCATTGATTTCTATAGTAGTTAACATTTCCACAAATATGAAAAGAGTTAAAACCTAGGCCAGCTTCAGAACATGTAATCGCAGCCCCCTACTTTTATTGAAGTTTTAAGTCCATATTATGATCAGTGGTAAATTAAGGAACATATACATTATATAAAATAATTATGAATTGTGTTTATGGATTATATTTTACCTCTATAAATTTATCCCGTGTGTTTTTGTTTTATTGATTAAGTTTGCACTCTCACAATTTACACAAATCTCGACCTTGCGCATTTTTATGTCAATTGTTCAAAAACATGATTAATTTATTATAATTTTAAAACCCAATTCATGAATCATATTTTGTGAATTATAGTATCTTAATGATTCAAAATAAATAAATTAATAAGGTAATAGGTTGATCAATTACTAAGAAAAATACTCTTCCATGGGTGACATAATCATCATAGAAACAAATAGCATTTTTAAAGATTTAGAAAGGGTATAACCCAATCTCGTTTCTACTATTTTCTTTCCATAACAAATAGTAAGATTAAGAGAAGAATAATATTTAAAATAATAAAAGAAATTTATGAAAAACAAATATTTTATTGAAAGTACAACAACATTAGAACATGGAAGAGGAAAAGAAGGGAAATTTGGAGAAGATCCTATCTTGGTAGATTCCCTACTCCAATTGTGAATTTAAATGGTATAGAACCACTTATCCTATACTCCCAGTATCTTAATCCATGTACCAAACCCTAAAAATGATAAAATATACCAATTTATAAAGTAAAGTGGAGGCTAGGTTTCGAGTGGTTTTAAGTGTGAATGTGGAAATTCGACCAAATATTTTATTCCAAGTTGAACCGGTTATTTGACCTTCACAACGCATGAACTAGCTATACTTATAGAATAATGATTTGTGATAAATGTTTTTCTAGAGATACTCTCCAAATTTGGGCCACATACATGAAAGTATGCAGAATTTAGGACCCACATACAGAACTGATGTCCAATCTGACGAGTCCATCCCAACGTTGAATTCATAGAGCATTTACTTGAAACAAATGCAAGATTTAGCTTGGATGTCCTGAACAAAAGTTGTATACAATTAATTAAGGAAAAAATTTATAAAATATTAATTTCAAATAATTCAATTAAAATTTTTTATGTTTAAAATACTAAAGTGAATTTTTAAAGGGTAAAACTAGAATTTTCATCAAATTTTCTAATGAATGATCTAAACCAAAATATTTCATAAATAAACATATTTAACACTATTCGAGGAAATTTTTTCATTTATTATCAATAAAATATTCATAAAAATTTTCTTTTATCAACTCCCCCACACTTACCCTTTTTCACTTCTGGGAAAAACCTCATATCGTGTATTCAAAAAAATTGTGACAAGATATGCATGTTCATATTTCTCAATCCACAGTGGAAATATTGGAAATATAAGAATACCATAAAGAGTCAATATAAAAAAAATTAAAGTAATTGTCATATAAATTGTTTCAAAACAAAATTCAATGAGATTCATAACACTAGTCATAGAAAAATAAGTCATGGGTCTACCGTTCCACCATTTCCCAACGTGTGTGTGTGCCAACCATTCCAATTTCAAATCTCCACCCTTTATTTAGTATATTCAGAACAAGTAAAACAATTCTTCTCACCAGGTTTAATTCACCAAACCTCTTCTACATTCCTTTTAAATCAAATTTCAAGACCCACTCACTTAATCATTCTCAAAATTCAAACCTTAAGCACCTGACCTAGATATCCTCATATGTTGTACATTTCATCACTCCCCTCATTTATTTTTTTTGTTTTTTTATGTTTTACTTGGAAAAAATTTCACACTCAACTCTCAACCTGTGTTTGGTCTCCTCACGACACTAATTTTAATTGTTATAACAAGATAAAAGGTAGATAAAGAGTTGTTTTTGACCTATGCAAGACACAACCCATATTTTTATTTTTTTTATTTTTTTAGGGAATATAATAGTCGGATAATGGGTACACACACATAGGTCAATTTGGTACAATAATGAAACCAATTGGAAGAGAAATGAATGTATGGATCATCTAATGAATTTTTCACCTAACTTGAATATACCTTCAATTGAGTAGGAAAAGTTTCACAAGTCATGGTTGAGTGAAACGTTGTGTAGATAAATCAATGACACAATTTACTATAAACAAATATCACATATAATGATGTCAAAATCTAAAAGGTTTTATAATTACACAAATAATCATATAATTGATGACTTCAGTTTTTACAAAACTCAACCCTTGATGATTAAATCTTACTCACACTTATAATTATACCTAGGAATTTTGAAAACATGCATTTTCTATATGTTCTAAATGATAATGTTATATGATATATTTTTTTTAACTTTTAAGAAAACAATTAATAAAAAATAGACAGAAATGAAAATCTTAAACATCAATCCCAAATTGTTTCCCCCCCCACACTTAAAATATTGCATTTTTTCCAATATGAACTTATGAAATGATATGAGCATGTGAAATACAGAATTTTAAATAGGAAAAATAATATAAATGTGAAAGGGTTAGAAATAGACTAATATTATCAAGTGATGATGGGGTTATGCAGTGTGATAAAATCCACTACATTAGTATAAATTTCCTCAATGTATTTATTAAAGTGTTTCCCATTGATTTTAAAGCTCCTTCAAGTGTCCTCTGGTGTGATCTCCACTACACCATAAGGAAAAAAATTAGATACAATATAAGGACCTAACCATCTGGAATGAAACTTACCAGGAATCAGATTCATTCATGATCTGTAGAAAATTAATTTCTCTCCAACATGAAACTCCCTTTGTTGGATCATTATATCATGAGATTATTTTGATCTTTCCTTATAGATCCTTGAGTTTTCATATGATGAAAATTGAATCTCCTCAATCTATTAAATTTGAATCTTTCTTTCGATTTCACCTTGGGTTAAATCTATGTTTCATTTCCTTATAGCCCAATAATCTTGATGCTCGACTTCCACAGGGAGATGAAATGATTTCCCAAAAACAATCATAAATAGATAAATACCGAAGGGTGTCTTGTATGCTATCATATAATCCAAAAGGTCATCACCTGAGCACTTTCTCCAATCCTTCGTATTCGGATGCACGGTTTTCTCTGAAATTTATTTCAACTCATTATTTGAAACCACAACCTATCCATTTGTATGGGGGTGGTATGGTGTTGATTTTTTGTGTGTCACCCCATAATTTTAAATGAGGGAATCCAAATTCTAATTGTAGAAGCGTGTCCCTTGGTCACTGATGATATCCTTTAGTGCTATAAACCAATAAAAAATCTATGTCTTGACAAAGTCTACTAGAACATGAGAATCATCAATCCCGGTGGCCTTATCCTCCACCCATTCACTCACATAATCAATATAAATTGAAATATACCAAAAAACCAAATGAACTTTGAAAAGGACCCATAACATTGATGCCCCATACATCAAAAATCTCATATAATAATATGGTTTGTTGGGGAATCTTGTGTCTCCTAGAAATGTTCCCAGATTGTTGGAAACATGAGCACAAATTACAAAACACATGAGTTTCAAGGAATAATATTGGACAACATAATCCAGAGTCTAAAACCTTCCTAGATTTTCATTGAGGTATAAATTGTCCTCCACATGAAAGTGTATGGAATAAATGAAGAATAGACTCAAACTCATGATCATAAACACACCTCCTAATAACTTGATCAATACACATGCACCAGAGGTATAGATCATCCCAAGCATAAAATATTGACTCAATCTTTAACTATTGTAATTGATGTTTCATTAAATTTGAATGATTTTTTTTGGAAACAAGGTAGTTTACTAAATCAGCATACCAAGGTTGTGTACCTGAGATGGAATAAAGATGATCATCGGGGAAAGTCTCGTGAAGTGGTACTTGGTCCAAGGTATCAGCCTCTAATGTGTGACTAAGCCTATTCGTGTGGTCCTACACCAATCTATCTGACCCCTTCTTGTCCTTTATCTTAATATCGAATTCTTAAAGAAGTAGCATCCATTAGATAAGTCTAGGCTTTGCATTTGGATTCTTTAAGAGGTACTTCAGAACTGCATGGTCAAAAAAACAACGACTTTAGAAACTAATAAATATGAAAAAAAAATTATCTAAACCAAATATGACAGAAAGAAACTCATTTTATGTTGTTGTTTATTTTTATTAGGCTGAATCCAATTACCAAAATGCATAGAAAATCACATGTGAACATCCCTCCACCCTATGAGATAATACAGCTCCAACCACAAAGTTAGAGGCATCACACATAAGCTCAAATGAAAGATCCCACTATGGGGGATGTATGATTGGTGGAGTGGTTAAAAACTTATTTATCTCATCAAAATAAATACTACAATAATCATAAAACAGAAAATCAGAATCCTTTTGAAGTAATTGCGATATAGGAATATCATTATTACTAAAATCTTTGATGAAGTGATGACAAAATCATGAATTCCCTAGGTAAGATCTAACATCATGAACACATGAAGGATAGGTTAAGGATGAAATAATATCTACCTTATATCTATAAACCTTTATCCCATGTATTGACACTACCTTCCTTAATACAATTCCATGCACTACTATGAATTAAAACTTTTCAAAGTTTAAGACTACATTCTTTTCATTACAACGATTCAAAAACTTTCCCAAACTAGAGATAAAATCATTTAATGAAGACCCATACACTATAAAATCATCCAAAAATACCTCCTTATTGGTCTCAAAAAAATAAAATAAAAATAATCCTGATGCATCTCTGGAAGGTACCTGGGGCATTGAAAATTCAAAATGGAATTGTTCAGTGGGAAAACGTACCAAAGAGACAAGTTAATGTTGTCTTCTCTTGATCCACTGAAGTAATAGGAACCTGAAAATATCCAAAAATATCCATCCAAGAAACAATAGTGTGTTTTCCTAGCTATTCTCTCAAGAATTTGATCAATAAATGGGTGGGCAAAATGTTCCTTGCGAGTGGATTGATTTAATTTCCTATAATCAATACCAACTCGCAAATTTCTTTTCACCCTCATTAGAAGTAACTCCTCTCAATCATTTTTTACAACTGTAACACCAATTTTCTTAGGCACAACCAGAATAGGACTTACCCACTTTGAATCTAATATTGGATAAATTATACCTACTTCAAGAAATTTTTAAACTTCTTTTTTTACAACTTCCAAAAGAGTTGGATTCAGTCTCCTTTGTGGATGCCTCACTGGTTTTGCCTTGTCCTCTAAAATAATCTTATGCATGAAAATATAGGGGTTAATACCTAATATGAAATCCAAGGTCCACCTAATTTCCCTAATGTTCTCCCTCAAAATATTCAAAAGTTTTTCTTCATGTTAAAAAGGGATATTGTTAGCAATTATAACAGGTAATTTCTCACCATTTAACAAGTATGAGTATTTGAGATTTGGTGGAAATGGCTTGAGTTCCAATGTAGGGGGTGATGTATGGATGGTGAAATTGAAGGAATTGAAATATGCACACAATGAACATCAATATACAAATATACATCATCAAAATCATAGAATAAATCACCAAATATATCAGCATACTCAATCTCCATGTCATAATCAGAGTGAACATGATCAAAATCAGAATACAAATCTATTTCAAAATCAAATATAACAGAGTTTTCTGCATTATAAATATGTGTGGAAATGATCTTAGACATCAAAAAAGAACCAATGCTCACAATATCCATAAGAATATGACAATCAGATTCTATGGTATTTTTATTTGGTGGTTCAAAATGGGAGATAACAAAAGTAGAGTGGTCCTCTAATAGGTACTTCATGGAGTCCATAACATTAAATATCACAAGTTCATCTCCAAACTCCATCAAAAGTGTACCCTCATTAACATTTATGATATTTTTTTTAGTTTTGAGGAAGGTAATACCTAGGATAATGGGATAATGAGAACTTACCTCATCATTCTACATGTTAAGCACATAGAAATCTGCTAGAAAGACCGTGCCTCTTACCCGAAAAAGTACATACTCAAGGACTCCCTCTAGATATGTTGTAGCTATGTCATCTAACTACACCACTACTCTCATTTCCTTCAACTCACAAACCTATAAATAAGAGAATATAGAGTGATTCAAAAAATTTATGGAAGCACATTAATCACAAAAAGCATTAGAAAAGTGTAACTCCCCTATAGTTCATGGTATGTTGAATGTCCCAGGATCCTGGCACTTTGTCGGCATTTATTGATTTGGTGTAATGAGTGCTGATACATTCCTTCCAAGATTGATCATATCATTTACCTTCAATTGCTACAAATTTATTTTAATAATTTTTCATACCATGGGATTTTCTTGATGGCTTCAAGTAGAGGGATGTTGATCTCCTCACACTTAAATGTTTCCAAAACCTCTTTTTGAATCACCTATTCAGACATATTTTTGGTCTGAAAAACTCTATTTGGAAAGGGAAGGGGTTTAGGAGGAACATCATCAATATTTTTCTTACATTTTTTCTTCCCCTTTGGTTACTCTTTAGTGGTTCTTGAATGGGGTTTTCTGGAGTTGAGGTGAATATCGGTGGAATGACAGGTGCAGATGCATCAGTGGTTTTCTTCCAACTTCTCAATGTCATGGAATTGACATTCCCCTTATGATTTTTATTAGGTTGGGAAGGTATATTTCTGGAATTATTACTTACTAGTTCATGGAGGTTGGTGGAAATCTGACTCATTTTATTTTTCATCTCTCTTAACTTTGAACCTTGACACTTCAACTCATTCTTTTGATTAAGAACAATTTGTTTCAAAAGTTCATTAGTGTTAGAGTCTACCTTGGGTTGGAGATTTAATTTCTATTGGCTTGTTGATTCTTGGGATTCAAATATCATTTGGGATTGTTGGAAACCATACTGGTAAGGCAGAGGCTGTTGGTAGTTTTGTTGAAAATGGGTCTTTTTTATTGTCTAGAGTCATACCTCATGTCTGATTGATCCTTCCACCCTTGGTTGTGTGTTGTAGAAAGGGAATAATAGTTCTTATATGGATGTGGTTTTTCTTATTGTTGATATGGCCTCCTAGGGAATACCGATACAAAATCCTATGACAATTGTAATTGGGGGAAACAGTCAATTGGGTGGTCCATTTCAATGCAAATGCCACATTGCCTTATAGGAGTGGGTTGGGATCTATTTTGAGCCAAATAAATCTTCCTCACCATAGTGGTCAATTCTTCCAACTTAGTATCAATAAAATTATTTTCAAGAGAGGAAATAATAACCTAATATACCCCTCTAACATGTGGTGTACCTTAATTACCAAATTGTTATGAGTTTTGTGTCATCTTATTGATCATTGTATGTGCAGTTGCTGGTGTTTTGTTGACCAATTCTCATCCAGCTACGGTATCCATCATGCTTCTCTCCATAGGTGTGATTCCTTCACAGAAGTACTAGATGAGTAGTCTTTCACTAATTTGGTAATGTGGGCAGCATGCACACAACATCTTGAATCGCTCCAATTACTCAAACAATGACTCTCCTTGGGCTTTCTTGATTCCTAAGATATCATTGCAAATGGAAATGGTCCTTGATTCTAGAAAAAAAAACTTCAATAAAAGATGTTTCAAATCACTCCAACATGTTATGTCTTCAGGTTGTAAGTAATACATCCAATCCATTGTCATTCAATCAAGTGAGAATCAGAATAATCTTACTTTTATTTGATCTTTAGATACATTTATTGGTTTTAAGGTTAAGAAAACCACATTAAATTATTTTATATGTTTATTGGGATCCTCAACCTAGAGGCCTTGAAATTTTGGAAGTATGTGAATTAACCCATATTTTAGTTCAAAGTTTGATTCAAGATTTGGGTATGCAATACAATTTGGTTGATATTTAATATATAGTGTAGAAAATCATCAATTAGTTCTATTAAGTTCATTGTTATTATTTTTATACATTGCTTCTTGTTTTATGTTTGATTCAGAATTATTTCCAATTTCAGTGTTACCATAATAGAGGAATTATCCAACTGGTTGAATGTTGAAATTCTCATAGACTGAGACTGTCTGATTCAAGTTCGAAGGTTGTTTTCAATCACAGGGTCAAGATCTAACAGATCCATGGGATTTTTCCATGTCAAAACTAAAATAAAAATGAAATGAAGAAAAGTGTACCATAATAAAACTAAATTAATTTTGAGTTGGTCCGATAAAAGTAAATGAAGATAGAAAAAATTTTGAGAAAGGGGAAAGAAGAAATAAAAAAGGGAAGAAAAGAATAAAATAAAAAATAAAAGAAATAACTATAATTGGTTGAATAAATTACTTTCCTCCCTAGAAATGGCGCTAATTTGAAAGTTGTTTTAGTGGGAGATCTCAAATGATAGTCATATTCAGGTTATTTAGGTGCAGTAGAGTGGATGGCCAAGGCCATCTCTCAAAGGAGGAAGTATTTTAAAACAACATATCAAAGGAATTTTTAAATTAAAATAAAATAAAATAAATCACTTATAAGTATGGGGTTGTTCCATGTTTATAAAATAAGAATAAAAAGCATGATGGAATAATATTTTATTTTATTTTTTTGAAATGAAATTCTATTAATAAAACACCATGGGAAGATGATTTTTTAGAAAAATATTTTAAAGGTGAAATCGAATTAAATCTACCTATTAACTTAATTATTAATAATTATCATTTAAATTAATATCCAATTAATTATTATCCCTTAATTTTTTAATCCTCAAACCCTATAGGAGTTAACATTACCACAAATATGAAAATAGTTAAACCCTAGGCCAGCTTCAGAACATGCAATCGCACCACCCTGCATTGATTGACATTCTAAGTCTAGATTATGGTAAGTGGTAAATTAGGGCACATATCTATTTTTTAAAATGAGTATTAATTGTGTTTAGGTATTATATTTTAAATCTACCAATTTATCCCATGGCATTCGGTTTTACCGATTATGTTTGCGCTCTCACAATTTATACAAATCTCAACCTCATGTGTTTTTGTGTCAATTATTCAACTACATTCTTAGTTTTTTATAGCTTTAAAAATAAATTCATGGATTATATTTTTTAAATTACATTAGTCTAATTATTCAAAAAAATCAAGAAGGTAAGAGGTATATTTTTTACTATGAAAACTACTCTTCCATGGGTGGTGTAGTCATTATAGAAACGAATTGCATTTGCAATGATTTAGAAAGAGTATAACCCAATGTAGTTTCTACTCTTTTATTTGCAGACCAAATAGGAAGATTAATATAATAATAAAATTGAAAATAATAGAATAAATGGAAATTAAACTAATAGTTTATTTAAAGAACAAAAACATTACAATAAAGAGGAGGAAACGAAGAGCATTTTGGAGGAGATCGAAAGCTTAGTAGCTTCCCTCCTCCAATTATAAATTTAAATGCTATGGAACCACTAATACTCTTCTCCCAGTCTCCTAATGCACATAACAACCCCTCAAAATAAGAAAAATACCAATTTATAAAGTGGAGTGGAGGCTAGGTTTCAAGTGGTTTCAAGTGTGAATGGGGAAATTCAGCCAAATATTTTATTCCAAGTTGCACTGCATTTTTGACCTTAAAAAAGAGTGAACTAGCTATCCTTAAAGTAGGATGATTTATGTATAATTTTCTAATAGATCTCCTATCTAAATTTGGTCCCACTCTAAGAAATTATATATAATTTATATCCCAAATACAAAACAGATGTCCAATCTAGCGAGTCCAGACCAACTTTGAATTCATGGCCCATTTTCTCCAACCAAATGCATGATTTAACTTATATTTCCTGAATAAAAGTTGTAACCAATTAATTAAGTAACACATTTACAAAATATTAAGTTCAAATAATTCAAAGAAAATTATTTATGTTCAAAATTCTACGGTGAATTTTTAAAGGGTAAAACTGAAATTTTCATCTAATTTTCAAATGAATGATCTAATCCCAAATATATGATAAATTAACATATTTAAAAAAAATGTGAGGAATTTTTTTCATTTATTATAAATAAAATATTCAACACAATTGTGTTTTATCAATGATATATCATGATAATCATAACATGGTAAATTTAGCAACAACTTAAAACATTGCATCATAAACATAGGTCAATGATAAACCCCCATGACATCATGGTGGAAAAAACTCTAATAAAGGGATTAGGTACATCCATTTACCAACATGAGGTATCATGATACTAAAAATTACCCAATTCATTAGAGTGTTATCAGGGTGCACCATTCATAATCATTTCATTATCATGCATAAGTGTGCCGCATAGATCATATAACATGGATTAATTCAACATCATAATTTATTCCAAGATCAAGGAATGTGTAATACATACATATAATTACCAAATCAGTAAGTATATTTGAATAAAGTTAAATACCCTTGATAAATAAATGGGTATGGTATTCACTACACAATTATTTTTGAATGGAAAATCGCGATGCAATTTTAGCCACATAACGACGTCATATGAAAATTAATAAAATGGGTTGATGAGAGAGAAAGGGGTATATAATAATTTAGATATGAAATGGATAGTAATAGGGACATGTAATCATATTAACCAATATAAGGAAATGTAAATATAAGGGGTAACATAATAAAGAAACTTGAAGATAAAGGAGGAAAGAAAGAACCCTTAAAAAAATTTGGCATGGTAACGAGTGTACATAAAGGTTCTTAGGAGAGTTAAATGAGATTGAAATGGGATATCATCAATTATAAATAAAATTTATATTAATGGGATATTTAAGAACATATCCTAACATATTAAAAGGGAAATTTAAAAACATAACATAAAAGGAATGCTTGACGAAAGAAGAGGGTGGAATATCTGTTATGGAATTTCGGAATAGTAACAACATAGATAAAGGTAAAAATGATAGAGGGTAAATAATATCCCATTAAAAGAACATAAATTTTATGGTAATATAATCTTATTAAATGAATTAAAATATTACCAATTGAAATTATAAATACTAATTACAAGGAAGATTCATGAATTGAAAGAAGAGAGAAAAGTGAGGATCCCTTACTTGAGTGTGTGACTCCAAAGGATTGGGAGGGTATTTTTGAAGGATTGTGGAGCCTTGGTAGGAATATAGGGAGTATAGGTAAAAGTTTTCATGTGCTCAAAGTAGTTTTAGTGAAGAGAAACGGTATCATGGGTGGGTTTATATTGGAAAAGAGGGTGATTTCTTTATTATTTCAGTTTTGGACACTATATAATAAACTATTCCAAAAAAACATCCAATGGTTTTTGCCCATGTTTTCTAAAAAAGGGGAGTGGAATACAATACTTTATAAGAAAAATGTTTGAAAATAATAAAATAACTCCCTTTCTTAGGTGGTGGTGAGTCGCACTCTCAAAGAAATGATTTTAAAATATTAAAATATTTTATAAATCTTGGAGGATTCAATAATCCTTTATAAAATAAACATAAAATCATTTCATTTTTATTAAAACATATATTTTTCTGAGGATACCATTTATAGTATTTATTAGATCATTATTGGGCCTTTATGAGGTCATAAACACACCGTATATTTATAAGGTATTTTATTTTTACCCAAAAATTCGACTATATCAGAAAATTATGAAAAATTAACCCTTATATAATTTTGATATTATAAATCCAAAAATAATATTCATTTTTATCTAAATAAGTTTCTAAATATATGAATTTTGAGTTTAAAAAATAAAAAATGACATTTATTGAAAATTTATGGGGTTTGACAATAACAGTTTTCGAACCATAATAAAAATTATATTTGACTTCATAAAAATTATATGATCATTTATATTATATAAAATTTATTTAATAATAATATTTTATTAAATTATTATTTATTCAAAAAATATCTGAATTCATTAAAATATATTTCTTAAATTAATTTGAATATTAACCAAAAATATAATTTCCCCTTTGGAAATCATTTTCAATGTAACAATAAAAGGATAAAAATATTAATTACTTTATAAAAATGATTTATATATTCCTATTTATAGGGTCTTGATAAAAATCATTTTATTACAATAGAATATTCCCTAAGAGTAATGTATGTGATGGTGGGGATTTCATCGGGCTATTCATTGAACATGGTTTGGTCATGATCTCGATGAGTTTGAACTTCTCTTGTAAACGGTTGTGTTCATCTATATTTTTTTGGATCTTAACTTGGGATTGGTCTATGGAAGCTCTCATAAATACTATCTTCATCACATTCTTTGATAAATATCCTTTATAGGATACGATCCTATTGGTTGAGGTCATCACTTCCTTTTTCCGGGACAATTGTATTTGTTATAACCCTATATTTATACTAGTCATGTGATCATTGTTCAATGGCTATATTATCAATGGTAAATATACTTAACAGTCATTTAAATCCAATTGTATATAATAAAACAAAATAAGTGCATGTTTTTTTATTTAATTAAATCAAAAAAAAAAAGAAAATTTTATTCATAATAGTTTGGGTTGTTACAATCTCTCCCCTTTAAAAATTTCACCCTTGAAATTTCATTTCTCACACTAAAATAGATGAGGGTACCTCTTTTTCTTTACCTCCTCTGATTCCCATGTTGCTTCTTTAAATGTGTGATTTTTTCAAAACACCTTGACAAGGGGAATTGTCTTATTTCATAGACCTTTTTCTCTAAGATCCAACATCTTCATCAGTTTCTTCTCATATGACAGTTAATTTTCCAATGATATCACCACTGTATTGAGTACATGTGATGGTTATAGTATGTACTTTCTTAATAGGGATACATAGAATACATAATGTACTTGAGACATGTTTGGTGGGAGTGCTACTCAATAGGCCACTACTCTGATGCGATGAAGGATCTCAAAAGGGCTGATATACATTGGACTAAGCTTTCCCTTCTTCCCAAATCTCATCACCCTCTTCCATAGAGATATGTGGAGTAATACTATGTATCAAACATTGAAATATGGGTCACATATAAGATTTTCATCATATCTCTTATGTAGACTCTGAGTATCCTTGATGTGCTACTGAATGGTCTTAACATTCTCCACCATTTATTCAAACATTTTAGGACCTATAATTTTTTTCCACAACATTTTGGTGTTCTACACCTCTTCACATAAAGTGTTTCATAGGTAGCCATTTGGATTCTTGATTGGAAACTATTATTGTACAAGAACTTGACCAAAGTGAGATATTAGTCCCATCCTCCTTTGAAGTCAATTGAGCATACTCAAAATATTTCTTCAAGTGTTTGGATAGTCTTCTCATATTTTCCATCATTTTGTGGGTGATAAGTCTTAGTAATTTTTGACTCAATGTTTAGAGAATGTTGGAGACTTTTCTAAAACATAGAGGTGAATCTTGGTTCTCAATCAAACACAATTAATATTGGTACTCCATGAATCCTTACTAATTCTCTTATGTATATCTGTTCCAATTGATCTAGTGAAAAATCCTCTTGAATCACAATGAAGTGTGTTTGGTTTTTAAGATGATCCATAAAAACCAATATAGAATTGTTTCCCTTGGATGTCTT
This sequence comes from Viscum album, assembly GCA_963277665.1. Classification (NCBI taxonomy): domain Eukaryota; kingdom Viridiplantae; phylum Streptophyta; class Magnoliopsida; order Santalales; family Viscaceae; genus Viscum; species Viscum album. The sequence continues at coordinate 1,136,766,767 of OY728129.1, forward strand.
TGAATGTCCAGAGACAAATTCCATGGTGATGTTTTCCCATTTCCATGTTGGTATGGGTAATGGTTTTATCATCCCCTTAGAATTCTACCTTTCAGACTTCACTTTCTGACATACCAAACACTTTGATGTATAATCAATGATCACCTTCTTCATGTTATCACACCATTAGTTCTCTGAGAGATCTCATTACATCTTTTTGTTTCCTAGGTGAATGGAGAAAGTAAAAATCTGTTAATCATTAAATAGTTCCCTCTTTAACTTAGGATTTTATGAAACACAAACTATTGACACAAATATCACAATTCCTACTTCATTAACATTAAAATCCAAGGATTTTCCTTTTCTTATAGTTTCTACTTTCTTCTAAATTACCATCTCATCTTTTTGAGAATCCTTTAACCTTTAAAGAAGATATGGTTGAGAAATAATTTGTGAAAGGATTAAAGATTTTCTTTTCTTTATGATTCCCATGTTGATCATCTTTATGTCGAAGAATATTACATCCTTATCAATTATAAACAATGACAGAATTTTTGGATCCTTTCTACTTGGAGAATCTGCCACTTTGTTCACTTTCCCAAGATGAGAGTGGATTGAGCAGTCATAATCCATGATGACCTCTAACCATCTTCATTGGATCATATTTATCACTTTCTATATGAATATATATTTAGGACTTTTTTTATCTATACATATTTCACACATCTCCCAAAATATATAATTCCACCAAATTTTTAAAGTGAAGATCACTACTGCCAACTCCAGATCATGTGTGGGATAGTTTTGCTCATGAATCTTCAACTACTTTGAATCATAGGCTATAAAATTTTCATTTTTCACTAACACACAACCCAATCCCTTCATTGAAGCATTGCTGATAATATGAAAAATTCCACACTTGTGGGTAGTGTGAGCACATGGGCAGTGATAATCCTCATTTTTAACTCCATAAATCTTTCTTCGCATTCATCATTTTAATAAAACTTGACACCTTTTTGTGTTATCTTGGTAAGAGGGTTGACCATTGTGATAAATTTCTCAAAAATCAGCAATAATATCTAGATAACCCAAGGAAACTATGGAAATCTATCACAAATGTTGGTCTCAACCATCCTTCAATTACATTTTACTTTGAAGTATTCACAGATATCCCATGGTTTGTGATGATAATCTCCAAGAATAAGACTTCCTTCAACCAGAACATACACTTTTTTTACTTTGCATAGATATTATCCTTTCTTAAGTCCTTTAGCGTAGTGATCAGATGCTCCTCAAGGTCCTCCTTAGTTTTGGAATATATTATAATATCATTTATAAAGAGTACCATAAATTTTTCATGATAATATCTAAAAACTATATTCATCAAGTCCATGAATATTTCTGGATTATTAGTGAGTTTTAATAGAACCACTATGAATTAATAGTGCTCGTACCTTATACAAAAAGCAATCTTGAAAATATCATCCTTCTTCAACTTAACTTGTTAATATTTTAACCGTAGACCCACCTTGGAGAATTATTGTACTCCACATAGTTGGTCAAACAAGTCATCAATTCATGGAAAAGGATACTTGTTATATATCGTGATCTTGTTGAGCTCAAAATAATCAATGCAAAGGTTCATTGAAGCATCCTTATTCTTGAAAAAGAGGACTGGTTCACCCCATGGTGACACACTTGGGTGTATAAACCCTTTATCTAGATTATCTTGTAGTTGTTTCTTTATCTTCTCAAGTTCCACAACATCCATCCTATATGGATTCTTTTATATTTTCAATTGAATAGGTATAATATTGATTGAAAATTCAACTTCTATACAAGGAGTAAGACCAACCAATTCCTCAAGAAACACAACAGTGAATTCCCTCACAATTAGCATGTCATCGATAATGGTTCTTTCCTTAGACTCAATCATTTGAGAGAGATACTCTTTCTCATAGGGAAATAATATCCATGATTGAGATGATTGTGATAAATAAGATTCATCCTCCTCCTTTCACTTTTATAGATTCAGATGTTGATTCTCTATATGAATAGTTATTTCCCTCTCACGCCAATTTATGTTGGCTCTATATAGGGAAATCCAATCCATGACCAGAATTGCATCAAATTCAACCAAAGGTAGAATAACGGGATCAGTCAGTAAGTTCATCCCATAAACTTTTACATGGGAGGAGTTATATACATGGGATGTAATAATTTCCCCTTTTTTCATATTCACTGACATCTCTACTTCCATGCTTTGTGGTGGTGTTTGAACAGTACTACTAAACTTTCATGATATGAAGGAATACGTATAACTATGGTTTATAACCCAACCTTTCACTTTTTAATTCTGGTTCTACTTTATCCAATATAGAATTAGATATGGTTTAATTTAAATTGTTGAACACATACTAGGAATCCAATGACATTAAAGGGATAACATATAAATTACTTTTATCTCTTTAACTTATGAGTTTCTAAGATTCAATCTATGTTATCCATGATCCATTTCCTAACACATATTCTTATTGGAATTTTTTCGTTCCCTTAACTATGGTTCATAATGACATTATAAATTTAACAAAGAATATCCCCTAAATGTGTCAAACCAGGTGCACAGTAAGGCTTTTTGTCATGTCCCATATTACCCTGAGTCAGGCCTGGAACTTCTTGTTGGATTTTTTACACCTAGTTATATCTATTCCAGAACCATGTCCATTTGTTGTGTCTATATGGGGATGTATTTTTTTGATAAACCACTTAGTCTATACTTACCAAAATTTGGGGATGTTTTCTTATACTTAGTCTTATCCCTCAGGCATTATCTAGATTTCTCTAATCCTAAGGTTTTTTCTAGAGTTTTTTTATCTTAATCCCAAAAATAACTAAACTTATCCTTTGATACCAACTATAATGACCATGCCCTTTATTTCACGTTTAAACATGTTTTGTTACACTAAAATTACACTTAATATTACCTAGAAGATCTATAGGTGTAGTTTCTTTAGGAAATTAGGTACCTTACATAACTACTTAAAACATGAAAAGTAATATCTTTATTGAAAACTTCTTTAACAAGACCAAAATGTTCCTTCGTACTTAACACTACATGGCATAAACTGAGTAAATACAAAATAAATGGAGTGATATATAAATCTCGGTAAGGTAATAAATACGATATAACATGAAGAAGATAATACACATTATAAAATAGGCATATCAATAATTCATAAAAGGAACATGAATAATAATGTCTGATATAGCAAGATAATCATAACGTGGGAAATGTGGAAACAACTTAAAACACTACATCATAAAAATAGGTCAAGGATAAACCACTCAAGACATCATGGTGGAAAGAAGTACCATAAATAAATTAGGAACAACCTTTTTCCAACATGAGGTATCATGATACTAAACATTACCCAATTCATTGTAGTGCTGTCAGGGCACACCTTTCATAATCATTTCATTCTCATGTTTAAGTGTTTCACATAGATCATATAACATGGATTCATTCAACAACATAATTTATTCTAAGATAAATGAATTTTTAATACATACATGTAATTCCCTAATAAATAAGTACATTTTAATAAGGGTTAATACCCTTTATAGATAAATGGATATGGTATTAACTACATAATTATTTTGGAATGGAAAATTGCAGTGCAATTTCGGCAGCATAATGGGGTCATATAAAAATTAATATAATATGTTGACGAGAGAGAAAGGTGTATCTCCTTATTTAGATATTGAGTTTACAGTAAGAGGGACATGGAAGTACATTCCCCAACATAAGGAATTTAAAATAGAAGGTGTAACATAATAAAGAGACTTGAAGATAGAGTAGGAAGGAAAGAACCCTTACAAAATTACGGCATATTAATGGGTGTACCTAAAGGTTATTTGGAGGGTTAAATGAGGGTGAAAGGGGATATAATAATTTATAAATTAAATGGAAATTAAGGGTATATTTAATAACATATCCCAATATGGGCAAAGGTAAATTTAAAGACTTAGCATAAAAGGAATGCTTGATGAGAGGGGAGGGTGGAATATCCCTTACGGAATTTCGGTATAATAAAAGCTTAGATAAAGGTAAAAATGAGAGAGGCTAAATAATATACCATTAAAATAACATAAATTTTATAGTATGTTAATTATATTAAATTAATTATAGTATAACCAAATTAATTTATAAAGACTGATTTCAAGGAAGATTCTTGAATTGAAAGAAGATAGGAATGTGGGGATCTCTTACTTGAGTGTGTGACACCAAAGGCTTAGTGGGGGATTCTTGAAAGCTTGGGGGAGCCTTGAGAGGAATCTATTCTATAGAGGGAAGAGTTTTTATGTTATTAAAAGAGTTTTAGTGAAGATAAATGGGAGAATGGTTGGGTTAATATAGTAAAAGAGGGCAATTTATTTATTATTTTGGTTTTGGAAATTACATAGTAAATTATTAAAAACCATGAACCATCCCATGGTTTTTCCCATGGTGTCTGAAAATGGTGAGTGTGATAAATTATTTTATAAGTCAAATGGAGGAATATAATAAAATAATACCCTTTCTTATGTGGAGTTTAGTAGCACTCTCAAAGAAATGATTTTAAAATATTAAAATATTTTATAAGTCTTGGAGGATTCACTAAAGCTTTATAAAATAAATAAAATAATATTAATGTAATATTATTTTAAGGAAAACTTATATTTGTATAAGTACACATTTTATATTATTTATTACATCACTATTGGTCTTTTATGATGTCATAAAACACACCATATATTTTTATGGTATTTAATTGTTTTCTGAAAAATTTGACTTCCTCAGAAAATTATGAAAAATCCACCATTAGGTAATTTAAATGTTCTAATTCCAAAAATAATAATAATTTTATCTAAATAATTTTCTAAATATTTTAATTTTCACTTTCAAAAATAAAAACCGATATTTACTAAAAATTGATGGGTTTTGACAATAATAATTTTCAAACTCTAATAAAAATTGAATTTGACTTCATTAAAATTGTATGATAATTTATATTAAAAAAAATTATTTAATAAAAATATTTTTTTAAACAATATTTATTTCAAAAATACATTAATTCATCAAAATAGATTTCTTAATTTAATTTGAATATTAACCAAAAATGCAATTTCTGATTTAAAAATCATTTACAAAGTAACAATAATAGGATGAAAATATATTAATTATATTAAAAAAATAATTTATATATTAATATTACTTGTTTATTAATAAATAACCCTTTATTACCCAAGAATTATCTCTAAGAGTAAGTTATGCAATGGTGGGGCTTTCATGGGGTAGTTTGGTGAATATTGTTTGGGTCGTGATCTCGATGAGTTTGAACTTCTCCTCTAAATGGTTTTTTTTCAATATTAAGTTGTTTTATCTCAACTTGGGATTAGTCTAGGTCAATGGAAAAATATTCTATCTCACTTATAATCTTAGATAAATGGTCTTCATAAGGTATGATCCTACTGGTTGAGGCCATCACTTCATTTGTATGTGATAATTGGATTTGTTTTAACCTAATATTTATACTAGTCATGTGATCACTGTTTAACAACTATATTATAAATGGTAAATATACTTAATAGTTGTTTAAATCCAATTGGATATAATAATAAAAATAAGTTCATGTGTTTTTTATTTAATTAAATCAATGAAGGTAATTTTATTCACAACATTTTGGGTTGTTACAATCTCCCCCCTTCAGAAATTCCACCATCAAAATTTCATTTTCCGTTACTAAAAATGATGAGGGTAACTCTGCTTCATCACATCCTCTAGTTCCCACATTGCTTCTTCAAACATGTGGTTTTGTCACAAAACTTTGATGAGGGTCGTTGTTTTATTTCTTAGAACGTTTTCTCTACGATACAAGATCTTCCTAGGCTTATCCTCATAGAAAAGGTCATTATCCAATGGCACCACCTCTGGATTTAGTACATGTGATGGGTCTGGTATGTACTTTCTTATAAGTGATACATTGAATACATCATTTACTTGGGACAATTTTGGTGGAAGTGCTAGTTGATAGACCACTGCTCTGATGCAATAAAGGATCTCAAAAGGTTTTATGTAACTTGGACTAAGATTTCTCTTCTTCTAAAATCTCATCACTCTCTTCCATGGATATATGTGTAGGAATAACATGTATCCAAAATTAAACTATGGGTTATGTCGACGATTTTTAGCATATATCTTCTGTCAACTATGAGCAGTCTTTATGTGATGAAGAATGTTCTTAACATTCTCCACTATTTCTTCAACTATTTTAGGACCTAGAATTTTTTGTTCCCCAACTTCATCCCAACATGTTGGTGTTCTTCACCTCTTTCATTAAAGGGATTCATAGGGATCTAATTGGATTCTTGAGTGGAAACCATTGTTGTAAGGGAACTCTTATAGAGGGATATGTTGGTCTCATCCTCCTTTGAATTCAATTGAGAATGCTCTCAACATGTCCTAAAGTGTTTGGATATTATGCTCATATTGGACATCATTTTGAGGTCGATAAGCCATACTAAATTTCAGCTCAATTTTTATATAATTATGAAGACCTTTCCCAAACATAGAGGTTAATATTGGATCTTTATTGGATAGAATCGATAGTGGTACTCCATGCATCCATACCACTCCTCTGATATATATCCATGCCAATTGATCTATTGTTAAATCCTCTTGAATCACAATAAAGTGTGCAGTCTTTGTAATATGATCCACCACAACCTAGATGGCATTATTTTCCTTGGATTTCTTTGAAATTCTGGTGACAAAGATCATGGTGATGTTTTCCCATTTCCATGTTGTTATTGTTAATGGTTTAATCATCCCCTTAGACTTCTGCCTTCAAGCCTTCACTTTCTGACATACCGAGCACTTTGATGTATAATCAACGATCTCCTTATTCATGTTATCCCACCAATAGTGCTCTTATAGTTCTCGATACATCTTTGTGTTTTCTCAGTGAATGGAGAAAATCAAACTATGTGCATCATTCAATAGTTCCCTTTTTAACTCAAAATTTTGTGGAACACATAGTCTTGACCCAAATCTCACAATTCCTTCTTCATTAACATTGAACTCTGAGGATTTCCCTCTTCTTATAGTTTATACTTTCTTCTAAATTCCCACATTATATTTTTGATAATCCTTTAACCTCTCAAGAATAAATGGTTGAGAAATCATTTGTGAAAGGATTGATGATGTTCCTTCCTTTATAATTCCCATGTACATCCTCTTTAATTTTAAAAAGATCATATCCTTCTCATTTCTCATCAATGACAGAATTTCTAGATCCATTCTACATAGAGTAGCCACCACTTTATTCACTTTCTCAGGATGATAGTGGGTTGAATAGCAGTAATCCTAAATGATCTATAACCATCCTCATTGGATCATATTTATATCTTTCTATGTGAATATATATTTAAGAATTTTTTGATATGTATATATTCCACACTTCTCCCAAAAGAGACAATTCCACTAAATTTTTAAAGAGAAGATCACCACTTCCAACTCCAGATCATGTGTGGGATAGTTTTTATCATGAATTTTCAATTTTCTTGAAGAAAAGGCTATGAATTTTTCATTTTTCATTAACACACAACCCATTCACTTCTTTGAAGCCTCGCTGAAAATTATGAAAAGTTCCCCACTTATAGGTAGTGTGAGAATAGGGGTAGTGATAAGCCTCCTTTTCAACTCCATGAAGCTTTATTTACATTCATAATTCCAAGAAAAATTGATTCCCTTCTGAGTTATATTTATAAGAGGGTTTTACAATCATGATAAATTTCTCACAAATCGGAGATAATATCCATCTAACCCAAGGAAACTATAGATATTTGTCATAGATTTTGATCTATGTCAACCTTCAATTACTTTTGTATTTGAAGGATCCATAGATAGCCCATTTCTTATGATGATATTCCCCAATAATGAGACTTCCTTCAACTAGAACTTACACTTTTGGTACTTTTAATAGAACGTATCCTTTCGTAAGGTCTTTAGAATAGTGATCATATGCTTCTTATGGTTTACCTTGGTTTTGGAATATATTATAATATCATCTATAAATACAACCAAGAAATTTTTGAGATAATCTCTAAATATTATAATCATCAATACCATGAATATTTATTTATAATTAATGATTTTTAATGGAACCATTGTGAACTCATAAGGACTATACCTCATAAAAAATTAGTCTTACGGATATCCCCCTTCTTCACCCAAACGTGGTAATATCCTGACTGTAGATCCACCCTCAGGAAGTATTATAGTCTACATAGCTGATCGAACAAGTCATAAATTTGTGAAAAATGATACTTTTTATTTATTGTTATCTTATTGAGCTCACAATAATCAATGCCAAGGTGCATTGACCCATCCTTCTTCTTGATGAAGTGGAGTTGTGCACCCCATGGTTAAGCACTTGGACATGTAAACCCTTTATCTAGATTCACCTATAGTTGTTTCTTTAGATCCCCAAGTTCCACAATAGACATCCTATACAAAGTCTTGGATACTATAAATTCCCCAAGTATAACATTTATTGAAAATTAAACCTATTTTTTAGGATAAAGACCAAGTAATTCCTCAAGAAACACATCAGCAAATTCCCTCATAATAGGCATGTCTTTGAAAATGGTTCTTTCCTTAGAACCAATAATTTGAGCAAGATAAACTTGATCATAGGTAAATAATATCCATTCTTGAGATGATGGTTTTAAATAAGATTAATCCTCCTCCTTGTATTTGTATAGAATCAGGGGTTGATTCACTATATGGAGAGTGATTTCCCTCTCATGGAAATTTATGTTTTCTCTATATAGGGAAATCCAATCCATGCCCATAATTGCATCAAATTCCACCAAAGGGAGTATGACAATATTCTTTGGGTAGTTCATCCCAAAAACTTTGATAGAGGAGGATTTATTAACATGGATTGAAATAATTTCCCCATTTTTCATTTTCACTAACATCTTTACTTCCATGTTTTCTGGTGGTGTTTGAAAAGTTCTACTAAACTTTCGTGATATAAAAAAAGTGTAGAACTATGGTTGATAACCCTACCTTTCACTTATTGATTCTAGTTCCAATTAATCCGATATAGAATTAAGGATGAATGATTTTAAATGGTTAAACACATACCAGTAATCCAATGACATTAAAGGGATAACTTATAAATTACATTTATCTCCTTAAAATATGAGTTTCTAGGATTAAATCTATGTTATCCGTGATATATTTCCTAAAACATGTTCTAATTGTAATTTTTATATTCCCTTAATTATGGATCATAACGACATTATGAATTTAACAAATCATATCCCCTAAGTGTGTCAAACGAGGTGAATATTAAGGCTTGTTGTCATGTACCAGATTACCCCGAGTTCGGCTGAGTGCATCTTGTCAGAGTTTTTACCTCTAGGTACATCTGTGCTAGAACCACATCCACTTGTAGTATCCAAACAAGGATTTATTTTTTGAATAAAAAATGTATTATATAATTAAAAACTTAGGGATATTTTATTATACTTAGTCTTATCCTTTAGTCATTTTCTAGAGTTCTATAATAGTAAGGCTTTCTATAGAGTTTTATAATCCTAATTCCAAAAATAACTAAACCTATCCTTTGATACCAACTATAAGGACCCTACTCTTTATTTCACATTAAAATATGATTTATTACACTAAAATTACACTTAATAAAACCCATAGGATATATAGGTCTAGTGTATTTTGGAAATTAGGTACATTACATAACAACTTAAAACATGAAAAGCACCATCTTTATTGAAGACTTCTTTAAGATGGCCAAAATGTTCATTTGTACTTAACACTGCATGGGATAACCTGAGGAAATACATAATAAAATGGAGAGATATAAATCCTAGTAAGTTAATAAACAAGGAATAATATGAAGAAAACAATATATTCTAAAAAATAGTAATATCAATGATGCATAAAAGGAACATGAATAATAAGGCATGATATAGCATGATAATCATAAAATGGGAAATGCTGAAGCAACTTAAAAGACTATATCATAAACATTGGTAAATAATAAACCATAAAATACATAATTTTAGAAAAAAGTCCCATAAAGGATTCAGTTACACCCTTGTCCTAACATGAGTTATCATGATACTAAACATTACCCAATGCTTTGGAGCACTATCAGGGTGCACCCTTCATAATTACTTCATTCTCATGCTTAAGTGTTCCACATAGATCATATAACATGGATTCATTCAACGTCATAATTTATTACAATATCAAGGAATGTGAAATAAATACATGTAATCCCTTGACCAATAATTACATGTGAATAAAGGTGAATACCCTTGATAGATAAATAGGTATGGTATTCACTACATAATTTTTTTGGAATGGAAAATTGTGGTACAATTTGGCAGCATAAAGGTGTCATATAGAAATTCATAAAATGGGTTGATGAGATAAAAAGGGGTATATCATCATTTATATATGAAATTTAAATTAATAGAGGCATGTAAGTACATTCCCCAACATAAGTTATTTGAAATAGAAGGCGTAACCTAATAAAGAAACTTGAAGGTAGAGGAAGAAAGAATGAACCCTTACAAAATTTCAGCATGGTAACGAGTGTACATAAAGGTCATTAGGAGGGTTAAATGGGATTGAAAGGGGATATAATAATTTATTAATTAAATGGAAATTAATTGGGATATTTATTAACATATTCTAACATATGAAAAAAACGAAATTTAAATACATAACATAAAAGGAATGCTTGATGAAAGTGGATGGTGGAAGATCCCTTACGGAATTTCGACATAGTAACGGCTTAGATAAAGGTAACAAATAGAGAGGATAAATAATATCCCATTATAATAACATCAATTGGATAGTAAGGTAATTATATTAAATGAATTAAAATGTAACCATTTGAAATTATAAAGACTAATTTCAAGGAATATTCTTGAATTGAAATAAGAGAGGATGGTGAGGATACCTTTCTTGAGTGTGTGAATTTGAAGGCTTGGGAGGGGATTCTGGAAGGCTTTGGGGCGCCTTGGGAAGGATCTAGGAAGTATAGGGAAATTTTTTGATGTTATCCAAGTATTTTGATAGAATAAAATGGGATATTGGGTGGGTTTATATAGGAAAAGTGGGTGGTTTCATTATTATTTTGGTTTAGGACACTACATAATAAAATACTCAAAACCACAAACCATCCCATGGTTTTTGTCCATGATTTCTACTAAAGTGTATTTAAATAAATTATTTTATAATTCCAAGTGATTATGATAATAAAATAATTCCCTTGATTATGTGGAGGTGAGTCATACTCTCAAAGAAATGATTTTAAAATCTTAAAATATTTTAAAAGTATTAGAGGATTCATTAAGGATTATAAAATAAATAAAATAATCATAAAATTTGGATGAGGATACCTTTTATAGTAATTATTACCTCACTATTAGGCCTTTATGAGGTCAAAAAACACAGTATATTTATACGATATTTAATTTTTTACCCAAAAATTTGACTATCTCAGAAAATTATGAAACATTAACCATTAGATAATTTTTATGTCTTGATTCCAAATATAATATAAATTTTATCTAAGTATTTTTATAAATATTCAAATTTTCACTTTTAAAAATAAAAAACTGACATTTTTTGAAAATTGACTGGTTTTGAAAATAAAATTTTTTAAACCCTAATAAAAATTAAATTTTACTTCATAAAAATTATATGATCATATATATTCAATAAAATTTATTTATTAATATTATTTTTTAAAAATATTATTTATTTCAAAAATCAATTAATTCACCAAAATAGATTTCATAATTAAATTTTAATATTAACAAAAAATATAATTTCTTTTTTAAATAAAATTTATAAATTAATAATAATAGGATGAAAATATATTAATTAATTTATAAAAATTAATTTATATATTCTTGTTTCTAGGGTCTTGATACATGTCTATTTATTACACCCTCACACACCCTAAGAGTAAGGTTTGCATTGGTGGTGCTTTCATGGGGTCGTTCGGTGAACATGGTTTGGGTTGTGATCTCGATGAGCTTGAAATTATCCTGTAAACATTTTCACTAATGATTAATTTATTAGTTCTTAGCTTGGTATTGGTCAAGGTAAAACCCAATAAATGTTATATCCCTCAAAAGCTCTAATAAATGTTCCTTATAGAGTACGATCCTACTTGTTGAGGCCATCACTTCATTTTTTTATGACAATTGGATTTTTTATATCGCTATATTTATACTAGTCATGTGATAACTATTAAAAATATATATTATAAATGGTAAAGACACTTAACAGTCATTTAAATCCAATTGGTTGTAATAAAATAAAATAATTGCATGTGTTTTCTATTTAATTAAATCAAAAAAAAGGGAATTTTACCCATAACAGTTCGAGTTATTATAGATAATAATATCATAAATATAAAATTAATTATTAAAATATACTTATATATATAATCTTCGTGATGTGGGGATGAAAAATGAATTACATCGGTTAGCCAAGCAGTAGTCCATCGTACACACAAATAGTGAATTCTTTTCTCATTTGATGGAAGATGAGATGGATATACTTTGTCCTTATAACATAAAAATATATAAGTGTATGGAGGATAATAGGGTTATTATTTTATAATTGTTGAATAAAATTTTCGGGATGCTGAAGACAAACATAACTAAAACATGAAGATAAAAACTATACCCCTTATTTGGAAAACCTCCATTTTTTTACACCTTAAGACCTTTAGGATTGGTATTTTGAATAGAAAATACATCAATAATTATGAAAGGAATTATAGGAAGGTAATTTGGTAGGTATGGGATGAACCAAATGTGTTTTGAGATGTGTTGAAATGAGAAGATGTTGTGCCCTTTTATAAGAGAGGGGAGGGACACTCTTAGCATTTCTCAAAATATTAAATTAATATAAATTATTTTTCAATTACTAATAGATCCAAAGTGAGTTAATTAAAAAATATGTTGATGGTGGGTATAAATCCCTCATAAAATAAAATTATATATGTTTTGAATATATTTATACCCTTATCTTTTGGTTTTAACTCCATTAACTCTTACTTTGACAACATAGATATTTGATCCTTGAGGGTCAATATATATTCTATAAATGGAAAAAGGCCAATACATGGGATATTTTTAATATGATAAACCTTACCCAAAAATATTTTATGAATGTATTTTTTTAGGGATTTTATATCATTTAATAAAGTATTATTTACTATAAAATATCCATAATTTCAGTTTTATAACTATTCATTAGTTTGACTTTAATTATATCAATATAACGTATAAAATTAAAAATAATAATTGAAAACATCCCCAACATGTAAAGGTAATCTATAAAGTTATTTTATTACATTAATTATCTCAAATTATATTTATTTTAATATTTCGAATATAATTTATTTTATTTTTATATTAATATAATAATTACTACATTGGCCTTAAGTAAGAATTTATGTTAATTAAATCATCAATAAAAATTAAAAATAATTCACCAAGATGAATATATATCTCTTAAATTTAAAAAAAATATTTATATTTTTACATTTCCACTATATAACACTATATTAAAAATATTACACTTATTAAAAACAAGAGTGTGACATGTTTGACTTTTCTTTAAATACAATACTATAAAGGTTGTAATTTCAACCAATTAGCCCAAAAATGACATAAATTAGATTATTGGGTGATTATGGTAAAAATAATCTCATAAAAAATATTTAATATAGTTTTTATATCATTTAATTGTTCTTATCGTTTTATTTTTATAATATAAAGTACCTAATTTTCCCTTATCATGGTAACAAATTTACTAAGTTTACTATTCATATTAACTAAAAATAAAAGGCTTATATTTAATAAATTTGGAATCAATGGTTAAAAATATAAAATAATTTTTAAAAATTTTAAAACATATAATTTTCATAATTTAATTTAAAATTAAACTCGAAAAACCCAATAAAAATAGTTTTTCAAAAAAATACCTTTTTAAAATAAAATGTTTTATACTAAATTCAAGTATAAAATCCATTTTAAAAAGTATTATTGGATTATTTTTAATAAAAAATTAACTAATTAAAATTTAAAACTAATCCCGAACATAATTTTACCTTTTTAAATACATTAAAATAGAATACAATTTTCAATAAAAATCAGTATTTTTCACTATTCCTTGAAAAATCAATATTTTTTATAAAATTATCCAAAATTCATCTTCAGATAATTTTTACATTATGAATTTAAAAATGAAACTAATTTTTTTTAATTAAAATTCTATAATTTTAAAATTAAACTTTTAATTAAAATATTATAATAAATGAGCTTAATAAAACTATTTTATTTTTTATTTTAAGTATTAATTTATTTATTTATAATTAATATATATATAATTCAGGAATACTAATAAATATTAAAATTATTTATTCTGTCATTACATGGGTTGTTACACCTCTCATCATCATGAGAGATATCCTTGGATTCTAGGGATTTCAAGCCATCATCACTTGCAGTCAAGAGCCTATGGTAAGCCTATGATTCCTTTCTTCTCCTACTTCACTTAATCTAATTTTTGGGTTGTTCAGATGAGGGTTAAGTTATGATTCTACCCAATAATGGTGAAATTGTCATGTGGTGAAGGGGATTCTGTGCATCCTAGTGAGGAGGTATGCGGAGACAACCCATGCACATTGGAACTGGTCATTTCGATGGAGGTAATTCATTATGTATGTTTTTAGAAGGATTTTTTTTATCCAAATTAATTATCATAATTTATGATTTTGGTTCTGGTTGATATTTTTTGGATTGGGTGAGTTCCTGGGCCTTGGCCTGAACCTATAGAATAGGATTGGAATCAGTTTTGGTGTGGCGGTAGTACCTAGTGAGTGTTTTTCCATTTATTCCTAAGTAAAATAAGTCAGTTATCTTGTCTTTATTTGTTAACTAATTATAATTTTATTATAATTAATTAGTATTAGTTTTTTTGGATGTTATTTTGGTTATGGATGGTTTGGGTGTTGTCCAATGGTCTTGGATGATCTTGGGTAATGGATTTTCAAGAAAAGGGTTAAAGAGGAGAGGCTTCACCCAAGGCTCCCTCTAATTAACCCATAGTAACTTATTTATTTAATATATGGTGTGGTGTGTGGGGTCATTCCATCTCCACCATACATGAACCTAGTTAATTCTATGTTTTAAAAAGGGAAGTCCTGCCTTATTTTTAAATGTCATTAATAAGATATATTCCCTCGGTGGTGGAAATTCCAAGTGAATTCATTACTTTATAAATAGACCTTGAAAATAAAATATAAATTCACTTGGAATCTTAAAAATGGAATAGTTTTTAGATCGATGGTTTTAAAATGGGGTTTTATATTCCTTGATGGTCTTGAAATTGGTTTTTAAAGCATATATGTCTTCTTAAATTTAATTGTGAAATTATTGTAAAATATTTTGGCTAACTTTAATATGGTAAATGGTAAGTAATGGAATACAGTTTTGAAAATGTAATGGTGAAATGGTTTGAAGTCCTAAGAACCATTTTTTGTAAAATTATTTGACAAACCTAGTTTTTATAGAAATGTTCATATTGTGTATGTTTTGTTTTATTTCAAATGGAAAATGCATGTTAGGGTGGTTTTGTCTTAAAATAATGGAAAAATGTATTTTTTGGTGCTTATTAGACCCGAGATGAACCTAGAACCTAGTGAACTGGTTGTATTTTATGGTTAAAAGTGATGTGAACATAGCCCTCGGGTGGATGTTGAGACTAATGGTTAAACATGGGGTGAATATAGTCTCTTAGGTCAATATTAGGTCCCCAAGGATGGGAATATTACCCTTGAATATTGTATGTTAGACCAGGGATGGATATATTACCCCTATTAAGAATTATGGGTTTTCATGGTCATCACTACATGCTCAGAAGAACCCCAGCACTAGCCAAAGTAGGTATGTTCTATTCTTGGGGTAAACCAATCCCTAGGGTTCAACATTTTTTTATGTTTTTTTTAAGTTTAAGTGTTTGTTTTGTAATTTTTTATCCCAAACACACCTATATGTAATTTTATATGAACTATTTATTTTAGGGACACCAGTGGTGGTGTCCTTCTAATTTTTACTTGAACATTTGTCAATCCTCTATGAAACTTGGGTACCCGATAGGATGTGTCTTTTTTCATAGTATAGGTTTTGTAAAGGGCCAATTCTTAGGTTTTTTTGGTCTAGTAGGCTGAAGCATGATATTTTTGGAGCAAGTAAGGAATTGAGATCATTTTTGGGATTGTTCTAGTAACATATTTTGGTTTTATATAGGTTTTATATATGATTTCCTGACATTTTGTACTCAGTTTCATTTCGAATAGAATGTTTTATTTTGATTAAAGTCATCACTTTCCTAGATGTTGGTCTCTTACTACTTTATTTGGATGTTATATTTGATTGGTATTCTTTACAATTTTTTTACTCTTATATGTGGTTATATACTCCCCATTATACCACCTTATACTCATGCTATGAGTTGATAGCCATTGGAAAACAAAGAGGCACACTTAAAGTACAGTAGCAACCCAATCTGGTTACTGTTCGCAGTGAGCTGGTTCAGTGATGTCACAAAATGATATCAAAGTTTTTTATATTGTTTTATTATTTGGGAAAGGTAAACATTAGAATAATAATATTTTAGTTCACAGAATATAACTTGTGTCTTTGATTGGTCACCCCTTTTATGGGGGCAGTCCATGTTTCTAAGGATGATATTGTTTCTCATGCTTTTTTCTTTTACCATTCAATAGATTCCACCACGATTGTTGCACAATTTTACGAGGTTATGGATTTATGGGATTTTCCAAATTGGATTTATATGGAAATAGGGGTGTGTTCAAGAATCATATTAGACATGCAGGATGCATTTTCATGATTTTATGTGATAGATTATCTAATTACCTTGATTGTGGATTGGGTTAGTTATTTAAAGTTTTTATAGCCATTTAGACATGTTTTCGTATAACTGTATAGTGAAATATTTCTTAAATGGTCCCCTAAAAGGGTAAAATTAATTTTATGTAACCAATTTTATTGATTATTATGAGGCATCACTAAATTAAATTCCAATTACAACTAAAAGAGTTTTTCTGTGATAACTTATAATTGCCAATCAAATTTTTTTCTCATTTTCAGAAGCTGGTTTATGGGTTCCCGGTACCCCGCTACATGAGACCAGAACAACCACATTCATCAAAACAAAAGAACACCAAAAACCACACACCATGATAAAGGAACCATGAACCAGGGCGCAAGAACATCAGAAAGGCTGGCCAAATCCACCAAGTATTACCTTGAGCGTCCCCCTGCGCGACCATCGACATCAACCCAAATCCTCTCGTTGGAAAACTTCAGAGGAATTCACCTGGCCTTCAAGCGATGAGATAGACCTCCAGGATTCACCCCCAAGGACGTCAAAGAAAACCAAAATGAAGATGACCATATTCGGACGTCATTAGCACCCTGACCCGTAGACAACCCAAAAGTCCCACCAAAACACTTTAAAAGCACGTGAGAGACAAACCCAATCAGTCCGGAGGTGAATCCACATAAGAAAATGAAAAGTTACCAAAGCATAGCCTTAACCTATTAGTTCTTTCCTCCCTATACAGATTCTAACTCATTAGCAATACCTTAGCATCAGGATCTTCCCCAATAACGTCTTCAAATCAGTCTTCCATTTTTTCCCATGTTCGGATATATTCTTCTTTGCTGATTTTTCAATCATTAAAGCCTCTCATTAGAATCAAATCAGGTTTTTCAATCCATTTAGCATGCTCGCTGTTGACCTCCACTTTGATAGGTCTTCCCATCATATCAGCCTCTTCCTATGGGATGTTAACATACATAAATTACTCTACCATGTCCTCCTCGGAGCAAATGATAGGTTCTTTTAAAAAAATAATCCATGTAAAACTTATATTATGTTTTACTCTATAATTTTTAATTGAAATTTCAATTCATTGATCACCTATTATGGAAACTCTCGTTTATGAAAGAAATAGAAAGTGTAAAACTGTGAACCATATATATATATAAGAGGTATAATTAGTACTGTTTAGTGTTGATCCTATTTATAAGTAGTTTGGTTTGTTTAGAACACTCAATTTATGTGGTTTCTTTGTGATGTGAGGTGAAAAGTGGGAAATAGTTACATCCTAGGGTTTGAGGCCTTATGATATAGGGTGTGTGGGAAGGTGTAATTCCTTACATATTATCATTTTAGTTATATTGTTTACCTTGATGTAAGATTTTTAGTGACCCTATTTGACCCCATTATTTATTCTTGAACTTATAGTGGGTAGAGTGAAATAGAATTGAGCCTATAAGTGTTCCCCTATAGTGATTTTTTAGAATTCTAGGTTCCATTTGACCTTGAAATGGGGGTGAGTTTCATTATAGAAGTTTTGGACCTTGTGAGATAGGAAGTGAGGGATGGGTGGGAGAGCCTGGTGACCTTATTACTGTGTGACTCTATGAAGGGGATTCAGTTCCTTATAACCTTGAGGGTGAATTGTGGGAGGGTTTGATCAAGTTTATGGGTTCCTCTAGATACATGAGTAGAGGTAAATGATTTGTCCTATGATATTGGTGAATGAAGTGTGTTACTGAGTAGGTGTTTTTGGTGTGATATATGCCTTTTTATTTTTGGAAAGAGTCACTTGTGTGCTACTGATTTTAATATTGGGTCTAGTTTTAGGACGCGAAATATCATCTAGACTCCAGGACCTGTTAACTCACTAGTGTGTTTTCTAGATGGTCGATCAAGGAGAATCGTGAATGGTAGACCAAGAACTGGTGATGTGGGTCTAAAATATTATCCATGATCTATGAAAGATAAGTAAAATGGGGGTGGATTAAAGGCTAGTGAGATTCCTTGAGTATGTTGAGCCAGTGTTCCCTCTATATCTGGTTGTCCTTGGATGGTTTGGAGGAAGGGCATTTAGATTACTTGGGGTATTCTTGGTATTGAAATTAGTCATGGAAGGGAGGATCATCTGAATTCCTAGCCATTTTATCTTATTTTTAGGATAATAGTATTTAAATTATGGAAAACTTGGGGTGATAAAGAAATAATGAGTAGATAATGGGTAGATGCACTGGGTTTAGAATGATGTTTGGGTCATCATTAGTCATTTTAGTGGTTCTTAATTTTGAAATATTGTGGTTTTCAAATTCAATGAGGGTGATTTAATTAGTGAGACTAGAATGTGAGAGACGTATAGCCAGTGGGTTAAACATGTGAGCCTAGTTTTAATGGAGCATGTCTCACTATATTGAAGAAATACTATGTGATCAGGTTGTAAAAGAGGATGGAATCATTGAGATTTAGTGGAATCATGGAGGTAGGATTGCATTGGATAGGTTTATTGTCATTCAAATTAGGTTTTGTGATAAGAGAGTGTACATATGAGATTCTTGAGTGATATAGTAGTCATTTTTTGTCTAATAACCTATGATATTTTGATAAGAGTATTATCGTATTAGCATCTTGGGGATACCATGTAAGACTTGGGATATTCCTATGGTAGAGGATAGGAATAAAAAAATAGAGGGTCAGGTAAAATAACACAACTAATATTGGGTTGAACCTTAATAGAAGCGTCAAATGTTGTTGTAAATAGTGTGTGAGTATGACTTGAGAGGATTTTAATGCATGTGGGTTAGAGGATACCTATTTTTATTAGATCCCTATGAGTGTTGAATCATGATTTGGATGGTGTAGAGTGCACCTTCAGTCATTTAAAGTGAGACCCTTGTTGTCGGTAGGACACTCAGTGAAATCATAGGTAGAGTTATTATGATGTAGGGATGATTTTTGGTTTACCTTGTGTAATTTCACTTAGGTTTTAGTGTTCCTGACCCAGTCGAGCCACCATGTTTGCTGATGGGAAGAACATGGGCTGTGGAGATTAAGAAGTTGTTCAGTAATGGGATGACAAGGAGTCTCCTATAGTGGAGAAAAGTATGTTGGTCATGGTGATACAGACCACATGCAATGGATATTGAGGGTGCATGAGATTGACTACTGGAAAATAATTGTGTAGATTTGGTGTCTATGAATAAATAAGTTCAAGTTCAATAGGAACCTTAGTGGGTTCTAGGTTTAGTCTTGGATGTGGTATCGGGTCGGTATAATTGTAATTCCTAGGAATGAGATGGTTGAGATGAACCAAGGGGGGTTAGTTCAAGGGTGTGTCGGTGCCCTTGGAATAACATGATGATAATTCAGATCAGTTGAGCACCATGTTGTGGGAATTTCACCGGAAGTTGGGTATATACTTCAATAGACATGTTTGGATGATCATAGGATTTCATCATGGTTTATGGATTCATGATTATAAAGTGTGGTGGCATGATGGTATACTTTAAGTGGTTCTGATATAGGTCATCTAGAAGAGGTTTGATTATCCCTATTGCACATAATTGGACATCGCTAGAAGAATCTATGTTGGGATTTTATTTTGAAACACGAGAATGGAGTTCCATAATTATTTGGTTATTTTTTAGGAAAATACAACACGTTTTGGGATTCATGAATGGAAGGTGGATATGTGTCCACTTTTTGGGTGTTGGAATAGAGAGTTATAACAAATTTAGAATAGTGGTTTCATGAATGTCGAGTGCAATGGTTTGTTAACTGCATTGCAGGAACAATTGGGATATTGAGTTTATTTCTAGATAGGCAATTCCAATTGTATAGTTTTCATGAATTAAAATTAGACCCTTCAAGTTATGTCTTATTGTGGGGAGTACCAGGGGTTGTTTGTTTGGATGGATGAATTCATATCAGGTATCTTGAGGGATATGGGCATGGGTGAGCATAATCATGTAGTTATAGTGATAAATTCAAGTGGTGTCTTGTGTTTAGTAATTTAAGTACTTGAATTTAAATTTATGCTCTATAAGAGTGTTGGGAATTCAGTGTGAAACTCAGATGATGAGTGGGAGTTGATGACTAATGTAGGATAGAACATCCTTTTGGAAGGCCATCAGGACATATTAATGATGATAAGTTATATCGTAGGCAGTTTAAAACAACCCTTGTGTACATAAAGGTTTTAATTTTCAAGATAAGTTTGAATTTTCAAACTATAGGGTAGGTCATTTTGAGAACTCGGGTTCATATGAGTAAATTGAAGGCTTGGACCCCTCAAAGGGTGTTTTAAGAATTGTAATTGAGTTTAGGTTGTTTGCGAAAGAATCCATAGGATTGGAGGAATTTAAGGAATAAAGAAAATTATTTTAATTTCACCAGCTAGATGGTAAAGAGGCATCGTCTAGCTGGTGGCATGCCTAGTATCCTAGATAGGGATATTGGACACACTGACTTACCAGGTGGGTAGTGGCTAGCCAGTGGATCCCTGTATAATTTTTAAAGTTGGCATAGCCTGGTAATTTTATCAGGGCCACCCCCTTAATACCCCATTTTGGTTTTTGTTTCCCAAAACTCCTAGGATCATCCACCACACATTTATTTTACCCTCTCATATCCATGAGAAATATCCTTAGATTTTAGGTATTTGAAGCCTCTTTTGCTTGTGATCAAGTGAGTATGGCAGGTCTATGAATCCATTATTCTACCCATACACTACTATGATTTTTTTGTTCCAATTATATTTAATTGATTATTACTCTAGATAATGGTGGAATCATCTTGAGATGACGGGGGTTACGTGATTCCTACTGAGGGGGGTGTCCCAAGATGACACATGCATGTTATAATTATTTCTTTTAATAGAGGTAAGTAACTATGTGGGTTTTTCTATATTTTTTTAATGTAAATTAATTATATCTGATTTTGTTTTTGGTTCTAGTTGATAGGGATTCTTCTTAGGTGATAACTTGGGCCTTGTAACGGACCTCTATAGGAGGGTTGTTATCAGTTTGGGTAGGGTGGGAGTACCCAATGAGTGTTTTTTCATTTATACCTAAGTAAAATAAGTCTTTTTTATTTTTTTTAAGTTGTAAATTAATTATAATTTTATTGTAATTATGTATTCTTAGTTTTTTGGATGTGATTAAGGTCGTTTATGGCTTGAGTTTCAGTCTACAATATTAAACATGTTTGGGAAATTGGTTGTTGGGTAAAGGGATAAATAGAAGAGGATTCACACAAGGTAGGTGATCCCCCTAATTAACCTATAATCCCATATTTTTTTATATATGGTTCCATTTTTGTGGTTTTTTTGGCTCCACTATGAATGAACCTAGTAAATTTCATCTTTTAAAAGGGAATTCTTGCCTTATTTTTAAATCTTGTTAATAAGCTATGTTCCCTCAGTAGATGTGATTCCAAGTGAATGTCTTACTTTAGAAATAGACATTGAAAATGAAATGGAAATTCAATTGGATTTTTATAAGGGGTAATCATTTTTAGATCAATAATTATGAAATTGGATTTCACAATCATCGATGGACTTAAAATTGGATTTCAAAGCATATGGTGATTTTTTAAAGTGAATTATGAAATTATTGGAAAATTTTTTGGCTAACGTTAATGTGGGAAATGTTAAATAATATAATATGGTTTTATAAATGTGAGATTAAAATTCTGTGAAGGACTAAGATTATTTTGGGAATTTAATTGAGAAACCCAATTTTCATAGAAATATTCATATTGTGTATGCTTGGTTTTATGTGAAATGGAAAATGCCCATTAGGGTGGTTTTGTTTTAAAATAATATAAAATGGTTTTTCTATGCTTTTTATACCTATGGTGAATCTATATTCTGGGTTATTTGGTTGTTGTTTATGGTTAAACCTGACATGGACAAGGACCCTGGTGGATGTTGAGACTGATGGTTAAACCCAGGGTAAACACATCCCCCGGTGGATTCTAAGGCTCTGGGGATGGGTATATTACCCACAGAAACTTGATGATTATAAAAGAGAAGGGTATATTACCCCTGGTCAGGAGATGGAGTTTGGACTATAATTTCAACATTTTTAGAGACACCATAGCACTGGCCAAAGTAGGTATGTACCATTCTCAAGGTGAACCCAATCCCCAGGTTTGGCGTTTGTTTATGATTTGATTTAAAAAAATGTTTATGTGTTTTTTATAACTTTTTATCCTAAGAATAGCTTCATGAAATTTTAGATGGGATGGTTATTTAAGGTACAACATTGGTGGTGGCCTAATGAGTTGTACTCACACCCTGGTTGGGCCACCAAGGCACTTTGGTACCTGAGTAGACATAACTTTTTTCTAGGTACATTTTTGGTAGAGGGATGATTCTTGGGTTTTTTTAGGATGCTAGGATGTATCATGAGATTTTGGGATTGGGATAGGGCTCTAGACCATTTTAATGATTCTTCTAGTCTAGTATTTTGGTTTTATTTGAGTTTTATGTATGATTTATTGAGGTTTTGTATTCATTTTTATTTATCATAGCATGTTTTATTTTAATTAATGTCATCACTTGTGTATATGTCATTATTTTACTACTTTATTTGGATATTGTATTTTATTGGTATTATTTCTATTGTTTTTTAAATATTATATATGTTTATAGTCTTCCTAGTGTACCACTTTAGACCCATGATGCTAATTAATGGCCTCTGTCATAATGGGAGGTGCTTCTGAGGAACTGTAGTGGTCCGATATAGTTACTATGCATGTTGAAATAGGGAAGGTATGTTATGCACAACATGGTTATAGTTATAGAGAGACCATAACAAATATAAAACCATCCATTTCATAGAGTATATAAGTCATATTCCACTATTACAATTATAACATGGAGCTCTCTATAGTGTACCCTATTCCAAGCAACTAAAGAGGAAACACCTAATACCATAATGAGAATGATATAATTCATTTACAAGGATTGACTATGACATTTTCAATGTCATGTGGAAGCTATATAAACCATTTTAGAAGGTCATTCCATGTAATTAAAGATAAAATATTTTATTTATATCTTTATAAACATATCTTCAAAATTTTCAAATAGATCCAAGTTAAATAGGGATATATTGATCTTCCATGATATAGAATAAGTTGTGGTAAAGATGAAGATACAAATATTATGTCATTTTGAAGAATATATAATAATTAGATAAAATTTTATAGTTATATAGGATTACACTATGTAGTATCCATATTATTTATGTCATGGTGGAATTAGTTTATAGTTATTTGGTGCTTGAACCCCTTTTTAAGAACTTCTCACTTCGGTTTTTATTCTTCTTAATTCCTAGGAATTGTTTTACCATGTTTATATTCTTGAACTAATTTTTTTCAAATTATTCATTAATTATAGTAAGTTTTAATTATTTTAAATTATTTTTATTATTTATATTTACTTTTTTGATTTTATTACATTATTTTATACTTTCATTTAGTTCGTGTGATGAGAGATTTATTCGTAATTAATTATTATTTGATCACAAGTTTATATTCGCTTACAAGGGTTTGGGATCAAGAGTAAAATGGTGGGTCCCTAGTTTTATATCAACTTTATTAATAATGTGTTTATTTTTATTAGGAATCACTTTGAGAAATAACACTAAATTCATTACTAGTAATTCTTTGACAAGGATATTTATTGAGGGAGGATATCCAAAGTGGTAAAGATGGTTAAAATTTGATAGTAGTTTGAATTTATCTTTTTCCATTTATGTTTGAACTTAATATAATTAGTTTAATTTACTTATTCAATCCAAGGATTTAATTTCAATTAGGTAGAGATAAAGGATTTGATCATAAATAAGTTTTTAATATTAGTATAATAATTAAACAAAACCACTCAATTGATTAATAAAGGGAGTAGATAACATGTTTTTTGAAAAACCTTCCTTTAAAATTGATTTCTTACTTATTACTTTAATTGATTATTATTAACACATGTATACTTTAGTTTTCATTATGATTTATCCTTTAAATTCACACTTTGTGGGATAACAATAATTCATATCATATCTCTTAATATTTATTCATTTTTCACCATGGGACTGAACTTGGGCTTACACTATTCTACTCCCTAATTGCCTCATAAAGGATCAGTCACTTTCAACTTACAAACACTAAAAACTTTTCAGAATTAATGATATTTTAAGGACCTATAATTATCAAAATAATCATCATGGTCATAAATGGAAGCTTTCTTATAATTAAAAGGATCACATTCATCAAATTTCACATGAACTAATACTTTAACTATCACTAGATTTTTATTAAAAACTATATAAGCATTAGATGTAATATAATAATCAAGTAAGATTTAATCATTAGATTTTGGATCCAATTTACTATGATTATCATTCATATTAGGAATATAAATGTTCCATTCAAAACATAATAGTTATCCTATTTTATCATTCTATTCCATAACTCATAAGGAGTTATCTTCGAAATATGTCATATTATAGATCTTTTAAGGACATGACATACTTTATTGATAGATTCATCCCAATAGTAAGTTGGAAAGATGTATTTTAATAATATTTTTCTAATAATTTTTTGAAAATTCCTTTTTCTCCTCTAAATAACATGACTTTTTTAGTCATCCAATGTTCTTAAAATTTCTATTCAATACTATGATTGGAGTAAAAATAGATAAACTTATTGCCTTAAAATTCACCTCTATGGTCACTTATTAAAGAAATGATTTTTGAATCATTGTTCATTTTAAACATGTTTATATAAATTAATTAAGTCAATGTAAGATTAATTTTATGACTCAAAAATAAAACCAAAGTAAATCTATAGAAATCATCATTAACAAAAAAAATTCCTGACTCTGAGGATTATAGTTTTTGAAAGTCATAAAAAATCTATATGTATATGATCTAATGGTATAAAATTAGAAACCTCATTAATTGACTTAAAAAAATATGTTTCTTACCCAATTTATATTCATCGCACTCTATCTTCATCAATCTTAATTTTTTGAAAATATGAAATCATGTTCTTTTTAAACAACAACATCAAAGAATAAAAATTATAATGTATGAATATTCTATAGAAAATAAAATATTCCTTAATTTCAGCATTCAAATAAAAAATATTATATTTATATGAAGAATCAATATTTAAAGTGTAAACATATTTAGTTCATTTTTATTTAAATATAAAAACTTTATCCATAAAAATACAACATGGATTCTTCGTACAATCAATATTATAACTATAAATATAGAGTTATGAAATACTTATAATATTTTACTTTAACTCTTATATAGAGAGAAATTTATTGATGAGAATATTTTTAATTATTTACAATAGAACCAACTCCAACAATCGTCCCTCTTTAATTGTCAACAAAGTTCATAGTCCCACCATCAATATTTAAGAGTGAATAAAAGTATGAGAAATAATTACTCATTTTCCTGTAATAAACACTATATATATACCATTTAGTATTGTTATTATTATGGATTATTCTCTATGAAATCATCAAATAAGTTTTTTTATAAAACATATACTTTTTAGTTGATCTATGTTAGAAATTAAACACTTTGGAATCCAAATTTGGATAATTTAGAAAAAAATTAAATAATGTTATAGAATTAAAATTATTTGAAAAATAATAATGTTTATCACCAAAAAAATTAGTTAGTATCATACTAAAATAATTTTCATAATGAACAAAAATAACACAATTAAAATAATAAAATATTAGACATATTTTTCTTTATTAAATCATGAAAAATATAATTCCTTCACGACTTAGGATATTGGATATTGTAGTCAATTTGATGTTTGTATTTAGCATCATTTTTATTACTAAGAATATTTCCAATTTATTACTCCATCATTGAAAGATTAATAATAAACATCATTGAAGTTTTAATCTCAGATACAAGATAATTTATTCTATTATTATTTTGTGTAGAGAAAGAATCAATAGAAACTAATTTTTAAATGATATAATAAATTTATTTAAATATAGAATATTTTTTAATATTTTTAAAGTAAAAATATTTTCTTGGTAATTTATTTTATTTCTTAAAATAATCATATTCAAATTTAATTATAGTGTAATACTTATTCAATTTATCAAAATAATATTCATCACTATCATGAATAGATGAATAAAATTAATATGGATATTTATTTTGAACCATAAATCATATGTTTTCTTATTATTTAGAATGGTCATTTGTAAAATCATAATTAGATACATAGATTAAATATTAAAAAGTACTCTAAGTGAATTCCATATACATTTTACCTTTTTCTTTTATAATCTACCATTTTTTATATTTTATTTTGATTTATTATTATTTTAAAATAAGGAATAATCTGATATTATATTCTTGAGTTTCTTATATTTATAGTACATATATTTTTTTGAAAATTACATTATTATTTTTTTTGAAATTATTAAAAGAAATTATAAACTCGGTTTTCCTTTTATATATATAGTTGAATGTTTTCTCAAACTAAATAATTCCATCATTAAAAAATTTAGTATTTAAATTTACTTTATATGATGAAACATTAAAGAATTCATTGTCTTTATTCACATCCTTTTCAATAGTCACTTTATGAGAAGCACTTTTCTTCTTAACTAACTTTTTTTTATCCTTATTAGACTAAATTTTAGCCCCATATATCATTAAATTACCAATAATATATTTAATTTTTATTTTTTTGATACGTGTTAAATTCTAATAGTTTTAAAATTTGAACTCAATCTTCATGGAAAAAATATTAAAAAAATTAAATCTTAATCTAGCTAAAGAATTTAAATTCCAAACATAGAAATACATTTAATAATTTCATATAGTCTTATATTCATATAAGTAATGAATTATCTTTAAAAAATTCTAAAATTATCAAACATTAGGTTAGAATTATTTTATCTCAACTGACTAACGTTATATGCACCTTCATTAGAAACAATAATAATCTCCCATTTTTTTAAGTAGAAGAACATTAAGAAACGATGTTTAATTTATCAAGACCATTACCATGGATAAAATCATTTATTAATATAGAATTTAAATCATTCTCATCCACTTTAGAGGCACTCCATATCTTTAATTCATCGGTAGGAATTTTAGTTAGCATCATAACTTTTATAAAAACTTCAAATCCTAATTTTTTAATATAGACAGTAATCATAGTCTTCTAAACCCAATAATCATCTCTATTAAAATATATTTACCCAATAACAAGCATTCCATATTTAAGGCCTAACATTTAATTTAAGAAATATTATGTTATAAAATATTCAGAATTTAGAACTTAAAGGTTGATCTTTAATACCCAATGTTGTTTTATTTATTATACAAAATGAATAAATAAGGTGTTAAATTGAGTTCTTTAATTTAAACTTATAAAATTAAAACTACTCTTTTGAATTTACTTTTGTGGTTTTTCATTTCAATTTATATTCACTGCTAAAAATTTTAAAAAAAAAGTGTAGGATGAGGATAAGTTTTACAATGGTTTGGGTCACCAAGAAAATCCCCAACTCATTCCACCAACACCAAATATATGATTGATGATTTTATTCATGTTTCTTTCAATCATTGATCCTTATAGCTTAGTGAAAATATGTAACACTTACTTTTTATAAGACTAAGAGCTATCAACCTAACTCTTTTATAACAAAAACTCATAAGGTCTTCACCCCACACATGGTATAAGAAGTGTGTACTTATAAAGAAAGTAGACATGGTATATTTAGAATGACATTTATGAACACAAAATTAAATAGAAACATAATTGATAGTAGAATGGTCATATTAGTGAAAAATATTTGGAAAATTATAATAACTCTTGAATCAGATCAATAAAAATATCAAAAATCGTCTTTTTTTAGTTTAATATTTTTTATATCAATAGTATAAAAGTAATAAAAATTTTCTTAATTTCTTTTTTATTCACGAGTCACTTATTCATAAAAAAAAGAATTATATTAGTATTTTCAATTACATTGTATATTTTTATATACCATAAACATCCTCAATTTTTTTCAAATTTAACAACTTTTATTTTTCTATTCAAGAAAATAAGAGAATATCTTTAACAACCTTATGAAAAATATAAAAAAATATAATTATTATTTTCCAAAAAAAATGGTTATGTTACTTGATCAAATATCTTATTAGTAATATCATTAAATTCAAATGAATATTTTAAATTCAATTAAATATATACCACTGGTAAATCAATATCTAAAAATCTTTGTGTAAGTTAATATTCTTAGAAATTGAGTTATGTTGGTGAAACTTGAATATCCATCTTCATATAAGATTAAATCGTACTTTCATGAGAATGAATATAAATTTTTATAGTCTTTGTAATAATATATTTCATGAAATTGATTCATGTAAGTGATAATATGACATAAATAAGTGAGTTCTATTATTTTTATAACAGTAAAACAATACATTAATTGTTTTTATAATGTTTATCTCACTAAAACCCCATCATGTAAATAAAACTTTACAATTCAATTATGTAAGAATGAATGCACAATTTCAATTCTTATGTATGATTATAAAATACTTTTGTAAATGAAATCTTTAAATTTTAAAGTTAATGTACGTTTGAAAACTCTTCATATAATATTAACTTTAACTTTAACATATTTTTTATAATGATAAATAAATTTATAAACTAATTTATTCTATTGAGAATAAGTATTCTATAAAAATTATTATAAATTTACAAAATCTAATATATGATTATATGTAAGTTTTCATACTCAAAGTATATTTTTTATTATAGGTATTAAGTTATTGTGAACTCCAAAAATAAGATATGTTAAAACTAAATAAAATGAAAAAACTCTACCAATATATTCTATAAAAACTACATCCTTTTCACTAAATTTTTTTGTATCAATGTTTATTCAAAACATACCACCTGATATAAATTTCTCATTTCTGGTGCATTTAAGGTGTTTAAGGGTCTAGATTTTCCAAAAACCTTCCTTTGTATTTTTTGTGCCTTGGGGGTATTTGGGGCCTATTCTTTATTATTTATAAGTTTCTTTAATTGAAAAATTAATTTTTCTCCAAATTTTATTTACCCTTATGTAGGACTCCCTTCTTATATAAAATTAAAATCATTCATCCTTAAGTTATTCACCCTTTCTATTTTAAGGTCATTTATAAAGTTCCTTATACCCATTTTTAAACCCTTTCTACAAACGAGTAATAATGATTTACCTTTACATGGATCCCAACTACATGATGGTAAGATATTTTTGATCTATCATATGAGGTTAATCCCAAGATCTTGTAAAGGAAACCTATTTTACATAAGGGTAGTTATGAACATGTGTAAATTTCATCCTAGTACACATAAGGGTGAATTTATCCTCACATGAGTGTAGAGAATCTATGAGGGTGACCACATCTTAGTTTAAGGAACGGTGGTGGTTTTGGTGAAACTATCTAGGAAATATGGGCATAGTGAGAATGAATTTTTTAGTTTTTTTTAATGTAATTAATTTTTATTAATTTTTTGGAAGGTTATCCATTTTGTATTGGCAGTGATGATGGTAGTGCACCATAGAGACTGAAATTCGCACAGTGAAGGGAATTTTACAATGGTATTTTTTCTACTTGAAATAGAAAATGTGGAAAACCCCTTGGTGAACATTTTGATGAGTGTTTCACCAAAACATTCCACCTATGATAAATGGTTATACCACCACATTGTATATATATGAATGGTTCCATGTGAGGATGAGGTAAGGTGCACTCTAGTTTCACATAAGGAGGATGAAATAGTGAGAATAGGGTCTCTACATTGTGGTATTCAGCGTGGAGAAATGAAATGTATAAACAGATTCCACTATTTTGTGGTCCTAGGTGTGATGGAGGTCAAGGAGATTTAAATTTATTTTTAAATATTCATGATCTTTAGGTATTCAATTTTTATTATATCCAAATCTACCTTAACCAAAATCACTACGGTATTAAGGGATGTTAACATATATTGGAGGAGGAATTTCTAACTTCCTCTATAATTAAAGGGTATGAAATCCCTTGGTTTGGATTTTTTCTTCTTATCTCAAATTATCACCAACACCTAGTCCTATCAACACCCTCTATTCACTTCCTTTTAGTATATAAACCTTTTGGTTCATCCATATTTAAGTATCATGAATCAAGGTACTCTCAGTTATCCTCTTCTCATTATCTTTGTTTTCTTTTCTTCTAGAGTATTTTTTTAGAAGTACTCTCCTTTTTTGGTTTAAGGTTTGATCAATAATTTATGTTTTATTATTGTGGTTAGGTTTTAGTGAGATTTTCTTTATCTTTGGGGGTGTTTGATTCCACAATTCTTCCATTATGAGCGGTGTTTTCCTTAAAGATATGAATTAGGGTATGGGATTCATTAATTTACTTTTTATATAAAGGGTAGATGTATCATTATTTATCTCCTTTGTTAATATTGGAATCAACCATAATGGATATGATAATGTGAAAAAATAGATGAATAATGTAATGTGGATTGTGATGTCATGATCGCGTGTGATTTATTTTTATGTTTTTATGCCACATGATTTACTAGATGGTGTGTTGTTTATTTACTACAAATTTTTTTATCATGGTTAGTATGCTTGAAATTATATAAAAAAAATAAATATTTAATTATTAAGTGATTAATGAATGTATCATGTAAATTGATTACTATTCTTCATTGAAATTCATGAAATATAGAACTTAGACTTGCAGTATGTTGAGGGTTGATTCTTAGTTATAGATATATATTTATTATAGGTATCTTATTTTTTCTTAACAATTTCATAATAAACCAATTAATTAAATATGTTAATAAAATTGTTGTTTTTTAAGATAATTTAGTAGGGTTGTGTGAGCCTATCCTTTATTGATAATGGCTTATAAGCCTTAGTGTTATGGCCTTAGTTTCTTTGTGAGTGTGTCATGCTGAAAATACTTCTCCTAATTTGTATATATGCTATAGGATGGTTGATCCACAATCTGAATTGTGGATAATAATAGGGTTGGTATATTAGTGAATAAGGGGATTGGTTTCCTTGGGTTCTTAGGGTGGATCAATATTAGTGATGATTGGATGGAATGTATTATATGTAATGGTGTCAAGGATGAAATGGGGGAAGTTGGTATAAATTGATAGTTTTTTATTGGTTCTTGATTAATGATTTATTTTAAATAATTGGTTATCTATATATCATTTGTTATGGTCTCCAACTACTTTATGTTGTTTGTCTTTATGTATGAAAATTGAATCTTTGATTTTGGCATCTTAAGATGGGTGCTAGAGTACTCAAAAATTATATAATGGAAAATGGATTAATAATGAAATCATGGGATAGAGTGTATTTAATGTAAATAATTAAATATGATAAATTCCATAAATTTTAATGTAAACCATCATATGCTTATATTGATGTGAAAAGATCATGGATATTAAATTCAGAAATTGAATAATGATTATGGAAGCATGTTGTCTAATAAGGAAATGAAATGGTTAAACCATGAGTGATGTTGTTTTAATGAAGTATTATTAATTTTTAAATTGCTCAATAATTTTATTAATGGTTTTAAAAATTGATACTTGTGTGCATGTTTGAGATTTAGACATTAGTGGTGGTAGTTTGGTGTCTTATGGGATGGTAGCTATAGTTGGGCGTAAGGATAAGTAGTTTCCCTTATTGTGGGAGTATGTGATATATTCTTATATTTTTATAATTTTATATTCCTTGTAAATCTAGTTAGTAAGGAAACTAACATCCAAATATTATTAGGGGTGTTTTTTCCAATATCTAGGTTGGTGAGGGAATTAATGGTTGATTACTCTCTCTCTCCCTCTCTCCCTTTGGTTTTAGTATATTATGAGGTCTTGTCGGGGCTGTGATGGACTAAGGTATAGCATATAGACTCACATGATATGTGATGGATATCATTTTACTATACATTTATGTGTTGGATATGATAGATTAATATTATAGCACATACTTTAATCTATCTATGGTGACTATGATTTCCCACAGGTGTACATAAATGGGTCATAGAGGGTTGAGGTATAAGTCATGATGCACGTGTTGTAGTGGATTCTGAACTTACACTTGTTTATGGATAATATGATGATGAAGAATATATGGTAGATGATGTGTTTCAAAAAATGCAGATCTTAATATATTTTCATGGGTTAGTGAAAGATGATTCATGGAAGGTATCAGCATAGGACATGAGTCGATGGGGTATGAAAGTGACACACCATTGGTGAAGTGGAAGTGGGGTATCTTTCATCTACATATATTTTTTTGATATATAATTATTAATTTTATGTGTTACTTGGGGAGATAT
Organism: Viscum album; assembly: GCA_963277665.1. NCBI lineage: Eukaryota > Viridiplantae > Streptophyta > Magnoliopsida > Santalales > Viscaceae > Viscum > Viscum album. The sequence goes on from OY728129.1 coordinate 1,136,800,157, forward strand.
CCATGGTGGATATGGGAGATATTTTAACCTAGTTTAGGAGATGATTTTTTTTCATTTTTTATTCACTAGGCTTTATTATGCTTCTTTCACATTTTTCATGACAGATTCTAGGGAAGATCCTGTTGATTATTCATGTATAATTACCCAATATATATGTATATATATATATAAACTATTCTTTATATCTATGGTAATATTTGGTGATTTAGTTGGGATTTACTAGCTTAGATTGGTTGTTCAAGAGTTTTTAGGATCGTTGTCACTAGCTAGGATTTATTTTGGTACTTTTTAGTTGTTTCCAGTTATATGACATTACATTTATGTATTGGGTCACTTTTTTTACGCATGGTGTTGATTGGTGGATCTTTTATTATCTATTATTCCTTAACTTTACATAAATAGGGTAATTCCTATCATTTAGGATTATATACCATTGGTTCTAGTTTCTAGTCTATAGCCGATTCGAGGTTCACATCAAGGTTTTAATCCCTCTTTTCATTGCTGGCCTAGGTGGGGTTCCAGATAAGGGGGTTCATGAAATAGTGATATCAAAGCTGATAGTTGAGAGATATGATGGAGTTTAAATATAGTCACTAGTGAGTGTGTATAGTTTTGTAGGGAAACAATATCTGTTGGATATAGTACATTATGTAAACAAGGAATACCAGCTCAAATATGAGTATTTAAGACCCCATGTGATCAGACTTAAGGACCTTCAAGTTTACTAAAAATTCTAATAGAAGTGATGCTTCTTATGGTGTAAATACGTAAGGATTATGTGTCATTATTTTCGATTCCTATGTTATAATTGGGTAGAAAATAGAGATTAGGGTAATCTGTATTTAATAAATTAATTAACCCTAAATATTCTATATCCTAGGTTTTGGTGTCCCTAAAAAATTTTCCATTGTTTTTATAACTCTAAGTCAACATCCCTATCATATTTTTGTTAAATATGTTAGTAAATATATTCCAAAAAATATCCATATAATGGAGTTTATTGTTTATGAAAAATGGAGCTGGTAATTTCAAGAGTTTCAGTTCCAGGTCCAATAGAAGTATGAAAGTGCTATTTTGGATTGAGAGGTAGAGGATTGGTTGGAGGAGGTGGAGATTTCCTTTAGTTTTATTTGTTCTCAGAGAGAGCACTCGATTTCATTGGATATTAATATTATCTATGGGGTAGCTTAGTGGTTGTGTTTCAGGTTCCACAATGATTCTAGTGACTTGGATATTTCATGGGAGAAGTTTCATGATCATTTTTAGGTTGAGTTTCTTTCCTTGAATAAAAAGACCGATTATTGATAGGATATTCTTACCCTTAATCATGGAAGTTGTAGCAGAAAAGAGTTCATCATATGATATAAGAACCTCTTGTCTTGTACATCAGTCTTTTTTATAGATGATGAGGTTGGGGTAAATCAATTCAAGGAGGCTTTAAATCCAAAGATCCAGTTGTAGGTCATCCTATTTATGTTGAAGAAAAACCTGAAGGTGATGGTGAGGGTAGAAGTCCCTGATATGATTCTAACCAAGATAAAATAATCTTAGGAGTGGAGTTATAAATACTCTCCACAAAGAAGATATGTGTACAAAAGTTCTTACTTTCTAAGTCAAAAAAATTTTAGAAAGTGAGGAGTTAGTTCTATCCTTATTTATCTCATTTCTTGGGGTTTGTGGTTTTCAGACCCCAACCAATATATTGGGTGTGGTTTGTTATTCTTGTAGAGGTCATTCCCATCAGAAGTGAAAGTGACTTACCCTATTAGAAAGTTAGTATAGATATGGAATCACACTTCAGGCTATTACATAGCTACAGTATCCTCTATGATAGTATCACTATAGTGGTCCAGCTTTTGATCAGTAGTGAAAGGATAGGGTGAGAAGAGGACAACCCCATGATGCCCATTCTTCTTAGGGACAATGAGCTGATCATGGTCATGGAGGTGGTCTCCATCATGTTTAGAGATGTCGTGGAAAAAGACGTGGTAAAATACATTCTTTAGAGTTTCCAATTATTGGTGATACAGATGTTGTGTGAACTAATATTGGATTTTTTTTCTACTTATGTATATGCCTTGTTTGATTTAGTATCTATGCACTCCTTTATTGCACCTTCCTTAGTCCACACTTTAGGACTTGAGGTAGAGAGACTTAAAAACCCCTTGGTATTTACTACACCAGTTATAATAAGAGTTATCTTGTGTGATGTGTGTAGTGATAGTGATTTAGTATTTGGATATAATCACTCTTTTTTATATTACCTATGTTTTCATATACATCCATATGAAAACATTATCATCATTTATTATCTATATTTAGTGCATGATATTGTGGATTACTTTAGGAGGTACATCATATTTTATGATGTTGGTAGAGATCAGGATATGTTTATTGGCGATTGAGACCCTTGGATGTGTTGGAGGTGTATTGAGTTTCTATCTTACTTAATGGTCAATATGTTGTTGATTTTAGTAAAGGATCTACTGGTGGTATTTCCCAGGTTTTTATAAGAGTACCCTAATATCTTTTCATAATAGGTTTAGATTCTACCCCATTGACATGAGATTGATTTTGGGATAGATTTTTATTCATGAGTCACTCCTATATCATTGTATCTATATAGTATTTTCCCATATGATTTGTTGAAGATATAGATTCATAATGATGATCTTCTATTGATAAGATTAATTTAACCTAATGTATTACCTTGGGGTGACATAGTTCAATTTATGAATAAAGAATATTAAGATGTATGATTTTTTTATTGAAAACTATCACTTAAATCAAGTGATATTGAAGAACCATTTTCATATTCCATGGATAAATTATTTATTTGATTTATTAAAGGGATATTTTTATTTATCAAAGATTTATTTTTGGTCAGGATGTCACCATATGTGGGTGAAGGATGTGGATGTCCTAAAGACTACTTTCAGATTCCATTATGGGTATTATGGGTATGTTTTGATGTTGTTATGTGTGACCAATGCTCTATCCATGTTCATGGGAATAATGAATTTAGTGTTTAGTGAGTTTTTAAATCAATACTTGGTGGTGTGTATTGGCAATAACCTTGTTTTTTATTTGTATGAGGATGAGCATATAGAGCATCTATGAGCTATTTTTGGAGTTATCCATCATCAAAAGCTATTTGGGAAGCTATAAAAGTGAAATTTTTATGACCATAAGGCCCAATTCTTGTGACATTACATGTCTTGGTTTGAAGTAGTTGTGGATTATTTTGAGATCTAGGTAATATTTTCTTAGTTAGCCCCCGATAATGTAACAAAGGTACATAGTTTCCTTAGTATTTACAATTGTTGTAGGATATCCATTCATGATGTCTCTTAGATTGAAACTCCTATGATAGCCTTAACTATAAAGTATCAATATTTCATGTAGATTGACTAGATTAAAGATACTTTTGATTATTTTAAAGAGAATTTAGGAAGTGTTATGACCCTTAGAGTACTAGGGTAGATAATTGTGTTTGAGTTTCTTTACGATGCTTTTTATATTGTCTTGGGTTGTGTTTTGATATAGTAAAGTTTGTTTATATATTATGGGTAACAACAGTTACTAGCCCAAGAATGTAACTATTCTAATCAGGAACTTAATCTTGGTGTGGTTTTTTCTCTAAATTTATGGAATAATTATCTCATTAGTTAGTATTTTGTGGTCTTCCCATATCACAAGATCCTAAGGTATGTCTTTTCCCAGTGTACATTGAATTTTTTGGAAACAAATTCGGATGTAATTCTTACAGGATTCTAAATTATTGATTTCTTAAACACTGGTAAAGGTGAATTTTATGGTTGATTCATTGATCCACAAGTAACTGGTGGTTTTGTTCGTGAATTTGGAGACTCATGGAGAGTGATGGAAGAGTATGTTATGGTGGCCCTTTATATGGGAGAAGTTTTTGGTAGAGGTTGTCTTTATTAGATGATGGTGTAGCATAATTTGGTTCAATAAGTGGAGGAGTCTTGGTTGGTGGATTCTAAGGTGTAGTTCTATAAAAATTTATTTTATTATCCTAAGAAATAGTAATAAGGATGTTCACCATTAGCTTTTATTTAAGAGATGATTTTTTCCTTTTATGTTGTGTGTGTTGGTTCTCTATGAGTTCCAAAGTTTTCCTTGGCAAGTTTATCCTAGTGTGTCTAATATTCACATTACATTCATTTTTATTTATGGTGGTCTGGAATGAAGAGATTAGTTTCATAGTTATCTCTCTATATTTGGTTTTACATAAGGTGAAGGTTCAGAACTGTATTCCTGGTGGTTTTCTTCCATCAATTGAAGATCCCTGGTGAAAGTGGGAGTACATATTAGTATAATTCATCAATAGATTTCCTCAAGCTCAAGGATGTTGTGATGTGATATGAGTTATTATAGAATTATTTATGAATTCTGATCACTTCTTAGCAATCAAGTAGTTAAGATTAGTATAGATTTTATCAAGGTATTACATAGAGGAGGTGGTGAGGCTTCATGGGAATCTAATGATGTTCTTCTCTAATCTTAATTCCAATTTTACATCTATGATTTGGAGAGGTCTACAAAATAATTTTGGATCTCAGTTATTCCTTATAACTATTTTCATCTATAGATAGTTTGATATATAGAGTGGAATATTCAGACTCTAGAATACATGACATGCACATGCATTCTGAATTTTGTAGGTGTATGGGCATTACATCTACCTTTAGTGGAGTACACTTATAATAAAAACTATAATATTACCATTGGTATGGCTCTGTTCAAAACACTATATGGTCAATCATTAAGATATTTTTTGTGTTGGACTAGAGTGAGAGAGTCAGCAATACTCATACTAGAATCGGTGTAGAGAATGATAGAGAAGGTTCAAGTTATTCATGAGTAGATAAAGGAATTTTAGGATCATCGTAAGTCTTATACTGATCATAGGAGGAGGAATGTAGAGTTCAAGGTTGGAGATCCTATTCTTAAAGGTTTATTCTTGTCATGGGTAGCAATGTTTTGTTAATGGGACTAATCTCTCTCCTTGATTTTATGCACCTTTCGATGTGTTCGTGTGTAGTAGAGGTATTTTTTATCAGTTAGTATTTCTTTCTAGATTATATGAATACATTTCATCTTCCATGTATTGTATCTTTTCTAGTATCTTTATGACTATTACCATGTCATAGATTAGGGTGAGATGGATGTTGAATATTTTGTGACCTTTGAGGAGAAGCATGTTTAGATTCGAGACTATCATAAGAGGGTGTTGCATGGGTGTGGTATTCCTTTGGTTCATGTCATGTGGTATTATGGTGGCTTGTAGGAGAGTACTTTGGAGTAGGAGTTGTATATACAAGCTCAATATTCTGAGTTTTTAACTTTTTGATCTTTATTGAGATATTATATGTAATATTATATTTACATAATAGTTTCATTCCCTTCCTTTATATGGTTATTGTGGATGGTTTTATTTTTGTTTGAGATATATTTAACCTAGGTGTGTGTTTATGTTTCTTTATATTCTGGTTTTATGGTTGTGTTCTAGATGTTGTGAGTTCCTTGAGAGGTATCTCGTGGGGTGGTTGTTTGGACCCCCTTTCTCATTCCTTCCTAGGTTGGTTTTAATTATCTAGGATAATAATTATTTTACTTGTATTTAATGTAAAGGTCTGTATTTTCCCACTTACCATAATATATTATTGTAATGAAAATAAAATTAGGGTGTTATAATTGATCATTCTAGAGTTCCCTAAGGTTAAATTCAGTTTATATTTGTTGTAGAAGATAATTCCTATAGTGTTTGAGGGTTAAAAAATTAATGGATCATAATTAAGTGTATTTTAATTTAATTTAAAATTATTAGTAAGTGATTTAATAGGTAGAGTTTGATTAATAACACATCCTAAAATTGTTTTCTAAAAAAACTTATCACTGTGTTTTATCAATCAAATTTCAAAAAGAAAAAAAAACAAAACAAATACAATATTCTTCCAACATACTTATTTCTGAGCTATAAATGGAAAAAAACCACTCCCCCAACCACCTTTTTAGTATTATTTTTAATTTTTTTCAAAATACCTTTTATATTTTGTTTCAAGTATTTCCTCCTTATAGAAAAACCTTATTTATCAACTCTATTTCACCTGAGTACTAAATATTACATATCTTTTGAGAGAACACATTAAAATGATTTTCTATTTTTTTCATTTCCAAAGATGAAGATATTTTATTTAACTAATTAGAGGTATTTTTTTAATTTTATTTCATACTTTTCTTCTATTTGTATTCTTCATTATTTTCCTGGCATTATTTTTTGGACCATCAATTCAAACTTCTTAACTTTATATTACGGTCCATTTTTAGTGTTTTATTTTTAATTTAATTTATTACATGAACGAATCTTATGTATCTCTTTGATTTTGGACCTAAGGTTGATCATATCCTTAGGTCTTGAATTAGATAGTATTAGTCTATAGTAAGTTTAAACATTCACCGAGTTGGAAAATTACTCCAATCTAAGAACATTGAAATCATAAGCACAACATAATCAAACTTAAAACCATAAAAATGGCTAAAAATAAAAATAATGAACCTGAAAAAACCATTCAAGAATTGGTTGTACAAGACATTAATTATAAACCAAATGGTATTAAATACCCAAACCTAGAAGCAGACTATGAATTAAAATCTAAATCAATGCACCTTATTCAAAAATTTCATAGACTCTCTAGTAAAGATCCAATAAAAACACTTTAAATAATTCAATGTGGTATATTAAACAATAAAACCAAGGAATGTTCCTGGATACTAAATCAAACTAATAGTATTCCTAATATCACTCGATTGAACTATAAAAGATTAGATGTACTATTTGAAACCTAAATATGTAACATTTTGGAATAATTTAAAACACCTTTTCATGTGGATATTTTTTCTAGCATCGAGGAACACTTACATTTGAAAAGAGATCTCAGGGGTCAATCAAGCATAAGAAGTGTCAATATGCAATAATTTTTATTTATTCAATAAGTTTTCCTTAAGATACTCACTTCACAAAATCAGTGAGAAACTCATTATCTAGTACTTTTATAAAGGCCTCACACATATAGAGAGGAGCATAAAGGTGGACGCCACCGTAGGAAGAGAATTGGTAGATAAAACATTGGAATCTACACATATACTAGTTAAAAAGATCGAATGGAACATGCAATAATTTGGTAATCTAGGTACAACATCTGTGATAGGAGTATATTAGATAATTCCTTCTTCTTTTGATAATAATTTAATTAATAATAAATTAGGTGAATTAACTACTATGGATATACATATTTCTTTGGAATAAAAGACATCGTCAACCACTCATTTAAGTCCTTGGGGAATTTTCCCTAAACTAGACCACCCTAGGGATTATTTTCCACATCTTCAAGAGATAGATTAGTGTTCCAGTGTCTTCTTTGTGAGACTATATCTGTAGAAAAAACACCCAACTCCCAATAACAAGTAAGATACCTTTTCTACAAGATAAAATCTAGGATTAAAAGATCATATGGGTATCAGGCATGGTATAGGGAAGAAATAAAGTCCCCCATCTTAAAAAATGATCAACATCATCCTCCTTACCAACAAGGTTTTCAATAAGCCCAGAAGAAATTTGAAACCCATGCATTAACAAGTAAATAACAACAAGGGTTTTACCAACCAAAGGAAGATTATATTACTGATGATATTCTGAAAAAAAAAATTGTTCTTAATCAATAGAATGAGATGAAGATTCAAGTTATGCAGTTAAGGGAGATAAATATGCAAATGATCCATATTGACAATGTTCTCCATGAACTGGTAAGTAAGAACTCCAGAAATATTCCTTCATAAGATACTCCAAATATCAAGTGGAATATTAGTTCCATCACACTAAGAACTAGGAAGAAAAAGACTAATATATTTGGTCCCCTCAATCAACTAGGATTTACCTCATCAAGGGATAATCCCCATTCAATACCAATGAATTAGTAGCCATATGAGAAAGAAAAAGGTATGTAGAATATTAAGGATGTTCCTCCTAAACACCTTCTATTTCCAAATAGAGTTGTAAAAACCAAGAATATATCTGAAGAGGTGATATTAAAATATATTTTGGATAAATTCAATCATGTTGAGATAAACATACATCTACTTGAATAAATCAATAAATATCCAAGTCATTCCATATTATTGAATGAAATGTGTACAAATATAAGAGGGGTAAAGGGAAATGGGTAGTTCAAAATTGGGAGCAATGTCTCTTCAATCATCACACCCACATTTTTATGCCTATAAAGTGAAAGGACCCAAGGACACTCAAAATTCTATGAACTATAAGGGAGTTTCCTTTCTCTGGTATTTTATGTTATTTGAGTGCCTCAACTAATGTCATGCCTTGATCAATTTTATCTTCCTTTCATTTTAGTGAGATAAATCCAATGGGGATTGTGGTGGAATTAGAATATAGGACCATGAAATACCTAGTATGATTCCTCAAGGATATAATACTTCGAGTGAGAGATATGATCTTTCCTACTGATTTTTAGGTGTGAAATATGGAGGATGATCAGGTAAATCCTCATACTCCCATCATTATTGGTAAAACCATACTAAAAACTACCAAAAAATAACAAATTTTCATGATGCTACATTTTATATAGTGTTCATAGATAAGATCATAAGATTTAACATGTTGGAATCCATGAAGTACCCCTCAGAAGACTATTCTACTCTCTTTATCTCCCATTATGAACCATGTTTTACTGATTCTCTAAATTTTTATTTTTAATATTTTTTAAATGGGAATAATTCTATTCAAATAGATATTTTGAGTATTGGGTTAGTTTTTATGTCATGAATTATTTACACACCTATTTATTATGCTTAATACACTCTTAGTTCACATTATTTTGTCGATTCTTATTCTAATTATGGGCATGTGCTTTCTGATTAGGACATTGATATTTATTTTTTATATGGTTTTCATGAATTATTCAATTATTTTGATAATGAAAATTCAAAAAATGAACATATATTGTGCTCATATCTCACTTACAATGTTATTTACATCAATATAGCACCCACCAAAACTAAAACTAAAACCATTGCCCTAAAATCTGTAATATTCATGCCAATTGAATGATGAAAATTTATTGATAATTATTCATAATATTCTCATCCATGAGAAAGAAACATATCTTTTAAATATTTTTAGGGAAAATATTATGGAAATTGGGTGGACATTATAAGATATACTATGTATTATACCCTCTATTTACATGCATATGATTCTTTTAGATGTTGGGGATAAACTGGTTAGAAAGACAAAAAAGATACTTAATCTCACATTATTAGAAGTTGTTAAAAAGAGGTAAAAACTTTACTTGAAGTGGGTATAATTTACCCCATTTATAAATCTTAGTGGGTTATCCCTATCCAGATTCTACCTAAGAAAACTGGTTTCTCTATTGTAAAAAATTAAAATGATGATTTAGTTAATATGAGATTATAAAATAGTTTGCGAGTGTTCATAGATTATAGGATACTGAATCAATATACCTGTAAGGATCATTTCCTCATTCCCTAAATTGACCAGATACTTGGGAGACTTTTGGGAAAGATAAAATATTGTTTCTTAGATAGTTTTTATAACTATTTTTAGGTTCCCAATATAGTACAGGGCTAGGAGAAACCAAATTCACCTACCTTATTGTTATATTTTCTTACTAAAGTATGTCATTTGGACTTTATAATACCCTAGGTACCTTACAGAGATAAATAGTTAGTATATTTTCTAATTTAATATAGAATCACATAAATATATTTATAGCCTACTTTATTGTGTGTGGTTCCTCATTTGATGAGTGTATCTTGAGTTTGGGTAATTTTTTTCATCATTTCATGGATACAATTTTTGTTTTGAACATTTAGAAATGCCATTTCATGGTAGATAATGGAATTTTACTAAATCGTATAGTATCATGGAATAGAATTGAGTTTGATAGATATAAGTTATACATTATTTCATATTTTCTATATCATGTATGTGTGTGTGATGTTTGATGATTTCTTGGACATAATGTTTTTTATCGACACTTCATTAGAAATTTCAGTAAGATCACACTACTCTTATCTCAAAAAAATTGAAAATATTTTGAATTCATTTTTTATAATTCTTTTAGGGTATAATTTGATGATATAAATAATATTCTTACCACCCCACTAATCATACATCCCCCATAGTGGGAGATTCCATTCAAGCTTATGTGTGATGCATAAAACATCCCAGTTGGAAGGATCTTATCACGAAGGGTAGAGGGAAGTCCACATGTGATTACCTATACTTTGAATACATTAAAATCAGACCAAAATAATTGTACAATAATAGAAAAGTATTTTATTTCAATAATACTTACTTTAGATAAAAAAAATTCTAATTTATTGGGATCTAAAGTAGTTTTTTCTAATCATGCAGCTTTATGGTACCTCTTGAAGAATCTAGATAAAAAGTCTAGTATTATCCATTAGATGCTCATTATTAAATATTTTTCATAGATATAAAGGATAATAAGTGTTTAGATAACTCATGGAATACCACATGAGTAATATTAATCACACATCAGAGGATGACACCTTGGACCAGGTACCACTTCAAGACACATTTCATGATGATCATCTTCATACACTCTCGAGTATGAATCCTTGGTGTGATGATTTAGTTAACTATATTTTTTCCTATAAAATAACTAAAAAAATAAACACAAAGTTAAAAACTTAAAGAGTGATTCAAGGTTTTATGTGTGGGGTTATCCCAACCTATGAAGCATATATAGTGACCAAGATGTTAGGATGTGTGTTCTTGATCATGAGTTTGAGTCTATTTTGAATTTTTTTCATAAACTTGTTTTGGTGCACACTTTAGACCCCAAAGGATAACTAAGAAAGCCTTATACTTTGTATTAAATTAGAATTGATTGTTACATGATGCCCATGTGTTTTTTAAGTCAATATCATGTTACCAACACACTGGAAACATTTCTAGGTGACATGAGATACCTCACCAGGCCATATAATTCTTTGATATTTTTCGATGTATGTAGAAGCAATTTTATGGGTCCATTTATTAGCGCATTAAATTTATTATACATTATAGTCTCTATTTATTACGTTATAAAATGAGTGGAGGTCAATTCCACTATGAATGAATATTCTCGTGTTGTAGTGTAATTTTTCAGGGATCATATTTTTTGAAAATTTTGAGTGCCAAAGGTTATCATCAGTGACCAATGGTCACAATTTTTCAACTAGAAATTGGATTTCCTCCTTCAGAAGTATGGGGTGACACACAAAACATCAAATCCTTACCACCCCAAAATATATGGCCAAGAAAAAGTTAAAAATTAATATTTAAATAATATATTAGATAAAATTTTCCATCTGAATATAAAGTATTAAAGGAATCACTTAGACAATGCACTTTGGGTTTATAGGATGGAATACAAGAATCTCATCAGGAATAGATCATTTTGGGAGATAAATAAATAAAACATGGATTTATCCCATTCATGAGATCAAAATAAGTTAAAACTTCAAGTGATTGAGGAGATACAATAATAATCATATAAGAAATCAAGTCTTAATAAAGAGTAATCAAATGACAACCATGACAATATAGTTCAGAAGACAGAGTCTATGATGGAGATAAATTCCTTTTCTATAGTTCGTGTCTGAAGATGATTCTGAATAAGTTTAATTCTATATGGTTAGGACCATATATTATATGTCATATTTTTTCTTATAGTTCAGTAGATATTACATAAGATGATAAATGAATGATCATTATAGTCAATGAGATATATTTGAAGAAATACTTTGAGGGACTTTCCACACATGTGATTGATGTAATCACACTGCTAACCCAATCACCACTTAATAACATCATTTTGTCCCTAAACCTATCACTTTTATGTTATATTTTCTATTTAAAATTCTAAATTTCATGAGAATATATCATTTCAAAGGGTGAAATTGGGTACAATTTAAAATTTTAAGTGTGGGTGAGGGGACAACATTTTGGGTAGATATTTAGGATTTTTAGTTTTCTTTTTTGTGTTTTATTCAAGAAAAACAATATAAAAAAAGAATAATAACTGTTTCATATGCTCATTTTTCTATGGAATATAAAGAAAAATAATTTTTTATTTTCCCAATATCATTGGTATCATGTTAATAAGGAGAGATATTTATGTTAAACCTTTGGTGATGATGTTTTATTTTTTGGAAAAACATGTTTATGTCTTATGATTGTTGAACTGATCTTCATGAAAAGGCATGTATTGATGGGTGAAGGAACATTATCTAAACCATATATGGGAACTATTGAAGTTTTTGGAAATTCCTAGAAGTTTTCCAAATAGGATCTAAGGGATTTTGAGTGAAATATATAATTTTCTAGATTAATGTAAGTGATTTATCTACATATATAAATCCACATAATTGATTCCACTATGTAGTTGAATGAAAGATATAATTGAATATTTCAGCATAGCTGATTCTACTATATATGTGAATTTAGAACTCACAAAGGAATTTGGGATAATGTAAGGAAATGTTGTGATATATTCAAATACTAATGCATAGATGAAGTGAACTACATAAAGGGAATGATACTGTATAGAAAAATTTCCAATGTATACTAATGGAGATTCACATAGTCTATCTCATACATGGGGGAATTTTATAGGAGCACTATGAATCCAAATTCTGACATGTGAAGATCCATGAAAGGGAATTTAGTAATGTATACAAATGGAAATTCCCATAATATAATTTTACATAAATACTAGGTGAATTTATTCAAGTTTCTATATTTTATATCTGAATAAAAAACCCAAAATCAGATGATGCAAGTGTAATGTTCTTCATGAATCATCTATCTTGATCAAACTAATGATCATAACTCAAGATAAGATAAAAAGGAATGAAACAGCCCAGAGGGAATCTGTTAGTACTGAGATAAGATATCCACACCACATGCTACATGTTCCATGTCACATTATATGATACCATAATGAAATAGAGTTACAAACTACATGCTATAGGAGCCATCTCACCATGCTTACATGGAAATATCAAGAAAACTGAAATCCATGGATTTCATAAAATTTTATATAAAGAATAAGTCTATGATATTTCAAATATCACAATAAAAACATATGTTGAGTCTAAAACCGGTCTTTATAGAAGATTTATATTGATACTTTGGATCATGATTTTTGAGCTTTGAATGAGTTGTTCCATTCAACTTATATTCAAGAAAATTTATATAACGATTATGAAAACATTACTCATAAAAAATTAAATGAATATAAAATAACAAGATATATAATACAGATAAGTGGTGTATGAGAGAATAGATATGTTATTGTATCAAAAAATGATCTTAGATCTGGTATAGGATATTGTTATATGAGGAACGAGAAGAAGATATTATTCAGATGAGTTTAAGTTGAGGTCCATACATTCATCAGTGGTCTTTCTTCATGAAGGTGTGGTTTTTTATTGATGTGAGACATTAACTAGTTAATGCCATAAATTTTACAAGTTCAATTTCATACCCTTTCTCAAGTTACCTGTGATAATAAGAAGGTTTTTTTGTGCATGGGATAATAATCATGAAACATGGGGTATGTACTCATCTACAAGGAGGAAAATTTCATTAACAAATTTTTTGTCTCTATTTTTTGCATCAGTGATAATATTGAGAGAGGGGTGAAAAAGAAGTATGATAGTTTGAGGGTTTTTATTTTGGTATGCACACTGATTCACCCCCCTCCCCCCCCCCCCCCAGTGTGTATCACTCTTCATGTGATCCGTTAATTGGTATCAGATCCGGATTTACTCTATTTTTTATCAAGTGTATGATATAGATCAAAAAAAATTAAACAAGGAGTACAAACTTTTGATGGTAAAGGATTTCAATATTTAAAATAGATAATGGTACCTAACATTCTCTCATTGGGTTTTTATAGCCTTGATTTCATTCAATATTGATTTAATTTTCCAAATAAAAACTTTTTGTGGTCTCTAACTGATGGAATAATTATTGAAAATGATGGTAAGGCTAAGAATGTTTTATTATATTCTTTATCATAATGGGAGATGATAATTTTCATGGGCTTCAGAGCATCTAATTCTATTTGGAAGAAACATCATAGTATTTACAAAGGAAATATAAAGATATAATATGTAAATTTGTATATTAGTCAATGATAATTTTAAGATTCCATGATATAGGAGGATAAAACAATTAATGAATTATTTACTAGGGTAAATCTGATAGTGATAACTATTATAGGATTTAATGAAACACTTTAAGACTCTAAAGTTGTAAAAAAATTGATGATAATATTTTTAGATAAATTTTATGTTAAGATCCTAGCACTTAAAGATAGATATATTGATGACTTTACCATTTATGAACTTTATAGCACTAACTAAGAAATGAGAAGATGACCTTCTCTTAAAAATAAAGAACAAAAAGAAAAGGAAATTACTTTTAACTATTTCAAGGGTGTAAATATTGAAGAGAATCAAGATTTGTTGAATGAATAATATAACATTGAAGATTATGTAGAGACCTGTAGATATCCAAAGCTTGACGTACATGGAAATTACATTACTTTTTCAGAATATTTAATACATGACAAAAACAGGTGCCCAAAGATCGTATTAGTTTAGTGTCTTTGGAAACTCGGAACGTAATCTTCTAATCATGGTGAAAGATCTTCAAAATCTCCCATAAAGATATTCCCCTTTTGGTTTTCTTACCTAAAACCTTTATTTATATCCTGAGGAAAAGAAAACATTAAAAGGGTGAGATCAAATGCTCATTAAGGGTAAATATAGAGAACATAAAACAATCCACAAACATTTGAATGCAAAAACTTGAACATAAAATCTAAACATAAAAATCTTGAGAAAATACATAAATCTTGGAAGTAGTAAGGCATATATAATAATGGATCATAAATCATGATAAAATAGCATGGGAATAAATCATGTAATTGTGGAAACCATTAAGCACATGTTATGATTTCTATAGTATCCAAGGCATTACTTCCATGACCATCTTAGTGGAAAAAGTCCCTTTCTGAATCGAGTTCACTCCTTGTTTCAATCCTGTAACACTGAACCAGATTAACTTATCATTCCAGCCATGTCTATCTGATGAGATATAAATCTTTACCCAATGCATTGGAGGGAGATATAGGTCCCACCCATCTCATAATGAAATGATTCTTACTTCTTCCACAACATGAACATAAATCATTCATCATTACCCAAAGTATAAAATGGGTTTCATAAACATCATCCCATCATAACATAATCCATACAAAAAATGGATATCATTTCATCATAAGAAACTTGAAACCATGTAAATAATAGAGACATTATACTTGAAACATACACATATGAAATAATGCCATCTTATATGGAAAATGGTTTTGATAAAACACTTGAAATGAATTATTGAGGAATTTTTCCTTTTTCTTTAAAATCATTTTCTTTTCTCAAAATGGCATACAATTTTAAAAGAAAGGGATTTTGTTGAAAATAATCATGAAATACTGTAGAGTAAGTTTCATGAAAATAAATCGTTATGAAACCGTAAAAATTCGTTCATGCCGTATAAGTTAAAAAAAACATTCTTCTCGTACTTTTGTCGGAAAGTCAAAAAAGTATCTTGTACGACAAAAGATTCCTTACATACCATGTAGTAAAAGTCAAAATGGATGAAAAGGAATTTAAAAATACATGAAAACATTTATATAAAACATGGACATGGATGATAACAATAACCCCAGTAAATACTTACAAATAAACAATCTCGGATAAAAATGAGATTGGAAAAGTTATCCCTTACCTTATGTCTGATATGCTTCATATGTATCCGAACCTCCTATATAATGATTTAAATAATGTCATTGACTTATTAAAGAATCATATTAATTTTTATGATATCATATATAGTTTACTTATGACTTTATATTACCAGTTCTTTTGTAAATTCGATGTAAAATAAGCAATTTGGGTAAAATCGTTTCATTTATTGTACGTGTTTCAACTTGTTGTTCTTGATATTATTACTTATATCCTGATTTACTTAATTAAAGAATGTAAAAAATGATTTATATATAATATATATTCATAATATACATATATATATGTGATATTTCGATAAATGGAATGAAATACACCATTCATGGAGACGGTAGGTCGTACGTACGCATGAACGCTGTTTTCGTTTCCTTATTGAATTGAATGGAATTAAGTAGATGACATACATATATATATATACATAAATAAAGTATGATTATTATGTCATATATTTCATTATTATTCATTATATATACATTATAATCATTCATGAATGGTTAACATGGAGAATGAATCTCATCACGTCATGGAGACGGTAGTCCATACGTACGCATGAGCGATGATATCATTCTCATGATCGTGGAATTGTATTTAAGTGTATGTATAATATATTAGAATCAATATCACTTTAAAATAATCATATATAGTTATTTATTTACACCATTATACCCATTCAAGTAAGGTGGTGGTCGAAAACAGATTACACCACGGCGTGGAGATGGTATTATGTACGTACGCACGCACGGTGATTTCCTTTTCTGTAGGATGGATTGAAGGTGAAATATGGTTCTTTAATATTTATAATAACATATCATTATATAATTAATACTCATGTTATTAATTTATAATGAGACAACTAAATAAGAAGAAGTAAAAGAAGAAAGAAACTTGAGAGAATCGGAAGAAGAGATTACCTCTTCTTCGACGCACCTCCTTTAAGCTTCCTCTTAAGGAAGTAGAGTTGGTCTTTTGAGAAGACCAGAACAAACTTGAAATTGTGTGTAACACGATCGAAGATTAGTGTTTTGTATACTGCAAGATAATACGGTGTTTCATATAGAAAAAGCTAATTTTGGTGTCACGTATAACACAGGACATCAATGAAATTAAAAATAATAATTCTCATAAAATCTTGGGTTGTTACATTCTACCCCCCTTAAAATGAATTACACCCTCGAAATTCGTTGGGGTTATAAATCGTTTACTACTTGAAATTTTCTTTAATAGAAACCCACATTGTAAAAAGTAATACTAAAGCTTAATTTTAAAAACTAATGTATGAAACGTAACAGTTACCCAAATTAACTTATCCCTGGGTTTTCACATAGGAGAACATAGGTGAAAATATGGATATGGAAGAGAAATATAACCATCAAGTTCTGATGGAGAGTGGTAGAGAACATGGCTATGAAAAATACAATAATCACAAAGCCATAAATTTGTGATGACCTAATGTACTATCTGATTTATCAGATATGAGAGTACTAGAACAACATTTTTGGTTTCCAAGATCATTTCCCTAACGTTGATGAACTTTTACATAAGGAGAAATACTTACTTTATTTTAGTGTAATATCATTGTTGGTCATTCCATGAACAATTTCCACTTCATCTCTATTTAAAGAAATGAAGCTGAATTTTTCATTCATGAAGTGTTATTAGATCATGCGATAGAATGATAAGTCATCCCATCTGTTTCTATCACAAAAATGTTAGCATAAGTTATTAAATATACATAATTCCATCTATGGTGACATTAATCGTATGTGATTCCAACAATGGACTTATACTTTATCTATCATACCGCTTAATAAAATAAAACTAGTCTCTACTAACCAGGGACTTCCTGTAGATCAGTGGTATGCGATAAAGGCCTGCTGCACTTCAGTTGTGGGTTCGATTCCCACAGCCTTGTCCGACGTGACGGGTTGTTGCTCGTCCTACAGGTTTTCCTTTTTCTAAAACTACATTATTATAACATTCCATAAACAATATAGAAAAAAGCTCTAGCCTTAAACAATTCTATCTGATGTCTAACTTAATCCATTCCAACCTTTAAGCTTATCAAAAATACTTCTATCCAATCTTATAGTATAAAGAAAACTATTACTAGAAATGTCATCAACCAAGAATGTGAATACCATCATTTGTCTCCCATATAAGATATATCTTGTTGGTCACATTCCAAACATGTTAATACCTTGATCATTTATTCTCTTGAAAAATGAATACCCATTAAACCTTAGTGAAAGCATGAATGCTATCAAAAGTTAACTCTTTCCAAATACCAAAATCCCAAAAATTTTATATACTCAAACCATGATATCACATTGTCCTTATATCAGCCATGAGCTCACCAATACTATAAAACATCTCATTATCTTCTAATTCCTTCATTATGCGCATATCATCTACTTTCCAAAAATATATGAATTAACCTTTCATGGTTACCAGTACCATTCAACATATACTTTCAAATACTTTAGGAAAAACAATAATGTAACAATCCTTATATGTGTCTTTATTCCATAGTACCATTAAATTACCTATACAACATAACTCTTGATAAACATACAATCATTCCACTACCTTCTTAAACCACTGACTGAGCTTCATCATTTCTTTCATCTCATATATCATTTGTAGTCTCTTCATCATCAACAACATAAATACTACCCATATGACCATGCTGATTCTCTTCATAAGATTTTACCTTAGGGAATTGGTTTGCATAATTCCCATAAATTCCACATTTAAAACATTTAACCACTGTTGATGTATTAAAAATACCATTATCCTTGTCCATGGTGTTAACTGAACCTTTTCCTTTACAATTACTGGCTTTTTGTCCTTCTTTTTCACACCCAAAGCATCTTCCAGTTCCTTTGAAACATTTTCTTTGATTCCTCTTCCCACATTATTTACATGAGGGGAATTGAACTTTCTTTCCTCTATGATCATCATGAAACTCCATATTTCTCTTATTAGCTGAGTCGAGATACTTACCAAAGTTGATATTATTGATCATATTATGAGATTTCTTATTAGGCATAATAATGATTTTTAGACTTCCATATCCAATTTCATTTGGTTTCTCATGAAGAATATCATTCCATTGTCCATCATATCCTTCATTATTGTGAATCTTCCTATTTCCAGCCATTTTCTAAAACCCAAAAAGAATAGTGTGAGTGGCAAAAATCATGCTAGGAAAACAGGATAATAAAGGGGGAGTACCTTCAATATATAACACCTTAGGTTTAATTCTAATATCATTACCGTAATTCTAGGACTATAACCTATACGTATACTTAACCTTAGAGACATCCCTAGACATACCTTATAAATATCTCTAGGGATCTCACTAAAGTTCTCGCATCCTAGTTTCCAAAGGTTAACTAAACCTTCACTCTGATACCAAATGCAGAGACCCAAATCTTGACGTACATGGACATTACATTACTTTTGCGGAATATTTAATACATAACAAAAATAGGCACCCAAAGATCATATTAGTTTAGTGTCTTTGGAAACTCAGAACGTAATCTTCTAATCATGGTGA
Organism: Viscum album; assembly: GCA_963277665.1. Lineage (NCBI taxonomy): Eukaryota > Viridiplantae > Streptophyta > Magnoliopsida > Santalales > Viscaceae > Viscum > Viscum album. The sequence continues at coordinate 1,136,819,670 of OY728129.1, forward strand.
AAGATCTTCAACATCTCCCATAAAGATCTTCCCATTTTGGTTTTCTTAACTAAAACCTTTATTTATATTCTGGGGAAAAGAAAACATTAAAAGGGTGAGCTCAAATGCTCAGTAAGGGTAAACATAGAGAACATAAAACAATCCATAATCATTTGAATGCAAAAACTTGAACATAAAATCTAAACATCAAAATCTTGAGCAAAGACATAAATCTTGGAATTAGTAAGGCATATATCATAATTGATCATCAATCATGATAAAATAGCATGGGAATAAAGCATGTAATTGTGGAAACCATTAAGCACATTTTATGATTTCCATAGTAGCCAAGGCATTACTTCCATGACCGTCTTAGTGGACAAAGTCCCTTTCTGAATCGAGTTCACTCCTCGTTTCTGTCCTGTAACACTGAACCAGATTAACTTACCATTACAGCCATGTCTATATCATGAGATATAAATCTTTACCTAATGTGTTGTATGGAGATATAGGTCCCACCCATCTCATAATGAAATCATTCTTACTTGTGCCACAACATGAGCACAAATCATTCATCATTACCCAAATTATAAAATGGGTTTCATAAACATCATCACATCATAACATAATACATACAAAAAAAATGGATATCATTTCATCGTAAGAAAAGTGAAACCATATAAATAATAGATACATCATACTTGAAACATACATATATGAAATAATTCCATCTTATATGGAAAATGGTTTTGATAAAACACTTGAAATGAATTCTTGAGGAAAATATCCTTTTTCTTTAAAATCATTTCCTTTTCTCAAAATGACATAAAATTTTAAAACAAAAGAATTTTGTTGAAAATAATCATGAAATATTGTAGAGTAAGTTTCATGAAAATAAGGTGTTATGAAACAGTAAAAATTCGTTCATGTCGTATAAGTTAAAAAAACATTCTTCTCATACTTTTGCCAGAAAGTCAAAAAAGTGTCTCGTACGACAAAAGATTCCTTACATACCATGTAGTAAAAGTCCAAATGGATGAAAAGTAATTTAAACATACATGAAAACATTTCTATAAAACGTGGACATGGATGATAACAATAACCCCAGTAGATACTTATGAATAAACAATCTCGGAAAAAAACGAGATTGGAAAAGTTATCCCTTACCTTATGTTCGATATGCTTCGTATGTATTCGAACCTCCTGTATAGTGATTTAAATAATGTCATTGACTTATTAAAGAATTATATTCATTGTTATGATATCATATATAGTTTACTTATGACTTTATATTACCTGTTCTTTTGTAAATTCGATGTAAAAGCAGCGATTTGGGTAAAATTGTTTCATTTATTGTACGCGTTTCAACTTGTTGTTCTTGATATTATTACATATATCCTGATTTACTTAATTCCAGAATGTGAAAAATTATTTATATATAATATATATTCATCATATACATATATATATCATAGATCGATAAATGGAATGAAATACATCGTTCATGGAGACGGTAGGCTGTACGTACGCATGAACGCTGTTTTCGTTTCCTTATTGAATTGAATGGAATTAAGTAGACGACATACATATATATATACATAAATACAATATCATTATTATTTCATATATTTCATTATTATTCATTATATATACTTTATAATCATTCATGAATGGTTAACATGGAGAATGAATCTCATCGCGTCGTGGAGACGGTAGTCCGTACGTACGCACGAGCGATGATATCATTCTCATGGTCGTGGAATTTTATTTAAGTGTATGTATAATATTTCATAATGAATATAACTTTATAATAATCATGTATATTTATTTATTTACACCATTATACCCATTCAAGTAAGTTGGTGGTCAAAAACACATTACACCACGGTGTGGAGACGGTATTCCGTACGTACGCAGGCGCAGTGATTTTATTTTCCGTAGGATGGATAGAAGGTGAAATAGGGTTGTTTAATATTTATAATAACATATCAGTATATAAGTAATACTTCTGTTATTAATTTATAATGAGACAACTAAATAAGAAGAAGTAGAAGAAGAAAGAAACTTGAGAGAATCGGAAGAAGAGATTACCTCTTCTTCGACGCACCTCCTCTAAGCTTCCTCTTAAGGAAGTAGAGTTGGTCTTTTGAGAAGACCAGAACCTCTAGAATGTTTCTAGGGAAGTGGAGAAGAGAAATGTGTAGGGGTTGGCCGAGATTCAAGTCTCAAAAGGGTGTGAATAGAAGAGGGAAGGGGTTCCCTTTTTATAAGGGAGGAGAGGGGAACCTTTGGAAAAACTTAAAATATTATTTTATAATAAAGTCATATTCGGTTTATAATAGCTCCAAATTGATTTATTTAAAATATAAAGTGATTATGGGTCTAAATAATCTCAACCAATAGGTTTTATACAAGTTTAGGTTACTATTTTAACCTTATCTTTTAGATTTAACTCTGAGTTAAATAATTTAACTTTTACCATATGTTCTTGTTTTCTTACACTATATGGTTAATAAACTTACTATAACCAGCCAAACTAAACCCAAGTTGTTCATTATTAATATATTTAACCTTATCTAAGTCATTTTTCTGAACCTTATATTTTTATAATATTTGTTTTAAAAACTATTTTATGTCAATTTTGACACTATTTGGTAATTGATTTTTGTGAAAATCATAACAGCATGATTAGTTCAAACAAAGTTAATTAAATCAATACTAACATGTCATATTAACCTATAAAATTATTTTAATTCATAAAAAGTCTCAAATTACATTTATTTGGGTATTTATAATATCAATTATTTTAATATTTCATTATTTAGGTAATTACTGCATCACCATTGTGTCATAAATAACTTAAATTATTTAATGTCTAAAAATTATAAATAAAATACCATTAGGTATGAAATCTTTTTATATTTATAATTAATATTTATAGTTTAATTTATCTTATTTATAACTCCATATTAAAAATGCTTTAGTTATTAAACATTGATTTTAACTATTTTAACTCTTCTTTAAATAAAATAATATTAACTGTACTAATCTAATCCAAGTGGACCTAAATGGTCATATTTTATTCCTAAGGTTGTTTTTGGTCGAATAAAACTTATCCAATAGAATTAATACATGTGTTAGGGTAATAATAATATCATTTTTACCCTTAATTACCCTATTTACTTTTAACCGTGGTAAATAAAAGTAAAAAGTTACTATTCACCAAAAAATGTTTTTATCTTATTGAACCACTTTTTACTCCTTGATATTAACCATGTCTCTCGGAGTTTTGAAATTCCACTCACAGAAATGGTAAAATTAATTTTTATGTAAATTTTCAAATTCTTCTAGGAGGTGGGTAAAAGACGGTGAAAAGTTCAATAAAATTTTAATATATCTAAAATTATTATAAAATGACTCAAATAAATTACATTGAACTTATATAGGTATTATGTATCAATTTTGACCTAAAATAAATTTAAATAAAATAAATAATTATTTAAATAAAAAGTCGGTTTTTAAATAGTAACCCAGTGTTTTCACTATTCATCAAAAATTGAAAGTTTTCAAAAAAATACCAAAAAATCACCCTAGGATAATTTTGATATTCCGAATCCAAAAATGAAGTCCATTTTGAAAGATAAAATTTATAAAATTTCAAAAAGTGTGTATTACTATTCATAATGGCTAGTTCATAATAATATTATAATAATATCTCGTTTAGTGAAACTTAGTATTACGTATAACACACGCTATCGTGGAAGGCCGCGGTTGTGTGTAATGAAATCCAAGTCAGGGTTGCGTGTAGTGAAAAATTCATTTTTTATTGTGTATAATAGAATCCAACCATATTTCATTTATACATTGAATATATATATATATATACACTCAATGTTGCGTAAAATAACTTCTATCAAACGAACTTGAAATTGTGTCTAACACAATCCAAGATTAGTATTGTGTATACTGCAAGCTAATACGGTGTTGCGTATAGAAAAATATAATTTTGGTGTCGTGTACAACACAAGACATCAATGAAATTAAAAATAATAATTCTCATAAAATCTCGGGTTGTTACAAGACCTTTGCATTCATTTCAAGAAACTTCACTATTGGTGGAAGACGTAAGTATTGTGGTAAACTTACTTTTAAATGTTTTAACTATGGAAAGGTTGGTAATTTATTTTCTATTTATCCCTTGAAACTTTAAAGATAAAATGATAATAAGGAATCCTCTAGGAAACCATTACTATAGATTGCTCAACTATATAATCAAAAGGAAAGAATAATTTTTCTCCAAAATCCTTTAGAAGGAACTTTCTTCCAGTCAATGAAGGTGTGTTTGATAGTGAAGATAGTAGTGATGAGGTGGACCCAAGGAATGTCTTACAAAGAGTTCTCATATCACAATAAGAGTAAGTGGTAATCCCATCTGAAGATGAATCACAATATAATAGTGAGTTTTCAATGGGTGGAGGAGATAATTCTAAAGAATACACTATGAGAGTAGATATTAAGATGTGATTAAATGAAATAGTAAGGCTGATAGAAGACAACACTCAACTAAAAAAAGGATCAGACAAGAATATTTAACTTTCGTATATAAAATAAATTGAAATTTTGAAGCTTGATATTTAAAAAAGGCCAAATTTATTAAAGGAATGACTTCCACCGTTATCCTAAGAGGTATCGAAATTGATAAACTTAGAAATCATGATGAAAATATTGAATACAAGAAGAATAATCCACTTGAGTAATAAAGAAAATTCTCCAAGAAACCTATAACAAGTGACTAGTCTAAAAAAGATGCAAGATATGAAAAGTTAAAATCTATAGATTTTCTGGTATAAAGGGAGACTACTTCTATTGAAAAAATATATGATAGATTGAAAATTGGAACTACTGAATTCTCTAAAGAAAAATTCTAATCTACTAAAATATAGAATGAAATAAATATAAATATAGATTCTTGGGATTTGGATTACCCAACAGGTTTAGGCTTTGAATCTAAGGGATTTATGGATCATATAGGACACTAGTGAAGATTAATGGACTCAATACATGGTTTATCCATCGGTGTTCAAGATCTATTTCAGATGTCAAATCCAAGGGAATTCATTGCTTATGTGATGTAGGCATCATCAGATTCACCCAAAAGGATGTCAATCAGAGATCCCACATCGTGATGGAGATTCAAAACCATCGAATCTTGATAGTTCTCATCTGAGCAGATCATTTTTGGGTGAATGCCTGAAAAGCATAGTGGGGCCTTCTTTAGTCGTTTAGTTAACAGTCGATTGGCACCCCTGTTTATTAGTTAGAAAGTTCTTGTTCCCCTTCCTTTAATCAAGTTACTTTGAATGGATCACCATCACTAGTGATGGGTGGGGCTTTTAAGGGGAATGAGGTTCAAGGGCATGTGGTCTCCATTAAAACTTTTCCAGGGGGATCTCCCAAGTCTTCCTGTTATAGCAAGATAGGACCTATGATTCTAGGACCTGAGCAGGAAGATCATCAGGCGGATCCAGCTCTGGCGTTCTATTCATTTCTAGTTCTAACTATTTCAATGCATTACTTCTTTCTTTGGAAGACTCTTCTTTAGATTTTGGTGTCCTTTCCCCTCCTTCTAGTGGTGTTTGTACTAGGGATCATTCTAAACGTAAGTCTAGTCTATCTTATAGTCAAACTAAATGCTCATTGATGCCTGGGGCCAAAACCATGAATTCTAACCTCTAATGATCTAACTTATCATTTTTAATACCCATGGAATGGGTGAATGGGTTAATACGAACTTTATTTTATCTGAACTCTGATGTTATAATGCCTTTATGGTAGCAGTCCTTGAACCCAAGAAGAATTTTTATAAGATTTTTAACTTTTCCTTGAGTCTTTTCATCCATGTAGTAATATATGGGTGGATTTTTTGGGTGCATATAACCAATATATATACATGAAGATCAATTTAGGTAATCAGTATTTCTTATTTTCCTTTTTATATTCCAAATGCAAGGCTAGGGAAATGGAAGATTTGTGGTAGGACCTTGATGTCTTTGATATAAGGAATTCATCTTGGTTTTTAGTGGGGACTTCAATATTATCCTTGATTCATTGGAGAAGAAGTGAGATGTAGTTGTCCCCAAAGGGATTGTCATGATTTTTCAATGGTCTACTGGATATGGGTTTTGTACGAAACAAATTCACTTGGTGTAACATCAAAAATGGTAAAAATAGCACATGGTGTATATTGGACTAATTCTTTGATTTTATCTAAGTAACATCATCCTTTCCAAACGTAATGGTAGAGCATCTTGTGTGGGGACTTTTGGACCATGATCCCCTTCTCATTCAGCTGGATCAAGGATCATTGGACAACATTCTTTCTATTATTCTAATTCATAGGTGTCTAATTCTAATTTTAATAAAGTAGTTTGAGCATCATGGATGAAGCCCATGCAAGATAGTAGATGGAAGTGTCTGCACAAAAGGTTATCGAGACTCAAAGGAGATCTGCATACTTGGTATATTAACAAGCCTAACCATTTTATCAACCTTTATTTGATTAAGGAAGAGATAAAACACCTTGATGGGATTCTGGAATCAAATTGGGATGTTGAATTCTTTGTACACTGGTGGAGAAGAAATTTAGTTAGCTGAAATTTTTCTGTAACAAAAAAGAACCATCTGAGAGAGGTCCAGGGAAACTTGGCTAAGGGAGGGGGTATGAATACGGCCTTCTTTCAGGCATGAATAATTGAAATAAAGTGTGATAGTGTTCCCAATATCTATTTTGAAGACGGATATTTCACACAGTATGTGGAGGTCATGGGAGGTATGTATTATAACTATTTTAAAATGTTACTAGTTGATCATAATCCTCACATGTAGAGAGGAAATCCGAGTGAGAGAACCAACTTATTCAAAAATATTACAATGGTATTTTTCAATGATATTAATAGGTTTTTTTTAAATTGTGTTGGAGGAATCAGAGATATGGGAGGAAATTTGTTCCCTTAACATGGAGAGTTCTCTGAGACCTGATGGTTTACCGAGTTCCTTTTTCACAACTTTCTGGGAGCTAGTAAAAGGAGATATGGTCGAGGCCATTTATGGCTTCTTTAAAGGTGGGAGCATGCCACAGGTTGCTTGTGTTTCGACCTTGATTCTCATTCTGAAAGTAGAGTACCCCTCCTCGCTCAATTAATATAAGCAAGTCATCATGTGTAACTTTACATATAAGGTTTCTGAAAACATTATCAACAGAAGACACATGTTGCATATCCCTCAATGGGTCTCAGAGAATTGATATGGTTTTATCACAGTAATATCAACTCAATCCGCCATTTCCATAGTTCATGAAATGGTCGGTGATATTAATAAAAAAATCACCAGTTTTTAAAATGGTGATTAAGGTTGATATGGAAAAATTCTATGATAAAATTGAGTGGAGTTTCATTAATAATAAAGTGCTCAATGTAATGGGATTATCTAAAGGGACTGTGGATATTTTTTGGGAGAGTTTAGCTCATTGTGGATGGCTATTTTATTCATGTAGAAGAATTGTGATTTCTTTAAACCCACTCATGGACTTAGATAGCGATATCCTCTATCTCCTAGTCTCTTCAGTTTGGTAAAAGACACTCTTAGAAGATATCTGGAGGAAAAATTTATCAAAGGAAACCTTTGTCAATACCGTGGTAGAGAAAATACTAGTGACATTTATAATATCTTTTTCACTGATGCCATGATATTTTTATTAAACAGAAGCAATTATAAAATTTGTGAATTCAAAAAAAATCATGGAAAATTATTTCAAGTGGAGCGGTCAATCCATCAACTGTGACAAGAGTAGTGTTTTTATTTAAAAATGGTGTTCATAAAGGTGGATAAAGAAAATTGAGGAGGTCCTAGGTATGAAAAAAAAAAAGAAATTTACCCATGGATTACCTTGGGGATCTTGATTCACAAGGAAGGATTTGTATTCATCATTTCGTCATGCTGGTTGATAAAATTATTGATCGCATTACAAATTGGAAAAATCAATTTCTTTTCATCAGAGGGAGTATTATGCTTTTATACTGTGTTCTAACTTCTATTCTTATGCATGTGATTTCAGTGATCAACATGCCAAAGGAGGTTTTTAATAACATTGATAAAATTTTGACAGACGTCATATGGGGTTCTCATTCTAAAGGTAGATATCATCGATCTTAATGGGAAAAGTTGGCTAGGTGTTGATGTTAGTGGTATCAATATTAGGAGTTTCAAATAGGAAATGTAGAGAATTAAATCCAGACATTCATGGGATTTCATAGAGAATAAATCTCTTTGAGATATATTTATTTCTAATATATATAGAAAGAATATGGATAGAGGTAGGGGAACTTCTCAGCTTTGGATCAAAATTTATAGTTATTTACCAGTGTTATGGATCCATTCCAAATGGATTGTGGGTTTTGGTTAGATTAAATTCTAAAACAACAATTGGGATGGTTCAGTGCTTGGTTTTCCTAGCTGTTTGACCCTGTATATCACCTTCTCTCAAGATAGAGGGTTTAATCCTTTCATTCATGCCATTACAAACCATCATCAACTAAATTTAATCAATAGTATTAACATAAAAAAAGAATCATACAAACTCATATTTATGGAATTAGTGTCAGGTACGTTCTCAACTAAAGGATACCAATTTGTGACTCAAGTGGAAGGTTTAATGGATGAATTGAACAATATCATATGGTGAAATGAAATTCCCCCAAAAACTCAACTTCCTAGTGTGGTGTCTCTTTAATCAAGTATTTTCTACGGATGAGTGGGTTATAAAAAAATGAATCATTCTAGCTTCTAAATTTTTGTTCTTAATGAATCCCAAAGAGGAATCATCTGATCATCTTTCATTTAAGAGTGATTGGGATGAGGTAATATAGATTATCCTAGATAAGTTCATCAAAATGAGTGATCGATTATGCAACCATAATTCCATTATTCAGGATTGATTTATGGGGATTGATAATAATTCTCAAGAATGGAAGGCGATGGAGTTACTCATATGGTGGGTTGTCGGAGCATCTAGAGTATGAGGAACCAAATATTCCATAACAGAACTCCAATTTCATGACTAAGAGTGGTGGTTAAATCTAAAAGCATCATGGAAGACTTTTTCCCACTTTTCAAATGATGTTAATGCTTATTCTTATTGATAAATCTCGTGGTTGTAAAGTTAACAAATTATACGTCATAGAATATTATCAATCAAGGATGATGGATGAGGTGGAGTCCCTCAAACAGTGGACTTAAACTCAACATGGATAGATTGTGTATTTCTGGGTTTATTTGGTGAGGTGGTGTTGTTATTGGAAATCAAGGGGTGGTGATTCAAGATTTCAGTGATGGATATGGGTAGGGGGCTCCCTCATGGAGGATGCATGCACGATGATGAAGGGTATTGAGTTGTGCCACTCAAAAAACATCATGATGGAGTTGGTGGAAACAGACTCGACTATTATCCATGGAATGTTGGAGGGGAAGATTCAAATTCCATGGTCCATCACTTACCTCATTTGAAAATGTAAAAGGCTTCTTGATTTGTGGGTGGCCCTTAGTCATACTTGGAATGAGGGGAATAAGGTTATAGATTTATTTTCTTCTTGGGAAGCTAATGAAGATTAGTACTTCTTACTTTTTAGTTTGGGTTCTATCCCACTTGTATGTGGTAGTATTGTTAGAAAGGATGCACTCGGTCTCCACTATTTTAGACCACCTTGAATTTGTTCTTACTTGGGCATTTCCCGGACTAAAATAAATTTTTTTAATGTTGATAGAGAACTTGGGAACTTGTTCTGAGGCCCATTAAAAGTAATATAATTAGAGTAAAATGTGTTTATAGAAATAATCTTGGGGATAATAGTGATATGGATAGAAAAAAAAATCTAGGATTTTATGCAAGTTATGCTCGCAAATTGAAGGGTTTGACTCTGATGAAACCTTTTTCCTAGAGTCTTGACTTGATTATATCAATATATTAATTTTTATAGCTACTCAAATAAACTTTAAGATTTATTAGATGGTTGTTAAATCAAACCTTTTAAATTATGATCTTGATGAGGAAGTGTATTTGGAATAGCATGAAGGTTTTTTACTGGATTTAGATGGCAGAAAGGTATGTAAGCTGAAGAAATCTCTCTATGGTTTGAAACATGCCTCAAGATCCTGGTATTTTAAGCATTATAAGCATATGAAAAGAATAAAATTTCAAAAAATATGGGTGTATAATAAACTTTATGTGAAAAATACCAATTTCACATCAATAGTTTTTATTTTTTATGTTGATAATATCATTATTTATAACAATGAAGATAGATTATGTGAGGAGTTCTCAAGGAATATGAAAGAAAGGTTAAAGATGTCTATAATGGGATAAATTAAGTTCTTCTTGGGGATATATATTCTTAAAATACTGGATTATATTTTTGTCTCATAAGAAAAATATGAAAAGGATATCTTGTAAAATTTTGAGATACAAGTAGCAATAGGAGTGTCCACACCAATTCAGATGGGTATAAATATGAGTAAGGACGGTGAAGGAAACACTATTAATGGTAGTAAATAGGGTCTTGATATATAATACCTAATATTATATATGTTATCACTCTTTGTGTCTGGTATCAATCAAATCCAGAGGAAACACACCTTTTGGTAGTAAATAGGGTCTTGATATATATTTTAAACACCCTAAATTATGGGTAAATGTATAAGAATATAGGGGAGATTGAACTAAAGGAATTTACTTATACGGTCTAGGTAGGGGTTTTTTAGGATAGAAAAATTACATCTAGTAGAATATTATTTATTGGAAGAAGTTTTGTTTCTTGGAATTAAAAGAATAAATAATGAATAACACTAAGATCTATTAAATTAGATTATATGGATGCATTATAAGAACCCACTTAGATGTTATGGATGAAGAATCAATTTAAAGAACTAATTATTGAGGAAACATATCCTTGATTATAGGTTGTGACAATCAGAGTTCCATAAACTTGTCAAACAATATAGTACAGCTTTCCAAGCTAATACATATTGAGATAAAGTACCCTATTCTAGAGGAGAAGGTAGGATATGGCATCTTAACATTGGAATATATTCCTTCTAAAGAATATTTTAATAATATTTTGACCAAAACTATCACAATTGAACAATTTGAGAAGCTAAGACTAAAAATTGGAGTTCATCACATTCCCTCTCAATGAGGTGTGACATAATTTGAGTTTTCTCCTCTATTTCACATTGATCATTCCTGAGGAGATGTTTTTTGTAGGGGAGAAATTTTTCCCCCTATTTTTTAGTTGTTTTGATGTGTGCTTTGAGTTTTTCATGGAAATAAATCTATTTTTTTTCAAATGATCCTCTAGGACTAGTGATTTATAGTGAGTTGTTTCAAGGACTGAATTATTTATTTATGTAATCACTCTTGTTTTCTATAAATATATGGTTCTCATAGACTTAGAGATGATTTAATCTTGATTTATTTTATTTAAAAAGGATTTGTTTATCCTTAATAGTCTTTCACTTGGGTTTTATTATCAATAAGGGGGAGAGGAATGAGTGGTGTTTCCTACAAATCAAAAGGGGGTATTTTTTAACATTTGGTGATGTTGTTATATTTTTCAGCAATACTTGTTTAAGTGTAATGATTATTGAACTAATCCTCATGAAAAAGTAATGTGTTGATGGTTGAAGGAACATTGTCTACACTATCTTTGGGAAGTTTTGAATGGTTGAAAAGTCATGGAAGTCAGCTTAAGAAGAGTTAATTGCATTGGAGTGAAATATGGAATTTTACAGACTCAAAAATGTATTTCTTTATGTATGAATATCCATATAATGAATTCTTCTAAATATTTTAAATCCATGTAGCTAAATATAGGACATAGTTTATTATTCCAATGTAGTTGATTCTACTATATATGAGAATTGAAAACTCCTGAAGGTATTTGGTCCAACATAAGGGAATTTTTTGATGTAGTTGAATGCTACTGTGTAGCCTAAGTGAACCATATAAATAGAATGTTGTTGCATATCCAAATATCCCATTTATATGAATGGAGATTCGTATATCCGATTTACTAAGAATTTTAATTTTATAGGAGCACCATGTACCCAAATTATGATACGTAAAGGGCTACATAAGGGAATTTAGTAACGTAGCCAAAAGGAAATTCACGTAAGGGTATTTTTCATACATACTAGGTGAATTTTTTTTTAGTTAAAAAAAATTTATATCTATATAGAAAAATAAAAAACATATTATGAAAATGTGATATTATTTATTTATCATGCATCTTGATCAAAATCATGATCATGACTCAAGCTGAGATCAAAAGGTATGAACTATTCATTAGAGAAGCTGGTAGTGCTAAGATGTGACCTCCAAACCACATACTATAAGAGCCAAATTACAAAATCTATGACCACACAAAAAGGGAAGTTTTATCCTTCATGCTAAAGTTCTCATGTCACCATGACTATATGTAAATATCAAATGAATTTAAATCGATGTATTTCAAGAAATTTTTAATTAAGAATAATCCCTTGATATTTTAAATATCATAGGAGGGGATAATCTGAGTCTAGAACCAATATTTTAGGAATATTTCGGTTGATTCTTTGAATCATAGTTTTTGAGTGTTTAATGTTTCATTCAATTCCATCAAGATTTACGAAAATTTCCATAATTATTATGGAATAATTACTCTTGAAAAATTCAATGAATATAAAATAAAAAGATATATAATGGATAGAATACATGGTTCAGATAATTGATATACTTTTGTATAAAAAATGGTCTAAGAGTAGTCATATAATATTTTTATACAAAGAAGAAGAAGATATATATTATATTATTTCAAGTAGAGGACTATATATTCATCAGTGATATTTATTCAAGAAAGTGTTTTTTTCTATTGATATCAAATTATAACTGGTTGATTCTAGAAGTTGTATGAGTTTATAGTTGTAAAATTTTTAATTTACTTTTAATAATAATAATGGGACTATGTACATGGGATAATAACAAAAATACACTGGGATTTATTCATCTATAAGTAGAAAAACCTTGTTAACAAAATTTTTATGTCTCTATTTTCTGAAGTGGTGATTCTTGAGAGAGAGGTGATAAATAATCCTAAGAGTTCAATGGTTTTGAATTTAGTATACGCAATGATTCCCCCAACCCCCCTTAAATGTGTATCACCCTTCAATATGATCTATCAATTTCTTCATTAATGATCAATTATTGTAAAAAATAGAATTTTTCAATGATATGATTGGTTCTATCATTATAAAACCATTTAGATATTTAATCTATTCATATGATATAGGTTTATAGTAAATTATGTCATTTGATTTCGCTAAAAAATAATGCATAACCATAACTTGAGAAATTTTTCATATTCAATTAAAGGTATATTTAAGTAATTTTTTTAGCTTATAATAATAGCCAATCCATATTCTTGTGTCTCTTTTGTTCAATTTCATCACTATACTAAATTAACCTATGTGTCTGTTCCTCATATATGAATATTTCACATCATCAAAAAATTATATCAAACAAAAAATAAAAATTTGTGGAGTGATGAAATGTACAACATATGGGGATATTAAGTCTAGGAGCTTAAAGTTTGACTTTGAAGAATGATTAAAGTGAGTGGGTTTTGAAATTTGATTCCAAAGGATATTGAATAGGTTTGGTGGAAAATAACTAAGTAAGAATAAAATTTTTACTTGACCTGAATATATTGGATAAAGAATAGAAATACAAGCTTGAAATGGTTGGTACACATACACACACATGGGGAATTAGTGGAATAGAGGACCCATAATTAATTTCACCTTTATTAGTGTAATTAATCACACTATATTAAATTTTGGTACAATTTATAAGGCAATTAAATTAAAATTTATTAAGATTGACTTCTTTTTGTGGTTATTGATTTGCTTATATTGTTTCCATAGATTATAAAATTCCAACATGAATATATTATCATAATTCTTTTGGAATATATGACATGTGACTTTTATTAGGAGTGTAAAAGGGTAGGTTCATGGGAATTGATAAAAAAACATTTTTATTGAATATTTTATTGATAATAAATGATATATTTTCCCCATATTTTTATAAATATGTATATTTGTAAAAAAATATGGGATTAGATCAAGCATTTGAAAATTTATTGAAATTCCAGTTTTAACCCTATAATGTTCACTATATTATAATGGATATAACAATTTTTTAGGTCATATTTGGACAATAAATTTCTTGATAGAATTGTATGTCTGATGGGATACAATGTTAATTTGAACCATCCTTTTAGATCTCATATTTAATGGGAGAACATGAGAAATTAATTCAAAGTTAGATTAGACTCATCATCATGGACATGAATTCATCTTTTGGGACATATCTTCTTAATTAGTGATTGAATTTGAATCCAATTTCTATAGTATATATAGGAACTAATTCCAACCAAATAATACTTTTAGAAGGAATATTTTTTTCATTCTTTTTTTGAGTTCAACAATTTTGTGTAAGTAGAATTAAAATATTTGGATGAATTTCCCATTCATCCCTATAGACTATTGAAACCTGATCCTCTAATCCAATCTATAAACGTGTTTTATATCATTTACAAAGGTTTTTCTAGGAATTAGAGGATTTGGACTCAAATATAATTTTTGCCTTTCCATTTATATACACCATTGAAAACGGGAAACTCTCAATCTTGGATCTTCTCCAAAATGATCTTATGTTCCACTTCGGTGTTGTAATGTTGTTATTATTTCAATAAATTCTATCTTTATATTATATTTCACTTATTTTACATAATTTTAATTATTCTATTATTAACTTCTTTAAGCTAGAAATAAAAACTAGAAACGTGGTTGGTCATACCCTTTCTATACCTTTGCATATGGAATTCGTTTCTACAATGACTACTCCACCCATGGAAGAGTAGATTTTATTAGTAATTGATATATTTATATATACTTTTCAGTTTATTTGATTTGAATCAATGATATACTATAATTTATATTAATAAAATCCATGAATTTATTTTTTAATTAAAAATAGACACTCAAGTAATCAAACAATTAACAAAAATCATGTAAGGTCGAGTAATGTGTAACTTTTGAGGACACAATCTTAATCGATAAAATAAAACAACAAGGTATCAATTAATAGTGTTCGAACACAATACAAAAAAGAAATTCATAATCATTTATAGTATGTATATTATCCTTAAGTCACCACGTACCATAATTTAACCTAGGGTTCGATTCGTTTCATCTTTGTGGTTAAAGGTAATTCCTATTATGTTTGATGGTTATAAGATTATTGGATCATAATATAGTGTATTTTAATTTTAATGATAATGATTAATAATTAAGTGTGGAGGTATATTTAATCAATTACACCTTTTAAAATTATTTTCTAAAAAAACATCCTCTCATTGTGTTTTATCAATAAAATTTCAAAAAAAACAAAAAAATGAAATCATATTCTAACCTAATTATTCTTGAGATATAAATGATGAACAACATTCACCTATACTTTTTAGTAGTTTTTTTATTTTATTTTCAAAATACCTTTAATATTTTTTTCAAGTATTGACTCCCTAGATAATAACCTTCTTTAGCCACTCTATTATATATAAGTACTAGAAATTACACATCTTTTGAGAGCACCCATGGAAATTATATTCAATTTTTGGTTTTGACTTGTAATTTTTTATGGTAATCCACCACAAGATATATAATTCTCATGGAAGAGGGAGTTTTTCCATGGTATTTTGAATTTTGGAAATTAGAAACGTGTAAATTCCTTGGGAAGCTATTTTGGGAATTATTTCACCTAAGGATCCCACATGTGAGAAATGGGGAGACCACTATGCTATATAGTTGGGTATGGTAATATGTGAGGTCAAGGTGAGGCCTCCTTGAGTTATTTGTGTGGGGGAGGAAATATTGGGTGGGGTCTCCATTCCATGGTCTTTGGTGTGACAGATTGAAACAGCTAGTAGATTCCATCGAATCTTCATCCAAATCATGGTGGTATTTAGGCAGATTTAAATTCAGTTTTAAAGACACATGATCTTTAGGTATTCAAATATCAAGAGAATAATATCTCCCTTGACTAAATGCACCATGGTGTGGTGGGAGGTCTCCACACCATGAAGGATGACTTTCGGGTTTCCTCTATAAATCGAGGGTTGAGACTCCCTTTGTTCATATTTTTTCTTCTTCAATTAAACCCTCATCAACCCCTATTCCTCTAAAAATGCTATATTCACATCCTTTAATATTATAAAACTTTTTTTCATCTGAATATAATTATTGAAAATCCATTTACTATTTCTTATCTTCCTCTCTTAGTTCTCCTTATTCTTTTTTATTTTAGCGGGTCATTGTATAAGTATTCCTCTTTTTTAGGTTAAGGTTCGATCGAGACATGATGGTGGATTGTTTTGGTTAGGTTCCAATGAGTTTTCATTCTGATTGTTTGTGTTTGATTCCTGGATTCTTCCCTTATGATCGATGATTTCCTTGAATCTATGAATCAAGGTAAGGGATTCATTACTTCTCCTTGTTATATAAAAGTATGAATGTATCATTCTTTAAATTCTTGGGTAATAGGATAATCCACAATAATAAAAATAATAATATTATAAATTAAAGGATGAATAAATTTTGGATTGGGATATCATGATCATGTGTTATTTATTATTATGTTTTGATGCCTCTTTATTAGATGGATAGTGTTCTATATTTTTTTTTGTTTTGTTTATCAGATTTGATATTCTTGAAATCAAAAAAAATCCATTATTGTGAAGTTATCAATGGAAGAGGCATATAAATTTATTATCTTTCTTATTTGAAAATGTTGAAATATGGAAGTTATGCTTGCAGATGGTTTATAAATGATTTGTATATATGAATAGTTATTGATTATAGGTAACTAATTATTGTTGAATCAATTCATAATGAACTGTTTATTTTAATATGGTAATGAAATGGTTTTTTGTTGAAGATAATTACTTGGGGTTGGGTAATCCCATTCGTGATTCATAAATGTTTATATTCCTTTGTGTTATGGCCTTAGTTTCCCCATGAGTGTATTGTGCTAAAAATATATTTTTTTTCTTTATATGTATGCTATATAATGGTAGATAATTGATGTCATTTTTTATAACCTAATATGGTTGGTATATTAGTGAAAAATGGGTTGGGTTTCCTGAGGTTATAATGGTGGATTGATATTGGTGATGGTGGGATGGAATGTATTGTGCACAATTGTATTGAGGATGACACCAGGGTGGCTGAGATGAGTTGAGAGTTGGGTTTATCATTATTTCTTTCTCGATGGTTAATTTTTAATGGATATTTTTTAAAATATTATTTATTATGGTTTTCAAATTCTTGATACAGTTTGTCTCTATGAACAGAAATTTTATCTTTGGTTGTGGAACCTTGGGATGATTCATAGAGTACTTAGAAATTTTATAATAAAAAATGGATTAATAATGAACTAATGGGTTAGAGTATATTTGATTCTAAAAAATGAAATATGTTAAATGAATTAATTATTAATGAAAACCATTGGATGTATATATTGATACTCAAAGATCATGGATATTAAATATGAAAATTGAATAATTATTATGGAATCAGGTTGTCCTGTAATGAAATGAAACGGTTAAACTGATCTTGATGATGGTTTAATAAATTATTATTTATTTATAAATTACTAAATTAATTTATTAATCATTTTGAACCTTGAATATTGTGTGCATGTTTGAGACCTAGACCTTTTCATTGGTAGTCAGGTGTCTTCTGGGATGATATCTATAGTTGATTCAAAGGTTGGGTAGTTTCCCTTAGTATGGTTGTGTGTGATATATTATTATATTTTTTTTGATTTCATATTCATAACCACATGAGTAAATAGGTCATCCAACACACAAATATTTTGGTGGTGTTTTCCCCCAACATCTATATTGGAGAGAGAACTGATGGTTGACTAATCCCTCTCCCCCACTCTCTCTTCAGTTGTAGTATATTATGTGGGAATACCTAAGAAATGGCGGCTTAAGGTATAAAGTATGGACTCTTGTGGGCTATTATGGATCATAACTTACTATACATTTATGTGAGGGTTGTAATGGATGAATTTTATAACAGATACTTATATCCAGTTGTAGTGACTATAGTTTCCCATGGATGTATATGCATGGGTTTAGTGGTTTGAGGTATAATGCATGATACATGGTTTGTTGAGGCTTCCACAATAACATTTATTTATGAATTAGATGATGATGATAAGGATATGTATGGTGATGTACTATATAGAATTTAAGTATTAATATAGTTTCTTGAGTTAGGGTAGGATGATTCATGTGAGTGATCACTACTACAAAATAGGCCTTTAACATTTGTAAAAATAGCCTTTGTTAGTGCTATAGAAGTGCTGACTACCGGAGAGAGATTTAAATCCCTAGTCTTTTATCAGTGTTAAAAAAGTGCTGATAAATGGGTCCTTTTCGGTGTTAAAAACACTGATAAAGGAAAACATTTATCAGTGGTTTTATTTATAACTTATAAAGGTTCTTTTTATCAGTGTTTCTATAAGCCTTGATAAAGGACATCTTTATCCGCACTTCTACAAGTGCTGATAAAGTGGCCTATTGCAGTGTGCTATAACATCACACTACAGCACCAAAAACACCAAATATCATAAAAAAAGTATCAATACAAAATTTAAAATAAACAAAATTTACAACCCAAATACAGGAAAAAACATTATATTATAGGCATTTCAAACATTGGTTTATACAACTATATATGTAGAAATTATTAGATTCATTCAAAAACATCAATGTTACTTTGTCTTTTGATCCTCAAACCTACTCGAGAAGAAAATAACATGTATAAGAAAAAAAATTTATGTTATAAATGATATAAAAAAATTAAATAGTAGACATTTTTAATTTTAAACTAAACTTTGAGTCATACCAGGAATACTGTGTGTCGGGTTAATTTGCAGTTCATTCTTGAAAATCACACCATTTCTTATTCATATTCAAGCATTATCTATAGTAAAGTTAACAAAATAAGTATATGATAAAAATGATATGGAAATTTATTATGTAATATCATATCAAATGGTGAGAAAAAAATCTAGTATCGTTTTCTTAGTTTTGGAAATGTGATGCACATTTTAAAGTAACATGAAACTTATATATTAAAAAGACACACATGGAGTCATACCAGTCACACCGTGCATCGAATTGAGGTGTGGATAATTCTTACATATCTCAAATGACTTATGGATTATTTTCCTAAATTATCAAAACAATATGAATGTAATTTCTTGGTTTTGAGTACGTCACTTGTCTTTTTTACTAAATTGTCATTTTAAACTAGAAACATGAAATTTCACTCATATTGATCACATCAGGTGTTGGTTTGATGTGAGACTAATTCCAATATTCCACAAATGACTTATTAATAGATGTCCTAAATTATCAAGACAATCTGAGCATTTTTTCTCTGTTTTCAGTGAGTGAAACTTTTTGAACTAAATTATCGATTTTAAATAGATAACGAACACATTGAGTCATATAGGTCACATCATGGGTTATATTGAAGTGAGGATAATTACTAGACATCCCAAATGACTTATGGATCATTTTCCTAAATTATAAAAACAATTTGAATTTTTTATTGGTTTTGAGTAGGTTAGTTATCTTTTTTACTAAAATTGATGTTGATTTTAAATAAAAAGACACACGTGGAGTTATACTGGTCACATCAAGTCTTGTATTGAGGTTCGAATGATTCTTACACGTCCCAAATAACTTATGGATCATTTTCCTAATGTATCAAAATAATTTTAATTTTCTTCTCGGTTTTGAGTTTGTCACTTGTCATTTTTACTAAAATGTCATTTTAAAATGGAAACACACACTTAGAATCATACTAATCACATCGTGTATTTATTTTCTATGAGACTGATTCCTACATCTAAAAAATGATTTATGAATCAATTTTCTAAATTATAAATAATATATTAGAATGTTTTCTTGATATTTAGTGAGTGATACGTTTTGAACTAAAATGTCTTTTTTAAACTAATAAGAGACACTCTAATTAATACCGATCACACCATGCATCGGATTGAGGTGAAGTTGATTAATAAACTTCCCAAATGAATTATGTATCATTTTCCTAAATTATAAAAACAATCCAAATTATTTTTCTCAGTTTTTAGTAGGTCAGTTTTCCTTTTTACTAAAATTGATGACAATTTTAAATAGAAAGATGCACTTTGAGTCATACCGTTTACACCATGCATCGGATTGAGGTGGGAATGATTCCTAAACATCTAAAATTACTTATGGGTCATTTTATTAAAGTATCAAAACAATATGAATGTGTTTTCTTAGTTTTGAGTATGTCACTTATCTTTTTTTACTAAAATGTCATTTTAAAATCAAAACACACACTTTGACTCATATCGATCACATTGTGTGTCAGTTTTATGTGAGATAGATTCCTACACATCAAAAATAATTTATGAATAGATTTAAAAAATTATAAATAGAATCCGATTGATTTTTCTTAATTTTTAGTGAGTAACACTTTTTGAACTAAAATGTTGTTTTTAAACAGATAACAGACACTTTGAGCCATACCGGTCACATCGTGTGTCAGATTGAGGTGTGGATGATTCCTAAACATCCCAAATGAATTATGGATCGTTTTCATTAAGTATCAAAACAACCCAAATTATTTTTCTTAGTTTTGAGCTGTTTGGTTGTCCTTTTTACTAAAATTGATGTCAATTTTAAATAAAAAAAGAAACGTGGAGTCATATTAGTCACACCGTACGTCAAATTGAAGTATGTCTAGTTCCTACACATCTCAAATGAATTATGGATCATTTAATTAAATCATAAAAACAATATTAATGGGTTTTATTGGTTTTTATTATGTCACATGTTTTTTTACTAAAATGTCATTTTAAACCCGAAACACACAGTTTGACTCATATCGATCACATCTTGTGTCGTTTTGACATGAGACTGATTCTTAAACATAAAAAATGACTTATAAGTTGGTTTAAAATTTATCAAGACAATATGAGTGTGCTTTATTAGTTTTCATTGAGTGAAACCTTTTGAACTAAATTATCGATTTTTAACTAATAACGGTCACATTGAGTCATACCGGGTACATTGTGTATCATATTGAGGTGTGGCTAATTCGTAGACATCAAAAATGACTTATAGATTGTTACCCTAAAGTATCAAAATAATATGAATATTTTTTGTCATTTTTTAGTAGGTTAATTGTCTTTTTTACTAAAATTAATGTCAAATTTAAATAAAAAGAGTCACTTTGAGTCATATTGGTCACATCGTACATCGGATTGAGGTGTGGTTGATTCCTACACATCCTAAATGACTTATGGATCGTTGTATTAAAGTGTTAAATTAATCTTAATATTTTTTCTCTATTTTGAGTAATTCATTTGTCTTTTTTACTAAATTTAATGTCAATTTTAAATAAAAAGAAGTACTTTGAGTCATACTAGTGACATCGTGCATCATATTAAGGTAGGACTAATTCCTACATGTCCCAAAGTCTCTAAAAAGTCCAAAATTCTAATGTTACCATGATTTTCATTTCCTTTCTCTATCAAACTTCCAAAACTATATATTATCTTGATGTTCTTATATGAAAAACATTTTTAATGGTTTAAATCCAAAATAGTAGTGGAATATCATATGACCATTATATCATGATAGGTCACTATAAAGAAACATGATATTCCTATACTCTTCTGGATTTCAATAATAAGAAAGGTTTTTCAGATAAGAACATCGATTTAGTATGTAGTATAGGAAGTTCGACAAAGAAAGGAAATGGAAATCATGGTAACGTTAGTAGTTAGAAACATTTTATCTCTTTTTTGGTTTATTTCTGATAGTTGAATGAAAAATATTACTTCCCAAAAGATTTTTGAAAAAAACTAAATATTTATTAGATAAAAATGATAAGGAATTTATCTTTAAAATAGTAGATAAAATGATGAAAAAAATTAATTAAATAAGTGGTAGGAATTCACCTTTTCTTGATGGTTGTATGCATTCATAATGCATTTCCTTGTTGTCATTATCTTAGTTGCAATCTCAAATAAAATAATCCACCTGTATAAGAAAAAAATTATTATATTAATAATACTAAAAATAAATAAATTAAACATAAATATGAAACAATACATTAATTCTATGGATAATGATTTGACTATGAAAACATCAAGATTACCTCTATGATTGATGAGTGGAGGGAACTTGAAGGAAATTGATAAATGAAAACACTATCGGGGTGAAAAGGTTTTGAGGGAGGAGTATGTAGATGTTTTGGTGCAGAACGGAATTAAAGATGGACATACCACCCCAACTCGAAAAAAAATAATCCACCTTTATAATAAAACAATTCTTATGTGAGTAATACTAAAAAGAAATAAATTAAACATAAATATGAAATAATACATTAATTCTATGGAAAATTATTTTACTATAAAAACTTCAAGATTACCTATGTGATTGAGAAATAGAGATAACCTTAAGGAAAGTGATGAATTTAAACACTACAGGGGTAAAACGGTTTTGACTGAGAAGAATTATGTTGAAGTTTTGGTGTATAAAGGCATGAAATATAGATAGACCACCCCAATTCAAATAAAATAATACACCTGTATAAGAAAAAAATTGTAATGTGAGTAACACTAAAAATAAATAAATTAAACATAAATATAAAAAAATACATTAATTCTATAGAAAATAATTTTATTGTGAAAACATCTAGATTACCTCTGTGATTGAGAAGAGGCAACATTGTTTCTCTTCCAGAAAAGGTAGTGGAGGGAACTTGAAGGAAAGTGATAAATGAAACACTACATAGGTGAAAAGGTTTTAAGAAAGAAGAAGTCTATTGAATTTTTGGTGTAGAAAGGCATGAAATATGGACATAAATATTCCAAAAAAATTAACTCTATAAGTAATAATGAAAATTAAATAATGTTTCATTATATAATTTTTTAGTAAAATAAAGACAGTATATTGTAACATTACCTTTACATATTTCCAAAGGTTTAATTAATTATAGTTTATTCTTATGAGGTATTGGAAACATCATCATGTGCAGAATATATTATTTTCATGAGTAGTAAAACATTTAATTTAGGTTATGTTAATGTAGTAGAGAACATATAATATAATGAGGAAAAACATAATATATTAAAAAACACTTCTACCTTCTCATTGAACTCTGTTTATTTTTTTAAGGTTGTAGGGATTTGATTCCTCTATAGAGAATCTAAATCCCCTCTTTGTGGTCTCCTATAACATAGAATATGTTGTCTGTATTGGGATCGGCATGAACTGATTCTGATATCCTAATGAAAGTGTTATCCTCAATTTAATTTTCATCTGACCTAGACTTTTCTTTAGTTACCATCAAGACAATTGACTAATTCTTATTTTTTGGATTTGATACATAAAATACTTGCACTACTTGTGATTTCATTATGAAAGGCAAGTATTTTTCCCCTTCTACACTAAAAACCACCTTCACAAATCACATTTCATTAACTTTCACTGTACTTATATTTTCAACCCATTTGCAATGGAAAATTTACATTTGAACATTTTTATAATCCAAATCTTGTATCTGTTTAGTAATTCTAAAATATAACATATTTTTATATATTTTATTTCTATCATTGTAACCATATATGTCCATCGCTTCCACCATAAGTGTGACACCACTATTTTTTATCTTACAACATTCATTGTGTTCCATTATATTGAATTTATAACCATTGATTAAAAAACCAGTGTAAGATATAACATTTTCATTCAGTCCCATGGATAGCCATTTAAGTCATTCGTAAATTGAATTCAGATTTTCAGATAAATCTTTTAAAATTTGATCTCAGAACTATTCTATAAACGGTGGATTATGTGTGTTTTTTATCCATCCTTCTTCCCTTGATGGATTTGAATCTCTAAGAATTTCTTCATGGGATTCAATGTATGGATCAACATATTCAATATTATGTAAAATGAAAATGTGCACTTTTTCCCACTCTGTTAAGGTAATTATAACATCATATATTCCATAAATACCTTTGTCCATAATGCATACACTATGATGAGACTTTGGGGGACTGATGTTGTTAACATCTAATAGGTAATTGGTACAAAATTCAATAGATTATTTAACAATATATTTTTCTGCAATACATCCTTCTTGAAAACTTCTATTCTTAGCATACCCATTAAAAATTTTCATATACTATTTTATAGGGTACATCCATATGTAATGGAAAGGACCACATAGTTTAACCTCTCCAACCAAGTGAAATATCAGGTGGACCATTATATCAAATAATAATGGTTTCAATAACATATCTAATTCAAAAAATATGACTACAACCTCCTTATTCATGATTGTTAACTTCCTAGGGTCTATAACTTTACTGCATATAAGTTGAGTCTAGTTAATGTATGTCGTACATTTTGAGTCTAGTTAATCATTGACATGACATTCTTGATATTTTATGAATACCCCTCTCAAAATTTTACACTATTAACGAAAAGATAAAATTTCAATTTTCCTATCTTGATAGAGTGTAATCTACTGGAGGAATAAAATTATTTCCTTTACCCTCCATCAGTTCCAAATCTTCCCTTATCACCATATCAATCATATCCAACCTAGCCTTGATGTCATCTTTCATTTTTTAAGGAACATTTTTTAGTGTTCCAAAAACACTATCAAATACATTTCTTTATATGTGTATGACATCAATAAAAATTATGACATGCAGATAATTCTAATGCGGTAATTCAAATAAAATTGATCTCTTCTACCAACCTGATTTTGTAAGGTTTTTCTAAAATGGTTTATCAAAAATAGTGTCAAAATATTTTACTTTATCAAATAGTTGAACACCCATTATTATAGATGGTGTTGTACCTTGTTCAATATTATCATCAAATGCTATTTTCCAAGATTGGTATTTATGTAATCGAGGTAAAAAATTTGGATGTCCTAAACACATAGTCTTTAAGGAATGTTTCAACTAAATTGATTGTGTGAAGTTTTCTCAAATGGGACATACCAACATTCCTTTAATGTTATAGGATGATAAATTTCCATAAGTTGGGAATTCATTTATCATCCCATACAACATGGCCCTCAATGTGAATTCTTCACTTCTATGAGCATCATACATTGTAACACTTGTATCCCACATCAATTTTAGAACTTCAATCAATGGATCCAAATAGACATCAATATCATTACCGGGTTTCTTTGGTCCAGATATAAGTGGGGACAACATAATATATTTTCGCTTCATACATAACTATGGATGTAAGTTATAATTTTCTAATATGAATGGTTGTGTACTATGAGTAATTCTATATACACTAAAAATATTTATTCCATCTTTATATAATTCAAGATGAAATTTTCTCAGATTATTATGGATGAAAATAAGAAAAATGTGTGTTAGTTAAATAATTCTTTGTATAAGATAAAGAAATCACTGAGGACCTAGTATTTAAGGTTGGATCAATACCTGTGAAAGCTTTATTTTTAGTGAGGTAGAGTTGATCATAGTCTCTACATCAAGAATGAGAATTATCAAAGGATGTCGGTACTCACATATGTCAAAGAAAAAATATTTTAGGATTGGACAATGCACAATGAAATTTTTTTATGGATCATATGAGGTAAGATATCAAGATGTATATTCTTGGAAAGTCAAACATTTTCCTTAGTTTATAGGTGAATCAAGGAAATCATAGAACATTAATTTCTCAATCAAAATATGAAAAAGTGGTTCCTAAGTGATTTGTAATGAAATACCCAAACCAATGACAACACTGACTGCTATATGGATGAATTTTTAAAAAGTTGGTGATTGCAAAGAGGTAGATGTTGTGGGATATAGGTATTAGGAGCCTATTATACCACACAACAACATGACCCAACAATGGGTTTGATATACTTCAAGTTGCATAGTACCAATGTTGTCCTAAGTAGATCCACATGCTATCGAGGAAGAAGATTATTCAATATATCTAAAAAATAGTGAATTTCGGGTTGTTTTATTATAGGATAATGCAACTGTAGTTGTTGGGATACACGGATGTGGAATAAGAAGGATTAGTCGATAGCTAAGGGAAAGTAGAGATATTAAAAAACCTGGAGTTCATTCAAACCTTGGTTTTGCTCAACCCTTGAATCGTTTGAGCCTTGGATTTGAGCCTTGAAATATTTGGAGCCTTTATTATAGCCTAGATTCGAGCTTGGATTCAACAATGAGCAGCACCGGCAGCAGGTTGCTACTATAGAGAGCTTCAGATATCATGAATTGGTTTGTGATGGTTAGGGTTCTTAAAATAGATCGAGATACTTTTATTAGCACTTCCAAAAAAGTGCTGATAAAGGATCTATAATTAAAATTATAAATAAAAAATAAAATCTATTAATATAATTATATATAATATATATATATATATATATATATTATTTATTTAAATATACATATTATTATTTTATAATTATTTAAATATATAAATTTTTATTTATAATTATATAAATATTTTTCAAAAAAATAATATTTATATCATTATATATATTTATATAATTATATTTATTTATTTATTTAATAAATATATATAAATATAAATTTAGTAAATATATTAATTATTTAAATAAATCCATTATAATTTTATTATTATTTAAATATATATAATTATTTATTTATAATTATGAAAATACTTTTTAAAAAAATAATATTTATTTTCATATAATTATAAATGTATAAATATAGTAAATATACATTTATAAATATTTATTTATAAATATATTTTTAACATTATTAATGAATATTTAATCCTAAGTGCGTGCAAGTTAAAAATGAATGAAATTGAATAATTAAAAATGATTACACTTTAACAATATTGAAAAAATGGATAAGTTTTATTAATTAAATATTAATTATTAAAAAAATATGAATATGTATGTTAAAATAAAAATGAATACATATTAAAAGTATTAAAATATAGTAAATATATATATATATAATACATAATAAAAATTGATTAAATGCCCAAAAAAATAAAAACATAAAACATATTAAAAATGAATAAATAACAACAAAATTTAATAATATTATAAATAAATAAATAAAAATTACTGATTCAAAACATAATACATTAAATTTATCATGTTATAATAAAATTCTAAAATGAATACTAAAATTTGAATAAATTTCATAAATATTATATGTGTTTCTGTATAATATTTCGTTAATTGCATAAATATTGGTGTGTGTGTATTGTATATAAAAATGCATTAATTATATATATGTATATGAAATCAATATAAAACATCTTTAATCTATGTTAAATTGAAAAATCAAAGGACATTCAATTTTACCCATTACTCGATGCAATTAGTCAGTATTTTTAATTCATATTAATTTTTAATTATAAACCATTATTCACTAAATATATTACTATTTAATGTAAAAGCATAAATATTTTGTATTATATAAATCATATTTATATACATTCATATATATCTATATATTTAATATATAATATTTATTAACATTATCAATAATTATTTAATTAATAAAAGTTTTAATATTTTTCTAAATTTACTTATTTTAATTTTTATTTGTTTAATTTTCATTTTACATATATATATATATATATATATATATTTAATGTATAATATTTATTAGTATTTATAATTTATATATAGTATAGTCATTTTATCCATTTTTACCATTAAATTTTTAATTAATAAAATTTTTAATAATTTTTGAAATAAAATAATTTTTATTTATTATTTATTTAATTATATCATTTTTTGGAAATTTATTATCACCAAAAAAGAACTGGTAGAGGATTACTTTATGGGTGCTAAAAATCAATAATAAAGTAACCCTTTATCAGGGCTAAAAATAAAGCAATAATAAAGGGTACCCTTTGTCGGTGCTAAATAAAGACTGATAAAGAGAATATTTATCATCACTTTTTGGTAGCGCTGATACAGGCCAACGCTATTAAATGCATGATTTTTTAGAAGAGGATAAACATATGACATGATTTGTTGGGATGTGAGAGAGACACACTAGTGGGGAAGTGGAAGTGGTGTACCATTCATTTATATGTGTGTGTGTGTCTGTATTTTTTTATGGATTTTTTACTTCTATGTGTTACTTGGTAAGAAAGCCATGGCAAGGATGGGATATAGTTTTACTTTTTAAGGTAAAAAATTTGTTTCATTTTTTTATTCATTGGGATTTAGCATGCTTCTTTCACATTTTTCACAATAGGTTTCAAGTAGGATCCTACAAATTATACTTCTATGTTCACCCTATGTATATATAAACTATTTTTAGGTCTACATGAGTTTCTTGATGATCAAGATGGGAGTTACTTGCTCAGAGTGGTTGTTCAGAAGTTATTGAGATCCTAATTGATGCCTGGGATTTATTTTCATACTTTTAAGTTGTTTTTAATTTAATTACATTACATTTATGTATTAGGATTGCTTTTATTTATGCATGCTATTGATTAGTGGATCTATTCTTATCTCTTATTCCTTAAATTTATATAAATAGGGTAGTTCTTCTGATTTTTTATTATCTAAATGAATTTTTTTCCTTGGTCAAAAGACTCAATTTGGTAAAGTGTTAAAAAGTTTTAACATGGAAAACATTGAAAAGGTATCTTTACAAATGTTTTATAGAAAGAGTAATTCAAAGACACGTTGTTCTTTAATTGGTAAAGAGAAATAATACATTACTAATATTCAATATTATTTTCCTATTAGATCAATAAAATATGATATACTATGTACTCATCATGATGTATCTTATGTATTAAGTATTATGAGTAGATACCAATCAAATCCTAGTGAAAGTCATTGGGTAGCTATGAATAATATATTTAAGTAATTTAGATGATTTAAGGATTTGGTCTTAGTATTTAGTGGTGTGGGAGATCTAATTGTAAAGGGTTATGTTGAATCTAGTATGAAAACCAACAATGATGATTTTAAATATTAATCATATTTTGTTTTCAAGAATAGTGGAGTAGTTATTTAGAAAATTTCAATCAATTAGAAGTTATTGATTATATAATATAAGTTTTATATGTCATAGTACATAATGTAACTAATGAATTTTTTTATATAAAAAATTATTATTAAACTAGGGGTGGTCTCAAGCATCATGCATCCAATTATACTCTATTGTGATAATAGTGAAGTGATTTCACTCAATAAGGATGTTGCATCTCACTAGATATCTAAACATATTTTTAATTGATTTCATATCATTTGAGAGATTATTAACAAATTAAATGTTAATATGTATATAGTTCTCATAAGGGATACTATTGAGGATCCCATTAATAATACCCTTATATAAAAAAACATGAAAGACGTGTTATTTTTTTGGGTATAAGATACATGGGTAACTGGATTAAGTGAAATATGGGAATTGATGTTTGTACCATAAATTCAATCAAGTTTTTTTTTGGATTAAGGACACTTTAATCATTAAATGAATATTAATTACAATACTTCATTATTTATGTATATTTTTTTATATAAAATGGGAGATAATATGATAATAACTCCCTAAAATATATTTATTAATGAGTTATCTCTAATTTATAAACATTATATTGGGTTGTAATGATATATTAATATTAGTATGAGTAATATCACTTATATAAATATACAACTAGTCACACATGGGATACAAGTTGGTGAACTAGTATCTGAATAGTCTTGTTTAACATACACCACATGGATTATCGTACACATTTCATTGGTTTTACTCAAATATACATTGGATATAGATCCTTTGGCTTGAATTTAACAAATGGTTCCCTATTTATAATTCATTTTATAATTATATATAAATTCATTTAATGGTTTGAGTTAATATAAGGTGATTTTTCATGGTACTAACTAAGTAGAAATATTTGATTAAACAAGATAAGATATGTTCATCTATATGACAGATTGATAAAATTATGGTCCTTAATTGAGTCTTGACTAAGTAAGTGCATGGTTATGATACTATAATTAAATATAATTTAATTATATATATTTTAGTCATGGTTATGATAAGATATACGATGTTGAAATTATCCATGAATCAGGCTTAATCTCAATGTTAAAGTGAAATGAATTTAGAAAATGGATATGTGGTAAATTAATTTACACCAAAACCATTTGTATTTTAGATATCTATAATGTGTAGTTAGATGTTTCACTTAGTTTATAATTATATATGATATTTAAAATCATTTCCTACTTCATAAAGGAACCTTGGTGTTCCATATAAGATAATGTTAAATGGAATCATTTAGGATTTTGTGATTGGATCATGTGTTCAAATATTTGTGTTCATCAAAAAAATATAATTTTTTATCACATTTGAAATATTCAATTAAATAATGGATATTTAATTAAATAATCAACAGGGATTTATAATATAAACAGTGATTTATTTATATTATCGATACATAAACATGAGGAGATAATAAAGTATTGATGAAATTTAGGATTGGTCATAATTTAATCGAATTATAAGTCACATTGATAATGTATAATTTCATATACCTACTTTAATAGGTAATTTAAGCACCACCTTTTCTAATATAAACCCATTTGGGGGATCATTAACACACCTCTCAATGTGGTTTCACACCATAGCCACTTTTGGAGGCTAGTAAATAGTCCAAACAACCTTTGGAGGGTCTTTATTTTACCTACTTAGGTATGCTATAAGTTTCATTCTTCTGGGATTATTTAATATCTATATGGATGTAAATAGCATGGAAGAGGGGTGGTGGAAAATTCATTTATTTGTGGGATAAAAAAATTTGGTTCTTTGAGTTTTCTATTTTTCCTCAGCCGAGAGATTCTCTATTATTTCCATATCCCTGATTTCATCCTTTATCATTGAAGTGAATACCATTATTTAGAAATTATGAGGAAACCAATTAGTAATTGGTGACTGGAGTTATTGGTGGATATTGAAGGAGGTTTAGATTTGAAAATTCAAGTTTGATCTAAATATTCTAAGCCTTTTAAAATGACTCCTTTATTTGATCATTGTATTATTATATTTTTTGTTATTTATTTTGATCTTTTGTGGGTTTTTATTAATTATTACATTTTATTTTAAGTGTTTTTATTATCATAAAAACTATATAAACAATTCATCAAGTCGAAGGGAAGTCCCTGATATTATTTTTTTCATAGAGACTAAGATACTAAATCATGAGTTTGATTGATTTAATGGTATGTTGTGATGGTTGTTTGGGTTTTTTCTTATTTATAAAATACATTATAAGAGATTGGGTCTTCTTTATAGATAATATATTGGGGTTTTATTAAACTCATTTTCAGACTCTCATATTAATGTGTTTGGAAATTTACCATTAGATAATGAGTTTTCATATTTTACTAGATTTTATGACCATCTAGATTCCAAGTTGAGAGATATTTCATGGAATTTTTAACAATTTATTTGTGAATCTAAAATTATAATTTGTTTGAGTGTATTGTATTTTAATTGATTAGTTTTGAATGATGAGAAGTGGGGACGAAGAAGAATAAACTATAATATAATATCAGATTTTAAAGAGGTGATTCTTATAAATTGGATGATTTGGGATTTTAGGGATCTCCTTTTACATGGAATAATGGGAAGAACATAGCAGGTAAAATATTTGCTAAACGTAATATTGAAATCTATTTGATGTAATAGAGGAATTTTTTTGGCTATCTAATGTGTAAAATCTATTAGGATAAATTTTTTATCACTAAGATTTGTTGATAAGGGGAAAAAGGGTGGACTTTGTGTTATATATATTAGATATAATTTTGATATTTTTTTAATTTATGATGGATGATTATAATAATTTGATTTAAAAATATTGAAACAAAGGGGTCATCATACTATTTTTTCAAGTTTTATGTAGAATTTAAAATCATCAAAGAGTGACCTTTGTTAATGGAACCATACTTTAATGAGAAATATTTTAACAAACCATGATTCAATAGTGTGAGTTAAAGTACTATAAATAGTGGTGGTTTGAGATTATTATTTTCATATATGTGGTGAATCATGTTAAGGAACTTCAAAACCATTTGTATTTTGAGGAAATCATATGATGAAATCATGTGAGGAACTTATAGCTTAGGGAAGGGTACTTGATGCTTGATTTTTTTCATACAAAGGCTTCTCAAAGAAGATGACATAATTTGATTAAAAGGTTATTGTATAATGATAGTATTTAGGTTAATAACACTCAATATATGTGTTAAACATTGATCCTTTATAAATTATGAAATTGCAGGTGGAATTTGAATTTTAGACGTTTGGAGTAGGGGTTGTTTTTTGAAAATTGGGATTCAAATTTAAATTATGAGATTTGTGGAATATTAAGGTGATGTTTTTTATATGTATTGAGGACTAGGAGATGCATTGGGTGATTGAGTGAATATTTATATCTTCATGTTGAGTTTCAGAAGTTTTGGAAGGGTTTTACACAAGTTCATGTTTACCGCATGGTTAGGAAAAACTGTCTGGGGTATTTTGTTTAAGAGTATGATGCATTATTATAGACCAGCCATGTAAAACCTATAATTTAGTTTCAAATGATACTTTCAGGTTTAGTTAATGTTTAGAAAACCATGTGTCCAAAACCCATTATGTGTGTATCCTTGATCAGTGAAGTTGGACTATTTGTGTATAGTTTTGTAAACATTGTTGTCAAATTGAGTGATTTCAATGGCTTGAGATAGTGTCATCTTCATAGTTTGAACATGGATTGCAAAATCAAGTATCCAACCATAATTCCTTCCAATTTTAATTAAATAGGAGTAAATTTCTTATTTTTTCCCTTGGTATTTTCAATCTCTTCCCTCTCATTTCCTCTCCATCGAGCACACAGACCAGGGGGTCTTCTCCCACATTTCCTCCTTCGATCCCCTTTATTCGGGTATGTGTTTTGATGGTGATACTATAGAATATTCAAGGTGATACTCTCATTTTTCCACCATCTACCTCCTCTAGTGTTCCTTTATAATTTGGGTGACCCGGTATAGGGATTGGTGATGATTTTCATTAGAGTGTGGTGGAAATTATCATGTATGTTAGGGATTTGTTATATCTTGGTAGGAGGACATCTAATGAGGATATATGCATGTTGTTGCACATTTTTTTAGATAAGGTAAATTGTCATATATTTTTTCATAGTGATTTTGGATTAATTTAAATAAATTTTATATTTAATCAAAGTCACATGTAAGGTATTTTTCTTGAGGTGTATCTATGAGTACATTGTGTACCTTCCCTGAGTGGTTGGTTTTGGTTTTGGTGTAATGAGTATGAGTTTTAAGTCATTATGACTATTTTTTTCAATTTTGAAATTAATTATAATTGGTATGATTAATTGAATTTAATTGGATAATTAATTATAAATTATATAATTTATTATTTGTTATGTTGGAGCTTGGAAAAAGATAATGGGCCATTGTTAGAGCTTGGAAGATCTTGGGAAGTGATAGTCGAGTTTTGATTTAAAGGGAGAAGATTAATATGAGGTAGGTGGTCCCTTGATAATACCCCTTTATTAAATGAATTTAAATTATATATGCATGTGATATGTGGCCTTTCCACCGAGGGTGATGGACCCTTTTAAGTTAAATGAATTTCTTAATTAAAATGAGATTCCTATAGATAAAAATGTATGTATTGAGGGCCATGATAGAGCATGAGTTTCATTTTTATGCCTCGATCATCGATGTTATAGTACCATATTATAAATTTATACCTAGTGATATATGAACTAGAAGGGGTGAGACTTAAAAGAACTTAGTGACTAACGAGTACTATGATAGG
Source organism: Viscum album (assembly GCA_963277665.1). Lineage (NCBI taxonomy): Eukaryota > Viridiplantae > Streptophyta > Magnoliopsida > Santalales > Viscaceae > Viscum > Viscum album. The sequence continues at coordinate 1,136,853,727 of OY728129.1, forward strand.
TTCCCTTAGACCCCTTGAGTAGGAATAGGTGATGAGTTTAGAATGATTTAGAACATGATGTAATTGTGAGTATCCTTAGAGACATTTCACTTTCTGATTAGAGAGTGGTTCATTATTCCACCCTAACTAAAATTTAATCACTCATTTGGGTATCCCTGAGTAGATTGATGATAAGATGATTTGGAAGGGGAGATGGGTTGTAGATCACCTCCTTAAACAGATATTTTTATGGAATGAATGGTGAGTTCAATGAGGTCATGGTATGATTATATCAAGTTTGGGAGATTTTATTTCCTCTAAGTGATGGGTTTGGATCGGGGAGTTGAGAATTAGATAGGGGAACCCATGTAGAGTGTTTGGGGTATGGGGTGACCTAGGGGACCATTGGTGGGTACCCTAATATTAGGTTGGCCTTGGGAATGGGTGGTGTTGATAGGTAGGTTTTTTAGATATTGGTTGGAACCTTAAAGCCTAAATCGGTAAGGATATTCTAGAATCGATATAGTGGAAAGGATGGGTTTTGAACTTGATAGTACAACCAAGGATATGTATATTGGGTTTAGGAAAAGTGTCTATCCCATGTGGTATGGTGCAAGGTTTTGATAGGGGATATACCCCCATGTATATGTATTATATCTATGGCTCTATAGTGGGTTACCCTGGGATAATGTTGTAACTAATTATAGGGTGATTTGTGGCCCTTGTGTGTCAATGTTAATTTTTTTGGTATATGTGATTAGTGAATGACGGTTCAAGTTTTGGGGTGGGATATGGCCCTCAAGTAATGATGGTTGGGTACCCAGTTTCAAGTAGGGTGTAAACCCCTATATATATTATGATTATATAGTTCCAAGGTTGGATTCCCCTTGGGTAGATATTTTCATGGATCTAGGGTAGGATGTGGATCCCCCTAGGTAGGATAATGGTTTTGGGTGAGCTATAACCCTGGGTAGATATTGATTTCGGGGATGTATATATTTCCCTTGGGTGGATTCCTATGTTTCAGGGGTGGGTATATTTCCCCTAGGTAATTTATATGATTAGAGACACTCCAACATTTTCTAAATAGGGTATAATCAATCTCAGGTATCTTGTTAGTACCTGAGGATTGATGATGATGATTTATTTATGCTTCTGTAACTATATTTACTTTCCTAAGAATATCACATGTTCATACACTATATTTAATAATTATTTATGGGACCCTATTGGTGGTCACCTTATAAGTTCTACTCATTCACTACTTGAGTATCCATGTCACTTTGGTTTCTAAGAAAACCTCACTAATCATAGGTTCCGGTTGGGAAGAGTATCAAAGTTACATGATCAAGTAGGATAGCTAAGATGGAGTCTGGTAACCAGGATGAGGTGAGGCTCAGAGATGGAAATAGTTCCTTAGTGTAATTTTTATTCTTTTATTAATCTTTTTTTTATTGGATCAATGGTATATCAGTTATTTTATGTCCATATGAATGTGACTCTATATGACTTATCGCTTCATCATTTACATTTGGTATGGTATGTTATGTTTTATTTCTTCTACATACCCTAATTATTTATTATTTTGGATAATTTTTTGTAATTTTTATGTTATGTTTTACTCATATGTGGAGTTATAGACTCCCCATAGTAACACATTAGACCCCAATACTAATTGGAAGCCTCTGGCATATGAGGAGGTGTACCTGAGGTCACATGGTGATATTTTTTGGGACACTACTTAGTGGTCCTCAGCTGATGAGATATTATAAAGTGGTATTGGATCATCTTTTTCTTTGGTATTATAATTTTGGATTTGGTATATCTGAAATAGGGATGTTTATAAGCTTGAGATAGACCTCGAACTAGTGTTCCGCAAACACAATTTCCAATGTAAATTCCATGTTACCAAAGGGTATGGGATTACTATTATTGGTTTTTATTCTTTTATGTTTATAGGATTTCACCTGTTATGATGCACTTATAGTTTTTCATTTACGGTTTATTGTTTTTTGGATCTTGTACCACTAGCAAGATCCCAATGTACATGCATCATATTTTTCATGTAGGACACACATGACATTCATGTTCTTGTGTGTGATTGATATCACTGACAATGAGGGTTTAGTTGTTTAAATTGTCAGAAACAACTTATATGGTGTTTTCTTGTATATCTTGTTGGTGTAATTCTACTCAACTAAACCATATTAAATTTTCTATGCTGACTATTCATGTAGATTATACATAGGGATTTCCCTTGATGATGATAGTGTAGTCCCTCTTATTAGTGATGTATAGTGACCCTTAGTGGGCCTGTATAGAAATTTGATTCCTTGGTACTAGTTCTGAAAATAAAATAGTTTAGGTTATTTAAAGTGTCAACATAAACCTATATGGTGTTTCCCCATATATCCTTTTGGTGTAATTATACTTAACAAAACAATATGATTATGGTATAATGGAAAAGGATCATCATGGGATGATGTTGATGTGTGTGTGTGTGTGTGTGTGTTTTGGTGGATGATACATGATGCTAAAGAGGGGTAGTCTAGTATGTGGATGACTAAGAGGATGGGTGCCTGAGGAGGGATGGTGGTTCATCATGTTATGTTGATTGTGTATGAGAGCCCTAGAGTTGGTTTTTTAGAACATGAGTTGTTGGGTGGTAGTCGAAATGAGAGAAAGGATGTGTCCTATGAGTTATGACCTATGTGAGTCCTAATTTATGGGGTAGGTGGGAGTCCATAGTGCATTTAAAATTTTACCTATGATATTAGTGATCCAGGTGATATGTTCAAGGGTAACCTAATAGAGGTGTTCACCCAAATTTGGGAGTGCCTTAGAAATAGGAAGCATGGGTAGATGATTAAATTCATGAGATCAATACATGGGAAGTGATACCAAAAATATATTGTATTCATGGAGGTATCAATTCAATTTTGTAATGTAAATAACCTAGAGTGATTTTGGTATCAAAGTTCTGTTTGTAAGGGTTGGTATGGTTGAACACTTAACCCTGTTGATTTTAGGTGTGGTTCCTGATACGATTGACGGTTGTGGTCCTATATACTTTTATGTAGTATGGATAGAGAAGGGAAGATTCTTTGTAGTTTAGTGATGATTTAGGGTTAGTATGTGAATGTGTGATTGTACTTGGAAATTGATATTCTTTGGGCTTATTGGAAAACATCACATTTTTTCTTCTGATTAAATGAGATTGATATGTTATGGTGCATGGATAATAGTGTAGTCACGTGATCCTAGGTTTGTTAATGTGTGACTCATGAGATAATGAGTCAATTTATGTGATTAGATTTTACAAGATAGTTTTCTCATTATTTTTAGATGAGATTGAGATAGTAAGTCATGGATACATCTGATGTCATTGAATTAAGGATCAGTTAGTGTTCATGTATGGTATGAGGATCAATAGGTTCAATGAGATGATTGTGGTAATGGTTACTTAGAGATTTGATGATAATTAGAGATTTACCTACTATGATAGGTGACATAAAAAGTAGATCAATGTATTGGGGTAGGGTAGATATAAGGGTGTTCCTTAACAAGTATTGTTAGGGATGTGTGATTATAAAACCTATTGAGGTTATGCTTGAGGATTGGTATAAGGTAATTTCTATGGTGCGGAGTGAACCATTGGTCATGGAGAGTGTGGACCTCATTACGGATTTGAATTTATTAGGTTTCAAGGATTAATTTCTTGATGATTCAAGAATGATTAGTGATTAATGTTTTTATTTTGTTCTAAGGTATGTGTGAGATAGTCATGTCTATTTATTATATGCGGTAATGGATAGATCATGGTTTGTAGAGGAGATAGCTCATGTTCATAGGTTTTTGGTTGTGATGAGATTAGTCATTGGATGGCCAAGATGGATTTTATATTATAGTGAGAAAGTGGATCCAATTTTATCTAGTTCCTTGGTGAATAACAAACTTTTTTCTTGAATGTCGTGATGGATGGAGTTTGTGTGTTGGCATCGAGATTGGGGTGGCTTTGATGTGATCCAAGCGTGAGATGGGTCAAAGGTGTGCAAATTATAGGGGTGAAATAATAATTACTGGTGTGGGTGGTTGGTGTTACAAACATGGAATTATATTATGATTTGGGTATAGACTTTGGTGCTTGTGTTATAAGTATCATGGGATGCCTTTGGTAGTTAATCCATCATGATCAAGTGATGTGATAATGCATTGGTGGGTTAGGTTTAGTGTTTTCATGAATAGTTGTCTAAAGTAGTTTTTACTAGTGTTCTTATGTTAAATTATATGTAGTGAGATATAAAACACACTAAGTGGTTTGTTAGAAAATGTAAGGTACATTTTAGTAGGTGATTCTTGTGGTGGGATCACCAAGACTTGGGATCATCCTTTATAAGAAAAAACCTATCGTGGGGAGCATCATAATCTCAGGAATGAATCAGTGGATGATACAGTAGTATCTTAGGATATACAGGCATGGGTAAGCATCATCTTTATTTTTGGAATGGTGACATGTGATGGATTGGGTTTTTGATGAATAGTGTGCCTTATGTTTAGAGTTTCATAGGGGAAGCTCGGTTGTTGTTTCAAGGAAGAATGTAATGATATGTTTATGAATTAATGATTGGGATAGGATAATATTTATGGATAATGGTAATTGGGGCTTATTGGGGATGAAATTTTCTATAGTGGGAAGTTTTTCAAACCCATCTACTTTATGGGTTATGAAATTTTAGGGGGACTTTAAATTTTGGACTTCCAGAGTAGGGGTTATTTTAAAAATTGGGATTCATATTTAAATTCTGAGAGTTGGGGTGTCCCAAGGTGATGCTTTTAGATATGTATTGAGGACCATAGGTTTATTATGTTATTGGTTTCATATCATAAGCTTTAGTTTGAATTTCAAAAAAAAAATTAAATGTTTTTACCCTTGTGTATGGTTACGATATTGTTAGGGAAAACCATACGGGTAAACTATGTAGGATGGTTCTATTCAAGAGAATGACACACGATTGGCGCCTGGTTATAGAGAAACCATGAAAAACCTAAAATTTAGTTACATAGAGGATTTTTATTATTGGTACACAATTTTGAAAATCATACTGACAAATATCATGAGGTGTATGGCCTTGGTTAGTGAAGTTTCATTGTTGATGTAGTGATCCAAAATTTTATGAATTAAATTTACCTTCTAAATTTATATGTGTTCCATAGTTGAAAATATATCATAATATAGAACACATGCACCACATATTGAAATTAAAAAACTCTTTATTATATTAATTCAAATTTTATATTTGGATAATAAATATAGACATAAGAATTTAAAGTGTTAGAATAGGAAAATATAGAAAATAATAGAATTATAACATGAAAATTTCGATCTACTTGATTCCCAATAATTATTGCACTATGAATGAAATATAAAGTATTTATAGAAAGTAGGGAACTCATATGACTATTAAAAATATGAATGGTGTAATATTAATTTGACCATTAGGAATAGTAACTTGACTGTTAGAATATTAACCATATCTATGTAATTGTGAAATAATATTTAGTTATCCTATATGAAGTTACTAAGAATCATTGGATCACTGGGAAGGGGTTCTTAATAAATGATAGTCTTTTTAAAAATTTAAAATTTAAGAAACTTCACCCCTACAACATGTTGTAGTTTCTTACTTATCAATTTTAGTAAACTCAAATGCAAGAAAATTTTGGAAAGTAAACAGAGCACACAAAATTTAAAAGGTTTGGCCTTAGTGTGAGAACCTACATCCTTACCATAGTCACTCCATTGGGTCTATGGAAATTAATTATAATGAAGAAGTGATTACAAATTTCATGAAAACTCCCATTGTAGATCTTTTATCTCCTGATTGGAAAGATTATACTGACTCCTGTCAGTTTACAAATTTTTCTTACAAAAAATTGGGACACAATAAAATATGTAACTTTGTTAAAACTACTTCTCTAAAAGTCTAACCGAAAACTCTATCTGATGCTCCCTATCTGATGGCCTCTGTATGATAGCCTCAATTTGATGTCCTTAGTCTGATTCACCTTTACTTAATATGTTCTTATTCCAAGAATTTATAATCTTCTTATTTAAAAAACTATGCTTCTCAAACTTCTGCTCAAAACTCAACCCAAACTCCTTAGTTTTATTCTCTATATCCGATAATCTAAAATTACCCATGTCCGATATTATGATCAAAACCTTTTATCCAGAAACTCTTCTTTAACATGAAACTTAACTTCAGTTGGAAACTCAATTCTAAAAACAAATCTATAGTATTTCAGATTTTATTCATAGGTGAACAATGATGAGTACCGTTATACTTTACACCTGCATTTATAGGTGCTCCAAAATAGTAAAGGTGGGAAACCTGACAATTTTTCCTGCTCACCCAAATTTCATAATTCGAAATTTTTCAAAACTTAGAACTTAATTTGAGTACTTATCCAATCTTATAAAATCTTCTAGTGTCTTCTTTAATCTTCTTGAATTATTCAAAACATTAGAATTATCAATTTTCCTCGAATTATAACATTACAAAGTTCTATCACAAATTCTTTTTTTAAATTGATTTTATGAAATATCTCAATCTGTAACTTTGTCTCGTACTTTATAATTTCATCTAGTTCTCTTGAACCACTTGAATATAAACCCTTAATTAATTCTGGTCATTTTTTCTTAGTTCAAACTCGATAACTTTACAAGAATTCTAACATTATATACCCTCTTACAAAACTATTATTTTCAAACTTCATACAAGTTTTCTATCTAGAAATTTATCTCTTGCCTCTGTCTATTCATTCAAACTAACTGAAGATGGTTGACTATATTTTTGAAATGTCTAAATATTTTTTTTTCTACAATGACTATAAAGTAGAAACTTCAACCTTTATTATATTTTATTTTTTTGGTGATTTTTTCTAATCAAAAACTTGAACTCTTCACTTATTTATTCAAAAGTCTGTTAGATACTTTCTTTGAATCTATCAAATTATTTCTAATAAAGTAAATTAAAACATTCTCACACATTTATTTCAGTAAAGGTTTTTCTGATGGTCTGTGTCTAAAGATCTATGTCTGATTAAAAATATGATATCCCCTTTATCTATGCTTGGATATTCAAATATAATACCTTTAATCACTTTTTATTTCTTCTATATTTTTAAAAAACATAAAAACTCATCAACCAAAACTTCAAAGATTCTTATAAATTATTTTTCTAATGAAATGCATGCTATGAATCTTATTTATTCCATCTAATAACCATTGTATGGTCTAGTCAGTCTGATGCATTAGTCTGATGATTTCTTTCTGATAAGAAGTTGTACAATGTTGGAGCTTCTTATTAAAACCTCTACCTTATCGGTCCAATTGAAAACCAGTATCTTCATCTTCTCATGATTTTCACAAACTCAATTATTTTCACAAAAATCAGACATTCCACCAAAATATTCATCTGAACATTCTATTTGGAGGGTTGTTTCTGATCATCAAGGTTGAACTTTATCAAACTTCATCCTACTTGAAATCCCAAAAGCCTTTATTTTTTATTAATTTTTTTTGCATAATCTCCTTTTTAGTTGGGCTTAAGGGTAACCATACAGAGACCATAGTTTCTATTCAAAAGGCCCAATACATGGCCATTCATGTCTTAAGACCTAAAACCCAATAGAAATCCCACCCTAACTGATGCTTTTTAATTTAAGCTCCAAAGCACCCAACTAGTAATGTTTCTCAGCAAGAAATCCCCATGTAAGAATTCATGGGGCCTGGTACAAATGGAAAATCCATGCCCACTAATTCTTTAAAATTGATTTTCATTTTTCAAGGTTTCTTACTACTCTAAATTATTCTGGGATTTCACCTAGATATCTGACCCTCATTTTTTATTCTATCTCTCTCTCTCTTTTAAACTGTCAAAGCATCCACCTCTGTATGTCCTCACCGTCGAGGGCCATCACTCCTATCATGTGTCATTACCACTAATACCGATGTTCATGATAGCTCACCACCAACACCTTCAACTATGTATTCCCCCTCATCATCAAGTCCCTTTGTTGGCAAAATATTATCTACATCATTATGCCTATTTTCATCGATGAACACCTCCTATCACACTAGATTTTACCCCTACCAACCATCATCACAGGAACACCTACCACTGCAAAAGTCATCCTTGAAGAAGACCCGCCATCAAGGCCTCCCACTAAGCTGATATTAGACTTTTTGCACAATCCATCCACATGAGGACCCTCCTACCTCAACACAGAACGTCACCGGATGAGCCGAAAAATGACCCCCCCCCCGAGACAAAAATTCCAACCATCCCAAATAATGGGATTCTTTCAAGACTTGAACCTGGGATTTTGATTTAGGTTTAAAGAGTTCCTTTACCACTAGGATGGACCCCAACTACCTTAATAAACCTTCATTAACTTCAAACTTATGACACTGTTTTAGTTTCTCGTTTTAGAGAAATGTGTTCGTAAATCTGATTCTGGAAATGTTAACATTTCACAGAACATATTTTATTGGTACTCTATTTAGTGAAGTGCATCAAGAGCTACATCTCATTCTCTACATCCATAAATTCTGCATCCAAAAAACTTAAACTCTTCTTTCTCTAAAAATATAGTATCATGAACTAATTTAAGGATGTTGAGAACTTTGATATCATCAAATCATTTTCTAACTAAATTTGGAAAGTTCTACAACTTCTCAACCTACCTTACTTCTAAACATTACAAATTTATTATTTTCAATCAACTTGAAAAACAAACTCATTTAAGAATTTCCACCTGTTTTACAAAAAACAATCTTTACAAAAATTTATTCATCAAAAAAAATGAAAAATTTTTAATACACAAACATCACAATGGATCTTCATTATAAAATTAAAATATATCTAATTTATATCATGATAGAAAAAAATTAATGTTTTTAAAAAAGATAAAATAAGTGTTTGGATTTTTGAAAACCCCATAAGTTTTATTTACATTTTTATGAAAATATAAAAATTTAAAAGAAATTTTATTTTCATAAAATGGGTATATAAAATAATCCTATATTTGATTATAATGATAATTTAATTTTATGAGACCATAAGTAATTTTTCAAGGGGTTAAAATTTTGATCATAATATTAAAATTAGTATATATTCAAAAAAATGATGATTTTATTTAAAAACTAAATTTATCATATATCAAAAATTATTTTAATAAAATAAATTTCATTTTTGGAATCTACACATTAAAAATGGATAGGGTGGTTTTTTAGTATTTTAAAAAATAATTGAATTTTTAGTGAATGATGAAATACGAAAAAAGTATTATATTTTTTTTTGTAATGAAAAATAAAATAATTAGTGAGTTGTGGATGATTTAAGACACCATTATCTTGAACTCGCATACACTAATTACTATATAATGTTTTAAGAATAAACACAATTTTTAGTCTTGAGAAAAAAATAATAAACTGATCAATATTATATTCAAAAACACCCCTTCTCCTCACACTTTCTAATATTCTTGGATCACCCATATTATACAAAAATATATACTTATAAATTTACTCATATACAAGGATTTTGTTTTCCCAAAATACCATACCAAGGTGTCTTATGGTGCCATCCAAGAGAGGACATCCAAAGAGGTAATGTTCTTCACCAAACTATCCTTTAATATTCGCTTCTTTTACCAACTCCTTACTTATTCTATAATACATGACATAATTCATATTTTATAATAAATATACTCTAATTTTATTATGATAATGAAATTTCAATTATCATACCACTTTCATTTCATTTTAAAATGAAAATGATTGTTTATATTATGGTGGCTTCAGTACCTCCATGAACAATAGACTTCATTTTTCTCCACCACCTTCATGGATGGTAATAGAAATAATATTATGGTTAAATATTATGATAGTAAGTATATTAAAACTTATTTTATGTTCTTTAATATATTAATAATCATGGAATTAAATAAAACGAATCTAGTTCATGATGGTCAATAAAACCGCCTAAATGAACGAATTGTATGATGATAACTTTCATACTAAATGAATCATCACTATATCAGAACATGTATGGATATTTGGGAATATTTCAACTTATTTAAGGAAATTAACATCATTTTATTTCACTTCAATAGTTGTAATCCCATTTTACAAGAACTTCAATATCAATTCACAAACTATAGTGATCTTGGAACCATGAAACAAAAAACCTTGGGATAGTATTTATAGACAATGTATCTCAATTAAATGATTATAAACTAACATAAAATCTTAATAAAAAATAAAATATATTTTAATTATGTTCTAAATCAATTTTTTTAATAAATATAATTTGATCATTCATGATGTTAAGTGAAAGTTAACAATGAAGTCAAACCTAAGGTAAGGGAATGCTCTGAACCACCCTCTTTTCATATGGTTATGAATTATCTATATCTACATCACTTTATCTCTCTATTTAATGTTATATAATGTTTATAAATTATATATATATATGTCTCTTACCTATTTACCTATCTTATTATTCCTTTCTTTGCTAGGGATATACAATCACTTGAAGTTCTCTTCCCAGATATTTCTTTCATGTAAACCCAATTTATGGGAACTCCATATTTCTTATTTCATGTTATGAACCACCCCATGAAATTTTTTTGCACCAAAAAAATGATTTTTATATACTCATTATTTTATAGAGAACCCTATTAGTTCTCTTCTAGATTTATATTAAATATTATTCACTTACCATCTTTAAAACATTTATACCATTTTCTTAAAACCTCACTAAAGATATTCAATTCCAAAATTACTTCTATGCCCTTACTCATAAAATTTTCTTCCAGTGAACTCCATATTTGATAAATTTTATTATTTTTTCAATTATAAACACTCAAAATATTTAATTAATTATTCTATTTTTAATCCCTATAAAATATCATTTAATTGTGATTTGAGGAAATATCACATAACTAATTTTTCTCCATGGGAATTTCTTATTTTTATTCCTTATGATTGATTTCATAATGTGGTAGACATATGAATGTACATGTTATATGATGCGTTCACTCAGATAGATCTCCAATGAATTGGGTAATGTTTATATCTCATGAGATGATATGTATGGGATAAGAGAGTAAACTAAATCCATTATGGGACTCTGTCCACCATGATATGAAGTCTTTCCAGTAAATCTTGCCTTATGCTTATGTTGTCATGTATTATAATGTTTCCACATTCCTATGATTATATGAAATTATATTTTCATATTATTTAAATCATTCTTCCATTTGATTATTCATGATCCTTGTCTATTATGATATCATGTAATTATATTTGACTCATATGTTATGCTTTGTTTTCATGCTTATTATCTTATTGAGATTTATATCTCACCCCTTTTTTATGTATTCCTAAGGATATCCTATAAAATTTTAGAAGCTAAAATGGATTTAGTATCAAATTATTGAGTTTTAAAAAAAAGATGTTTTATTTTAGTTTCATGATGATGTTTTATGAACCTAGTCTTATAAAGCCACTAGGCCTTAGGATCCTTGGGTTGTGTTTATTATATATTTATGTTAAAAAATGTAATAATATGTGTAAGAGGTTTGGGTCACTATAGTTCGTATCAAATAAAGGTATTTTTATTTTTGGTATTAATACAGGAATACATTTATAAAATCCCTAGGGATATGTATACGTATAGGGAAACATCCAATATTTTTTTATTGAGTGGTTTTTAAGCAATGAAATATCTATCTAGATTCTACTGGTGGATGTGGTTCTAGAATAGATGTATCAAGGGGTAATAACCCTAAAAGGGATCATTGGGTATTAACTCTACTCATACTTGGTTTCAAATAAATATTCCTTATAACACACCTAGTTTGACACTCCCAGGTGATATTCTTAGGTAAATTTATAGACTCTTTACAAATCATTATAAAGGACTTGAATAGATTTTCAGGTTAGAAAATCTAATATGAAAATTACCATGGATAAACTAAATTAAAACCTATGGACTCAAAAGTTAGGATATACATTTAATTTATGATTTATTCCTTCTATGTTCATAGTTTCACTTATTTTTTCTTATTATTTTAAATATTCTAATCCATATTTTTCTATTATTATAGTTAATGGTGGGAAATAAGAGGAATATTTCCAACAACTGATGTGATAAGAAATGTAATGATCGCCATAATGAGATGCCTAACCTAGTGGGAGTGGGAGTCTAGAACTTAATAGAATTACTAACTCAACTAACTCAAGTTATGAATAATAACTTGAATTATGCGGAATTCCCTCCTTATCCCAAGAAATATAAAGTTATGGTTGATCCATTTATGTGACAAAGGACCCCTAATTTTTGTGTATCTTTTGATCCCCTCATCATGGAATAATTGATTAACTCTATTAAGAAGATATTATCTATCCTATAATTCTCTAAACAAGTTAAAGTTTTATCAGACATCCATCACCTAGAGGGATAAGATGGCTAGTGGGGGACACTGATCTAGAACAAAAATCCTAATAAGGAAATAAAATCCATGGAATGGGAAGGATTAAGGGACATATTTTTCATAAAATATTTTCCATAAACTCCCCATATTAAAATAGAGAGGGAATTACTTGGACTAAAGTAAAAGGAGGATGAGTCTATTGGGATTTATGAGGAAAATTTCATAATGATTTCACAATACGCCTCTAGTTTTTTCATCGACACTGAAAGTGAGGTAGAATTATTATTTAGGGGATTAAAATTGATTCAATGAAAATATTTATTGATTTGAGAATTTGAAGGCTATGAAGATATTGTCTATTGTGCCTCAAGGTTCAGATAAATATTTGTGACTATCAATGGTCTAAAGGGGGTGGAGTTAAAAAAATAAAACTTTAGTTTAATTATGGAGGATAAATGGTTAAATCCCATAGAGGAACAAAAATACAACTTCCTATATGTCAAATGTGTGGGAAGATTCATCCCAGAAACTATATCAAGGGAACTGGGAGATGATTCAAGTGTGGAAAAGATGTCCTCAATATAATCAATGTCAAGGGAGATAAAGAAGGCCACTAATGTGATGGTGGGGGAATAAGGTTCTAATCAACACTTGAACTATATTCCATTGTTTAAACTACAATAAATACAGGCATTATGCAATCTAATTCCCTAACCCACGGATTATCAGAGATAATAAATGACAATAACCCCCAAGGAAAATATAGCAAGGAAGGTCCTATGCTATCACAACTATTGAGGTGGCCCCTAATAATGAAGTGGTGATAGGTATGCTATTTATTCATTCAATAATTTTGAACATATTATTTGATTCTATTTCTACATGTTCTTTATTATAAATCAAGTTTAGTAGAACTATTCAAACACCACCTAAAAACATAAAGGTTTATTGATCTATGAAAATATAAAATAATGAAATTATTGTATCCCAAGTATATAAATCCTTCATTATCAATGTTTGTGGACTAAAGATACCAAAAAATATTTTCAAGCTTCCTTTAGTGGAATTTTATGTTATACTAAGCATTGATTATTTGTCCTTATGTAAATCTAACATAAAATGTTAGGAGAGGAAAACCACTCTTCATATATTGAGTCATCCTTTGATTTTTTACAAGTGTAAGGAGGGGGATAAATCCCATTTGGAATCTTCTCCTCAATCATGTATATTATTTCCTTATGAGTAAGAATTTAAAGTTCAAATTATTAAGAAAATGGATATAATCATTCTTAAATACATTCCCATTATGAGGGACTATACTAATGTATTTTCTGAAGAGTTTATTGGTATTACTCCTAATATAGAGATTGTGTTCTCAATTAAACTTATATAAGGATATCTACCCATATCCAATACTCTTTATATAATTTCCACCATTGATTTGGAAGAACTGGATAAACATTTACAAGAGAATATATATAACTGTTTTATATGCCCGAGTGGTTCACTATGGGTCACATTGATCATGTTAGTTAAAAAGTGAAGGTTAAATTCACATATTCATTGATTATAATTAAATCAAAATGATCAAAATATAGATAAATTATCCCATACCATGGATTGATGACTTATTCGATCAACTACGTGGGGGGTCAGTATTTCTCTAAGTTGGACATTCAGTCAGGATATCACAAATTAAAGGTAAATAGGGAATATATTCTCAAGAATATATTTCAATCAAGTTATGGACACTATGAGTTCATAGTGATACCCTTCAGACTCATTAATTATCTAGGTAATCTTCATAGACTAAATGAATTTAGTCTTTATATATTTTCTCAAAAAAAACTGGTAGTTTTTATAGATGATATTATGATATACTCAAAAATTAGAGAGGATAACGAGGATAATTTTAGTATTATTCTAAAGACACTAAAAAAGGAGAATTTATATTCAAGGTATTGTAAATATGAGTTTTTGATGGAGGAAGTATCATTATTGGGGTATGGTATCACCAGCAAAGTGATATTTGTAGATCCTTCAAATAAAAAGGTGATTGAGGAGTGTCCCATAAAAATATGGGAAATGGATATCCATAGTTTTCTTATACTACCTGGGTACTATCAATGATTTTGAGTAAATTCTCATGATTTTAAAACACATTGACCAAGCTAACTAGAAAGGAAGTGTAGTTTTTTTGGACCAATGAATGTGAAGATAACTTCAAGGAATTGAAAAAAATCTTATCACTATACCAGTACTTACACAATCCTCAAGTGAGGAACTTTTCATTATATGTGTATATTCTTAAAAGAAGGGATTGGGTTATGTACTGATGAAAAATGATAATGTGATAGCCTATTCCCTAAGGCATTTGAAATTTCATTAACTAAACTATTAAATACATGATTTTGGGATGGATATAGTGATCTTCGCTTTGAAGATTCAGCAAAATTACCACTATAAGGAGAAGTGTGAAATATATATGGATCATAAGAGCATTAAGTATATATTCACATAGAAGTATCTTAACATTCACCAATGAATATGGTTAGAGCTGATCAAGGACTATGATTTCTCAATGCATTACCATCCTGGGAAGGCAAATAAAATGGAAGATGCTCTAAGTAGAAAGTGTCTTGCAACATTATCAATGATGAGAATTGAGAAGGGTATAATATTTTTAGACTTTCAAAGAATATACATCGAATTTATAAAGGAAGGAATAATATTCTATATATCTCAAATGATTTCTCAACCATCCATTCTGTAGAAGATAAAGGATGCTCAAAGGGATGATGTTGAGATAAAGAATAACCTAGAAGATATAAGAAAAGGGAAATCATCAGAGTTCAAAATTAATAAAGAATGAGTTGTAAGATTTGGGTCATAACTATGTGTACCATCAAATCCTAAGATATAGAATTAGTTATTTAATGATGCATATAACTCAATATTATCCATCCACCCAAAAAGTGTGAAGATGTATTGAGATATCTAATTGTACTATTTTTGGGACAATATGAAGAAAGATATCTTGGAATATACATCAATGTTCCTAGTATGTCCACAAGTGAAGGAAGAGATCCAAAAGTATAAGGGAATAATGAAACCATTACACATACCTACATGGAAATAGAAAAACATCACTATATAAATTTTCATATGTCTTTTGAATATACCTAGAGTGAATGATTCCTTATGGGTTGTGATAGAATAACTTATAATGACTGATTATTTCATTACAATTCAGAAGTACTTGAAACTCGATTAACTTGCAAGGATATACATCAAGGAAGTGGAGAGGCTTTATGAAACACCACTATCAATGGTATCTGGTTGAGATCCAAGGATTACCTCCAAGTTCTGGAAAAGTCTCCAATATACTCTAAACATTATGTTATACTTCAGTAAGGATTATCACCCCCAATTTTATGGTCAATTGGATCAAACTATCTTGACACTTGAATACATGTTGAGAGTATACTTGATTTACTTTAAAGAAGAATGGGATCAACATCTTCCTTTATTCAAGTTCTCGTATAATAATAGTTTCCACTCAAGTATCAAAATTTCTCTATATTAAGACCATTATAGTGAGATATTTAAAAAACCTGCATGTTTGTATGAATCTAGTGAACGTAATAATTTTGGACTTGAATTGGATGAAGAAATAATAGAAAACTTTAACACCATTCCATAACACATGAGGATAGCTGAGAGTCAAAAAAAGTGTTATTCTCATAAATATCAACGAGACCTAGAGTTTGAGGTTTGAGATAAAGTGTTCCATAATATATCACCCTAGAAGAGAGTCATGAGATTTGGGAATAATGGAAAGATAAATACAAGATATATTATCCCATTTGATAATCTTGATCACATTAGAGTTGTGCCCTATTAGCTAGAACTACCACCAACCTTGACTCAAGATCAGGATGTATTACATCTGTACCTCTTGAGGAAGTGCATACTAGATCCATTAGATGTACTAAATCTGGTAATGGTATATTTAAATAATTTTCTCTCTTACAAGGAGAAACCAGTGAAGATCTTAGACCATAGAGGAAAATTTATATGAAACAATACAACTCACCTAGTCAAAGTACTATAGAATAAATATGAGTATGAGGAGGAGGCATGGAAATCAAAAGAAGAAATGAGATAGAAATACACTCATCTTTTTTCATCTTAGTGTGTGAAATGAAATCTCAAGGGTTAAGTTTCTTAAGGGGGGAAGAATGTAATGGCCCAAACTTTTATGAATGAAATTTCTCTTCTAGATTTATATGTGTGACACACATGGTAATATATATAATATAAAACACATGCACTACATAATGTAAATAAAAAACACTTTATTATATTAATTCAAACATTAAATTTATAGAATAAATATATCCATAATAATTGAAAGTGTTATAATGGGACAAAAATTAAAAATAAGATAACTATAAAATGAAAATTTGGATCTAGTCAATCCCCTTGAATGATCTCACTCATGAAAAACACTATAGAAATGAAACGGAATATTAGTAATGAAATATTCATTTTGAAAATGAAAATATCTATAACCATGATATAAACTAGAATTTAATTAATAATGAATGAAATATGTGGTATTTATAGAAAATAGGGAACCCATATGCCCATTAGAAATATGAACTTTGGAATAGTAATCTGACCTTTAAGAATAGTAACCTAGTTTTTAGACTAGTAACCACACCTATGTAATTGTAAAATAATATTTAGTTATCTTATAGAATGAAAATATAGAAAAACGTTATTGTGATAAAATTAAATAATTTTTTTAAATGATAAATAAGTGTTTATATTTTTATAAAGAACATATGTTTTATTTACATTTTATGAAAAATATAAAAATTTCAAAGAAGGTTTATTATCATAAAATGGGTTTATAAAATAATATTATATTGTATTATAATGATAATATAATTTTATAATACTATAAATAATTTTTTAAAGGGCTATAATTTTGACCACAATATTAAAATTCGTATTTTTTAAATAAATATGGATTTTATGTAAAAAAAATTTCTCATATTTAGAAAATTATTTGCATAAAACAGATTTCATTTTTCGAATCTACATTTCAAAAAAATATTTAGGGTGTATTTTTTTCAAAAATAATTTAATTTTTTGTAAATTGTGAAATATTAAAAAATATAGTATTTTTCATTATAAGAAAAATACATGGATTACTAAGTCATGGATGATTTAAGAAACCATTATCTCTAAATCACATGCACTAATTACTATATTTTTTCATTAGAATTAGTACTATTGTTAGTCTTGATCAAAAATAATAAACTACTCAATATTATATTAAATAAAAACCCTCCCCTCCCCTTATAAAGATCTCCTTTTCTCCCCATAATTTATAAGCTTCTTAGCTTACCCATATTCTACAAAAATATCTCACTAACTCTATCCTCATGTCTAAGGATTTTTGTTATTACCAAGATACCATGCCAAGGTTTCTTAAGGTTTAATCCAAAGAGGTAATGTTCTTAACTGAACTATCCTTTAATCTTATTTTCTTATACCTCCTCCCAAATTCATCCATCCAACATGACATAATGACTCATGTATAATTTTTTCCTTTAAAATGTGTGTTTTAGTTAGGAATCACTATTTCTAAATGGTTTTCAATGGATTTGTTTATGGAACCCAAAACACACAATAATTTTGTATTCATATAGACCTAATTTCCAAATGTAGATTCTCATTGGGGATTTTGAACCACGATGCTTAAGAATTCGCATTGGTCGAGAAGACGGGAGGTAAAGGTCATCACAACTTTTTGGGGAGAATTATTTTCTAATATGGGACTCTATTATAGATTTAATACATGTTCATAAATCCTTATTAATTTTCCAAGTGTAATGTAGGTTTCCCTTGAAATTTTCAATCAATTATTAGCATATGTGGAATTTAGAATCATCTATATGTATTCAAGGTTCTTAATTAATGGATATATCTGTATGTTTTTTAGGTTCTCCATCAATGGTATCAACTCATATACTATTTAGATATTCTTTGGAAATTATTATGATGATTCTGGTTTTTAGGCCACTCAGTGAGGCACTCTGGAGTTTATGGTCATCCAGGTAGACAAATTCCACTCTGGAATTTATCATAATCCAGGGATATGGAAGTTGTTTTGATGTTGGGATCAAACCCATAGGTGGGATTCCTATGTATACTTGTGAAAGGAATTAGAACTCACATAGTTCGATGCCGCTTAATGGGACACATCATACCTTTTAAGGTCTTTTGATAAGGAATCAACCGTACTATTTAATGACATGTGGTAAGGACATCTTGGCGGAAGGTTCCTAGTCAAAGATTGGTATGGGACTTATGTCGAAACATCCCAAGGAACTTTGAAGGGATATGAGATTCCAAGCTGAATTAGACCCTACTGGGAATGTGGACCAGAGATAATATGTTTGATTTAGAGTGTTGGGTTTAAACCTTAGGGAGTCTTCCTACGTATCCCATTTGGATTGGAATCAAAGCCTGCATAGTTTGGTAAGTCTCATAAGGGAGTATATCCCTTTGATAGAAATAGTTTTGGGCTTTCTCCTAAAAAGGATGCCCTTATAACAAGGTATATGAGAGATATCTTAACTCATGGAGATTTATGGGGTTTAATTCATGTCTTACTCCTAAGGATGATTCCTGGATTAGGGGAATTAAGGTTGGACTCCTGAGGAGGATTTCTAGTGAGCTCGGGGCCTAGGGGAATGATTCCTATGTATCCTAGTTATGGTGGGAATTAGAGTTATCATAATTTATTCATTCAGGTGGATTGTGTGGATGTTGTGATCATTAAAAATCTCTAATCCCAAGTGAGTCATGCTCGGTGTGAGAAACAAAAGGATGTGAAAGATTCAATAAACCACACACTGCTTTCTCCACCATTGATGGAAGAGGCCAGGCCTGCGGTGGAAGAGGTCATGGTTACGACACTTCCCCATGTTCTCTTTACATTGGATGAGGGTCCAAGGTAATTAAGGGATAAAGGTGAAGGGTGTATAGAGGAGTGAGACTGCAACCTCCTATGTGAAAGGATAAGGAAAAACACTAGGATGACTTCCCTAAAATGGGACTCGTAGTGGGAAGGGAGAATTATCCTTTTTCCAAAAGGAAAAGGAATTATGATCCTTACCCTCCCTACCAAGGACTGGAGGCTCCAGGTCTTAGAGATGAGAAGGGGAGGGAGGATTCCTATCCCTAGAATCCAATATCGGTAACTTCTCAAAATTATACCAAGGGTAAGGATCTATGTGGCTATAGATATTCAAATCTAAAGACACCTAGAAGATCCTTATTCACTGGTAGGACAAGTGTGGGAAACCTCTAACTACAGATATCTAAATCCAAATGGAAGGCACACTGATGTGACATTCCCTAAGATTTGGTAAATATGGAGGTCTTAGTGGAGGTTTTAACATGGTCTCTTTTAGACAATAGATCCATAGAATAAAATCCCTTTCTATGAGTGATTTCGAGAGAGGCCCAATAGAAGGCTCGAGTCAGCTGAAAGGTAGGGTGAACATCAAGGAAGGGCACTCAAGTAAGTGGCACATAGGTATAGAGTGCTCAAGTAGGCTTAGGAAAATTTGTGTCACCTTAAGTCATGAAAAACTTGGATTATTATACTTGGTAGAGACTTGGATCAATCCTTTAATAGTCTTTACAGGTATTCCTGTAAGTGGGGCCACAAGTTCTTGTTTGAGGAATAGAAGATGTGCTAGTCTTCTTCATTCAGGGGGTTTGGACAATTGAATCGTGCAAGTGTTTTTAATTTTTAAACTTGAATAACTTAATTCTCACTATCCCCCTTTAATTCCCTCACTTTATATGTTAAGGAACTACCTTGGAGGTTTTGGAGGACTTTGGATAAGCACTAGGGTTACTAGAGAAACAATTGGGATTTAGAGAAATTTTTCGATACAAATAAAGGTCCCAAGGGTCAATTTATAGGCAGATATGAGACCCTAGGTGAAGGTGATTGGTCATGAAAGTGTTGGGTGGTACACAAGTGGGTGGCATGAAGGTATGTCATGTGCAGGTATCTTGTACGTCGGTTCTTTTGGGACTCAAGAAAAAAACAAGTTCCATACCGCGAGGGTTGTGCCCCCGCACCCAACTCGGGATCACTGTCGGTTTGTGGCCCTGGACCTTCTGGAAAGTTACTTTGCTACCATCACTGAACCCCATGAGAAATTTAGACTCACTCTTCAAACTTTTAGATCTTGGTTGATGAATTTTTTTTGTCACGATGCATGGAAATCTAATCTGCTCTTTCTAGCATAAAGATGAATTTCTACTTTAACTCGTCATTTGGTGTCTAATTGAGGTCCACATCTTAAATTTTGGGGAGAAGTTAATGGAACACATTTCATGGTGTATACAATAATAAATTTACTAGAATTTTATTTTGTTAATTTAATATCAATTCTAAAACATCTTTTCATTTCATTTTAAAATGAAAACAATTGTTCATATTATGGTGGGTTCACCTACTCAATGAAAAACAAACATCATTTTTCTCTACCCCTTCATGGATGGTTATAGAAATAATATTATGGTTAAATATATTGATAATATTTATATTATTACTTATTTCATTTTTTTAAGGTATTAATAATTATTAAATTAAATAAAACAAATCTAGTTCGTGATGCTCGGTAAAAGTACTGAAATTAATTAATCATGTTATGATAACATTTATAAAAAATGAATCATCACTATGTCAGAAAACATATGGATATTTTAAACCTTTTAAAATACTATAAGTACATTAATATCATTTAATTATACATTTAGATTTGTAGTCCCATTTTACAAGAACTTCAATAATTATCCACGAACTAAATCGACCTTGGAACTATGAAATGAATGACCATGGGATGATATTTATATACATGGTATATAAATTAAATGGATATAAAATAACATAAAATCTTGATAATAAATCAAATATATTTCAATTAGTTTATAAAACATGTGTTTAATAAATATAATTTGATCATTCAGGATGTTAAGTTAAAGTGAAGTGGAAATATCAGTGCTGAAAGGATTCTAATCATAGTCATTCAGTACTTCAAGTTGGCACTATAGCTATATGATGAATGTAATTCTTTATCATTAAATGGCCTCAAGGATTGGATGAGGCATAGAACATCTTCATTTTTCGATCATCGAATTGGAAGTGAGATCAGATGTGAGGAGTCAACTCGATCAATCAGATGTGGGGAATAGGGTTGGTAATGAACTTGAGTGGGAGAGGGAAAGGTGTTGAAATATTATTGACCATCAATATAGGAGGATGGGTACAGACCTAAGGTAGTTCCCTTCATTAGTATAAATAATATAAGAGCACAACAGATAGCGCAAAAAAAATACATGCAGTCGTACGATACTTGTTCTTCTATAAAGTGTGAAGAAAATTGGTTCACTCAAGAGTAATACTTCTGAAGGGGGAAGCAGGTCAGATGGAAAGCCCCTCCCCCTCTATTTCTATAGATAGATCCTTTCACTAAATTAAAGATTGCTAATCTTGGACTCCTGTAATTAGCACTGCTTTAGCTATTGGAAAGACATATCTTTGTATCACTGCCTGAATGAAGCGTGGGCATAGAGCATTAAGTGGATGCGCCTAATCCTTCCAAGAGGGGGGTGGTCAAATCCAAGTCCAGAAAAACTGGCCAAAATCCATAGGGATAAGGATTGTAAAAAAATTACTTATTGTCATAAGGTGGTTGGAATAGACTAACATCAAGGGAAATTGTACTTTATCTTGATTCCTCTCTATCTACAACTCTTTCTTTCCAACCCACCAATAAGCCCCCTACAAACTATAGTATCATGGTTAGAAACCCCAAGGTTTGGGACCTAACTTGATAAGGTAAGGGGAAAAACAACTGAATAAATAGGTTTATCCTATAAATATAGTCCAGAGTCAATGCCAAGCACTGGCTCATTAGTGGTATAAGTATAAATAAATTTTTCCTATTATGCAATAATCTTATTTGTAAAAACGTTATGCCTTTCTAATTCTATGGTTATTATATTATATTTCATTGGTGGGGTTTGTATTTTAGAGTCTCTGTTTGAAAGGATTGATTACTCTCTTGGTGTGTGAGTCCTTTCTTTCCCTCTCATCAAGATGAGGTGTTCAGGAAATCTAGCCTTGAAAACTATGAAATCCCTCCTAGCATCCTCTCTTAACAAATTATATACTACCTTTTTAGGTATAGAACCTCATTAAAAACTATTATAACCTTCATCTGAGTCATCATCAGGCACAAGCTCCGAAGCCAGCATCAATCAACAGCCTCTGATTCCCCAGCTTCAACCCCCCTACTCTTCAAAGACTACAACTCAACGATCGATTAAAAATCCAAGTTACACATATAATGATGAAGTTTGGGACTCCTTTGTTGAGACCCATCTTCAAATTTAAAATCATATTGAGGTCGATGATAGATATTATCATCAGTCTTTCCTTGAAAAAATAAATAAGATACGAGCATCTTTATTTTATCCTAGAGGAAAGGCACTTTTAGAATCAGATAATATGAACCATCTCAAAGAGATTCAGGAGAATTGAACAATGAAAAGTGTTTCATATCACCGGATTATGTACACAACTATTAGATTATATGAGTGATTTTTATAAAAAAATGAATATATATATATATGGAACATCTCCTATTCTTTTGAAATAGTTAAGGTTTACTTATTTTGTTAGGTCTTGACTTCTTCGCTATGATCTTCCCAGTAGTTCATATAAGATCTATAGTTGTTTCATTCCTATTCGTTGTTATAATCTTCTTCCATATCTCATTCATGGATCTTACTAATCTAACTGGAGGAGATTTCTAGGATGTCTTGGTAAGCAAGCAACCACTTATGTAGGCACCAACTCCCAATTCTTTTTATTATTATTTTTAAATTCATGATCATAATGAAAGGTAGTTCACTGATATGCCTTTTGATCCTAGGGGTGCTGGTTTGAGTCCATATTTTGACAAGTCCTTTTTTCATATCTCTTGGTCTTGCTTCTTGTTGTTATATTCAGTTCCTTTTTCCAGTTCACTTATTTCTTCTTACCTAGTTAGTCCTTTTTCTATTTTAATTTGAGTATTCCCCTCACCAACTATTAGGAAGTGATCAAATATCAAACCTAGTTCCCTATGGAGACTACCGATCCTCTTAAGTGGAGGATTTTTCATTGGGTAGGACTACAGGAAAGAGAGAACCAGTCTTGAATTGACAAATATTTCATCCATCCAGTCTTAAAAATAACCTATCCATACCCTTTCCCTAAAGGTCCAGATCTTTTAGAACCTTACTTCTTACTCAGTTGAGTGACTAAATATAGTGATAAGAAAAGATATCTCACTATTAAAATAGTACTAACTTCAAAGTAGAACTAGTGCATATAACTCCACTCACCTCAGACTTTCCTTATTCTATACAAATCCATCCAAGTCAAATAGACCATTTTTTCCTTGAATTATTGTCTGAACTACTTCTGAAGAAAGTGAATGTCGGGATAGATCCGTGAAGCGAATATTCTTATTATATAAGGGGTCCTAATCCTACCTTTATCTTAAAGAGATAGATAGAGGGAATTGAAATGAAATTAATTTTAGTAAGGCAATCTAAACGCTTAGTGCATAGAGATCATAGTTGAGAAGATCCTTACCCCCAGCTTGAAAGTAAGAAAATTCATAAAGAAAGGATATGAGAGGAAGAGTACTAGTTCCCAAGGGATAGAAAAGGTTATATTTGAGTGATTGGAAAAATTTATTAATGATTAAAGGAATATGTATAGATAGTTGGTCAAGTATCTGGAACAAAGAAAGAAATAGGAGAGAGAAGTGAAGATATCGAATGGATCGAATGGGCACGAATCGAATAGGAAAGAGATATTTTTTAGTTGTTGGTTTGAGAGAGAAGGTATAATAGGGAGATATAAGAGTGGATAGGAAAAATATATTTCTTAAATGAAGGGATTCGATCCTTATAGTATGTCTCATTCGGTTGGTTGGTTCAATCCCGATAAGGTCTTCCAAAATCATGGGAAGTTCTCATTCACCAATTCCCTTTATAAATAGGTTTAGGGAAGGCCATTATGTAATAGGGTACTCTAGGAAGCGAGATGAGAGAAGTCAAAGGGATAGGGATTATAGGAAGAAAGCACCCTGCTATTCCCAAAATCAGACAAGGTCTGTGTTTTAGAGATAATAAGACTAAGTCTTTCTTTTCGGGATTGATGTGTCATAACTAAGGAAAGATGATGATGTGAACTGAACTTATTTTTATTAAGTAAGTGAATCATGGATAGATTTCATTGAAGTTATTGGCAAAAATATAATCCCTGAGACTTTTGTGTCAAAGTGTAAGGAGAATTATAGGATTCCAAAATGGAAAGAAAAATAACCATTATTCCAATTTCAACTACCAACCGCACAAGAAGAGGTTTTATCCCTATTGAGGGAGGATTAAAAACCTTTCTTACACAATTAGGTGTGGACTAAGATGTGTATATGCTCCTATTTTTAATGCACTCAGGGAGATAATCCATTATTGTACTAATACAAGAACCACATATTTTCTTAAACTATAATTTCTGTACTAAAACGGTCGTAGACAAAGAGCGCTTTAACTTACTTCTATTGAGAGGTCTCATTATTCGACTAGGGAATCCCCTCTACTTGATCTGGTCTTTATTGAAGAATAGGATATTTAAACAAGTGAGGTATTATCCCTTTCCGTAAACAAACTCAATACCTGGTCTCGACATACTATATATTCATTCCTGGGTCTGACCACGCTTCAATGGGGTGGATATCACAACCCTGGTAGTTTAAGGCCTTCAATGCAATGCATCCACCCACTCTAAAAAACAATCCCCAACTACCATATCAATCACAAAGCCACTACCTATTGGTTTTATAATAGACTACCTTCCAAAAGGTGAAAATGGATACATGGTGGCATCATAACTTCCTAGAACGGATAAGCGGGGAGTCCGCCCGACTAAGGTGGCACCAACCCCATTCCATTCATTCACAATACCATGACTAGTTTCTAGGAATTAAAGTCTATTACCTATATTATACCAATATCCAAACCCCCACTCCTTAGAAGAGATATGTTATCTAGTATGTGATTCACCTTCTCTTTCAAAAATGGTCCACATGTTTATCAAACCACTCCTTACTCTATATAGTAGGGTGTAGGTCATCGTTCATGTACTGAAGTCAAGTTGTTTGGCTATTCCCATCACCGAATTTCAATGAACTCATGAGATGGAATCAATCATACCGCTTTGTGATTTTTTATTTTTGATATATTAAACAAACACCTTAATATATATAAGTACCATGTGGGGTCTGGAATCAAGTTTTTGGGTTTCACCAGTTGGAAGGCCATTTGTCCAATGGCAGTTGGCCCCGAGCACCTCATTGTACACCTATCCAAGAATGAATTTACCCTAGGTATTTTTTATCTTGGTTAGTATAAATCTATCTTGTGCTATATGACCATGACCCTTGTGATTTGGTGGTAGAATTCGAGAGGGTGGGATCTCAAGAGCACTATATCCACTCAATAACAATTAGGAACACCATTCAACTGAACTGCCTGAGAAACGCTATTGCCCAACTGATGAGTGGGGATGCATCTAGCATAAACCTTTCAGAAAGAATTCATGCACCAATATACTAGAATAGTAGTAGTATTCCATAGATGTGGCGATTGGAATCGGGTATACTCACTCAAACGGCATTGGTGACAAAGGTGGAACATGTTGGGAAGGGGGAGTATGAATGTTTTGGAAGTAAAAGAGTTGATTTCCATTAATGCTCGGTCCAATGCCAAAGACCATACCACTCCCCGAGAACCACCTCCACCTAACATATTCTTATTCTAATAGACGATATAGAAGAGTACCTAGATCCACCCCCAGACTATCAATTATATCATTTCTAATATCTCAACTACCAAACCACCCATTTGACCACACCAACTGGCCATTCTGACCACCTTGATCTTCAAAATCGATCACCCATAACCCAACCATGACAATTACATGCCACCATCCAACAATAGTCATATTACTACTTGTAGTAGTCTAGTATAGTACCTCAAACTCCAATTCCAGCACCACTATATCCACTATCGAACCCCTGAACCATCAACTATCATATGAGGCGTCTGTATAATATAGTCAGACCACTATAGGCACCACTATAGATAAAGAATCACCTATATTGGTGTCTATAGTGGTCTGCCTATAGACTATATAGAAGAGTACCTGGAAAGATTATACCAATGAACCTGAAACAACCTGATGCCTTTGGTTTGGCAGATGCATTGGCCTAAAGGTCGGCCAGATCATGACTCCTATGTTTTCTCAATTGGTTCTTATGGTTCCAATGTCATTGGACATCCAACTCATCTATGTTTTTCATGTTGGTTGTTTTGGATTTGGTGTAATGTGGTGGAATATGGTGGTGTACATGGTGGTTCGACTCGAGTACCTAATTGTGGTGGTGTTCCATGAGCTCTGAGCTAACTATTAGCCAGCTATTTGGATTAGTACGAATACACTTTCTCCATGATAACTCTCTAATCTCCTTTACAGGTGAGCAAGATCAAGTTCCAAAATGGATGGTTCACATGTTTTCTATATGATTAGGTACTGTTCTTTTACCAATTCTGAGAGTGATTACAAGTATCATTCCAAGATCCATCTACCAGTGAACACGACCAATAGAGATGATACTTACAAGTAGAAGCACCGTATACCACCACCCTAGTTCTGACTAGCAATGGGTTGGCCCCACACTCTATTCTAGTCCTCTCATACTAGGGCATGTAGATTTTGGTTCTCAATGGTTTGAGCTCCTTACTTTAATGGTAAAAATTATGGGTTTTGGAAATCAAGTATGATTATCTATCTTTAAAATCATTTATTCAGAGTTTACTCAAAGATCATTACCCCATATAAGATTCCTGAGAAACCAAAAACATTGTATGCTACAACATAAGTTGACTATGAAATGAATTCAAAAGCTATGAATTCTATTATTTGTGGTCTTGTAAAAGATGAGTTAAATCATTTTTTGCAATTTCCTACTGCATATGAAATGTGGAAAACTATTGTAGTTTCCTATGAAGGAAAAGATAATGTAAGATATATGAGGTATGGAACCACAAAGCTGAAGTTTTACACCTTTAGAATTTTTGATAGAAAAATAATTACTCAGATAAATGGAAGGATCACAGAAAATATCAACAATATTATGGCCTTAGAAGAACCCATGAAACAAGATAATAAATCTTTGAAAGTAATCAGAGTAATGCCCTCAAAATGTAATGCCATATCTACTGTTATTTGACAATCATCACCAGTCAAATATCTAACAATAAAATAACTAATTGGGACCCTAATGATGTATGAAGAAGAAATGAAGGATGAATCTTAAGATCATAATATTATATAGAAGAAATAAAATATTACTCTGAAGGTGACATCTAAGAATCACAGCAGAAAAATAAAACAAGAAGTCAAAGAAGATAAGAGTTCTGATTCATCTAATTCTAAAATGGAACTCACTCAGCTAGCCAGTAAATTAAGCAAGTTTTATAAAATGAAAGGAGGATTCAGAAAATCCTTTAAGAAGGATGAGAAAGAATCTACATAAGTCATATGTTATGAATTAAATTAATTGGGTCATATCAGACCTGATTTTCCTCAATTGAAAGATGAAAGAAAAAGGTTAGAAATTAGATACCAAAAAATGATGATTATGAGCATAAAGGAAAGAAAGAAATGAAAGATATATAGAGTGTATCTGAAGACTCCAATAGTCCTTTAAAGACTGATTCATAGAAGGTTTAATCAAATATAAAGTCTAACATGTGCTTTATATCCAATGAAGAAGAAGAAAATGTACAAACTTATTATTATTCTAATTCTAACACTAGTAGTTGCTAAATGAAAAATCCAGAAGCCTATTGTTCTATATTATAAGAAAAATATGATTCTATAATAAAAAAAATAACAATTATTTAAAAAATATTCATAATGTTGTTTTAGGTGAAAGAGATACCTTGCTTAAACAACGTCAAGAGTTGATAGAAAAATTTAATTCATCCACAACAAATTGTGATGGTCATGAAAAAAGGATCAAAGCATTACAAGATAAAGTAGAAACTTATAAGAGTGATGCTATATTTTTTACTAAAAGAGAAAATATCTTCAATGAAATTCTTGGAAAGAATTTCATTAAAAGGGAAATATATGGAATGGGAAGTAAGGGTGAGAAATCAAAATTGTATAAAAAATATTTTGTGCCCAATTCTAAAAATACAACCTGTTATAATTGTGGAACAAAAGTCCATGTCACTAATAACTATTGTTTAAAAAAATACTCAAATAAGTGGAATTAAAGGATCTTTTATTCCTAAGAGTTTGGTTAAAGAAAATTATATAAAAACAAATCAGATATATATCCCCAAATCATTGCTAGCTAACACTACTGGACCCAAGAAAATATGGGTACCAAAACAAATATTTGCTTAATTATTTTTTCAAGTAATAGGCCACATGAAAAAAATGTTATATGGTATATGCATAGTGGTTGTTCCATGAATATGAGTGGAGATCCATAAAATTTTCACACACTGACACAAATGGATGGAGGTCTTGTCACTTTTGGTGACAATTCCAAAGTAAAAATAGTTGGAGTTGGAACTATTGGAGATCCAAAGACTATCTCAATCAACAAAGTATTCTATGTGCAAGGGTTAAATCACAATTTAATAAGTATTTATAAACTATGTGATGATGGTTTTTATTTTTATTTTTTAAAAAATTAAAGTTGTGTGTTTAAAGATAAGTTGCTTAAGTTTAGATTACCTAGAACTGATAATGTTTGTAGTTTAGATTTAAATTCTTTATCTAAATAGAAATTGAATTGTTTAACTGCTATGAAAAATGAATCATGGATTTGGCATGGAATACTTGGACACTTCAATATTTATGTTTTACATAAATTGTCTAAGAAATAGTTAATTTTTTATTTTCCTAGTCTTTAGTTTGACAATGAAAGATTCGGTGATGCTGGGAAAATTGGAAAGCAACATAAATCATCTTTCAAATCTATTAAAAATATTTATATAACTAAACATTTATAACTTATCCATATTTATTTTTCGGACCATCAAGGATAGAAAGTTTTCTTGGTAAATTTTATTTCTTTGTTTTAGTTGATGATTATTCTAGATTTACTAGGGTTTGTTTTTTAAAACTCAAAAGTGAAGTTTTCACTATTTTTTATAGTTTTTGAAAAAAAAATCAAAATGAGAAAGGTTTTAAAATAATTTAATTAAGAATTGATCATGTTGTAGAATTTTAGAATCAATGATTTAATTATTTTTTCTCAAATCTAGGTATTAAAAACACCTTATCTACACCAAGTACACCTCAAAAAAATGGAATTATCGAAAGGATAAATTGAACTATTCATGAAATGGATAGGACTATGCTGAATGAATACAGTCTTCCTACCTATATTTAGGTAGAATTTGTAAGCACAGCCTGCTATATAATGAATAGAGTTTTAATTAGGCCTATTATCAAAAAGACACCTTATGAACTTTGGAATAACAGAAAACCAAAAGTTAAGTACTTTAAATTTTTTGGATGCAAGGTGTATGTCTTGAATACTAAAGAAAAAACATGGTAAGTTTGATCCAAAAGCTGATGAATAAATATTTCTAGGATATTATTCCACCTCTAAATATTATAGAGTGTTTAATAAAAATTCAAGGATTGTTGAAGAATCGGTCCATATGAAATTTGATGAAACTGTCCCTTTCATTAAAAAGAAAGATCAAACTGATGAACGCACTAACTCTTTTGATTACATGAGACATGAAACCCTTAAAAATGATTTTGAAAATGATATTAATAAAATTATAACTAGTTCAAAATAACATGATACTGAAGAACCTGAATTTTTTTTACCTAGAAAGTCAAAAACCCTAAAGAATCATCCTTTATAAACTGTTATAGAAGACCTAGACACATGAATTAGAACTAGAAGAAATGTTGGAAACCAAACTGAATTTTATGCCTTTTTATCCCAATTAGAACCTAAAACTATAGAGGAATCCTTAGATGATGAAATTTAGATGTTGGCTATATAGGAAGAACTAAATCAATTTAGAAGGAATGAAGTTTGGGAACTATTAGAAAGATCAACCAATTTTCAAGTTATCGGGACCAAGTGGGTATTTAGAAATAAATAGGATGATTAAGGGATCATAACACGAAATAAAGCTATATTAGTAGATAAAGGATATAATCAGGAAGAAGGTATAGATTATGATGAGACCTTTTCCCCTATAACTATATTAGAATCCATTGGAATCTTTTTAGCCTGTGTATCTCATATTAAATTTAAATTATATCAGATGGATGTGAAATATGCATTTTTAAATGGATATTTAATGAGGGAAGTTTATGTTGAACAACCCCTAGTTTTGAAAATCCTCAAAACCCAATTTTTTTTTTAAACTAACCAAATCTCTCTATGGCCTTAAACAAGCACATAGAGCTTGGTATGAAAGATTAAGTTCTTTTATTTTGAAAAATGAATTTATTATTGGAATGGAAGATCCAACACTTTTCAAGAAAAATATTTTTTCTAATATTTTATTAGTTCAAATTTATGTTGATGGTGTTATTTTTGGTTCAACTAATAAAAATATTTGTCATGATTTTTCAAATTTAATGCAAAAATAATTTGAAACGAGTATGATGGGAGAACTAAATTTATTTTTAGGATTTAAAATTTATCAAAAAGATTATGGAAATGCGTTAAATCAAAGTATATTATTTATTTATTGAATAAGTTTAGTCTTGAGAACAGTAAGACATATACAACTCCTATGTGTACAAATATAAAACTTTATTTGGATGAAGCTGGAAAACTAGTTAACAACAAGTTATATAGAGGTATGATTGGTAGTTTGTGATATCTTACTACTAGAAAACTAGACATTATGTTTTTGGTATGTATTTGTGCTAGATTTCAATCGAATCCAAAATAGTCCCATCTTACTATTGTTAAAATAATTTTTAGATATTTAAAAGGAAATGTTTTTTAATATCTTAATTACCCCAAAAAGTATGATTTTAATCTAATTTCATATTCAGATACTGACTTTGGAGGTTGTAGATTAGATAGAAAAAGTAGTTTAGGAACCTGTCACTTTTTAGGAAAATCTTTAGTTTCATGGTCTAGTAAGAAACAACACTCAGTTTACTCGTCAACCACTAAGGCAGAATATGTGTCTACTGGCAGTTGTTGTGTACAAGTATTGTGGATGAAAAACACTCTATTGTATTTTTGACAAAACTTTGATAGTATTTCTATTTTATGTGACAATACTAGTGCTATTAATATTTCTAAAAAACCTATAAGTCATTTAGGACTAAGAACATTAATATATGGCATAAGTTTTTAAGAGGTCATATTATTAAAAAGGATATATCTTTAGAATTTTTCAATATCGAATATCAATTAGCTGATATTTTTACTAAACCACTTCCCAGTGCTAGTTTTGATTTTATTAAGGTGGGGTAGGAATATTTTAGTTTTAGTAATTGTTTATTAATTTATTTTCAATTCTCTATTTTTATTTTAGTAAGATTTATTTAATATGTTTTATTCGATTTAGTTTTAATTTATTTTAAAAATAATTTCATTTTTATTTTATTTTATTTGTACTTTCAAAATTAAAAAGTAATGAGAACATCCTCAATCGGCGTGAGCAACCCATTTGCCTTATCATGCTCTCTTTATCCTCTCCTACACGTCCTTTCAGCTTACATGGTACCTCTCTCTTTCGATTCCCATATACAAAAAAAAACTAAACCATCAATACTTTCAGTCCATAAACCTTCAAATATGGAAACCTCACAAAGATCCATGGATGCTGAGTTAGATAAAAATGTCTATGCTTCAGGAAAATCTTGCAATGTGTTATCGGGAAAGGTAATATATTTTTACTATCTAGATTTTCCAAATATGTCTCTTAAGGAAGAAATTCTTTTTCATGGTCTAGTTTATGCATTTGATGAAGATAACAGGTTGATGGTTTACGACATATTTTTTAAAGAATTGTGTAAAAATACTTCTTTTTGTCTTGGTTTTTAAGAAGACTCTATTATCTCTTCAATTGATAGTAAGAAATTTTCATTATACTCTATGGAAATGGAAGAGATGATCTGTTTTCCCCATGAGGGGGAGTTTCAGTTTAATTTAGGACATATCATAAATGGAATACATGCATCTGAGGAAATTATTTTTTCTTTTTCTGGAAGAATAATTGCAAAGAAATTATTTATGAAAGAACTTTCTCCTGACCATTGTTTGATGATGAATTTTATTCAATCAAGAATCTTTCCTTGGACCATTGAGCTTGAGAAGGTCCTTTATCCATACATGTATATCATGTTTATACTTCTAAACAATGTTAAGTTTAATTTCAATCAGTTTATGATTAGATATCTAAACCATTGCTGTCATGTGGATGAAAAAATGGGATATTATCCATATGGTAGGATTATTTCTTTCTTTCTACAAAGAAAAGGAAAGATTTTGAATATGTTTTTTCAGAAAAACTATCACCATAGTAATACCTTGAATGTTGGAATAGTTAAAATGCTTGGTTTTGTATAGATAAACTCTTGAAATAGTTTTTTACCATTTGGTGTGGAGAAACAATAGAAGATGTTAGCAGCTGCTCTGGGGGAGAAAAGGGTTATCCATTCAGTAGGCTCAGTTCATCAGAGGCCTAATGAGGAAGGCACTTAAAGTCTAGAGGTATATCTTATATAAAAATGAATAAGAATTTTATTTAATGTTTCTAAAGTTGTTATTGAAGCTTCTGTTAGAGGATTGGATGCCACTACACTTGGAGAGAAAAGAAAAGCTGGGAATAAGGATCAAGTGAATAAGAAAGTTGATAAAGAGACTCAAAGTCAAGGACATCATAGGGAATATATTCCTAGCCTAGGAAATAAAATTGTTCCTGATTCTAATGTTTAGGGAGGATATGATTTGGGAAACAGCATGGAAGGAGCTGGCGAGCCAAGCCTAGCTTTAACTGAATTTGATCAAGCACGAGCTAATTCTCATGAATCTTCAGATTCATAGTCTAATGCCCAAGTTATAAAAATACAGTTTTTAGTGGCTCAAAATTCATTTTTAAGAGAATAGTAAGAACCTAAGAAGAAAAGGTATAAATAATACAAGGTTGCTTCAGTACTGAGATCAAATTTTGAAGCTTAAAAGCTTCATTTAAGAGAATTTAAAGAAAATATCATTTTAGTTGGAGATATTAAGGAGCTTATGGACAAGATTTCAAGAGAAATATTTTCATTGAAATATGATTATATCAAGAAGAAAAAGTTTTATGAATTAAATTTGATGATAGGGAGAGAGTTTCAGTCTCTTAGAGAAACCAATCAAGCATATACTTCTTATCAACAGACACCACCAGAATTTCTTAAGAACTTTGAAGTAATTACCTCTATACTTGTGAATTTTAATGATGGGCTACAAACTCTTCAATGTGATATAATTCCTTTGAATGTTCTATTGGACAATAAAATACATATGGTGAGTCAACTAACTTTGAATGAATCTTGGTTGGGACTAGTGATTAAAAAAGTTAAAGACATGTTGACCACTTTCATTCAGTCATAAGAAGTTGTGAATGCATTTGTAAAGGTCAATTTGGTTGAAAGTTTGAAGGTTGTAAATGATTTTAGGAAGTTACTTAATTAGTGGACATAAGTATTCAAAATCCATTTCCAGATCCTGTTTCTGAAGTTTATTGATCTTATAAGTGCATATAATTCTCTTCCTCATCCTGAATAACCATTTGTCCCTACTGAAACTGAACTTTAACCATTCATTTTTAAGACCCCTATTTATTTTGGATTTTAATATAACTTTTCAAAAAAATTAAATGTCTTTTTAACTTCAGTTTATTCATATTTATATTTATTTATTTTCATTTTAGTTCATACTTCACTACCAATATTAGATTTTTTTTCCTATGCCAGAATTCATAACTATTCATCTATAGTTATGTGCTATATTAACTATGGTTTATTTCATTTATTCTTTCAAACCATATTTTTT
The DNA here is from genome assembly GCA_963277665.1 of Viscum album. Taxonomy (NCBI): domain Eukaryota; kingdom Viridiplantae; phylum Streptophyta; class Magnoliopsida; order Santalales; family Viscaceae; genus Viscum; species Viscum album. The sequence continues at coordinate 1,136,888,484 of OY728129.1, forward strand.
ATATTATAAAAATGGGGAGAATATTTAAGTTTATGTAATGGAAACTATCTATGGGGGAGATGGGGAGAATATTTTCAACCACAACATTTTCGTTTGAAAATTTTTCTATATCAATGTAATTCTGTAAAATCAAAATTTTGAAAAAAATTCTATATCTACTTTTTTGTTTTACAAATCCTATATTTTATTTAATTTTTTTAAGGATTATGTTATAGGTTTTGTGATCATAAAAAATTGAGACATTTTTTGGCATGTATTGTCTCAACAAGACTCTATAATTTATGATTATTTTGATATTCACCAAAACCCTTGTTTGTTTTATAATGAATTTTTGTTAAGTGGGTTTTATAGGAATTTATATTCTATTTAAAAGAATTTAGCGTTATAGGAATGATTCTGGAAACAATATTTTCATCCCTATGTTATGTTGAAAAGTTAACATTTTCATATGGTATCAACCCTACGTTACACTAAAGAGTTTACATTTGGATCATCATCCTTACATTCAGAAAATTAATTTGTGTATGAATTAGCAACCCTACATTGGAGTCTGGATTTACTATTTGCAACCCTACGTTCAGTAAATTTGAACATATGGTTAATAAATTATATATTCTAGAAGGTTTAACATATGGTTAATCAATTCTACATCTGTGATTTTATGCTGACAAGGATAAACATATGGATCATCATCCCTACACTATTTTATTCCCTACATTATATAAATATGAAAGTATTGTTAAAGAACCATATGTTGGTAGGAACCCTACGCTATGAAAAAGAACCCTACACTATGTAACTCAACTCTATGTTGTGTTCTCAATGATGAAGTTCTTCAAGCCGCATTTTCAATCCGAGATTGCTGCAACGGTCAAGTCAAAATTGAATATTGATTCAAGGATTTATTTGATTGTTTCAAATAACTATGTTTATTGGATAAAATCTCTCCTATTATTAAGGAAAATTATGACTCTCCTAGTCAATTGAAATTTGAATTTCCATGGTCAATCAGGATATTCTTTTGGATCTAGAATACCTAAGAAAGTTTTTTTTGTTCTATATTTTCCGTCAAGATATACCTTCATATGTGTGTGTGATAAGTGATTCACATATACGAATGCTTTATTAAAAATCTTTTTACAGTGCCACAAAAAATGAACAACTCTGATAAAGGACTGTATTTGGGAGATATATGTGTTATATATTGGATTCAGAGTTTACTCAAAGATCATTACCCCATATAAGATTCCTAAGAAATCAGAAACATGGGATGTTGTAACAAAAGTTGAATATGACATGAATTCAAAATCTATGAATGATATTATTTATGGTCTTAGACCAGATGAGTTCAATTGTGTTTCACAATGTTCTATTGCCTATGAAATGTGGAAAACTATTGCAGTTATCTATGAAGGAATAGATAATGTAAGACAGATGAGGTATGAAATAGCAAAGATGAAGTTTGACAACTTTAGAATGTTTGATAGATAAATAATTACCCAGATGAATGGAAGGATCACCAAAATTATCAACAATATTAAAGCCTTATTAGAACCCATCAAACAAGAAGATCAAGATTTGAAAGTACTCATAGTAATTCCCTTAAAATAGAATAGAATAACTGCTTCTATTCAACAATAATCACCAGTCAAAGATCTGACAATGAAAGAACTAATTAGGAAACTGATGTTGTATGAAGAAAAAATACAGGATAAAGATGAATATCATAATATTATAGTGAATATATAAAATACTACTCTGAAGGTGACATCTAATAAGAACAACAAAAAAATAAATCAAGAATTCAAAGAATATAAGAATTCATATTCATCTGATTTTGAAATGGAAATGGATCAGCTAGCTAGGAAGTTCAGTATGTTTTATAAAAAGAAAAAAGGATTCAGAAAATCCTTCAAGAAGAATGAGAAGGAATCTAGAGAAGTCATATGTTATGAATGTAATAAGTTAGGTCATATCAGACATGATTTTCCTCAACTGAAAGATGAAAGAAAAAGGTCAGAAAAGAGATACTAGAAAAATGATGATTATGAACATAAAGGAAAGAGAGAAATGAAAGATATATGGAGTGTATATGAATACCCTAGGAGTCCTTTAAAGTATGATTAATATTAGGAGAAATTAAATCTAAATTCTAACATGTGATTTATGGACAATGTAGAATAAGAAAAGGTACAAACTTATTTTTCCTCTAATTCTTACACTAGTAGTTTCTCAAATAATAAACTAGCAGCCTATTGTTCTATGTTAGAATAAAAATATGATTTTATAATAAAAAATAAAAAGATTTTAAAAATATTAATAATTTTTTTAGGTGAAATATATACGTTGCATACACAACATCAATAGTTGATGGAAAAAATAAATTCATCCTCAAAAAACTGTACTGATTTGGAAAAAAGGATCAAATCATTACAAGATGAAGTAGAAACTTATAAGAGTGGTGAACTTTTTTTACCAAATAAAAAAATATCTTAAATAAATTTTCTTGGAAATAATTTCATTAAAAGGGAAATATATGGAATAGGAATCTAGGAATGAGACTCAAGTGAATGGTCAAGTTTAGTAGGAATCTCAAAGTCAAGAACTTCATAGGGAAGATATCATTGACCCTGGAAATAAAAATTTTCTTGATCCTAATGTTTTTAGAGGATTTGATTTAGGAAACAAACCATAAAGAACTGGTGATATATTCTTGGATTAAATTTAAGTTGATCAAGAAGGAGCTAATTCTCCTAAATCATCAGATTCTGAAGCTAATTCCCAAGTTATAAAAATACAGTTTTTGGAGGCTCAAAATTCATTTTTAAGAGAATAGTTTGAAGATAAGAAGAAAAGGTTTGAAGAATAAAAGGTTTATTCAGTACTGAGATCTGAGTTTGAAGCTCAAAAGATTCATTTAAGATAATTAAAAAAAATCTAATTTCATTTGGATATCTTAAGGATCTTATGGACAATATGTCAATATAAATTTTTTCATTAAAAGATGAGTCTGTCAAGAAGACAGAGTTTGATGAATTTAAGTAGATGATGGGGAGAGATTTTTAATCTCTCAGAGCAACCAATCAAGTATCAACATCTTATCAATAGACACCGCCTGAATTTCTTAGGATGTTTGAAGCAATTACCTCTGTACTGGATACAATGGATCCACCCACTCCAATCCACAACCCCCAACTACCATCTCAATCACAACATCATTGCCTACTACTTTTCTAATGGACCACCTTCAAAAAGGAGACAATGGATACATGGTGGCATCACACTTTCTTGGAACAGATAAACAGGGAGTTCGCCCAGCTAAGGTAGCACTAGCCCCATTCCATTCATTCCCAATACCACAACCAGTGTCTATGCATTCAAGTATACTACCTATATTATACCGACATCCAAACCCCCAATCCTCAACAGAGATCAAATATCTGTTATTTGATTCTCCTTCACTTTCATTCATGTTCCATGTGTTTATAGAAAAACTCCTTACTCTATATAGTAGGGTGCAGGTTGTTGTTCAAGTACCAAAGTTGAGTTGTTTGGTTATTCCGATCGTCGAATGCCAATGAACTCATGAGATGGAATCAATTGTACAACTTTGTGATTTGTGATTTGTGATATAATAGTAAAATTCCTTAATATATATAAGTACTAGGTGGGTAAGAAATCAATTATTTGGGTTTCACTAGTTGGAAGGCCATTAGTACATTAGTGGTTGGCCTCAAGAACCTCACTATACCCCATTTCCAAGAAGGAAGGTACCCTGGGTATTTTCATTCTTGGTCACTTGAACTCTGGATCATGCTATATGACTATGACCCTTGTTATTTGGTGGTGTCATTCAAGGGGGTGTGATCTCAAGAGTTCGAGATCCACTCAATCACAAGCAGTAACACCATTCCACCTAACCACCTAGGAAACTCTATTTCTCGACCGGTGAGTGGGGAAGCGTCCAGTAGAAACCTTTCAAAAAGAATGAATTCACCACTATACAATACTAGTAGTAGTATACTAGAGATCTGGTAATTTTCCTTGAGTATAATCACTCAAACATCATTGGTGGTGAATGTGGAAAATGTTGGGAAGGGGGTACCATGACTATTTTGGTTGTTAAAGTGTTTCTTTCCCTTTCTGATTAGTCCAATGCTAGAGACCAGACCACTCCCCAAGAACCACCTCCACCCGACCTATTCTTATTCTAATAGAATATATATAAGAGTACCAAGATACACTACCATACAGTCTATTGTATCATTTCAGGAATCTCAAATACCAAACCACCCATTCAACCACACCAACTGACCATTCCAACCACCATGCTCTTCCAAACTGACCACCCTCAACCCATCCATGACAATTCCATGCCACCATCCAAGAATAGCAGTACTACTAATACTAGTAGTCTAGTATATTACCTCCAACTCCAATTACAGCACCACCATATCCACCATCGAACCCCTAAACCATTGACTATCATATGAGGTATCGGTATAATATAGTCGGACCACTATAGGCACCACTATAGGTAAAGAACTACCTATAGTGGTGCCTATAGTGGTCTGCCTATAGACTATATAGAATAATACCTAGATTGATTATACCAATGAACCTAAAACAACCTGCTACCTTTGGTTTGGTAGATGCATTGGCCCCATGGTTGACCAAACCATGACTCCGATGTGTTCTCGACTGGTTCTTGTGGTTCCTGTGTTGTTGTCCATCTGACTCATATATGTTTATCATGTCGTTTCTATTGGATATAGTGGAATATGGTGGTGTATGTGGTGGTTCAACTCGATTACCTAAGTGGGGTGGTTTCCCATGAGCTTGATCTACCTATTAGCTAGCTATTTGATTAGTACAAATATGCTTGCTCCATGATATCTCCTCGATCTCCACCATAGGTGAGAAAGATCTACTTACAAAAGGGATGGTTCACATCTTGTCTATCTGCTTAGTTATTGTTCTTCTACCAAGTTCGAGAATGATTCCATGTGGCATTTCAAGATCCATCCACCAGTGACCACCACCAATAGAGATGATACCAACAACATAACTTCACAGTATACTAGCACCCAGGTTTCGACTCGCAATGGGTTGTCCCCGTGCTCGATTCCAATCCTCTCATACTAGGGCATGTACCTTTTCATTCTCATGATCCAATGGTATATATGAACAAAACTATATCACAATGTTATATACCCAACTCACATACCACTATTTTCAATCAGTGAATAACCAAACCCTTGGGACCAGCTTCTGCCTCAGGAGGTGGTGAGTTGACATTGAGGTTCTAAGCAAAAATGTCGATATGAGTTCTTTGTTTTCATCCTCTTGTTATCCCTAGCATACCTGTAATCTGTTTCATGAGTTCCCAACCACATGAAATTGCCCATTTTACTATGGCCAACAGCTCAAATCACCTTTTGAATTGTCTGTCCCTTCTTGAGTTACTCCATCTTACAGTCATGCATTGAACACCAATACATGCATGGTGGAGTTGGGTGTCTTTTTCCATTGTGTACCATTTTTTACTATTTAGGAGGCATCCTTACTAGATAAACAATATAATTCACTCTGTTCCCAATACTTGAACTTTAATTTAATGAATAATCTAATGAACCAAGGTATCATCCTATATGGGTCACAATGACAACTGTTTTGACCATATAGAGATAATACCCACATATAAAGTCTACCATTACCACCACTGTATACAGATGATACTATCTATTTCAACTAATTGGGCTTCCACATGACCATATCAGAGTAGTGGGAAACCTTGAAATAAGGGGGATGAATAGCCGAAATGCTTTATGCACCTATCCATGAATCGTATGGAGCCTTTTGTGGATATGGACTTAAAACTTAATATATATATATATATATATGTGTGTGTGTGTGTGTGTGTGTGTGTGTATGTGTGTGTGTGTACCAGGGTGTTCCTATATTTGAACTAGTGATTCGATTCATTTCACTCATGAGGTTAGAAATTTGGGCATTGACCAAATGAGTGATCTGGTGGAGCAGTTGTGGTAGGAGACCAGATCACTACTACCATCTATGAGGCATTTGACTATCTTTCCCATAGTTAATTGAATATTCAAGGTGCACAGGGTCTTACCATCTATCCATGGGGAGCTATGCATCTAAACCGTGATTTTATTTTCACCAGATTCCATTTTGGAGACAATTGGGCAGTCGTGGCACCATTCTTGCAGGTAACTACTTAGGCGACAAGGCATTTCGCTACCATCGAATAGTTAGTATTACTATCTTCATTTACCACTAGGTTGATACAACTAGGTTCCCTCCACTCAATACCCACCTGCATCATCCTTGCATCACTTGGTAGGTGTCATACTCTATACGTAGGTCGACCTCTTAGCAGAGTCCTATGTTTTTAATAAACAATCACTACCTTTTCCCCCCACCTATTTGATGCTTGGACTGGAGGTGATCTAATGAGATAGGTATATCCTTAGTACTCTACTCTAATAGTGACACAACTAGTGGTTCAATAACTTGCCGAGTTCCTTCCAAATGGGTTGCCCATGCACAAAATAGTATACTCTACTGGTGCACCTGTGTTGGTTGTTGGTACAGTCATCTTTTTTCCAGCTTGATTCGACTCTTCCACTCACATTTGTTTCTAGTTTATGCTTTCCATAGCCCAATAACTTCCACCATCAACACTAATGGAATGGTTGGAGTGTATTTGACCTAGTCCTATTACCTATACTACCTATATTATAATCATTTCCACCAACAAGTATCACATTACTATTAGATAGAGTAGCTGAAACTGCCCCCACCTTTGGCACTATAATATGTAAGGTGGCATCACTATTAGAAGAGTACTAACAAGTCCACTCCCCCTATAGTCTTGAGGTGGTGTTAGTGAATGATCCATGAAACCGATTATCAATATCATGTTACATAAACCTTATGGTGGTGATTCTAACCTTTCGGTTCCCATTGCGCAACTCAGCCCCTAGCTACTATATGTATGTGTGTGTGTCTGTGTGTGTCTGTGTCTGTGTATTTTTATTTGTATATGTATATGTATTTGTATATGTATATGTATATGTATATGTATATGTATATGTATATGTATATGTATATGTATATGTATATGTATATGTATATGTATATGTATATGTATATGTATATGTATATGTATATGTATATGTATATGTATATGTATATGTATATGTATATGTTATGTATATGTATATGTATATGTATATGTATATGTATATGTATATGTATATATATATATATGTATGTATATGTATATGTATATGTATATGTATATGTATATGTATATGTATATGTATATGTATATGTATATGTATATGTATATGTATATGTATATGTATATGTATATGTATATGTATATGTATATGTATATGCGATTCGGATGTGCGATATGCCCAATTCCAGCAATGCTGAATAGCTCATGTACTCTTCTAATAATGAACTACCAAAGAGTACATGATCTATCTAGGAACCCAACCATTTCCTGGGGAATCCTCAATACTCTTCTAATAATCTATCAACACTATTAGAAGAGTACTTATGACCTCCACCCTGCGCCATTGTGGCACATGGTCAGTACTCTTCTAATAGTGAACTACTATGGAAGAGAAGGACAACCACCACCAACCACCTTATAGTCATGTTCATCGACATTTCACTGTCAGTCAAATAGACCTCTCACTCTCGAGTACCCCCATTGTCAAAATTATGGATAAAGGACTGATTCACTCAACACTTTCACCCACCTTTTGAAACCCAAATCTACTTATGGCGCTCCCTATGAAAATAGGATTAAAATATTATAATCGTGTCAGCATTCTCTCTTATGAGAAAACCCCAGGAATAATATCCAAGGCCCTACCATATATCAACAGGACATCCCACTACTGATAACATCATCATTTTCAAATCCTATAATACATGAAGTATCCCAGACCTGGTCATTTCCTAGAGCTCACTGACCAGTGCTGGGAGTGCCTGGGAGGACCATGATGGAATCATATCGTCACTTCGGTGCACCACTTATAGACCTTTGACATTGTCTGTTCAAACTCACCCTTGACTAGTGATCTATGATGATTTTGATCATCCATATGGAATCTTCCAATCCTACCACTTAAACCAACTCTGATACCACCACTTCCTTGTGCACTAAAATATTTTCTTGAAGACCTTAGCTGATGATCTAGTCTCTTTCCCTCTTGAAAGTGGATCTTAGCACTGCAATGTCTATCGTGTACCACTAATACTAGACCAATATTTAAATAGAGTACCCATGGAGTCGAACACCTCCTAGAATCACATATCCATCTCTAATTCCAATACACCATCACCCTCTACCTCGGTCAATTTTGATTGTAAGTACACACTACTAAAATAGATTTCGTAGAAAACCAGCTATCCCCAATCTCAGTTGGCCTATCACCCCTATCCACAAGTCGTCCTAGTATTTTTTCACATACTTGGGCTCGTTCCACCACTGCCAACAAGGAAGTAACCACCTACCTATGGATATCTCGATTAGTTTCGGGTCTAAAGGAAAAATGTCCCAATAGAGAGTAGCATCATTACCTAGTAGCTCTAGCCGCATTACCCATTGAATCATTGACCCATCAGGCAAAAGGTACTCCATTTGGAATCGAGTTAGTGACCAACCAATCTAATTGAGCTAGAAAATAAGGTTTAAGTACTAACCGCTGTTATGATACTCGCTTCTATGACTGTCCAAACAACATTGAAATTGGGGTTCTATTTCACTCCCTTCGGAATGTGGTGGGTGCTCTTTCAAATGCCCATCATGGTACTTGTTGGGCTATCAGTTTCATGGAAAAATATGGTATGTCAACCATTGCATAGGGTGGTTTCCTATTTTTTTGTAGGTTTTCATGGACAATACATAATTCAAACACACCACATACTACTTATTGAGGATCCACTCTCAATGTTCATGACGAATGTAAGGGATTTCACCTTTTTGGGCAGACCATTCAAACCACACTCGAATCATCACCCCTCAGTAGTCTACTCTAATAGTTGTTAGTACTCTACTCTAATGGGGGGGGAAGTCTTATTCTTTATGAGAACAATCAATAAAATTTTAGTATCCCTAAATATCACCCTTTCTATTTGAGTAGTCAAATGCTAGAATAGTAGGCCGATAGATTCCCACAGACTGGTGGATGCCTACCGGCCGCATGAGCCCACTCACCCCATGGTTCTATCTCCCTGCTAATTCCATGTTCTCAGTTGATTGAGTGGATGGATCTAGTCATATGATTCTTTTCGCTCTTATCTATACCCCAATTTCCATCCCCAATGACTCCCACACCCATTTTATTGACCTTTGGAAATCCCTTTTTATGGTAATTGGATCAACCCATCAACTCCACCCCAATCCATCATACCTAATAACTTCTAGTTGTTCTTGGATTTCACCCCCCATGGACTATAGGTGGATGATGTGGTTGTTGGATTTTTTTCACTGATCATTCTTACCCATGACATCAGTTCATGCCCCATTCCCCATTTCATCTTCCTAATGGCCTCATGAAACTCGTTTGGTTTGATTCCTATGTTGAACCATCCACTAGTATGTCATCTAATTCCCCATTTGTAGGATCTATCATATAAAGAGGTATTATAGAATATAAATCTCAAGTATTATAGCATATAAATTCTACCAATAGTCAAATTACACCAACTTTCATAGGCGTAGAAGGTCCCTCATCACCCCCGATGTCACGACCAGTAAAGGAAATTCAAGTTCTAAAAGATCTGACCCTTTCTAAAGGGTAGGGTTCTAAAATATCTAAACCTTTATAAAGAGTCAAGTTCTAAAATATATGACCATTTATAAAGGGTAAGGAACCCTCCATTCCCAAGAATCAAGTGGATCCAAATCCTGAGTGGTTGAAACCAGATAACCCTGAAGGCATAGCTTGGGCCAAGGCAAGGTGTTGGGTGTTTGGGGGTGAGCACAGCGTCAATGATGCATGCATGGTCCCATTTTTTATCCTAGTGTTTCATACATATACGAAAGCACCATTGTCCCCCATTCTTCCCAATCTAGTGAGCCAACCGAGTGAGTATAGTGGATGGTCCAACTTGTGCACCTTTAATAATATAGAACTGGGCTGGATCACTCTATAGAGTAGAGTACTCAGGTGCTGAGTAGCCTTTTTGGACATTCCCCTTGCACCTTCAGGCAGGAGAGTCATGGAATTTGATAACCTAACACTAGAGAGACCTCCCATGAAACCTCTTTCTTGTGTCATCCCAGAGGATGACTAGGCCATTCCATAAATCCACCATCCATTCCCCAATCATACCTACATTGTTGGAAGAAAACCTCTCTCCTGATACCCCAGGTGTTTTGCTATCTGGTCATCACCCCCTCATGAAACTTGTACCCCAAGTCAATTACTCTACTCAATATAGTTGTGAATTGAATATTATAGTATTAAACCCTCGGATCTCTCCTTCCTTTGGAATGCATCCAAGCTTTCTAGAACTTAGAACAATGAGGGTTCAAGGCATCTGAGTAGTTGAATTGACATTTGATATCGTACCATCCCATTGGTCAGTCAGAAGTTGATGAGAATGATGCTGAACCAATGCTCGAGAACCATGGTCCCAAGATAGTATTTTAATAAAGTACACATGGATTGGAATGGCCTCATTTTTTATTATCGCTAAAGGGTCAAATATTTTAGAACCTTTGGACCTGGCTTCCGCCCGTGCCCCCGAGTGCCCCACCTTCAGTACTCTACTCTATATAGTGGAGGAGAACCTAGACTTTAATTCAATGGTATATCCTAGTAGTCTCCCTCCAATATTCACTCTATATAGTCCATTGATCTGACCTCAAACCATCAGTTTCATTCATCCATGAGTAGTACCACTTCTGAAGATAGCTTACAACCACCTACCCCTTTCCCGTGTTCAAGGTACCTCCGAATAGCGACTGTCGAATGGATTGTTATTGAAATACCATGACCTACTTTACATATATATATATATATATAATAAAATAATATTCTTTATATGTGGTATTCTAGATATAATTTCCTATTTATATTCTAGAATATAGACCACTTTTCCAGTCTTCCTGACCACTAAGCGGTTGTTTCGACTAGTGGAATCAGAGCACAAACCCTTGGGGTCAAAGGGGGTGAGAACGGGAACCGTATTGCACTCCACTAATCCCACTATCACCCATAAATATTCCCAATTCATCGAATAAATAGAGAATTAGGTTAGGGTATGGCCATCTATGGATCACGAGTCGAATGGTCTCCTTTGGTGACATATCACTAGAAGTTTATACTAGGGGGTCTAACCGGTGCGCCTCGAGCCAATGGTGGAATAGTGCGTGGTTTTCCACCACCATAGTGAGATAAATAGATGTGGGGTAATTGACTGAGCTAGAGTAATGGAATGAAATTGGCATGGACGATACACAACGAACACTCAAGGTGTTCAACCGCTTCTCAAGATGAGTTCAATTCAATACTCTTCTAATAGTGAGAAAACCCATTAGAATGTATGGTACTTATATATATTGATCATTTACCCCCCCTTTAAATATAGTATTTAAAGGGCCTACTAAGTATAATATACTGATCTCTAAAGGTTCATCAGTTTCCCTTTTCCACCCTCATATCCCCTTCCTGGATATCTTGGTTGTGAGCTCCATTCATGCACCTCAAACTCCACCAACTGATGAGACCTCACCAAACATCCATCTGTTCCATCACCAGCCATTAATTTATGGATGATGTAAATGGGTGATTTTTTTTCTTCCAGTGAGATCATTGGTGTTTGACCTATGTGAGAGGTTCTAAGTGCATTGTCCATACACCCTTAAAGAAGGAATTCCACCCCCATCTTGTGGTGGAGGTCACATAGAGATGAAACACAACCCAATTTGAACACCTTTCAAATCATGGTTCACCGAATTTTGTATAATATAGGTAGTTTGTCAACCTGGACAACTCAAACCCCCAAATTCCTAATCTCTCAATGAAAATGCAAAGATAGGGCAGCAGCTATCCATGTTTCTGATTCCAATTGATCCACCGCTACCAATGCTCAACCTCGACTCCAAACAAAAACCACCCAGGTACCTCTTCCTTTTTTCTCTATCTCTCTATGATAACTATAGCTTGGAAGGGTTACTTGATGATGCTACCAGGAGAATTTCCTTTGATGGAATGGGAATTCCAATGACTATGATAGTTCCCACACCACCATCTCTACTTTTTCCAGGAAGGTCGTTTTGCAATTCGTAGTAGTGGGAAAACGTAGGCATATCAACTGGAATCCATCAAATAGTGTTGAGTTGGGGTATTGGTGCTCAGGAATTCTGGAAGGTACATCACCCAACCATCCATCATTAATAGTCTCTTTTGGGTTGAACCTCATTTTTGTACCATCCATACTACTTGTTGAGAAATATATGTCATATAGATATCGAACTAGAAGAATGAATACGAGGTAAAACTTGATATGATTTGGAAGACCAGCTTTGGAGGTTTCGTTATAGAAGTTGTGATAATTAGCAAGACCAAACCAAAATTAAAAAGGTGACCCAGTGTTGTCAGTTCCCACAGGAACATAGGTGCACCAGCATCCTGAGTGTGAGAATTGATAGATAATATGATGGGCCATGAAACATAGATGGAAATTCCTGGGACTACATGGGAGATGACCAAATGAAGAAACAAAAAATATAATGGAAAAGTTTAGATGGTTTGATAGGATAGGTAGCATCATGCATTGGATCGAGTGATTGGTGAAGTGGTTGGCCCACATGGAAGGAACATACCAACAATATAGCACAAGTGGGGTTGGGGTTAGAAACTGAAACATCATCAACCGACCAACACTCAAATGGAGTAAGTGATAGGATATCACCCTACACCCAGAGATGTAAAGTGAAACCATGAATCACCACATTTTATGCACTAATAGAGGAAATAAAAAGTAGACCATAGCACATGAAGACATTTCAACAGAAATTGGGAGACTATCAGTTGATTTTGAAAGAACAAAAGAGGAGAATGTTGTACAACTATATACCGGTTTGGATATTGAATATATGAACTCTTCTTGGTGTTAGAAACACTTCAACCATGTCCAAACGAGATATCCACAACTCCAAAATGAACGTATTCTCACTTCAACAATCCAATATTTTGAATGGTACTGACCTGGTCTGTGGGAGCCAAGGGTATCATCTAGATGATATAGTCATTGGACATTGGGGCCCTACAATAGCTATTGGTGGAAATGAGCATACTTTTGTGTCTTAATAGAAAAAATGACTAATACCTCAGTTCAACCATTGGTATATGGCAGTTGGTTTGGAAGGATGGGTGTTTTTGGTTGTTCGGGTGTCACTATTCCCACACAGCAGCAGACTATTAGAAGAGTACTGAGTGCTCATTTCATAGTAGGGTGTCAATACTTATGTGTCCCGGTCAACTACTAGAAACTATCCAAACATATATTCTAGGTATTTCAAACTACCTAGCAACTCAAACCATCCCAAATTCCCAACCTTCGATTACGCGACTATAAGTGCCAATGCCAAGATACAAGCTCTGGTGGCTTGTGAATGGCTAGCCCCACTAATCAATTGATTTTTTAGGTGAACTATATATAAATAAAAGAGTATTGATGGTCCTAGGAAATATTAATATATAGTCAGAGGTAGCTTCACCAATGGGATCAGACCTACCTTCAATTCACCAATATCGAGCAGAACACACACTACAAACAAGACACAAGGGTTTATTCACTCTTTCAAAACCCCCACTAAGAATAAGAACAATAGTGGTTGGTTAACTTTAAATGACTATATAGAATAGTACCTATGCCTTTTGAGACCTTCTTTTCCAACATCCACTTTCTTTGATTATATTGATACTTGGTCTTCAAAATTTTCTTTCTTTGAATCATTCATTGGTCACATAGATGACTTCGTGAAGCTTGAATAATGCCCATCTCTTCACTCTCCTCCTTTTTCTCATTAAAATATCCCATTCTTGGTTTTGAAAGATATGTATGTATCCTTCCCCTATGATGTGGCCTCTCTCATCTAGTTGAATCTATTTCATCATGGGATATGGTTCATCCTCAGGCGTGTGAGCGGTCAATCTAAGTCAGTTTAATAGTATGCCATATCCATCTTCCAGCCCTACCAAAGGTGTTACTAACTCTAGGAATATGAGTTATAGGTGAATCAATCAGAACTATATAGATTAGAGTACATGGATGGCATTGGATGTTTTAAAGGATTTCAATCGGAGGTTTCAAATAAGCAGAGCATTAGTACCATACTCTTTCCAATCCTCTCAGTAATATATATAAGTACCAGCCCCCATACTGTTGATTCAAAGACATTGGCATTGTAGTTCTAGAAATGGATATCTCATCATCAAACCAACCAATTGACCAGTCCTGAGTGCATTCAAATATCCATGAACATGGATAGAGTAGTATCGAGTTTTACAATTCGTGCCTTCTTGAATGGATTTGTCTATGGAATACGACCTACCTTTTCCATTTGTATTGGTATTAGCATTAGGGATGGATGGTGTTGGAAAAAATACCTGACCTCCAGGGTTTTCCCCATGGTGCGTTCTGGTGTAGTAGGGTGGTACTTATATATATTAAAGACTTTCCTTGCATAATTGAGCTCGGTGGTCATCTCTAGTGCTTGGGCATTCAGACCTCTCCAATGCATGCTCCCCCATATCTGAACAATTTGAAGAGTATTGAAACCTAAGTACTTGAGCTCAATCATTAAAATGATTCCATTCGAATACCAACCTCAATACGCCCACCATTTTAATATAAAATATCATAGTTTCTCGTCACTGTACTTGAACCATAACTTTTTCCCACCCCCTTTGGAATTGATGGGGTTGGTATATCCAGTTTCCTAAAGAAAGCCTTCCAATTATAGATTATATAGAGTAGAGTACTGAGCTTAGTGGATCATCTTCCACCAATCAACCTAGCACATATTGGTCCTCATTCAACCTTTTTAGTGAAATCAGGTGTAATTCCAAATGTAGTAGTGGTACCATCTCAATAGGTAGGGTGAAAATTCGGTAATAAAACAGTGATCCAAAGTTGGAATTAATTCAATTGTTGGCGTTTCGATTGGGAATAGATTGTATGTATCAACTGATCTCCTTCCCATTGGTATGACCCAATCAATCCTGAAGGCTTTTTGGTTCAATAGTAGTCACATGGACCCACGTGCAAGATCACAAACCAATCCATCAACTCTCTCAACCTTTTTCCACTGTCCTGAGCCATCTAACCCCACCATCATGAAGAGTATACTACTGGTGAGGGAACTATATTATTATTATACTTTCTCTACTAATTATATTATTATTATACTATCTTGGTGAACATGGTATAATATAGGTAGTAGACATAGTCGTATGAGCAGTTTAGTTGGCATTATGCTACCTATTTATTTGACACATGTTCAACATCATACTCGATTGGGGACTAGTTATGAAGCTTGCATCCAAGGGGATGCCCATCCATTTTCATTGATATAGTGATCATGGGAGAATCCTGGAAAGTTAGATCAGAGTAGTTGAAATACCTCATCTCTCTCGTCATAGTACGAGTTGAGGTCGAGTTGATAGTTGGCTCATGGTATGAACACTGGAAGGTCAGTAAATTGCTAAGCTCCACAAGTAGGTGCACCATTGACATGACCCGGCCAACATTACCATTTTGTAAGCCTTTATAGAACTTTATATCTAGAATACCACAAATAAATTCCTCCAATTCAACCCCTAAGACCATCCTTACCCTCTCAACTCCAGTATATGGCCCAGTGCACTAGTAGCCCCATTGGTCATCCGTGTGACCATTTCCATTTCATCTCTTGTAATTGAGTTGTCATTGAAAGGGGTGTTTTGGTAGTATGTGGTGGTATTGGTAGTGGAGTACCTCAATATTGATCCACTCATGGAAAAAACATCACCCTTTGTCTTGATATGGTCCACATGATATTTCTACGTATAAGATCTAAAGTCCAAAAATCCATCACATTTTGAAGGATAGTGGATGGATGATCTGAAGGATGCTTCAAAAAGTTGTCATTCACCCAGATGAATACATCGATCGAACCCCATATGCCTATTTCCCATGTGATTGGGTTTTTTACCATGTCTCATGAACAGATCAGTACATAATGTCCCCAATGCTCTCATTAAACTTGAACCACCATTAATAGAGTAGCATTACATATGGTATCTAGGTAGCTAGGTCGATCATTCTAAACCATAAATACCTCAAGTCTTGTTTTCATAGTCAATTGCCTTGTGCCCATTTTTAGTCTATACCCATATAGCTAGATTCAATTCAAGGTAAGTTCTCTATTTGGTGTGTACCCTTTTAGAGTAGTGGGACTTGAGGTGGGAAGAAAGCATCAATCATGGAATGTCATGGGCCTCTCAGTACTTGAACCTTATGTTGCAGTCTAGGGAGGTCCAAGTGGTGCCAATTCCACATGACATCATAGAGGTTCCATGATGTGATGTTGATCTGAACACGGATGAACCACAAATATATGTAAGCAAAAGATTCTAAAATATTTGACCCTTTAGGGAGGTTTAGAATGCCACTCCCCAATGTTTGAACTAATGTTCCGAATATACGGATGCATGGATGCCTCATATAGTGCTGATCAGTGGCATTGTAGTAGTACAGTCAACATAATCCAGCACAGGTTCCCTTACGACTACCTTTTTACGAATTCACCCCAAGGGAAAAAGGTCATGGAAATAGCATGAATTGAACCAGAACATGAGCACCACAATGTACATGCATTGGCCAAATGCCTGCTATTCTTTGGGAGTCGTAGCTATATAATGGAACCATGAATCGAGCAATGGGATGAAGGTGAGAATCAATATATTGAGCTATGACCAGAAAAGGGGTGTGAAGGGTGGTGTGTATAGGTCCAGGGTATAGATTCACCATGGTATTATGATACGCGACTACCTCAAGGCGGCTGGAAAGTGAGAGTCTAATCGATCCCAAACACAGCGTACCAAACCACCTATCCCTAAACTGCCTAAACATATTCCCATATCTGATATATAGATGTATGGGATCAAAACCTACCATCAGCAGTTGACCATCAAAAATTTTGATAGGACCAACAACAGAATGATTGGAATGGTGCCTTCAAGACCATACCTCCCAAGTTTTACTCAAGAGGTATAGTTCCCAACTCTAAGTATTATAGCATATAAAGTAGCTCGATGTAGTGATTCACTGGCATTCTATATCTATGAAAATCCACTGACCCATTCACATACCACACCATCCATTCCACTTGTACTTATATATTTAGTACTTTACTTCAATAGTCTAACTCGTTTCACCGCAGAACACACCATCTTTTTATGCATCTGGTAGTATAGACATTGTATTAGGTTGATGGTGCAATATGTTGTATTGGTACCGGCACACCACTCGGTGTTATAGTGGTTTAATAGACTGCCAGCTATTTTCATGGTTTCTAAGATGCATGGTCATCAACTGCACTATTAGAGTAGAGTACTCACTATTAGAAGAGTACTAATATTTGACTATTGGAGTATAGTACTGATCCTTCCATACATCTAGCTCGACATTCCCAGACTTCACCACTACTGTCATGGTGTTGGCCATTTTGAGTTGAGAAAATGACTTATTCTTGTATTGTGTGACCACCACCTATGTCATAGGAGAACATACCTACCCCTTGGTACCAGGTTCCTGGCTACACTCGATGCCTATTCCATGGAATTCCATTAGAATCCCATGACTAGACAGCTCATAGCATATCTGATTATCTTGCTAGCTCGCCAGATTCCTTCACATCCCGTATTTTCATTATGGAAAGGGGGTTCAACATACCACAATTTTAGGTGTTCTATGATTCAACTCTGAATAATAATTGGAATATGGTATTGATTTGAGAATTAATGGGCATGTGTGATTCATAAAGAGTCTATAACAAAGGTTGGGATAAGAGATAGAAGTTATTTGAGTTCCCATATCCATATTCAGAATCATCGTTGGTGGGTGGATCCATTGAACAAAGGTGTCATGGGGTTGGTTGTGATCGATATTCAAAGTAGTTGAAAATGATAGTGTACTCAAGTGGCGGTGTTGAACTATGAACGAAATACCTATGAATCAATATGGTGCTTCGGATCTGAAAGGTGGACTGCTGGATAGTCCAAATGAAATATGCAAAGATGAACTAACCAATTATAACCAACTGATCATGAAATGGACACCCCAAAATGTTTTGAGTAGCCTAGACTATCCAGCGATGATGCTAGAATAGTATAAATGGGGATTCTTCCCCACATTATCAATGAGTACCAAGCCTGTCCTTCCACTACCAATTAAGTATAGATGGATCTCCGGAAGGTCAATTCAACTCGAGCTAAATAAGAAATGATATCTCATATCCCAATGTGCTAAAATGGATTCTTTATTTGAAACCCATTCACCAATACGAGGTTTTTGACCTGTTGCCTTGCCTGTGGAATGGAACCACAAAATAGGAAATGAACCATAAACACGTCCAATATAGTTTATTTCATTTGATTCCACTGGATAGTCATCAATACACCTTTTCTATAAAGGGGGAATGGTGAAGGAATTTCAACAGGACTGCCAATGCCACTTGATCAGTCAGGTGTGTTTGTCATGCGTATTAGTTGTGATCATTGATGTCCCATTTATAGCTTGTTTTATATGTCATTATCAAGTTCTCTCTCTTTTGGGGATGTAATTGTGATAGTAGTTGGCATTAGAAGATGGTAGGTTCTCTGTTCTGAACATTCCTTAGTAGTTGAAGACGCTATTTAAATCATAGTGCAACCACCAATGATTGAATTTATTACTCTACTCTAATATTCCTCCCGCACCTTGAATGGAGCAAGTCGGCCTATGGAATTTCTCTTGAGTGGATAAACTCGAAGGCCCGTATGCGTGTTGTTGATGGTCTGTTTATACTCGGTATAATATATGTAGTAGTCCCAAAACAGAAATCTCGTTAGAAACTGTTTGGGGACTTCCACTATACATAGGATTCCAAGTGACTTCCTATGGAAATGTCATGGGTCAAATGTGAACCACCTGACATCAACTTGAACTTAAACCCTTTGGAAAATTAGTGACACTAGAATCATAGAATTTTTGTAATTTTTCATTCCATCCTCCATACACTCCAAAATGCATCACTCTCCCCTCTTTTACATCTAGGTGGTTGGGGGACTCTTCGACCATGGGGACCGTATCACCCTCGACTCACAGATCATTTAGGATCACGCTACCCTTTCGACCCACCTAAACCTGACCATCAAGACAACCACCAATGGAGTGGAAAGAGGTAACCAATCAATAAGAGTAGTAGGGGTTCCAAAATCAGTACTCTACTTTAATATTTAATAGTTTGGAACATCTCCTAACCCTTTAGAAAGTGTCATATCTTTTAGAACCTAACCCTAAAGGGTTAGATCTTTTAGAAATTGACCCTAAAGGGTGAGATCTTATAGAACCTACTTGCATTTTATTTTCAATTGTTAAATTAATCTAGATCTATTATCTTCTTCTATGTGAAGGGAATATAATCGGAACGAATAGTGAACTCAACCCTTGTAACAAGAAAAGGACTCAATAGATCATATCTTCTCCCCTCTATTACTTCTTGTACTTGTTATGTATTGTTTTTGGTCAATCCTAAATAGTTGTATGCACTCCTCTATGTCCAGTAGGGCCCAAGAATCCTATATTTTTTGTAGAGTGGAAGTAGGAATGGAGTGGCTCATGCCTGACCTAAGATATCATCCTAATTATCAACTAGTTCTCAGCTATATCAATCATAAATTAGGAATCCACATGATATATTCATTCGTCTTATTAGATCATCTTGTCTCCCTTGAGACTCTCCATTCTCAATTATATAGTATAGGATTCCATTCTATCTCCAAAAGTTCCTTCTCATTACTCTAATCTAATAGTATCTAAGAATATTGTCCCCAAACTTAAGATCGCACGCCTTCACTTGTAGTTTCACTACTATAGGAAATCAAAACCAACTCAGGCTCCATCCCTAACTTCATATTTAGATTTAACTTCAAATTAGGTACCAACAGATTCCTTCTTCATAGTTTTCTTATTAACATTTTCCCTCTGATTTGGCATAGCCATTTTCAGATTATTCATCCATGTCTTTATCTCTGTCTATAAGATCAGATCCAATCCAAACAGTTTGTCTCCCTTCTCAAGTTCTGGAGTGTGGCTCTTCACTTGGTGTTCACTATTCATTTGTATTGGTACTAATAGTGGCACCGACTTTCAATTTTACTTAATCCTCCACTCATGAATCTGGCTATCTCAAGATATTCAAGATATATAAATTCTATTCATGGCCCTTTATAAAGGTTTGGATCTTTTAGAACCTCACCCTTTATAAAGGGTTAGAAAAGAGCTCAAGTAAAAAAGAGAGAATCAATCTTTATGCTAGTATTATTAAGAAATTGAAGTTTTGATCTTCTCCCACCTTCTATGTTATCGATAAACTTGGGATCTCCATATTTGAGGTTTTATAGGAGTACCTTTTTTCATTATTATGGTTTTATAGCAGGTCTTATTTTTCTTATAGGTAGATATCATCAGGTTAAGGAGAAATACTCTAATCCTAGTGAGTACCTGGGGTAGTATGCTTTGAATCAAGAATTTCCTTCTTCTCTCATGGAGCACGACCGAATTTGTTTCCTTCACCATCTTAGAAAGGTTCAGAATACTGATAGATGTCATTAGTACTCTACTCATTCTACTACGTATATTATACTAACATCCTCATCTTTGGGATTTATTCTTCTATTACCTACCATAAAGTTCTACTTCTATTACCTATCATGATCAAAATGCTAGACTCATGTTGATTGATACTTCTATCATATATGAAGAGATTCATGGTTGAGTTGAGAATAAGTCAGTCAATCATTGAAAAAACATCTCCCGCTCAACTATCCCCTTTAGTATTGTCCCAGCTACTCAACTTTTTTTGGCACAAGCAAGAAACTAGGCCATAGGAAATCCTAGAAAGGGTAAGGAAATCTTATATCTAATCTCTCAATGATAAACCCGACCATGATCGTTGTATTTCCTACTGAACACAAAGTCTGAAATGGTCCAATGTCATGAACAGGCCTCTCATTTATCCAACAACAAGTGGCTGGTCAGGATACGATAGAGAATAGCAGGTTTCCGAATTGAGGTGTTCAGTTCCTTTAGCCACGGGGGGAGGATCGAATCAATGGGGATATGGAAACAATAATCTATAGGATGGAAAAAAGTCTTGGAATCATATTATTGGTCATGAAGTTCGTTGTTGTGTTTTTCGATTGAAATTCACACCTATTATTGGTGATGTGATGCTATCGATATCATTTTTCCAGGGCAATACCACCTACTGACTAAACTAGGATACACCCACCCAAGGAAGAACCTCACCCTTGTTACTAGTCTAAAATCACTAGCCAAGTATTATCTCCAAAACAAATTATTGAGACCAAATTATTTAGACCTAAGTATTTAGGTGTCTGAGGTCTCAATACTTTGGTCTAAATACTCATGTCGAAATACTTTGGTCATCAAGTACCTCAGAACCTAAATAATTTGGATGATTCAATGGTGTGAAGGGGAACAAGAATAAAACAATGATTCATATGTGGGAAAATGCAATAAGTGTAAGCAATTTAGTGTTTATATATGGAAAATTATATAAACTAGAAAGGTGAATCCATAGAGGTGATACCATTGCATTTTCCTCATCCTCTCATTCACTTTGTTCACTTTGGTCCTCACTTTCCGGATGGATCGGGTGAAAGGGATGAAGCTCGTTCTGTTGTTTTCCCTTTGTGTTACGAATTCAGTCCCCACTCATTATTCCACTTTCTCACTCTTCTCTCCTATATATCTCCTTCGTTTTATATTCGTTTGAGCTTCCTATGAAGAAATATATTATTTCCTGCAACTACAGCAAGCAACTAAGTAGTCAAAAGACTCACCCTCGATAGCAATGTGTTAATCATGAATACATATCAAGCCACATATTCCCCTAATATCCTAGGAATTTCTCTTATTTAAGATGGTGGTTGATTGGAGAAGCTGGTGTGGATGGTTTCATGGATCTCTAAGCACAAATGGACAGATGGACATTATGACTACTATATGTCGGGCTGGGGTTGATGGAAGGTATTCCAAGGATAGTTTTAGAAGTAAAATATCATTATATTATAGTCGAACCACTATAGGAACCACTATAGGTAAAGAAAGAACTTTAGTGGTGCCTATAGTGGTCTACCAATAGACTATATAGAAGAGTACCTGGATAGATTATGCCAGGAAAAGTGGTGTAGTTAGCATTGCAGTTGTTGGGGGAAGATGAAAATGATGATACCTAGAATCACCAAGGTGTTTGAAAAATCAATGGTCACCATTTCAATGACAATAGAGCGATAGAATAAGGTTGGAGGAATTATATAGAATCCTCTGGCTCATGAACTGAATTACTGCAGGATCAAATCATATACCCACAAAGAAGATGGAGAAATATTGTCAATGCTAGGATTGGAACCACCATGATCTGAATGGGGTTGATGGGGTTCAAGATGGTGACCTAGATGATACCATTGGGGAAGTGGAACTATTATAGTAGAGTACTATGGAAAACCTACTAGTCTTATTTATTGGGTGGTATTGGCTTTTGACACTGATATAGGATGATATTGTGGTCAATCAGTTACAAACTATTTGGATTGCGTGTAGTTGGTGGTGTTAGAATATAGATGGTCTTGGGACTGGAATGCAACTAGGGTTGGAGTGTAAGGAAGAAACTATGTACACCACCGACCAAGACCAAAAATTTGATCTAGTACTCTAATCTAATATTCAATGGATCACTATATTATGATAATACATGAGATTTCTAGTTTAGAGTTCACAAGTACTAGTGAAGAGCATCAGGAACAATTTGATTCAAAAGCAAGGTCTTTTTTGTTTTATGGGGATTGATGTATTGAGTGTGGTTTTCTAGATGGAATGGACTTAATCCATGATGCGAATTTGGGATAGGGTTAACTGGAAGCTATGATGTTGGATCAATGATTGGGCACCTATCGGCCAATGGTGGTACCTCATGACATTCCAAAGAGACCAGGTGAGTGGTGTGAATTCAAGTGAAACATCATCATTCTTGGATGGTGTTAAAACAATAGAATCTATGGTTTTTTGGAATAGATATTTTCATAGTGGTGGTTCATAGGTAGATGGTAGAGTTGTATGTGTTTTAATGTTTCCAGTACAGTTTTGGGTTGGTTTTCCACTCTTATGAGTATTTGGACTATTTTGATGGAACAGACAAGGCTCTCACTTTTGATAGTTATCTGATTCTAGAATCAAATCTAGAAATGGGGAAATCACTTATCTTATAAGTGTACAATTGAGTCATTATAATAGAAAAAATGCATATCCGTATTCTAGTCACAGCAGCTGATGTCCCTTGTAGTTGGGTTTTTACTTCCTCCAGCTTAAAATTTGATGGATTACTGGGTGTTTAAATCAACTGAGCATGTTTTTACTATGTTGTGGAGTATACTATAGTCGGTGCAGTGAGCTTTTTGGAACAGATCATTCCATTATGCTTTGTCTTGGGAACCTCACCCAATACCTGTTGGCTAGTCCAAACCACACTTCCAGCACCATCTCTTTCAAACAACCAACCTCATGCAGCTTCCTTCCATTCTCATGCACACGTGTCATAATATTCATTTTAATTTGACTGACTAGATACTACTTGTTTTTTTTTAAACAAAACAAGTAGTAGTTAGTGGAATGGTCATGAATGGTACTATTAGTGGGAATAAATGTGGTACATCCAACTAGACTATATATAGATAATCCATGGCCCGAGTGGCCAAGGGAGGATGAGAAAACTATCACACCTAGAAAAAATATATTTAGTTTCCACTCCAACTAAGTGTAACTAAACACCAGAGATTCCAATGGCTTGTTCCATTATGGGATATCTCAGTGCTTTTACAAAGGGGGAAATGATACTGGAACGTCAAATAATATAGAAGATAACTCTAATACCACAATAGAAAACCTCAAGGTCTAGATTATCAGGTATGCACGATAGGGTTGGATTAGAGTGGGCAGAGCAATGGAGGGAATCAAGTAGAAACCAGGTGTGGGAGAATCTAGCTTTATTAGAATAGTGATTTGATCAACCATCTCATCCAACAAACCCTTTTTTCCATGGATCTCAAGAAGGTTTCAACCCCCCCCCCCACCACCACACAAGGTACATATCATGCCTATGTCTCCTAGTCGGTTGGTCGGTCGTACTACTATGATAAGATATGATATGAACTAATGATTCTCGGTAGGATATAATATATGGAAGATCTGTTGGAATGGAGTTGGTGGTGCTCGGGTGATACACTTTCAGTGTTCCAAGTGAATGGTATTGCTACTCAATTGATTCTATATCTGCTACACATGGGAGCTGGATATGCTCAATCGCATTCTTGTCTTTTCTACTACCTATATTATACCAAATTAACAGTTGGAGTGGAGTAGGGGGCTTGAGAAACCTAGGCCTCCTAGTTTCTAAAATTTCTAGATGGTTCATGGTGCAGCATGGTATAGGAAGATGAGGTCTTCCATTGACACTATCTGAACACCAATCACATGGTTCCACACCGGTATAATATATGTAGAAGACTACCCACTTGGATTCCCCACTATTTATAGTCAAACAACCATAGACTATTGATGTTGATATCCACTATAGCATAAAAAGGTTATTATAATATAGGTAGTATAATTTACAATATATGTAGTAGAACCATGACTATATATCTATCAATCGAATGAACCGCTCACAATTCCAACTCCAGACATAAAAATTGGCACCTGAAACAGGGAGATTTGGGTCCAATAGTTTTATTGTCATAGATATGGTGGAATGGTCATGGGGATCATGGAGTGGTGTTTGTGTTCTTACTACTAAGGTTGGTCAAGGCTGAAGTCACATATACCACACCAACCCTACTGAGTGAAACAGAAGGCCATGGAATGGACATGGGGCCTCGGTTGGAATATCATCGAGGTGGTAGAATGACCCACTCGTATGATGATCCCAAAGGGTGGGGTATAGGTAGGATGAAGCGGGATAGATAGGACTATTAGAGTAAATAACTTATGGGTCAGGTATGACATGATGATATGGGGTGATAGAGTTGGTGGTGGGTTGCTTGGGAACTAGGTGATTGATGGTTTAGGGAGAGCTCATGGGGCCCTTCATACTACAAGCATAGCTAATGTTTCTATACACTAATAAGTAATAGGATGATTTGATATTTCATGACTATATGAAAGATATCCATGGGGGTAGTATTGGTTCCCCGACTCCACCTCCATTTTCAAGAAAGAGTTTTGTCATTGATTTTTCCACTGAATGCACTTGATCACCCGTATGGTTTCATAGAGAAAAGGCCATATCTGTTGGCATTGGAGTTGAGATGGGTTGGAATTGGCATTGTTGGTTTCACCACTGATTCAATAGTGTGAGTAGTTGTGTGAATTATACTACCTATATTATACTAACACTATTAGAGTAGCGTATAGAAATAATATTTGGTTATTTGAGAGTTGATGGTAGTGGGAATAGGTGCATGGTGGTGACCCCATGTCTTGAAGCACGGGCAGTACTAGAAGTATACAGATAAAATACTATTTGATAGGTCTGATAGGTAGCCCCATTCACCGAATCGATCTTCATAGAAGTAGTAGATCAGAATGTGTTTTGTTCTTGGGTGTTAAATTCGACCTATGGCTAAAGTGATGTATAATAGTGAGGCAAGGTGAATCGTGATCGGGAATGTAGTAGGATGAAGATTCTCAGTACTCTCTAATAGTCTGGATCATGGTTTTTAATGACCATGTGACAACTATCATGTGGGAACCAGTGCCAATAAGGAGGGGATCTTGAGTGTTGAGGTGGTCAGTCACTCTCTTGTCGATTCATTGTGACATTGTCAGTACTCTCTAATAGTCTGGCTCATGGGTTATAATGACCATGTGACAACTATCATGGGGGAACCAACGCCAACAAGAAGGGATCTTGAGTTTTGAGGTGGGTGGTCTCTCTCTTGATGATTCGTTGTGACATTGTCAATATTAGTGCACTATTTGTAGGTCCATCCCATCTCAGTAAAATCTTTCTAGGTACTCTTCTATATAGTATATAGGCAGACCACTATAGGAACCACTATAGGTAAATAACCACCTATAGTGGTGCATATAGTGGTCTGAATATATTATACCGATTTGACTCCATCTGAGTAGTAGTTCCACTAGTAGAATAGAAAAATATGGAAATAACTCATGAATACATCACCATGGTGAGGTTTGGATTTTTAGGGGGTAAGAAAGATACTGATAGGGATAAGGAATTGAAGGGTGTAAAATGGGAATTTTTCTCAATATATATAAGTACCAGGGATCCTCAAAGTCCATTGGTGCCTTCTGATGAACTATCCATATAGTCAATCAATTCTCCGCCTACCCCAATATTCACACTACCCACTATAGATAGACCTAGAGTTCTATATGGGGTGATGGGTTTCTAGCCTTGAACTGAAGGTCTCACCCACTAGGATCATCATACTCAAATTTTACACCACCTAAGGAACTACTTGACAATGGGTGTCGTGTTGAATGGATATGGTTGTGTCCCGAGTGGAATGGATGGAATCAACTTTAGCGCTCACTCTATTGATACTAAAGAACCCCAAAGGACTACTACCTATATTATATAGACCTGAGTGGTATCTTCCATTTCGTTGGACATATATTTGGTCGGTAAGAACTATTAGAGTAGATTACTCACTATTAGAAGAGTATTGACGAATCACATATATCTGGGGGTTGAGCTTCCAATACCAATAAGGTCAGTATTGCTAGTGTCTAACTCAATTCCAAGAAAAAAGGAAATGACATGGGTCATAGATGGTACGATATGTATATGAAGAAGAAACAGGTGGGAAAAACCTGATGATGGGTATATTCCCAACTTTCGAATGGTAGTGGGGATCTCCTCCTTCCCCCAAGGGTGTCATGTTGACTTGATCGTCCGAGTGGTGATAGAGTGATGGGTTGCCTTTGGTGTAGATGAATTGGGCCCCCTTGCATCGATAGGTCCCTGGAAGGTTCAATTCAGCCAGTGTTCTATGTTTCCTAGTAGTCGCGCTAGTTTTTCCATTTGATGGCAATGGTGGTCTTGAGGGAAACTCACTGAGCACATATGAATCATGTGAACTAGAACGACCTTGCTTGTATTGGAATTGGTGATCTCAGTGTAATATAGGTAGTAGACACTGGGATACTTCATGTATTCTAGTTGAACTGTACACATCAAGACTTCATGTATTCTAGGTACTCCTTGGTTAGTGAGCACCTAGTCAAACAAGGCAGGATACTCTAGATTATTAGAGGTGCTTCAGGATACTCTAGATTATAAGAGGGCAGGGTACACTACCTATATTATACCAAGGAGGACCTAGGATATGTGAAGTATCCTATCCCAGTGATTAATTGGGATACATGATTCATTTATTGTATCCCAGACACTAGTTTTTCTTTCTTTATAGTAGTTATAGTTCTTATTGTCTTTGGAAGGTCCACTATAATAGGAAGTCAGATTCTATAGCACATCCTTGCATTTTCTCACTTGATACTACTTTCGAATCAGTCAGTTTTTCTTCTTTATTATCAACCATAGATAGATTCATCAAGTGTAATAAATGTGACACAATACAATGACAAGATATCATCTCATGGGTAGGTACTTAATTAGAAGTTATCCTATTTCATTAGGAAAGTATACAGAAGCATATTTATGTGTAGGATAAATTCATTTCACCATCATAAGAAAATTGATGTTTCAACCCTAAATCTCATCACTGCCTTGTGATTGAACCACCGATTATAGTACCTCTTAGCGTTTTTCTCATATACGATTCCATCCACTTGATGTCTAGGCCTCTGAAAGCTTCCCTCTTTAAGCTAGATGAAGGTAATTAGAGATGCTTGAGGAATTTCACAAACTCGGAGACCTGCTAATTATGTCAAAGTCTCTAGAAGTATATGATAAGAACATATTTATGTAGGATCTTCAGTATCCTACTGTGTGCGTGGTATAGGAAGGGACCTAGCATTAACCTTCCTTATGGTATGGGATCATCTACCAGATAGAATTCCAGTTGACTGAGTTTCCAAATCTATTTCTTGAGTAATGGCATGATATTATACTACCTATATTATATTGAGATAGTCTACTACCTATATTATACCATTTCGCATCCTCATCCAAAGAAAGATTTGTGATTCTAAACTAGTAAGGGAACTCAATGGACATCATACCAAAGTCAAAGCACTTCGCCTCAACTCTTTGCTGGCATGAACATCACTAAAAAGACCTCCATCTTTCATTTCCTACTCTCGATTCAATTCATCAAAGGTTACTCTTGATGGAATAAAAATGGATAGATTTTGGACAAAATTGGATATTGAGTATTTGACAAGTCAATTTGTTATGATCCATATTTCTGTTTCTCATAAACCATTCCTTAAACCTCAAGTGATCTACTCTAATAGTATGGATTCCCCATTTCCCAATGCTCTTCACTTGGGGATACCTATCCAGAACATGATGCATCATATACCATCAATGATGAAATGCCCATGTTGTTCCTTATATATATCTTAAATACAACAAAAACCTATCTCGATATAATATAGGTTGTGTAGTATACCCACTAAAATGGAATTCAATGGGTTAGGGAAGACAGTGAACCACCTTTTAGGTTAATTTGTCCCACGTGCTACTTTTCTCAGTTGCAGCATCACCCAAAAGTTGATAATCGGGATACATTCTCACACCTAGTGTTGGTGTATGAGTTCATCCCTCTAACCTCATTGTAGTATGAGAACTAGTCCACTCTCTAACCCTTATATAATGTTGTCACTATCCCTCTAACCCTTCGACTATACCACTACCTATATTATACCGAGTCTTTCTATCCTACTAACAAGGAAGAAACAAACGCATATCCTCAACTATTAGAATATAATGGCTCATCCATACAAACCACCCAATATAGAAAGTCACCTAGGTGATTCAAAGTCACCTAGAGAAAGCTATCTTGTAATTCTACTACCTATATTATACTGAGTATGAGTAGGATTCGAAGTCATCCAATGAGTCTCCCCCTGGTTATATAGTGAGAAAGGTTCTAGAGTCATTCTGAGATAGAGGAATCAAGTCACGAAGAACAAAGAGCTATTTTCCATGCCTCATGTTATTTTAAGGAAGCGAGTGGATGTTATAGTTCTATTTGACAGTCCCTCCCTGAAACACCTTAGGTGTGTTGAGTCGAGACCTTT
The DNA here is from genome assembly GCA_963277665.1 of Viscum album. NCBI lineage: Eukaryota > Viridiplantae > Streptophyta > Magnoliopsida > Santalales > Viscaceae > Viscum > Viscum album. Next base: position 1,136,918,100 of record OY728129.1, read on the forward strand.
GGGAGTCATTGAATAGTCTGACAATGGCCAAGAACCAACTCCATTAAGCCAAAGGAGAAACGAAGGTGTACACTCACTACTTTCAAGGTACTCTTGTGTGATAGGTGACAGTGATCGATCTTTTCCTCATAGGTTATACTACCTATATTATACATATTGATTGTCTGATGGTACTAGAGGAACTCGGTCCATTGGTTGAGTTGTTCAGAGTAGCTCTCGAGTGGAACCCCTACCTCTATTACCTTTATTATACCAAGTTCCCCCGGTACTAGATGAAATTATAATGATTATGATATCACCCAGAACACCATCTCCAAGTTGTATGAGTGGTCCTAATGGATGATAGGACAAAGGGTTGAGCTACTTGTCGATTGCATTCCAACAAGTTGTCGCTCTTGAATGGAAAAAACATCCATATAGAACCTTCAAAGGAGAGTAATTGATGTCTTTACCTGTGTTAAGGTGGGAAAGTCTCAGACATCAAGCTCTAGGTTCTCCCAAGGGTGGTATGGAAGCACCCCCCAAGTGCGAGTGGAGATGGTTGGAAGAGAGATTGTAAACATCCACTGTCATGAGGCCAAAGTCAATCCTTTGGAGTTGAGTGAATGAGGCTTCAGTAAACCCTCGATACCATTCCCCAGTAGGTGTATTTGGGGCTACAATGGTATTCAGATAAGTGGTTCAACTATACTCAAAATCATGGATCTCAATAGAGTTGGAAGTCCAATTGTACCACCTCGAACTGATGACTATTATATTAGAGTACTAGATCACATGTCTGCTTCATCCAGAGCTACCCATGACATCTGACTATTAGATTAGAGTATTGGATCACATGACCGCCCTCCATACCCCAACATCCACTATTCCAGACCACCACGTTGTACCCTTGAACTGAAGGTGGGAGAAAGAACTTGAAGGTTAATCAACTACCTATATTATTTATACCAAAAGGCTTTAGATGAGGTTCCCAGGTACTTGTGTGTGTGGTTGTGATTGGGTTTTTTCTAAGTGGATTTGGCCCCATCCCAAGTCACGATTCCTAGAAACCAGCCACTTCAATGACTTATCCATTCATCAATTCCAACTTCTGTTTGATTCGCATCTCAAATAAATTCCAACGTCAACACAATAAGAAGAATCATCCAAAAAACATCTTTGAGGTGGAACACCATGAACAATCACAAATAGACCAAGAGAAACATGCAGTGAAACGAGGCTGGGAAATGATCTTCCAATATCTCTACCAACCCTAACCAATAGTTAAAAAGTAAGAGTTTGATTCCTAGAACCATTGAATCAACCTTTTTTTTGAAAACCACCACTACAATTTTCTCTATTGACACAGTGTATTTGAGAATCTCACCTCAATGCTCCAATTCCAAAAACCAACTATGGATAGTACTCTACTACTATAGTTACCGAGTAGTATATATTAGTAGTTATGATTATCCCTGACCTCCCCACCAATATATTGAGACAAATAGGATGACCCGAACAACATCTACAAAATTCCAGTACCATGCTACCGTTTCAAAGCCAACATGATGTAACCTGCCAAACTTCCCTATCAATTAATGATAACAAAAGATACTCAAGTATATTGTACCAATGATCACATTAAACCCATGAAACGTGGTTTCTAAGGAAAACGTTGAACCATATATATTATCCAACAATGAGAAGTAGCTATTTTAATATTACAACCCTTGCAACCCAGTGAAAAAGAGATCTAGTACAATAGTAACGAGTAAAGAAAAAACAAGTTGATGGTACATGTCATTCAGTAGATCATGATGATCCCAAGTGATTGATTCTATAGAAGTTGGGTACTTAGGGTATTCAGCATTGAAAACTCTTGAGGATCTAAATGCAAGATTCCTTAGAGTGGCCAGATCAATCTGACCTCTACCATTGGTTCCAAAGTAGAATGATAAGATTCCCAAAAGAGAGAAAGAATGAACATAACCTCTGAGATGATGAATATAAAAGAGCCATATCTTGGTCCATTTTGTACTACTGGGGTATGTTTCCCTACCTCCCCTTCACACATCACATCACACCACTAAAAGAACAAGGTCTATAGGATCACCACTAGTCCCATAATAGCAACTGTGGAACAAACACAACTTGGATTCATGTACAAAACACCACCAATTGTACTAGCACTGGCACTGATAGCTCTCGAAATTGTCTTTGGACTTGGGTACACCAAATGATAAGAATGCCTACATGAATCAAGAATTTCTTACCAACCCAAGAGGTTTCATGAACCATCCATGCTGCCTCATCCACTCCAAGCTAGTAGGTCAGTAGTGGTATAAGTAATGTTTGATCTGATCATGCCCTATCACCAACTATCAGTTTTCCTTCCACACCTACCCTAAGTAATATACTCTAAACTATATAAGAATAGTATGTGTGAATGTACTCGTGATTGTTCCTTAACACCCCCTATCATTCAGTTCATTTGATCCCCCATGAATACCTCATTTATATCAACATATATAGTCTATAGTCATCATATGGCTTGATATGCTGTTGGAAATTATACTCCAATAGCCTAGTTGAGTTGTAGAACCTCAGTATCTTGCTCTTCCATCACCCCAAAAAACCTCATGTGATGATAGAGAACCACTTAGGGCAAACCACCTTCTCCACTCATCTAATACTTTCTTTCCACCCTTCCCCAAGTTGTTCCAATGTCAATATACCTCAAAAACCTGATGTATGATGACAGTCTGGTACCTCAAGTGCCTTATGATGCATTCCCCCATCACAAAACTACCTCAACCACCACTAATAGGGATAATGAACTAGTCCAATACTAATAGGGATAAGGAACTGATGGGGATAAGTGGAAGTAACTGATAGGGATAATGGAACTACGCCTGCTCGAAGCTATAAATGGAATGCAAATCGAGTACCTGTTTCCGAGTGTATTTGTCTAAGAGTGCCACCTCAAAAAAGTCTGAGTGACCTTCTAATGATTCAATAATACTTTTAGAGTAGAGTACTGATTATGACTCTATATATATAAATATAAGAGTATTAGGCCTTCCTGGTTCCATTTTGAGGTAGTCCTTATTTAACCTTGTGTGAGTCGCACATTGCAATGTGTCCCATCTCAAGATTGGAGTTTGAAATCCCCATACCAGATTTCATTAGTCCCATAAAAATAGTTCCATGACCAACCTTGATATGGACAAGACCCCAACACCAACATTGACCTTTGGTTGATCCAATCTCTTCCCATCGCTCTATATCGTGATGCCAGTATCATTGGATTCCCAACCCTGTAACCCAAGGTCCACCTATTAGAGAAGAGTACTGAGAGATAGGTATTCTATCATATAAAGTCTTCCTCTTATTGAGTGTCTACATGGTATTAAAATAGACTCTTCTATACAAGTAGAACATAGACTAACAAAACCTCCATATGACATGGTGACCCCCACTCATTGAGATCCGACCTCGATATCCAACTGATATGGCCTTCCACGCCTAGTTGTCCAGTGATTTCTATGATGCCCAAGAGCCCGATTTGTTTAATCTGGTGAACTCAATACTATCCCATTCTCATAAACCAATTGTATACTTGGCATCGATATTCAAACAGATATTCTACACCGGTGTGAAACCCATGGTTGAATTCATCTTGAAAGAAGAACACCATGTATATATATTTTAATAGTTAGGTCCTTCCGGGCATTCATAGGAAAAACGTACTTTATGAATGAAACTCAACCCCTGAAATCTAAACAGGATCATATATATATAGTATTTCAGGAGTACTAGATATAACTAGATGAATTATGTCTAATATGTGAATGCATCCAGTTGCAGTATTGTAGTTCGGTCTAGAAAACATGTTCCCAAATCACTTCCCTCTAGTTGTTCCTACCACCTCACCCTCAAAAGAGACACCTCTTCCACCCAATTCGATCTCACTTCCTTCCATCTACTATTAGTCTGGTATAGTGCTCTTTTTCCTACCACCAGAAACACCAATCACCCCTAATTTGAGAACCTGATTCCAAGCACTATTTTTCTCCACAACCTCTCAACCATTCCCATGGAAGCTTCTCTACTACCTATATTATACCGACTCAAGTGGGTGGGTGTTCTAATGCCAAACACTTGATTTTCCAACCTCACTATTAGAGTAAAGTACCGACCCGAGCACACCATCCCTGAATGAATAGGAGTGCAGTTCTGAGACTATTGAAGTAGATTACTACTTCTATGATCTTGCTTTTTTCTCCCTCTTGACCCATACCGGAGTGAGACCTAGTCATTCTCAGGGATACTTCATGTATCCCTTGGGTAATCTTTCCAGGTATTCTTCTATATAGTCTATAGGCACCACTATAAGTAAAGAACCACCTATAGTGGTATGACAATATTATACTGATATTCTTATTGATTTATCTATTTTTCCAACCACCAATATCTCTATGACAATAAAAGGTATCATTACCTCTATTAAAATGAAAATAAAGTCCTTTTTGAACCCAACCATAGCTCTCTCTTGATGAAGTCGGCCATCGATGCATATTAGATTTCTATTGTGTCCACACCACTGCAAGGATCCCAAGAACCTTGTGCAAGGACTATATAGAAGAGTACCTGACTCTACTCTAATAGTATCTACTAGTATTATCCACCACCATTGGGAACCCACCCACTCGGTGCATCTTCCCCCGGCTAAGTTCCTCCCTATCTAGTGGGTATCTTCCCTTTCCTATCAAGGCCTCTATCCTCTAGAACAGATGGGCATAAGTACTAGGAATACTGAACAAGTCAAGAAGTAAATAAAGGGTGCAGGAATAACATATCCTATATGGGACATCTCCCTCTTACTAAGAACACAAGATATTGGAATACAAATAGGGATCATAAAATACTTAAGAATAGTGATTCCTTTATAAGTGGGCTTACTTTCCTTTACGAGTAACTAATAGTCACGAGATTTGGAAATGACCAAAATAAGAAAGGGTTCATTTCTAATCCTTTAGAAAGGTTCAGATATTTTAGAACCTATTATTCCATCAATAAGAGGAATTTGAGGCTATCATTACACTTATGGCCAAGCCAGCAACTAAAAAAATAGCATATATTAGTGCTACTACCACAAACCTAGAGGGTGGAGATGATAAAGAGGGGTCATGCATTTACAAAATTCCTCATTGGTCTAGAAGCTCTACCACCGATGGAATATGACCAAAAACCACTGGGAATTTCACTTAAAATGTGGGTTCTCAAAAGGGATATTAAATTCTATACATTTTTTGTTATCTCTGCAACCACATAATTTAATTTAAATCTAACCATCACAATCAACTCGATCATTTAATTTGGATAGAATTTATCTATTTTGACCTACATTAACATCTTTCTTCACTTATGATACTTCTAGTTAGAATCAAAATCGGTATAATATAGGTAGTAGATTATAAATTCCTAATTTACTAGGTCAACTAATTCATGAGAGGATAGATGATTCAAGGAGGGTCGGTATAACATATGTAGTATAATGGATTTTCGATGAGATTATTCCATTTCCTTTTCTTCGTTGGGTTATCAAATTAATTCAGGGTGGAAACTAAAATACCTATTATTCTCAGGGGTCTTATCACTTGATCCATTATCAGTAATTAGAAGAATAAAATATTCTATTTTCTTAAACATATTTCCCACTTGGTTTGATATCTGGTAAAAATTACTCATGCATTTCACTACTCTGGGAAGGCGAGTGGCTGCAAGTCCTTTGTTCAGGGAAGGAAGATAAAAGTTAGTCGAAGCACAAGTATCCTAAAGTAAATCAAGTAGAGAATTTTTCCTTATTGAAGTGATTGATACAATTATAATATGTCTACTAACACTGATATTGGAATATTGAATCAATGAATTCAGGTTCAATACCCCTCTTCTTGAATGAGTCCTTTGAAAGCTATCATCGGTGAGGTGATTCCATGCCTTCTTTTGTATATAAATTCTCCAAGTCTAAGATTCTTGCTTTATGCTCAAAATACTTTTCTTCAATCTGGATAGTCAAATGTCTCACATCATAATTCCACAACAGTTAGAGATTTCAAGCATGAAGAAGTTATTAAGTGTGGAGTAATTCAAAAAGACAAAGGTTTCTACCATTGATAGGTAGTCATCTCTACCCTATTGTAATGGATTTTATCCAAGTTCCTAATACAAGAGTGAAAATAAAAATCCAGGAATAATCTCATTTTCGAGGAGGCCGATCTGATTCATGGAATTCTTGGCAATGATAAAGGTCATATTTAGGCCTGTCCCACTATTCTTCCCAAGGTCAGGTGTCTTATTTTCTAAAAATAAAACTAAAATAAGGGGATAGAATCCAATAATGCAACTGGACAGAAAGTCTTGAACCACACTGATTTAGGGTTGAGAGCGGGTTGGGTTTGATATGGAAGATACTTTAGAAGAAGCCGAGAATCACCTCAATGAATCTATTTCATCTTCATGATAAAGATGTAGAAGAGAAGGCATCGATATAATATAGGTAGTAGGGACCAATTTGTTAGGGAAAGGGAGATCCTAAATACCCACTATAAACCTTTATTACTAACTAAAGTACCCTACGATCGACCTAAATAGGGAGTCAATCCATAAATAAAGGTATCATCAATAGTGATCTCAATCCTTGAAAATGAGTTTCCAAAGGCTGGTAATGAGACTAGTATTTAGGATAGAAAGAAAGCATAAATAAGGGAAAGGTATATACTATTAGAATATAGTACTAGTTCTTAGGTTTCATAACTATCTTATATGAGGGTCAGGTATTGAAGTGGGGTAGTTTCATAGGTTCTAAAAGAACTAGACCTTTAGGGTGAGGTTCTAAAATATTTTACCCTTTCTAAAGGTAGAGGTTCTAAAAGATATAACCCTTTCTAAAGGGTGAGTTTCTAAAATATCGGACCCTTTCTAAAGGGTTAGAAATGTGGCAAATGAAAAAAGTGTTTGGAAGGTTCCCACGATGTGGATTTGAACCACTCTGAAGTGAATTTCCTTTTTGTAGTAATGAGCACATGTTCAATGAATGAAGTCCTTGGTGTTTAGAAAGACCTGAGCCAAATTAATTAATTTCTTTTTCTAGATATCGTCATGGATAAAATATCTTCAAGGACTAGAAAAGGGAAATAAAGAAGTGAATTTTGGTCCTAGATGGAAGAATACAGTAGAGAGTCTTTCTTAAGTGATTTTAATAGACTTATATTTCTTTAATGATTACTATATTCTTCCATCTACTCTTTAATAAGGACCAAAACTTTGGTATATTATAGGTTGTAGGTTATTTATCTCCCACATCAAGATCTCAAAGAAAGATGACTTAGCCTTAAAGCCTCTAATGTTTCCCTATTTCCCTTATTTATGGGAAATCTAGAAGTAAGGGCTTAAATCTCATCCATTGATTACTCTATGTTGATGAGTTCATTCTTTAAAATCCATTTGATTCAAAAGTAAGAAGGATTATTATATCAGTTGAGTTGAGTTCCTTCCCCTTCTTCTTCCCTGTAAGATAGAAAAATTTCTTCTGAATCTTTTTTATTTTCCAAAAGTAAATAATGTTATCTGTTAGTCAACTCATACCCTATAGAAACTAGTATATCCCCTTCTAATTTGAATGAACTTCCATAGAATCAAAATCCTTTTCTAATTATCTATATCAAGTTTGAATTTCCCATCAGTTGTCATGCTTGGACAGAGCAGAATGGGATTGCCAAAGGCAAACATATGCACATTACTGAGTCTGGACTCTCTATGATCAGTAAAGCCCAAAAATATCTATATACTGAAGCCTTAGTAGTATATCTTATAAAAAACTAAGTCTTATCTTCTAGGAGAGTAATATTAGTAGGTGAAATCCGACTTATAGGCACCTGACTTTTCTATTCTACTACGCTAGATCATGTTTTTTTTCCTGCCTGATTTCTTTAATCCATCAACAGAGTTGGTAAACTTTCCAAAACGGATACTGAGACTTATTTTATAGGTGGAAACACTCAAAATTTATTATAGGAAAACTATAGAACTAGTTTTGAGGAAGTATATATCATATAACTCAAGGCCGAAATTGTAGAGAGTGTGGTAGTTCTGGTGGAGCTTACCACAGTCATTATGGATCTCATGAAGCAGGAGGATTTTCATATTAAGGTTGATGAAAAAGAGTTGAGTGATTTCCTAGTACAACTTGTGGTGGACTCTATAAAGGTGATCCATGATAGGATGTTGGCTCCAGAGGTGGAGTCTCTATTGGATGATGCAAGAAGGCTCTCTGCTAAGTAAGCATCTGGGTGTCAGAATATATAATAAGATATGAGGTCCAAAACGTCCAAGATTATTAAACTAAAGATATGTGAGATATAGAGGGTGGATTCGGTACATCAATTAATCACTATAGGAACTCATGCAGTGCACTTCTTCTCCTTTGTAGTGCTACTCTCTCTAACACTTGTTTAGCCTCTTTGGTTCCTACCCTACCACCTCCCTTTCTCTCAGCCTATCCAAATCAATATCCTTATCAGATAAGGTTACTCTAGTACCTCACATCTCAAAGAGGTCATTTCTAATATTGACAGAAATATTTTTCTCATCTTCATGAGTATCCATCAAAAGAATAATTTTCCAAAAAGAAGTCACTTAGAGATTTTCCTGTCAAATCACTAATATACCCACCCTTGATACAACAATCATTGGATATTTCGTTTGATATATAGGGGATAACCATAGACTTTTCTTCACCAAGAAGACCCCACATACATTCATTGTATTCCTGCTACTAACCCTTCTCGACCCCTACTTGCTTAACATTTATGGTTAGTAGTCATTAAATTCTAGATCAAAGCATACATAAGGATGAAAAAGCCAAATGTGACAGGATGGATGAGGTGGTAGCCCTTGGCGTGAGTGCGCTAATAAACCAACCCGAGTGTATGCTTTCGGTTAAGTGAAGGTCACTCACGAAAGCCTATATTATGAAAGAATATAACAATGAGGATGAGATCAAGGAAATGGTGGTGCAACTGGGAAGGCAAGGCCAGATCAACTCAAGTGCCAATGGGGGATATGGAATAGCAGGACTATAAGGTTTATGTATTGACTTATGAAATGGATTTAGTGATCTAGAATGTGCTCGCAGTGAGTAGAGTTGGTATACTATATATAGTAGGACAACTCTATCTCTTTATCTAGACCCATAGGTACATTTATACATTGTTATCATCTCTATTAGTCTTCTCTTGAATCAAAGTTTTTTGATATGTGAGGAAAGTGAAATGTATATGGCCAAGAGGTAGGAACCTTCATTCATCTTATTCGGTAAGAGATAGTAAGTATTTTAGCATATAAAGTCTTTGGATTTTCTATTATATATATATATATATATCTCTCTAGTTATAGTTAGAACTAGTTACTGACTTTTATAATTTCCATTCCTTTTCCCTCCACAAAGAAACATCAGAACTTTATTCTATATAATCTGCTCTCTTTGGCCTTGTGTTTTCTCATGTGAACTAGTGATGAAGCATAGTCCTTCCCACATTGAATCTCAACTGGGAAAGAACCTAGTACCTTCACCTCTACCTTTTTGTTTGATTTGAGATGAGGCTAGAACATCTTTGATTCATAGCGGTATGGGAGAGTCTTTCAATTCCCTTAGGAGAAATAAAAATACAAATATAAGTTAGAAAGAGTACAAGATCAAAGGGAGAAATACAATATACTTGAGATGTTCTTTCTGAGACCTGAGTGAGAATAAAGAAATTAAATCACACTTAAGGTTGTTTTTCTTGTTTAGTTTACCATACAAAGGACACGTAACCTCTTTACCACTGAGCTATTAAGGTTTTAGATATGGGATATCATAGATTGAATTCTAATTCTCAGCCAAACCCATATGAAATCCTTCTTTACTCCCAGAATTTTTTTTCGTGACCATGCTCATGATTTCATGGGGTCACTAAAATTAGAAAGTGTCGATTTTTTCAACCATTGAACGAAAACCCACCTTTTCCAATCGACCAAACATGCCCTATTCATCTTCATATGCTTGAATCGATCATCCCACCACTAATGAATCATGAACTTGTCCACTCCACTCGCCCCAAACCCATTGCTTCCAGACCCATCTAGAGAATCAAGCATGTCCACCATCATTTCAAATCCAATCATCCATTATAGATTTTAAACAAGTTGATTGTATCCCCGAAGCATCCACAAGAAGACCCCCCCCCCAAATCATCAAGATAAACGATAGTGTAATGATTCTGTAAAAACACAGGTTTTCACTCAAGTATGGATCCTTTAAATTTTGGTATAACTACTTATATTGGACCTTTTGTGGATGCCTAATGTTTTAGAAAAGGTATCAGGGGTGTCCAAGGAAAGTTCAAAGCCCATAACCCTTCTTTCTGGGGAAACTGGCTAAGTCACATGGTTGGTGCATGGTTGGTGCATGGTTTGCCTAACCATGTGGATGGTGTTTTTTAGACAGATCCACCTCGCAAGGTTGGAGCACGGTCATGCGGCCTAAACATGTAAGTGAACCTTTTTTTAGGTACCTGTGCATGGTTTTCACATGGTTTTTCAAATTTTGCATACAAACTATGCACAGGGTATTTTAAGGGTAAATTATCCTTTTTTATCTTAATGGTCTAATTAACCTCCCTCTTTCTTCCCTAATCCAAGATTATGTAGTATTTACCTATGTAGTTCTTATTTTGGAGGCCTTTAAAGATATATGGTAGGAATAAAAAGGTCTATATTATTCAGGATCTTATAGAGCTTTCATTTGTCACGTTGGATGTGAAATGGTAAGTACTCGAGTCCTCTTCAGTAGTTCTCCTTGTCTCTTTCTCTCAACCGAGTTATTGGGGTATGAACATTTTTATCTTTTTCTTAGATCTACTCCGATCCGAGCCAAATCAAGGACCAATACTAGAGGAGGAGAGTCATAAAAGCCTAAGTTGGGTGTTCTATAACTCATCCCTTAAGTTCGTTGATTTTGGATTTGTCCTGTGGGGCCCACTAATTTCATCGGTTTCCATTTATAGAATTTATATTTCATGTTTATAATCATTAGAACGGTTTGGTTATGCTCTTTCCAAATATGTGATTATTTGTTACTGGTTACACCCACAACTCAATCCTTTCAATGTTGAAGGTTATTCCATAATTGGGTTTTTAGTATTTTACATGTTTGAGCCACCATGTGGGTGTAACTTTGCTTGACCCTTCTAAGGTTAAGCTTTTCTATATTAAATGGCTTAGTTTATATTGTGAATTGCATAATGGAAAGTACCATGTATGCTCACCACTTGACCTGCCTAAATTAAGTGCATCAATTTGATAATAAAATGTGAAATGTGTATTGGAAAGTATACTAAGTATATGACTTGGCCTTATCACACTAATCAAAGACAAGTCCTGACCCAAATGAACTTATTAATTAATAAAGGTTGCATGTTTCATGACCTTGTCATGCTAATGACAGGCAAGGCTTGAACCAAATGACTTGATTAAAAGGTTTCATGCTACTTGATCTTATCACACTAATTAAAGGCCATGTTTGAATTGAATTAAATATTACATGAATTCATAATTAAATAGAAATGGACTGCCTCGAGCTCACCTGGGATTTTGATCAGAGAATTCCATGAGCACTTGGGAACCCCATTCCGATTCAAGGATACATCACGCATAGGTTGAGAACCAACTAGATCTTGATCCTTGTATATTCCTTGGAATTCTAGTATGACACTTTAGGATCCCTTCATATCATTACAGTATTCCTTGGATACACTCGTTGGATCCATCATGGATAAGTAGGTGCCATGGTTAAATCTCATAAGGGTCTGTCTCTGATTATCATCGTTTTACCTTGTACAATCACCTTAGATTTGGTAGGCACCTCATTGTGGAATGTCTTGGACTATGATCCTTGGATTGCACTCTTACCCATACTAGGCTACAGCTATTACTGAGTTAGAGACCCTTTAGGTCTATATCACCTTGATTATTACCTTAGGACTTCAATATTTGATATCATTACAGGTTGCCTTATTACATCTTGGAACCTTTTCCATTTCTAGAATGTGACTTATTTATAAATTGGAAATTATCAAATATTGAACTGTTTACACGTTCAGACACCAGCCGAGGGATGAAGTTGGTACTTGGGTATTTAGTTACATTTTACTACTTTAATTTATATATGCATATGCTTGAAAACTATTACATTTCCATTACACATGTTGGATGTTATAGACATCGTTGGTGGTGGCCCAGTGAGATTTATCTCACACCCTCTCTGGGCATCGTTTGGTACCCTGGGTAGATTACTTGGTTTTAGGTGTTGAAAAAGGAAAGCATATGGATCCAAACACTTGATTGATTTCTGTTCAGATCTAGGGATACTTGGTATAGTCTTTTATTTCCTTTATATTGTTGTGGAACATGTTATGCTTGTTATCATGTATCCATGTTTTCTAGTTTTCTAGTGACATGACATATCATAATTTTTTGAATGTTATTCCAGTTTTTTTAGTTATTTTTACTATTGTCTCTATTTTCCATTGTGCCTTCTATTTACTTATACTACTTCCAATATTTACCCTATGTTTACATTCACCCGCTACACTATACTTTGGTAATCAGGGAATAGTCTCCCCCAAGAACACACCCTAGACCCTCGCTACTAGTTAGAAGCCTCTAGTGTTTGGGGAGATGTGCTTGAGGCCATGTGACCCACTGGGCTCAGGGCATTCATTAAGTGGAATCTGGGTCTGGGACGTTACAAAGTGGTATTAGATGTGGTTCCTTTCTTACTTTAATATTTTAAGATAATAGGTTGGAGACTAGGAATGCTTGGGAATTGGTCATAAGTCGTGATTGGGTGTCGCGAACCCATGTTCGGGGTAAAAACCAATTTTCCTAAATTATAGTTATTGTTATTCTTTTTCTTATTACAGTTGATATTATTTTATCATTGGGTGACACACATGTTGTGTGTTTATATTGATTATTACTCTATTTGAGGTTTTTCTTTCATCCTTAGCCCAATTATATGAGGGAAATGAGAATTGTTTCATGCATCATTATAAGCACCTAGAATTCACATGTTATGTATATTTACATGCCATAAAGGTGCATTTCACTTCATTTCATTGCTTGATATGCATGTGATTTGTGAGTGATGTTGTGATAGTTAGCTTATGATTTTATTACTCTTGGTTGTGATTGAGTGATTTTTTATCTCAATTCATGAGGTGTATGGTCCCTCATGGGTTGGGATGAGTAATTTATCGATTTGATCCATTATGCTATAAATAAATGGGTGTTGTTTCTAGTGATAGGTGTATGGGAACTAATTCACTGGAAATGGATATCTATTATAGATTGAATCATGAAATCTAAAATGAACTAGTTTCACATCCTTATCCTTCCTTCTCATGTTTATGAAAGGTAAAGGAGTGAACATGGTAATTAAATGTAAAATGAAATTAAACTTATACATGATAACATGCCGATACCTGGATGTCTAAGCGGGTAGTTGGGGTAGTATTCCTTTGGTAGTGAGTTTCCTTACATTCAACATTTTTTAGTGATTCTATATTTATACTTAATCTTGTTGTGAGGTGAGTGCTTGGAAATTTTAGATCAATTCCATCACGATGTCCTTGTATCATATGCTATGAGGGTTGTGATGACTATGCTCCATACATAGTGGGACCTATGCTGCCAATCTTACCTCCAGGATTGCCACTCGCGACACCTCCTATTGTACCTGATCTGGGCATTGACGCCCATGTTCATGATAGTTTCATATATCTGATGCAGTCCATGCATGGTTCTCCAAAGCTTGCACCTACGATGGATGATCTGACTCATGAGTTATAGTAGCAAAATCCACCTACTTTCTTAGGGGATGGCAGTCCACAAGAAGCTAATTTGTGTCTATAAGCCACAAAATATATCTTTGAGCATCTGGAAATGCCTCTGGAGTGGAGATTCAATCTTGTAACATACATGCTTCGAGCTTCGTCCAAGCGTTGGTGGGATGTGATTTCCCAGGCCGGTCATCATCAGGGCATGTTATGGGTTGATTTATAGACTAAATTCTATGATCTTTTCTTTCCTCGGATGTTGAGAGTTGATAAAGCCAGAGAGTTCATGCATCTCAAGTAGGATTCTATGTCAGTTATGGAATATTCAGCGTGTTTCATGAAGTTACAACACTTTGCACTGATTCTTGTCGGTGATGAGATTTCGTGCTCTAGAAGTTTTGAGGATGGGCTCTAGTACGCTATCTATACATAGGTGAATGTATTTCTCCTACCTACCTTTTCTTCAATAGTCATTCAGGCTCTTATCACTAAGTGAATCCTAAGGGATGGAAATAGTACCGGGAAGAGAGGACCAATGCTACGTCAGGCTAGTAATTCTTCTAGCAGTAGGAAACGTTTTATTAGGGTTTCTCATTAAGTAAATTACAACCATAGTTCCCATTTAAATAGCACCTTGGTGTGTTATTAGTGTGGAAAATGGGGGAACAAGAACCCTCAATGTTATAGAGACCCAGTGGAATGTCGGGCTTGCGGCCATATGGGGTATATCCAAAATTTCTGTAGGACCTTTTCTACCATCTTCGAGTAGAAAAGGATCTTTACTATATCCACCTTCAGGAGATAGTTATTTTACACAATGTTAGGTGGGGATTTGGAATAGCACTGGTAGGTTTGTCCAAAGAGGAGGTCATGTCCATGGTAGCCAAACCCCTAATCACCAGCATAGCAGTTATGATTGTGGTAGTCCATCTGTTTCACATGGTCGTGGATCAAGCTAGTTGAATGCACCATAGCCAATACATGAGGATCAAGCTGCAAGACCATCTACAGTACGATGTACTATTCTTGTGGAATCTACTAAAGTATCTTCTTTATTTGATATAGGTGCTTCGAACTCTTTTATATTTGTATCTATCATGGAAAGTCTCGGAATAGAGATATAGTATCACTATGGTGTAATGACCTTAGATATTTCGTTAGGGGTACGAAAAGAGGGTATACACCGGTTTAGGGACTATCCCCTTGAGGTAGGTAGTTACCCTTTCTTATGGAACCTATTCATTCTCGAGATGATAGGATTCGATGTCATTCTTGGGATGGATTAGTTAGTTCACTATCATGATTTTGTATACTGCTATCACTGCAGGGTACCATTTACATCACCAGAGGGTAGCAGTTATCTACATAAGGGTGAGTGGGATGTCTAGGCTAGTAGAGAGATAATAGAGCTTCATGGTCTATGTATAGTGACCTCCCATATTGAAAATATCTTCATAGAGGATCAGAGTTTACATAAGGCTAATTTCCCTCTAGTAGAGGATCATTTCATGGATGTATTTCTCGATGATTTTTATGGCATATCTTCTAAGAGATAGGTAGATTTTACAATCTATCTTGTTCCAAGAGAACATCCAAGGTTCATTCCTCTATATAGGATGGAACCTATAGAGCTTTAAGAGCTCAAGTGACAGTTAGAGGATTTATAGTACAAAGGTTTTATATGGCCCAGTACATCCTCTTGGAATTCGCCAGTTATTTTTTCTAAGAATGTGGATGGAACCTTACATATATGTGTATATTATAGAAGTTTGAACCATCTTACGGTCAAGAATCGATATCCACTTCCTCAAATAGATGATCTTTTTGACCATCTCTGAGGATAAAAGGTCTTCTCTAAGATCGACTTGAGATCAGGTTATCATCAGGTGTGAGTCATACAATCATACATACCTTATACGGTTTTCCATAGTAGGTATGGTTTGTATGAGTACCTTGTTATGTCGTTCGGTTTTATAAATGAACCCTCCATTTTCATTACTCTAATGAATATGGTTTTCCACCCCTTTTTGGACACTTTTATAGTAGTCTTTGTAGAATACATCTTGGTGTATTCTCTCACTCATATAGACATTTCCAAACATATTTATATTGTTCAAAGTACACTGATAGAGCATCATCTTTATGAAAATATTTCTAAGTTCCACTTATAGATTAACAAAGTCCACTTACTAGGTCATATAATATCAGAATCAGGAGTATCTTTTGACCTATAAAGGTCCAGTGCTATAGTTTCCTAGGAGTATCCCAAGAATTTGTTTGATATACAGAGTTTCTTGGGGCTGGTTAAATATTATAGGAATTTTATACAAGACTTTTCTCTCCTTTCTTCACCTCTTACTGATCTGAAAAAGAAGGGTGTCAAGTTCATATGGTCAGAAGCATGATATAAATACTTTCAATAGCTGAAAGGGAGGCTTGTATCGGCACCTATTCTGAGTTTTATGGATCCAGGTATAGGTTATACCATCTTATGTGATGCATTAGGAATTGGACTAGGAGTAGTGTTGATATAGGAGAACAAAGTCATTTCATATGTATCTCGATAGTTGAGGACTCACGAGAGAAACTACCCAACACATGACCTTGAGCTAGAAACATTTTTCCATGACTTACGTTGTTGGGTACATTATCTGATGGGTGAGCACTTTATGGTGTACATGGACCACAAGATCCTAAAATATATATTTTCAAAGTGTGACTTGAACCTAAAACAATGAATAGGGGTTGAATACCTTCAGTCCTTTGATTTTGAGCTTACCTATATTCTTAAGAAGGGAAATGTGGTTGTAGAAGCGTTGAGTTGAAAAACTCAAGCACATGCATATAGTATTTACAGATTATCAACTGATCATGTGTCCTTGATTTCAGTGATTATTGGGAGAAGCATATCTCTATCATTGAGTTCTCCTATAATAACATCTTTCAATAAAAAATTCAGATGCACCCTTTTGAGTCCTTATATGGTTGGCCATGTCATTCACCCATGTACTGTATAGAGGCAGGTGAGGTGGCTCAACTAGGTCCTCTCTTTTTCAGGAGACTTCATAGCAGGTTCAGCTTCTCAGAAAGTGTATGAATACTGCTCAGTCTAGAAAAAAATATTATGTGGATCACCATCGATGACCACTAGAGTTCTATGTCGGGATCATTTTTTTCCTTTGGGTATCATCCAGGCTTGAGAATAAATGGTTACGAAAGTAAGGAAATATGTCCCCTCGTTATGTAGGGTTGTTTGAGATTCTAGAGATAGTTGTGCCGGTATCCTATAGGTTGATTTTAACTCAGAGGTACCCTTCCATGCATGATGTCTTTCATGTTTTAAAACTTCTCCAATATCATGTTGATCTGTCTCATATATTTGATCCCAAGGAAGTCAAGTTAGATGTCGATGCTACCTTTAAGAAGTATCCAGTATGCATCATTAACCATAGCATGAAGGCTCTCCGAGGCTGGTATGTCCCTCTTGTATGAGTGGTATGGAAGCACGACCGAGTACAGGATGAGACTTGGGAGAGGGAAGCCAATGTACATGCCCAATGGCCAGAATTGTTCTCAGAAAAAGTTTCTCCACCCTTGGAAGGTGAACTCAGGGATTAGTTCTTTTAGGGGGGAAGATTGTAAGAACTTGGTTTTTCACTCAGGTATGGATTCTTTAAAATTCATTATAATTCTTTATCTTGGACATTTTTGGATGCCTAATGTTTTAGAAAAGGTATCAGGGGTTTCTGAGGAAATTTCAGAGCCCAGAACCCATATTTTTTGGAAAACTGACCAAGTCGTATAGTTGGTGCATGGTTTTCCTAACCTTGTGGATGGTGTTTCTTCAAACAGATCCACCTCACACGGTTGGCTCATGGTTGTGTGGCCTAACTATGCAAGATCCCCTTTGTGAGGTACTCATGCATGGTTTGCGCACATTTTTTCAAACCATACGAATAAACCGTGCACAGGCTATTTTAAGAGTAAATTGTCCTTTTAACCTTAATGATCTAATTAACCTCCCTCATTCTTCCCTAATTCAAGATTATGTAGGATTTATCTCTATGGCTCTCATTTTGGATCCCTTTGATGATCTAAGGTATAAATAAAGAGACCTCATTCATTCGGGATCTGATCGAGCTTCCTTTAGTCACGTTGGATGTGTAACGGTAAGTACTCAAGTCCTCTTGATCTATTCTCCTTCTCTCTTTCCCTCGACCAAGTTATTGGGGTATGAGCATTTTTCTGTTTTTCTTAGATCTACTCCAATATGAGCCAAATCAAGGGCCAATACATGAGGCGGAGAGTCATAAAAGCCTAAGGTGGGTGGTCTATAACTCATCCCTCAAGTTTTTTGATTTTGGATTTGTAATGTGGGGCCCACTGATTCCATCGGGTGTCGTTTATAGATTTTATATTCCATGTTATAATCATTAGAACCGTTTGGTTATGCTCTTTCCAAATATTTGATTAGTTTTTAGTGGTTACACCCATAGATCAATCCTTTCCATGTCGAATTTTATTCCATAATTGGGTTTTTAGTATTTGAAATGTTTGGGCCAATGTTCGGGTGTGACTTTACTTGACCCTTCTAAGCGTAAGCTTTTTTATATTAAATGGATTGGTTTATATTGTTAATTGAATAATGGAAAGTGCCATGTATTCTCACCACTTGACCCATCTAAGGTAAGTGCTTCAATTTGATAATAAAATGTGAAATGTGAATTGGCAAGTATACTAAGTATATGACTTGGCCTTGTCACACTAATGAAATACAAGGCCTGAACCAAATTTACTTATTGATTAATAAAGGTTGCATGCTACTTGACCTTATCACATTAATCAAAGGAAAGGCTTGAACCAAGTGAATTGATTTAAAGGTTGCATGCTACTTGACCTTATCACATTAATTAAAGGAAAGAATTGAACCAAATGAAATATTACATGACTTCATAACTAAACAGAAATGGCCTGACTTGAGCTCACCTTGGATTCTGATTGGAGAATTCCATGAGCACTCGAGAACCCCATTCCGATTCAAGGATACAACTTGCATAGGTTGAGAACCACCTAGATCTCGATCCTTGTTTATTCCTTGGATGTCCAGTATGACACCGTAGGATCCCTTCATATCATTACAGGTTTCCTTGTTACACTCATTGGATCCAGTATTGACAAGTAGGTTCCATGGTTAAAGCCCATAGAGCCCTGTCTATGCTTAGCCCTGTTTTACCTTGGACGATCACCTTGAATTAGGTAGGCACCTCATTGTGTAATTCCTTGGAGTATGCTCCTTGGATTACACTCTTACCCATGCCATACTATAGTTATTACTAAGTTGTAAACCCTTGAGGTCTATGTCACCTTGATTATTACCTTGGGACTTCACTATTTTATATCATTACAGGTTTCCTTGTTAAATCATGGAACCTTTTCAATTGACAACATATGACTGAGTAATAAATTTATAATAATAATGTAATGATTTTTTTACATGTTCAGACACCAGATGAGGGAAAAAGAAGGTACTTGGTTATTTAGTTACATTATACTACTTTACTTTATATATACATTCTTACACGCTGTTACATTTCCATTACATAGGCCGAATGTTATAGACACCATTGGTGGTGGCCCATTGAGATTTATCTTACACCCTCTTCAGGTGTTTTTTGGTACCCAGGTAAGATTACATGGTTGCAGGTGTTGGCAAAGGGAAGCATACCACTTCAAACACTTGATTGATTTTTGTTTAGTATGGATCTTGATAGAAGATGACTGAGTCGGAGCTCGAGATGCTTGGGATAGTCTTTTATTTCATTTATAATATTTTGGAACATGTTATGTCTGTTGTCTTGTATCCATGTTTTCTAGTTTTATAGTGATATGACATATCATCAGTTATTGAATGATATTCTATTCGTTTTCATTTATTTTGATTATTGTCTCTATTTTCCATTATGCCTTCTGTTTACTTATAATGCTTCTGTTATTTACCTTATGTTTACATTCACCTGTTGTGCTACACTTTGGTAATGAGGGCATAGTCTCACCATGGACATACCTTAGGTTTTCATTGTTAGTCAGAAGCCACTAGTATTTGGGGAGATGTGCTTGAGGACATGTGGCCCACCAGGCTCGGGGCACTCATTGAGTGGCATCCGGGTCTGAGACATCATAGATTCTTCTAGTGCTTGAACCCATCAGCACATATCAATCACTCATTGGATTGGTTTCTATCACCATTTCAGTCATAGTTGTCATCCAAATATTTTATCTGATCTCTAGTAATAATGGAAAACAATCCTGATAGCCCATTCGATGATTCACACATCATGCTAGCAAGACACCATTGTTGTTCCTGATAGTTCCGTTTAGAAATGAGCTAGTTGATTGCATTGGTGAATCAAAGGTAGAATACTAGATCAATTTCCACCAAATTCAATGATCCCAGGTACCATTACACGAATACTACCCTCTCACACAACAATGATGGTTCTCCCAAGTGAGTTTGGAACACAACTATAGAACCACAAGGCACTCGAGCTGCTAGTTGTTTGGTTCAACACCTAAGTCAGTCCTATCTACCGTGGGGTCATGATAATGGAAAGGTACACACCCTATTATGAGAGGACTAGAATCAAGAATGGTTCCAACCCATTGATATACAAAACATGGGTGGCGGTATACGGTGTAGCTATGTTGTTGGTAGCATCTCTATTGGTGGTGGTCACTGGTGGATGGATCTTGGAATGCCACTTGGAATCATTCTCAGACTCAGTATAAGAACAATACTCGAGTGGATAGGTGAGATGTGAACCATCCCTTTTGGAACTAGATCGTTCTCACCTAAGTCGTATTTTGGGTATCTATCATAGAGCAAGTATATTCATAATAATCAGATAGCTTGCTAATAAGTAGCTCAAATCTCATGGGACACCACCCCACTCAAGTACTTGAGTCGAACCACCATGTACATCACCATATTCCACCATATCCAATACAAACAACATGAAAAACATAGATTATTTAGATGGTCAGTGACACTATAACCATGAGAACTAGTCGAGAATGCATCAGAGCCATGGTCTGGTCAACCTTGGGGCCTATGCATCTTCCAAATTGAAGGAAGGAGGTTGTTTTGGGTTCATCAGTATCATCCAGCTAGGTAATATTCTATATAGTCTATAGGCGCACTACTATAGTAATTTCTTTACCTATATTGGTGCCTATAGTGGTGCTTATAGTGGTTCTGATAGTGGTCTGACTATATTATATTGATGCCTCATATGATAGTCGATGGTTTAGGGGTTCGATGGTGGATATGGCAGTGCTGGAATTGGAGTTGGAGGTACTATACTAGACTAGTAGTAGTAGTAGTACAACTTTGATTGGTTGGTGGCATGGAATTTTTCATGGTTGGGTTGAGGGTGGTTAGTTTAGAAGACCATGGTGGTCGGAATGGTCAGTTGGTGGGTCGAATGGGTGGTTTGGTAGTTGAGATGTCATAAATGATATAATAGACTATATGGGAGTGGATACAAGTACTCTTCTATATGGTCTATTAGAATAAGAATAGTTCGGGTGAAGTTGGTGCTCAAGGAGTAGTCTGGTCTCTGGCATTGGACCAAGCAGAAAGGGAAATTGGTGCTACGATGACCAAAAGAGTCATGATACCCCATTCCCAACATGTTCCACATTCGCCACCATTTCCATTTGAGTGATCATACTCAAGTCCAATCGCTGCATATCTAGAATACTACTACTAGTCTAGTATAGTGGTGTGTGTGTGATTTCTGAAAGGTTTTTGTTGGATGATTCCCCACTTGTCGGTTGAGAAATAGTGTTTCTCAGATGGTTCAGTGGAATGGTGTTACTGATTATGATTGATTGGATTTGGTGCTCTTGAGATCCCACCCTCTCGAACGTCACCACCAAATCACTAGGTTAATAGTCATATATCATGATCTAGAGTTCAACTGAACAAAAACAAAAATACCTAAGGTACCTTCATTCTTAGGTAGGGGGTACGGTGAGGTGCTCATGGCCAACCACAAATGAAAAAATGGCCTTCCAACTGATGAAACCCAAACACTTGATTCCTAGAACACCTCTTCCCACATAATCTTACCCAACTATCCACAAGATACCCCACACAAGCACCAACTATACTAACATGTGAATTAGGGAATTCCTTCCTCCATGTCAAGATACTATCTACTCTGCCCGGCACTGACTTGATGGCATGGGATTAATTACATCTCAATTAATGCATCTCGATTAGGAATCAGGTCTCCCCCTTTTCACATGTTAGGACTTCATCACAAACTACTAAAAAAGGAATAAATCCATATTATAACAAGCAAGGTTCAAGCACTACATCAAACCAAGGCCACCATGCCTCCACAACACACAAACCAAGGTAATGGTCTGTCCATGAAGCACCTTTTCTTGATGATCCTGGATCTCTACTAGCTTCTCCACAAATGTTTCATCGTCCTCGATATCTAACTCTCCCCAATCAATGACATTGGAGTCATTCTAACACCTATCATTTTTAAGAACATGATCTCTTAGAAAATGATGCCTTATATCAATGTGCTTAGTCCAAGAATGACTTATAGGATTTTTAGAAATATTAATAGTACAAGTATTATCACATAAAATAGGAATACTATTAAAGTTTAGTCCAAAGTTTAGTAGAGTGTTTGGTATCCACAATACTTGTTCACAGAAACTGCCAGAAGACACATATTTTACCTTATCAGTTAACATGGAAATTGGGTGTTGTTTCTTACTAGACCATGAAACTAAATATTTCCCAAAAAAGTGATAGATTTCTAAAGTAATTTTCTTATCTAATCTAAAAACTTCAAAGTCAGCATCTGAATATTAAATTAGATTAAAATCATAAGTTTTGGGGTAAAGAAGATATTGAAAACAGTTCCTTTTAAATATCTAAAAATTATTTTAACAACAGTAATATGGGACTCTTTTTGATTTGAATGAAATCTAGCACAAATACTTAAAAAAATATTGTTTGGTCTACTAGTAGTAAGATCTAACAAACTACCAATCATACCTCTATATAACTTATTTTCAAATAGTTTTTCAGCATTATCCAAATAAAATTTTTTATTAGTACACATAGGAGTTGTATATGTCTTGATCTTATCAAGGCCAAACTTCTTCAATAAATAAATAATATACTTAATTTGATTTAACAAATTTCCATAATCTTTTGGATAAATTTGAAATACTAAAAATAAATTTAGTTCTCCCATCATACTCATTTCAAATTATTTTTGCATTAAATTTGAAAAATCATGAAAAATATTTTTATGAGTTGAACCAAAAATAACATCATCAATATTAATTTGAACTAATAAAATATTAGAACAAATAGTTTTCTTGAAAAGTGTTGGATATTCCAATATAACAGTAAATCCATTTTTCTAAATAAAAGAACTTAATCTTTCATACCAAGTTCTAGGTACTTGTTTAAGGCCCTAGAGAGATTTGGTATGTTTAAAAAATGAATTTGATTTCTGAGGATATTCAAAACTAGGGGGTTGTTTAAATTAAACTTCCTCCATTAAATATCCATTTGAAAATAAATATTTAACATCAATATGATATAATTTAAAATTCATATGATATGCATAGGCTAAAATGATTCTAATGGATTATAAACTAGCTATAGGGGAAAATGTGTCATCATAATCTATACCTTCTTCCTGATTAAATCATTGAACTAATAATCTATATTTATTTCAGGTTATGATCCCTTGATCATACTATTTATTTCTAAAGAACCACTTGGTTCCTATAATTGGATAATTGGTTAGTCTTTCTACTAGTTCAAAAACTTTATTCCTTCTAAATTGATTTAGTTATTCCTACACATCCATCATCCAACATTCACCATCTAAGGATTACTCTATAGTTTTAGGTTATAATTGGTATAAAAAAGAATAAAATTCAACTAGGTTTCCTATATTTATTCTAGTTTGAATTCCAGTGTCTAGGTCTCCTATAGCAGTTTATGAAGTATAGTTCTTTAGGTTTCTAGACTATCTAGGAAAGTCAATTTCAGGTTATTCAGTATCATGTTCTTCTGAACTAGACTAAATTTTATTAATATAATTTTCAAAATCATTTTTATGGGTTTAAAGTCTCTTTTTATCAAAAGATTCAGTGACTTCA
Source organism: Viscum album (assembly GCA_963277665.1). Classification (NCBI taxonomy): domain Eukaryota; kingdom Viridiplantae; phylum Streptophyta; class Magnoliopsida; order Santalales; family Viscaceae; genus Viscum; species Viscum album. Next base: position 1,136,942,225 of record OY728129.1, read on the forward strand.
TCAGTTTGATCTTTCTTTTTAATAGAAGGGCTAGTTTCATCAAACTTCACATGAACTGATTCTTCAAAAATCCTTGACTTTTTATTAAACACTCTATAAGATTTAAAGCTGGTATAATATCCTAAAACTATTCCTTCATTGGATTTTGGATCAAACATACCAAGGTTGTCCTTAGTATTCAAGATATACACCTTGCATCTAAAAATTTTAAAGTACTTTACTTTTGGTTTTCTGTTATTAAAAAATTTATAAGGTATATTTTTGAAAATAGGCCTAATTAAAACTTTATTCATGATATAGTAGGATATTCTTATAGATCCTACCCAAATATAGGTAGGAATACTATATTCATTCAACATAGTCCAAGCTATTTCTTGAATAGTTCAATTTCTCTTTTCAAAAATTCCATTTTTTTAGGTGTTATTGGTGTAGAGAAGGTGGGTTTAATACCTAGATTTGAGAAAAAAGAATTAAATTACTAATTATCAAATTCTCTTCCATTATCAATTCTTAAAGAAATTATTTTAAAACCTTTCTCATTTTGAACAATTTTACAAAAAAAATCAAAAATAGTGAAAACTTAACTTTTTAGTTTTAAAAAATAAACTCAAGTAAATCTAGAATAAGCATTAACTAAAAAATATACATATAATTTACCAAACAAAATTTTTTATTAATTTTTATATTCTAACCTAAAAATTGGTATCAGAGGAGATATTTTGGATAAATATATAGCAAGCTAAAAATTATAAGGTCTAAACAAAGATGGAAATGGCTAATCCTAAAGAAGAAATGTCAATGGTTCAAGATCCATAATTCAATGGTAAAAATTATGGGTGTTGGAAATAAAGGATATTTATCTATCTTAAAAATATTGGATTCAGAGTTTAATCAAAGATCATTACCCCATATAAGATTCCTGAGAAACCAAAAACATGGGATGCTATAACAGAAGCTGAATATGACATGAATTCAAAAACTATGAATGATCTTATTTGTGTTCTTAGACTAGATAAGATCAATAATGTTTCACAATGTCATAATACCTATGAAATATGAAAAAAATTTGAAGTTTCTTATTAAGGAATAGATAATGTAAGACAGATGAGGTATGCAATAGAAAAGCTGAAGTTTGACACCTTTAAAATGTTCGATAGAGAAATAATTGCTCAGATGAATGGAATGATCATAGAAATTATCAACAATATTATAGCCTTAGGAGAAACCATAAAACAATCTGATCAAGATTTTAAAGTACTCATATTACTACCCTCAAGATGGAATGGCATATCAGCTGTTATTCAACAATCATCACTAGTCAAAGATTTAACAATGAAAGAAATAATTGGGACATTGATGATGTATGAAGCAGAAATGTTGGATGAAGCTGAAGATCATAATATTATAGTGAAGAATTAAAATACTTCTATAAAGTTAAAATCTAAGCAGTACAACAAAAAAATAAATGAAGAAGTCAAAAAAGAGAAGAATTCATATTCATCTGATTCTAAAATGGAACTGGATTAACTAGCCATGAAGTTCAGCAAGTTTTATAAAAAGAAAATAGGATTCAAAAAATCTTTCAAGAAGGAAGATAAATACTCTAGAGAAGTTTGATGTTATGAATCTAAGAAATTAGGTCATATCAGACCTGATTGTCCTCAACTGAAAGATAAAAGAAAAAGTTCAGAAAAAAAAGATACCATAAAAATGTTGATTATGAGCATAAAGGAAAGAGAGAAATGAAAACTACATGGAGTGTATCTGAAGACTCCAATAGTCCTTCAAAGTTTTATTTAGATAATGATAAATCAAATATAAAGGACAATATATGCTTTATGCCCAATGAAGAAGAAGAAAAGATAAAAACTTTTTATTCTTTTGATTCTGAAACTAGTATTTTCTCAAATAATAAACTAACAACCTACTGTTCTATGTTAGAAGAAAAATATTATTCTATAATAAAAAAACAAAAATATTTAAAAAATATTCAAAAAAAATTTAGGTGAAAGAGATACTTTTCTTAAACAACATCAATAGTTGATAGAAAATTTTAATTCATCAATAAAAAACTATGTTAATCATGAAAAATGATCAAATCATAATAAGATAAAGTAGAAATTTATAAGAGTACTGCTCTTTTTTTACTAAAGGGGAAAATATCTTAAATGAAATTCTTGAAAAGAATGTCATTAAAATGGAAAGACATGGAATAAGAAGCAATGATGAGAAATAAAAATTGTACAAAAATTATTTTGTGTCCAATTCTAAAAATACAACCTATTATCATTGTGGAATAAAATTTCATGTCACTAATAACTGTTATTTGAAAAATTCTAAAATAAGTTGAATTAAAAGATATTTTATTTCTAAGATTTTGGTTGAAGAAAATGATATAAAAACAAAGCATATCTGGATTCCCAGATCATTTCTATCTAACACTACTGGAACCAATAAAATATGGGTACCAAAAAAAACATTTGTTTAATTGATTTTGTAGGTAATATGCCACAGGAACAAAAATGATATATGGTATATGGATAGAGACCGTTCCATGAATATGAGTGGAGATCCATCAAATTTTCACACGTTGACACAAATGGATGGAGGTCTTGTCTCTTTTGGTGATAGCACCAAAGGAAAAATAGTTGGAGTTAGAACTGTTAAAGATACAAAGACTATCTCAATCAAAAAAGTACTATATGTGAAATGGTTAAATCACAATATAATAAGTATTCCACAACTTTGTGATGATGGTTTTTATGTTGATTTTTATAACAATTCATACTTTGTGTTTAAAGATAATTCGATTAATTTTTGAACACTTAGAACTGATAATGTTTATACTTTGGATTTAAATTCTTTACGTAAACAGAAAGTGAATTGTTTAACTACTAAGAAAAATGAATCATGGATTTGGAATAGAATACTTGGACACTGCAATAATTATGCTTTACATAAATTGTCTAAGAAACATTTAGTTTCTGATTTTCCTAGTATTAAGTTTGATAGTGATAGATTCTATGATGCATACAAAATTATCAAGAATCACAAATCATATTTCAAATATATTAACAAAATTTCTACAACTAAACTATTGATACCAATTTTTAGGTCATAATATACAAGTTAATACACAAGAGGTGGTGAATTGTGTCTTTTCAAAAAAAATCCACAATTATGGATTTTAACACCAACTGTAATTTATGAGAATATGAAGTGTTATTCTTCTGTATGAAAATATGTAGTGGATAAATATAATTAAATAAAATAGATTTTTATATTGTTTCAAGGAACAAATATCCCATAGTCTATTCTACCAATCACTCTCTCAGAAACTTGGTAAATTTCACTAGAATGATCCTCTTATCACAAAACCAAGAATCCACAACTGAGTGTAGGAAATTGATACCTTTACAATACTAAATACAAATCCTATAGTTATATAATAGAGAATTAATTATCCATAACTTAGATCGAGAAGCTGATACTCCACCACAACTAAGTAAGAGTAGTTGAAACTCAAATAAATCAAAAGAGATTGATTTTTTGAAACTGGTTGAACTTCATAATTGCAGTCGCACACAATTGATGGTAGATGTATATTCTTATTTAGAAATAATATTCTTCAATAGATAACAAGTCTGAAGTGATCCAACTTACACATAGATCTTTAATATAAAATTAGCAAAAAAACAGAGTATTCACAAACTTACAGTAGAACAAGATAGAACATGTATATCTCCAAAATTTAGTCCTTTATTAGATTTGTCTGTTTGTTGTAGAAATATAAAAATATTTTTAATAAAGTATTTGTATATGTGAATCACTTTTCACACACACATATGAAGAGATATCTTGAAGGAATATATAGAATAGAAAAACTTTATTCGGTGTTCCAGATTCAAAAGAATAGCCCGATTGATCGTGGAAATTCAAATTTCAGTTGATGAGGAGAGTCGTAACTTCCCTTAATAATAGAAGAGATTTTCTCTGATGAACATTTTTCTTTGAAAAAATCAAAATGATCCTTTAATCGGTCTTCAGTTCTAACTTTACCTCAGCAGCAATATCGGATTGAAAACATGGCTTGAAGAACTTAGTCGTTGAGAACACAACATAGGGTTGAGATATGTAGCATAGGGTTCCTACCAATGTATGGTTATTTAAACATACTTTCATCTTTATATAACAAAGGGAACAAAGTAGAGTAGGGATGATGATCTGTATGTTTATCCTTGTCAGCATAAAATCCTAAATGTAGCATTGATTAATCATACATTCAACTTTCCCGAACGTATCATTGATTAACCATACGTTCAAATTTCCTGAATGTAGGGTTGAAAGTAGTAAATCCAGACTCCAAAATAGGGTTTTTGATCTATACATGTATCAATTTTCCAAATGTAAGGATGAATATCCAAATTCAAACTCTTTAGCATAATGTAGGGTTGATATCATACATAAATGTTAGCTTTTCAGTGTAATGTAGGGATGAAAACAGTGTTTCCAAAATCATTCTCGTAATGCTAAATTCTTTTAAATTGAATATAAATTCATTTAAAACTCACTTAACAAAAACTTATTAGAAAAAAGTGGGGTATTTTTGAACATCAACATCATCATAAATTATAGAGTATTGTTGAGACTATACGTGCCCAAAAATCTCCCCCTTTTTTATGATCACAAAACCAATAACATAATCCTTTACAAAAATTAAAGAAAATATAGGATTTGAAAAATAAAAAAGTAGATATATAATTTTTTTTGAAATTTCAATTTCACATAATTGTTTCGATAAATAAAATGTTGTGGTTGCAAATATTCTCCCCATCTCACCTAGAAATAGTTTCCATTCCATAAAATTAATTATTCTCCCCCTTTTTGTGATATCAAAAGGATATTTTGAAAGAATAAATGAAATAAACCATAGTTAATAGAGCATAGAACTATAAATGAATAGTTACAATTTTTTGCATAGTAAAAAAATCTAAGATTGGCGGTGAATTATTGAAATGAAATAAAAATAAATAAATGTAAATATGAATAAACTAAAGTTAAATAAACATTTTAATGTTTTGAAAATTTATAGTATAATCCACAATCAATAAGGGTCTTCAAAATGAATGGGTAAAGTTTAGTTTCATTAGGGATAGAGGGTTATTCTAGATGAGGAAGGGCATGAACTACACTGCTAAGATCAATCAGCTTCAGCAACAGGCTCTGGAAATGGTTATTGAACACTTATGTCCAATACTGAAGTAGCTTCCTTGAATCATTTCAAACCTTCAAAATTTCAACCAAATTTACCTTTACAAATGCATTCATAGCTTATTCTGACTGAATGAAAGATTTCAACTTGTATTTAACTTTATTAATCACTAGTCCCAACTAGAATTCATTCAAAGTTAGTTGACTCACCAGGTTTCTTTGATTATCCAACATAACATTAAAAGGAATTATATCACACTAAAGAGTGTCTATCTTATCATTAAAATTTTCCTGTATATAGTCAATTTCTTCAAAATTCCTAAGAAATTATGGCAATGTTTGTTGAGAAGAAGTAGATTCTTGATTGGTTTCTTTGAGAGACAAAAACTCTCTCCCTATCATCAACTTAAATTCAAAAAACGTTTTCTTTTTGAAAGACTCGTATTTTAACGAACAAAATTCTCTTGACATCTTGTCCATAAAATCCTTAAGATATCTAACTAAAATGATATTTTCTTTGAATTATCTTAAATTAAGATTCTGAGCTTCAAGATCTAATCTCAGTACTGAAAAACCTTGTATTCTTAAAAAAAATCTTTTCATCTTCCAATTGTTCTCTTAAAAAAATGAGCCTACAACAACTGTATTTTTATAACTTGAGCATTATCATTATAATTTGAATATTTAGGAGAATTATCTCCTTCTTGATTAACTTAAATTAAATCTAGTCTTGGCTCACTAGCTCCTTCTGGTTTATTTCCCGAATCAAATCCTCCCAAAACATCAGGATTAGGAAAATTTTGATTTCCAGGGTCAGGGGTATCTTTTCTATGAAGTTCTTGACTTTGTGTATCCTTCTTAACTTGCACATTCACTTGAGACTCATTCCTATATTTTATTTTCTCACCTAGTGGAGTGGCATCCACTCCTCCAATATGGGATTCAAAAACAACTTCTGGAATATTAACTGAAATTATTCTTCTTTTTTGAATAAGAGGTCCCTCTAGCCTCAAAGTGCCTTCCTCGTCAGGCCTCTGATGAACAGATCCAACTAAAGGGATAACCCTTTTATCCCCCTGAGTAGTTGTTAACAATTTTTGTTGTTACTCTACACTAACTGGCAGCAAACTGTGTAAGAGTTTCTCCAGACAAAACCAAGATTCTTAACTTTTACAGCATTCAAGGTATTATTGTGGTGACTATTTTTTCAAAAAAACATATTCAAAATATTTCCTTTTCTTCACATAAATAAATAAATAGTCCTAACATATGGATAACATTCCATTTTTTTCACTCACATGAAATTAATGGTTTAGATATCTAATCATAAATTCACAAAAATTAAAATTAACATTGTTCATAAGCAGAAACATGATATACATGTCTTGATAAAGGACCTTCTCAAGCTCAGAAGTCCTTGGAAAGATTCCTAATTTAATAAACTTCATCATCACATAGTGTTTAGAATAAATTTCTTTCATAAACACTTTATTTACAATTCTTGTTCCAAATAAAGAAAACATAATTTCCTCAGACGTATGTCTTCAATTATCAATATTTCTTAAATCAAACTGAAGTTTTGATCTACTCGTACCACCTATATTATCGACAGACTCAAGATCTCCATATATGATGTTTTATCAAAGAACCTTTTGGTGTTATTATTATTTTATAGTAGGTACTTCTTTTCTTATAGGTAGATATCATCAGGTTAAGGAGCAATACTCATATCCTAGTGAGTACCTAGGGTAGCATGCTTTGAATCAAGAATTTCCTTCTTCTCCCACTATGAACGATCGAATTTGTTTCCTTCTCCAGCTTAGAAAGTTTTGGAATTATTAGAGATGGAATCGGTACCCTACTCTAATAGTGATACTACCGATATTATACTGACGACCTCATCTTTGAGATTCTTCAACTTAGACCTGAAGTAAGGGGACTCTCTAACCCACTCTATTTCCTTTGGATTAGGTCATATCTCTATATAAATTTATTTATATATCTATTTAATGTTATAATATTATTATAAATTATATATGTATGTATCTTATATATGTAACTAGCTTATTCTACCTTTCTTTGTTGAGGATATACATTCTATTGAAGTTATCTTCCCAAATATTTCTTTTATGTAAACCTAATTTAAGGGAACTTCCTATTTATTATTTCATGTTATAAACCACCCCATATAGAACCCTCCCATTTCATTTTTAGTTTTATGAAAAATATGATTTTCTTACCATATTTAAATATTTCATACCATTTTTTTAAAACCCCACCAAATACGGTCAACTCCAAAATTACTTATTTATCCTTACTAATGAAATTTTATTCAAATAAACTCTATATTTATTATATTTAATTATTTATCCAAATATAAACACTCAAAATATTTAATTCTTTATTCTATTTTGAATATTTGTGAGTTATCCATTGATTATGATTTGAGGAGAGATTATGTAACCCATTTCTTTCCATGGGTATTTCTTATGCTTATGTCTTATGTTTGATTTCATTATGTGGCACACATATTCATATACATGTAATTATAGGTTCACCCTTATAGTGCTCCAATTCATTGGGTAATTTTAATATCTTATGAGATTATATGTATGGGATTAGGGATTAAAACAAATTTATTATGGAACTATGTCTACTAGGATATGATATCTTGGTAGTGAGCCTTGACTTATGTTTATGATGTCTTATATTATGATGTTCCCTCATTTGAAGAAACCCAGGTCCTAAGAAAGCATGAAAATTACATATTTAAAAAAATTCTAGGTTTGGATTCATTTCTCCACATCAATTCTGGAAACCTCTGCCTAGATTCTTCCATGTATCATGTGTAAATTAATTTAAGTATGAAAAACACAAAATTGAAGTCAATCCTCATTCCATTTTGATTAAATGTGTATATTCTCACTTTTTATAGTCATTTATCAAATAAATTAAACTAGGAACCCTTAATATCATTCACACACACTCCAAAATTCGTCTGGTATGTTGATCATCAATTTTTTGGTGCTAGTGTGGAGAATTGATGATGCCTTAGATGCACCAACAATCTCACGAGTACTGCTCCTTTGATCAAAGAAAATTTTCATGGATTTAAGTGTTTGAATCCTTTATTCCTATCTTTAGGAAATGGTAAAGTGAAGATAAAAGTTCTCAAATTCATATGATGAATATTCCTTTAAATTTTCACTTCATCCAGGCTTAAATATCTAGGTTTAAGCTTATGGGAATACCACTTTGGCCACCAAATAAACTTAACCTTCTGAATAAGTTCTTACCAACACTTATGACTTCGTATACATGTTAAAATTTTCATAAATATTTTATTACATACTAATAAAAAATAAAGTAAGTTATGTGATAAAATATGAGTCATCAACTTGACTCGATTCTCCCATAAAATATTAGAACCTGAATAATAAATTATTCATTTGTAAAATATTTTCCCTCATATTCACTTAAAAATCATGAATACCTTGAGTAAATAAATTTAGTTCGTATTATTCTAAACTCTAATAATATTGAATTTATTTATTTCTTATGATCGATAAAACTCAGACATATCTTGACCCCTAATATGGGGCCAACTATATATTAAACTCAAATTCATTATAATTGGAAAAGATTATGAATACGCTTAGTCTGTGACCCTATAGCCCCTTATTACAATAGAAATGAATTATACTCATAGACCAGGAGTGGATTCTAGCAACCTATTAAGTCCCTAAGGAGATAAGGTCTAGTAATATCAGTGAAAACCTCCTATGATCATGCATTATGTAATATAATCTCTTTTCTCATGATATCTTATAAAGTAGGATGCACATTTAATGTCATCATCATTTTTTACTATATTTATTAATGACCTTACTAGATAGACTTACCTTCAATTAATATGTCCATGGATTTAATAAATGTTCTATTATTCTGGTCAACTAATACCAAGATATGTCCTCTTTTTATAAGTAATAAATCTTGTCTTGATTATTCAATCAATAGCATACCCACTATGATGCACCCAATGCATGCTACCTCAACACAACATAAATGTAATGGTTTTTATCTTGCATCAAAGTACACGATCAAATGGTATACACATATAATGATCTCAACTTGAGAGACCAATACGATGTTCATAAATAGGAACAACCAATGACACCTAAAGCATGTGGTGTTTCTATTGTCGGGTCAGCCCTCATGATCTCCTCTACTAGATATCACCAAGTGAAAATTTCATGATATGAAATACCAATGATTATGATCCCCCAATACCTGATAGTCAGAAAGCATATGTTTGTCTAGTGATGATAATTCCAGCCAGTTAGCTGGTGATTTAGATGAATATAGACAGGGAAGCAGACTTCCAAGCCCAAGAATAAGCAAGAGCCGTAGGGGTGTCCACAAAGAGAGGAAGGAGTACTCATATTTTCCACTACCTATGGAGACTAGATCCTATAAGAAGTCGAAAGCTAAGCTGGTGGGAGATGAACCCAAGGATGTCTTCCAAAAGGCGGAACCTATCACAGTGCAAGAGAAATCTTTGGAATTTCTAATGGACTCGAGAGAGGAGATGCTGAATTCCATTCTGACAATTAAAGCTACTGATGAAGATGCCAACATAATGATGAGAAGGTTATTAAAGGTATCACCAATGAGGAGCAGTGTTCTTGGATCGACAAGCAGGATCTTATAATGATAAGAGGGTTTAATGATGGGAAGATCAATGTAGAGGAGTACATCTAGTACTGGGACAAGATGGAGTTAATGTTTGAAGTTCTTTTAAAGGATGGACCAGATACACAGGTAAACACTATATCCTGGAAGTTATTTAGGGAGTTAAAATCTGGTAGGCTTAAGTTGTGCTTTAATGAATTTTCTATTTCCTTTTGTGTTTGAACTATGGGTTTCTCACTTTCTCCCCAAAAGTTTTTGATAATAAAAAAATCTAATTTTCAGTCAGAAAGCATATGTTTCTTGTTGGTATGATGTATCTAGACCATAGGACATATATTTAAGATTACTATCATGGTATGTCAAAGTTTTCATTATAGCTGGGAACTAATATAATGTGTTAATATTATAAATAATCTAAAGACATTACCATGTAAATAATGGATTAAAAGTATAAAAACTATTATGGTAAGATTAAACCATGTATAACACTCTATATACATGATATGGTAAAAAAATTATTGTTCAGGTTGGGTCTAGGGAACCCACTTTCACAACACTCCCACTTTCACTAGATCTAACTTTCTAACTATCCATGTTAGCACACATATGATATAATCATGATTCCACTGAGTATTGTATTTATTCATTAGGCCTACCATTTCTTCCTTTATAGATACTTTACTATTTTGGACTTCACCTCATTGAGAAAAAAACCCCTCAATAGATGATATCCCCAAGCATATTCCTTTTTCCCATTATCTAAACTCAACATCTTGTCTAGTACCATTGGTATAATTTAAAGAACTAGAACACATTGTTGTATATTTTATACTTATTTTTTAGATACAAAAAAATATAAATCATACTCATTATTTTTAGATATGGATACCATTATCTTCAATGATATTATATTTCTCATTTACTTAGAACTAATTCAATATTAGATCAAATTGATCTATAAGAATACTAGTTTTTATGTTCCCTTTATAACTATTGTTCCTTCCTCTTCATGTACCAAATACACATCCCTTGTACTTTTCCAAGTATTATTGGATAGTTTTTACTTCTTATTATGTAAATCTTCTGGATTTATTTGATATTTTCCTATTATAATACATGTATTAACAATATCATATTCGGTACATAGCATGGAATATGTGATAGATCCATAACATAAGCATATGTAATTATACTAACCATTTTAATCACCTCTTATGTTTCATACATGTCTTATTAGATAGATTTATTCCATATGAAATTGGATTCAATTATCTCTTAAATTTTTCTAATACATTATCATTATATATACTTTGACTTGGTCCAAGGATCCCATTAGATCTACCTTGGTATATCTTATTCCCTATAAATTGGGTTATTACTTTAATTCAATCATTATAGAGTTACTTTCAACCCATTATTAACTAACTATAATACTAAAATTTGTTTTAATTAAGTTGTCAAAATATTTCACTTGGAAAACTATGGGGATCCCACTGACCTCTATTAACACCTGACAACCATTCATTCCAAAAGAATATTCTACAATCATGATGCTTACATTAATCCAAACCAATATCTCTATAACTTGTATCATTAATTTCCTTTATTTAATGCCACCAACCGTTTTTGTTCATATCTTATAGACATGTTCCATAAGTTCTCCTCTTAAGGAATATGGTATTAGCATTCAATAACCCAATATAAAGATCATTGAAATTTTCTATGATAAGAAAAATTATAGTTTATTTTATTATAATGAGTTAGTAAAACCAATCAAAACTTATTGGTACCATGTATGTATATTTTCTCTTGAAAACTCATTAATGGATTTACATCAATTAAAGAAACTACCAAAATACAAACTTGGTTTTAGTATATAGAATCCATTTTTACGAATTCAAATTCACTTATCATTTAATCTTATTTCTATTTAATTCTTTCTATATGAATCATTATTCTTATCAAATAATATATCACCCACCATGGTGAATACCGAAACACTTATTTTGGTTTTATCTTTTCTACATAGTATGTGTCTCAGAAACATTCTTTTTCTATGGGTTCTTATGAAACATGTTCCTATGATAACTATTCTTTCATCCACTATCTCAAAAAGATATGTACAACCTTTTATTGAAATATATTCTATCACTTGGCTATATATTTTATATATTATGGATTTATGTAATATACTTAAAACTATAGGTTAATTACCTTAGATTCACTTTTTATTTTTCTTGATGAAATTTTGTTTATTAATGTAATATTAATAAACTCCTTTCATATAAACACATGTTTTCACATTATGGGTTTATTTCATATTATAAATCATATGATATCAATTTTTTCATTATATTAGGTATATTTTATGGGTTAATGTTCTTATTTGTAAATCATGTCTCAAAAATATATTGAAAGGATTTTCCAAGCTAATAAGACTAATAATTAATCCTCTTTTTACCAATATATTTCTTTTGATGATTATAAGGAAATATAAATTTAGAAATTGATCCCAACTACATTTTAATGTTCAAAGAACCATTATTTTAACCATCATCTATAGGTACCCTTACTTTTCATACATTAACATTACATTACTTTTGCATAATACTTAACACATTACACAAAAAAACACCCAAAGATCATATTAGTCTAGTGCCTTTGTAAACATGGAAACATTAACACTAGAACATAAGTGAGATACATTATCTACCACTAGATTCTTATTGAATAACACCCTTCTTAGACACATCAATCATAACACATATCTTCATAACCTTAAGGAAAGGAAACATAAAAATGGGTGAGCTCAGATGCTCAGTAAGAGTAAACAAGGTAGATATATAAACATATTCATGAGAATAAGGTTATGATAATAGTATCATGAATATATAAGATCATACCCTGAATATCAAAGATAATAAATATGAAACATGGCATAAATATTGGCAGTTCATAAGATATAAATCATAAGAAAATAAATAATATAATCTGTTAAAGAATAATAGAGGAATAAGACATGGAATTGTGGCGAACACATAAGCATATAAAATGATTTCAATGGTAGTCAAGGAATCACTATCAAGGCCATCTTATCAGTATGGGTTCACTCCCCATACCATCTTGGTAGTCATGGTTCACTCCTATAATCATCTCGGTAGTCATGGTTCACTCCCATAACTATCTTTGTAGTCATGGTTCACTCCCATGGCCATATTAGTGGAAAAGGTAATTTATATCTATCTCATGAGATATAAATCTTTACCCAATGCAGTGTAGGGAGATATAGGTCCCACCCATCTCATAATGAAATCATAAAAACAAGTTTCAAAATATCATAAACATTAATCATAACATAACCCATGAAATGAAATTAGTATCATAAATATCTAATCATATCCTTACTTATGGAAATGAAACAGGTTTCATAATCATTTAATCAAAGCTTAACCTGTGAAAATAAATGGGTTTCATAGACATATAACCTATGAATAAGAAACAGATTTTATAAACATAGAACTCGTGAAATAGAAATAGATTTCATAAACATATAACCTATGAAAGATAAATGTATTTCATAGACATATAACCAGTGAAATAGAAAATGAGTGTCATAAGAATCATTACATCAAAGATAAACTATTCAAGAAATAATATGAATAGAAACTTTGGATTTTTTCCTAGAAGGGAATGAGAAACATCAATGGATGTCATCATAGATGGAAAATAATTTTGAAATGTCTTTCAAAAAAAATAGGAAAATATCCTTTCTTCTTTGAAAAGTATTTTTAAAACATTAAAATCTTTAGAAAACTATTTTCATTGAAAATTCATTAAAAACATAGAAACAAGGCTTGAAATCATTTTAAAAACCATTTTACTTGAAAACTTATAAAAGATGGTTTAAAAATTTTTGAAAGCTATTTTCCATAAAAAAATATAAAATAATATTGAAAACATTTTTGAAAACTGTTTTCCTTGAAAATTTATAAAAGAATCTTGACAAAAAATTTGAAAATATTTTTCCTTGAAAACTTATAAAAGAATCTTGAAAAACTTTTGAAAATATTTTTCATTTAAAACTTAAAAAATAATATTCAAAAAAATTTAAAAACATATTTCTTTTAAAACACTTTTAAAAATTATAAATAAATATTGAAAATGTTTTTGAAAACCATTCCTTTGAAAATACTTACACAACTTATAAAGAAATATTGAAAACATTTTGAAAAGTATTTCTTTGAAAAAACTTTGAAAACTTATAAAAAAAGATTGAAAATGTTTTGAAAGAAATTTCTTTGAAAATAGTTTTAAAACTTATAAATAATTCTTGAAAACATTTTTATAACCTTTTTTGGAAAATAGGGTATTAAAAGAACACAGATTTCAGACCGAAGAGAGAGGTAAAGTCAAACTTTATTAAAAACACTTTCTTAATCATCTTATATAGTAAAGAGTGGGAAAATGGTACCAATACATGAATATATCATAAATATAAATAGTATAAGAAAATTAATGAGTTATCTTGAGGGATGGATCATAATATTTCATCGATGGAAGCATAATCATAAACAATCTCGATAAATGGTGATATTGTTTCAATAAACTCTTACCACTTGGTAACTTGGAATTATACTCCCCGTATAAGAAAATGAAATTAAGTGAAGCCTAAAATATCATTAAAATAAATAGATTAATTATTTAACATGTAAAAGGTAGTATATACACCTCATTGAAAAATATAGGTGCATAACATGTCATGTGTCTCAATGAAAGAAAATTGAGACAAAATTACTTTACCAATTTGGTAACTTTTGAAACCTAAATTCCATGAAAGAAATATCATAAAATGGATATGTAAATACCCATAAATTTAAGCATAAGAATCATAGAATACATCCATTTTCATTATACACACTACACAAAATAAATGAGTGGTTAATAAGACATGTATCTCACAAAAATAACAAGTGAGATAAAATCCCCTTACCTTATATCTTGACTCTCTTCGTACTCATACAATAACACTATATAATAAATATAAATTTATTATAAATATATAATAAAACCATATTAATATATATAATACCATATTTTTTTTCTTATGACCTTCTATTTCCCATTTATTAACAATTCCATGTTAAAGTAATATTTCGGGTAATAATTACTTCGTTTATCGTACATGTTTTGACTTGTCATTCTTGATCATCTTACTTAAATCACGATTTAATTTTTTATATAATGTAAAAAATGAATTATATATCATATATATTCATTATATAAACATTTATAATGATCTATAAAATATAGATATATTAAATGGAATACACCATTTCATGGAGACGGTATGTCGTACGTACGTATGAAGGATGTTTCTATTTTCATGGTGTATTAAAGAAAGTAATTAAGTGAAATATATGTATATATGTATATAATATCATTAATGTATAATTATTATGTCATATATATCATATAATTTTACTAAACCTGTCCTTAATACATTCCATGTAAAGTGTGAATGAATCACATCGCTTTGAGGAGGCGGTAGTCCACACGTCCACAAACGATGTTATCATATTTAAAAAAGATGGAAAGTGTAAAGTTATGAGTTATAAAATAATTAAATAAGACTACATAAATAATAAATATCATATATATCATATATAAATATTTTTTTTATCATAATTCCCAACCATGAAATGTGGTAAAGTAAAAATGAACAACATCATTTCGTGAGGTGGTAGTTGGTCATACATAAGAACAGAAAGTTCATTACCCACTAGATGGAAGTGTCTGTAAGTGTAGGTAAAACCCTTAATATAAAAACATATCAGTATATTTAGGATAATTTTTCTATCATATAATTATGGAATAATTAAATTTCTGTTGCTGGAGGAAGAAAATAAAAGAAAGGAGCTTGAGGAAGGATGTTACCTCTTCTTTGGGTAACTCCTTCTGGTTTACACCAAAGGGCTTACTTGGAAGGATTTCTTCCCAAAGGGAGGATTCAAGATATAAGGGAGGTTTTTTTGGAGGATATTTTAGTATATTTTTTTATAGAAATGGCTTGATATGTGTGAGGAAGTGGGAGGGTTGAGTGCCTTTTTATAGACGAGGAGGAGATGCATTCTTGTAAATTTTTTAAAAGGGAATTTCACACATGTTTTCCAATGTAAAGTGGATAAAATAATGAAAACAATTATATCCAAATAATATAGGGTATATAGATGGCCATAAGAAAGATTTTTTACAAGTTTATAGGTTGATTTTCTTTAAATTTTAAGGCTTGGTCTCTAATTAATCTTAATTTTACCTTAAACGTTGTAATTAGTTTTAACTATATTCACTAATATTTTTTGTCAAAAAATATGTTGATATTATTATAAATTATAAATTATGATGATTCAAAATATGGAATCAATTTTTCCAAATTCCAATTATATATGTTTTATAAATTAATACAAAATTATTCCCACAAACGGGACAACACTGCGGGTTTTTAAAGTAAAAGTGGTCAAAAGTTTGCTATGTTTTTTTATCCAAATTCAATGTTAAATTGGTTAAAATAACCTAAATTGGGTTAATTAATGTATATTTTATCTAATTATACTTAAAAAACAAATTAAAATAAAATTTAACTGTATAAATAAATTAGATGAAAAGTCAATTTTGAATTAAAATTTTATATTTTTACTATTCATCCAAGAATGACGTTTCTCATAAAAATCTAAAAAATTAACCCTAAGCTAATTTTGAAATTATTAATTCAAAAATGAATTTTATTTTATCAAATTCAATTTATAATAATGTCTAAAATTAATTTTATTATTGTTCACAGAAGGACATAAAAAGCAGTTTATTTGAGAAAGTAGTATTTTTAAACATATAAAGACTTCCATAAATTATATATTTCATTATCAATGTGGTTTATTTATATTAAAAAATTATAAATAGAATTTAAAAATTAGTTATTAATATTTATATTACGACTTCTAAAGGAATTTTTATAACTATATCATTTAAATAATTATAACAATAAAATGATGTTTCGTAGAAACTCGGAGTTGCATGTAACACAAGCCAAGTCGATGTTACATGTAACACAAGATAATATAAGACTTTAATTTAGTGTGCCAAAAAAATAGTTATTTAATATAAAAAAATTATATTCAGTTTTGTGTGAAATGAATAATATCAAAATATTAAATTAATTCGAAAAAAAATAATTTACAAAATCTCAGGGTGTTACATTCTACCCCTCTTAAAATGAATTTCTCCCTTGAAATTAATTTGGGTTATTAATGGTTTAATACTTGAAAGTTCCTTTATTAAAAACTCACAGTGTTAAAATTAATACTAAAACTTTCTTTAAAAAATGAAATTTAGAAATATGATGATTACCAAAAGTAACATATAACTAGTTTTCCCCAATGAAGAATATAAGTGGGAAGTTAAAATGTGGACTTGAAAAAAAGTGTAAATATTTATAAGCAGTGATTGAGTTCATAAATAAAAAACAAGTGAATAATTTAAAGAAAATTTATAGCCTCAGAGTCATAAATCTATGATGATTTAAAAGTCCATCGGTTCAACAAAAGTTAAGGTATTATGACAACATTTTTTTGATCATTTTTCTAATGTTGAGTAAGTATTTTGTTAACCAAGAATATAAGGAAATATATGTACTTTATATATTTATATAAACACAATTTCATCCTATTTTTGTGCTTTGATCAATTTATAATTCATCCATTAATTCAAGAAATGGATATCCAAAAATTAACTTGGATGCATAAAGCACTAAAATACACTTTTAATGGATCTTAAGGCTCATAAAAGATTAACAAGTCTAACTATTTATCTCCAACTATTCTCAAAAGTCAATATGATTAATAAATTAATCTATAAAACCCAAAAGTAACACTATTTTTTCATCATTAATATTTATTCATCAAAAATAATTACACATTAACCAAGACATCACGTAGGCTAGTGGTAGGCATGAAACCCTTATAATTCTTCAGTCATGGGTTAAAGACCCATGAACTTACTAAACATGATGGGTTTTCACCCAAAATAATGTATGTACTTTTCTAAAATGACATTAATATAATTTCCAAATTAAATATGATGTACATTGTTGAAATAAGTTTATTCACTAAATATCCTTTTAGCTAAGGTTTACAAAATAAATACTTCATCTGAAGTTTAAATTAAACTTTCCATAAATTGTTAACCTTATAACCCTTATAAAATATGAAAATACAAAACTTTAGAAAGAAATTAACAAAATTATATTATCATTGATCCCCATATATTACAAATTATCTCTTTGTTTTTACATTTCAAACATGTGAATACCCTAATCATATATTCTCTTGAAACATGAAAATAGCTTAAATTACCATGAATATTTTTGGGAAACATGCATGCTTCCTTATTCTAAAGATTACTAGATATATTCCTTAAATTCAAGAAGTTGTAAAATTCATCCAGGATAACATAGATTACTTTGTCAAAAAAACCCTTTATCATCATCAAGATTAACTATTTTATTACTCAATTGGGATCAAGGAGGTCGGTAATGATGGAGTCTAAGAGTATCACTGCATATTACAGACATGAAATCAGAGTTAATAGACCCAAGGTAAAGCTAAATGAAAAAACTTTAACTAGGATCACATTTTCTAGCAAAACAATCATCCACGAAGTTACCTTATCTCTAATTGTGAGTGACCTATGTGTCTTGTCTAATGATTGCTTTTCATTTTCTAATAAAATAAACTAGATTCCATGGGATTTTTCCATCACCTTTGAATGCCTCCACTAGTATCTTAGAGTTAGATTCCACAGTAGCAAGGTTAATATTGCACATCCTACATAAGGAAATTCCACTAAAAAGA
This sequence comes from Viscum album, assembly GCA_963277665.1. Taxonomy (NCBI): domain Eukaryota; kingdom Viridiplantae; phylum Streptophyta; class Magnoliopsida; order Santalales; family Viscaceae; genus Viscum; species Viscum album. The sequence goes on from OY728129.1 coordinate 1,136,961,031, forward strand.
GCTCAACCCTCAGCCTCCAGAGAGTTCCCCAAGCCATAGAATGCACTGAAGCTGAGCAGCATTGAACCCATTTTATCTCGAACCAAACCACCTCCCTACATCTTCCCCTACAAATAGTATCCATAAATGTTCAAATTGAATCCAACATTGTGAGGGTTCCAAGTGAACCAGAATCCCGATAGAGCCAATCAGTGACCCTTAGCAATACTTGTGTGATTTGGAAGAAGACTAACAAGGATCTTCACATACCAACCTCCCAACATGAGTGAATAGAATTCTGAAACCAGTGTTTTAACATGCACCTAAATTCCAAGAAAAGTAGCATGATGAAACTATTTTCCTTTATTCCATGATTCCCATATAACCCAGCACACCACCACAAAGACCAAGCCTCAGGCTTTACTGACTGAACCTTGCTAATATTTCCCAAGTAACCAAGCTGCAATGAAGTCATCAAAATAACCCCCCCCCCACATAGAAATTACCATCCTTTTTCTAATAAAATCCCATATATATATATCATCCATTCACTCCTAAAGAATAGAGGCCATGAGGATTTATAACTGGAGTTCACGCAGCACCAACATTTCAATACTAAAATAACATCTCATCTCTAAATATTGTCATTAGTTGTAAGTGCATAATGCCTCACATGCTAGAACAAAAAATTAATTTTAGACAGGATTTATTTGCACCAAATCCTACTAGCCTATGCATGAACCACAAAATATTCATAATCAAAATCACAAAAGGCTTTGGCACTGAAAATACCATATGTTTTTGTAGTGAAAATTCACCTATCTAGTTCCTCCACAAAAATGATGTTTTCAAATATGCGCTACTACTTGGTTGAAAGAATCATTTTAATCAATCTCGGATGCCTACTTACCTCTATAAATGAAATATATAATGTTGGGCACCCAGGAAAAAAGATATTTCACCCACAAAATTATCCTTCCATAACCTAACATTATAATGACCCACCACCCATCGAACTTTGTCTTTCATAATATTTAGATGCTCATACATACATCTCCTAAGTTTTGGAGGCCTATTGGAGTTCTCTACCCATCCTTTCAAATTATCCCTATATTGATCAAGAATTTAATTTTCCTAGAGAGAAGATCCTTGAATGATCTCCCAAGCCAGCCTTTCCTGCATACCATTCTTGCTCTCAACAAAACTTTGTATATTAATACCTCCCTCCTCGATAGGTTTAGCCATCCTCCCCCAAGTTTTACAATAACATTTGTTTTCCTGATTGGCATCCCAAATAGATTTTTTCATATTTTATTTCAAGGTGATGATAGTTCCTTTGGGAGCTCTAATAACAGACATAATATACATTAGCATGGATGTCAAAACACTATTCACAAGTTTAATTCTCCCTCCAAATGATAAGAACCTATTTTTACTATTGTATATGTGCCCTGAAATATGATTAATAATACCCTCAAAGATGGATTCATTAACCTTACCATTTGAGATGAGGGACCCTACATAAACAATGTGTAGATTTCTCCTTTGTATTCCATGCGTGTCTTGAATACAATTTCTTCCCCTGTGGTAACAAAATTTTGATATATAAACAATAATTCTGACCCGATTGGTCTGTTGACCAGTCCATATCACATAGGTATCCATAAATATAATAAATATGTTGGTTGGTTTTTTCCTTTCCATTGATAAAGAATAGTATTTCATTGGCGAACATTAGGTACAATACAATACCTGATTCGAGTATGTTCTTGTAAGGAATAATTTTTCCTTCTGATAAATCATGTTTGATGTTTATAGATAGAGCCTCCTAGGATAAAATAAAATGTCTTGGAAACATCATATAACCTTTACTTATCCCTAAAAATATTTTTAAAAATCCAAAATTACACCCCATGATAGAGATTGAGATCCAGGGTGAAGCATAACACCTCAAGAATAAATCACATGCCCAGTCCTTAAAACCTAAATGAACCATGAACTTATAAATGAAGTCCCATTATATATAATCGTAGGATTTATCCATGTTCACATTAATCATGATATTATATCCAATACCTTTCTTATTGATGTCATCATTCATCTCTTTAGCGATGCCAATAGCCCTTTAAATTTTCATTCCCTTAAAAAAACCATGCTTCTCATCAGAAATAATTCCTGGAAGGACCTGTCCAAGTATTTTATTCAAAATGATAGTGAGAATCTTATAATAAAAATTAAATAAGAATATACACCTATATTGAGTAATATAAATGGGATCTTTGACATTTGGGATTGACACTACAGAAGAATCACAAATAGCCCTCGGAAGTTCACCACCTCTGAAGAAGTCCTAAATAGCCCCAATCACTTGTTTCTTAAAAATAGTCCACATATTCTTAAATAATGAACCAAGGGATCCATCAGGACCAGAAAAAAATTCTAAATTCAGTCTTAAAACAAATTTTTTGATCTCTCTTTCACTTGAAACAACCTCCAAAAAATGTTCTCACTATCCATTATCAGCTTTGGAATATTTGACAAAAAAAATTTCATCTCTACTCACCCATGAAGGAATTTCATCTTCCATGATCATTGTTCCTGCAAGAAACTTCTAAAAGTACTTTTTTTCAATGCCCCCAATATTATTAACATCTTTAGTTTAAGAACGATCCTCATGTCATAAATTAAATCTCCTAACCACCCACTATTCCTTCAAAAAACCCTAAAAAATGTTGTATTCTGATCTCTCTCATGGACCCATAGTTGCTTGATCTTTTACTTTAAATCCTCTCAAATTCAAATATATTCTTAGTTAGTAAATTATATTTTCTAACTATGAGATCAAATAGGTCATAATCCTATTCAATTTTCAACCCCACCTCCATTATTTCATAGTAAATTTTGAGGTCATCCAGGTTTTACTCACTGTTTCTTCTTTTCAAATCACACTCCATAGTTTTTTTTCTAGTGCTTAAGGTGGTTATGAATATCCATCCATTCCCCCACCCTTGTATTTTTATCCTAAGAATTATTCACCATATAAATTAAACTCACATCCTTTAACCAACTTGAAGAGAATAAAAAAGTTTCCCCCTCTCATCGACCTTTATCATTTATTTGTATCAAGAGAGGAGAGTGATCTGATAAAGCTCTAATGAGATGTCTAACCTTGTCCTGGGGAAAATAGTCAATGCCTTGAAGATTAGACAAGAAATGATCCAACCTACTCCAAATTATTCTCCTACCCTTTTTATTATTTCACCATGTGAAAGGATCCCCCAAGAATCCTAAGTTTAGAAGCTTATTGATCATCATAAAATCCCTAAATCTCTTTATAGAACTATTTAGATATCTTTCTCCTCCTTTTTTCTCTGATCTATCCACTATATTGTTAAAATATCCTCCAATGAACCAAGGAAAACTCCCTCGATTAATCCCTGATAGATTTCCCCATAAATCCTCCATTTCATAAGGATCTCATTTGGTATACACACAAGAAAAAAGAAGGTTAACACTTTTATTACTGATATTGACAGTAATACTTTGGTTCATGACATCAAAAAATTCAACTTTGATGTTATTTTTTCAAAAATTCCAAATGTTACTATTGAGAAGACCCCCATGAAAAGCTTTTGATAATCCCAGTATCTTGATGTGATTTTTAATAATCTTCCCATCTATTTTGGGTTCCATCACCACCAATAAATACATGTTAAGTCTACAAACTTCATTTTCAAGATATGCAGATTTTGACCAAGCCTTAAGACCCATGGAATTCTAAAAAATAATAGAAATCATTGATGTGAAAAATTATAACCAGCCTTGAGGCCCATACCACCCACCTTGGGCTTTGAAAGAGATTCAATTTTCTTTGATTCAGAGCATGTGATGTGATCACCCTCCTTAATAGAACTCTCTAGAAGGAAATATCATCCCCTAATGTCATAGGAACCATATTGGGATCCTCATTCCCATAAACTACAAAATATGAAAATTGGTTATGACTTTTCATGCCTAAAATTGGGGTAAAAAAATCATTTCCATCCTAAGAGTCCGCTACAAACAGTTCACTAGGAGGAGCAGCACCTTCAGAAGATGATGAAACCATCTAGGTAATCAACACCAGTTCCAAATAAGATTCCAACATCCTTGACTTGATATTTGGATTCTGGACACTAGCCAATATCTCGGGCAAAGCATCCTTCCCTGAAATAAACCCACCTTAAACCTTATTAATCAACTTCCTTATTCAATACTTGACAAGACATGCTTGAACCTCCTTTATTTGTTGTTCAATACCCATGATATCGGTCAGAACTCCCTATCCTAAAGGTACACCACCCTAAAAATTAATAAGCAATGATCCTAACTTAGTATTATCAATGTAGACTTCCTCTATTTTTTCCCAGGAAAAAGAATCCGGAATAACAACATGCTCTCCCACACCCTCTGACTCTAGAATTATACGCGTAGGAGAACCCTTGTGTTGATCTAAAGTGGTGATAGACACATCTAATTTCTAAGAAGGGACAATCGGTTCATCCTTTTCACTTTGATACCAACTATAGATACCCTAAAATTTCATACATTAACATTACATTACTTTTTTGGAATACTTAACACATTACACAAACAAATGACCAAAGACCATATTATTCCAGTGCCTTTGGAAACATGGAAACATGAATATTAGTACATAAGTGAGCTATATTATCTCCCACTAGGTTTTTCTTGAATAGCACCCTTATTAGACACATCAAACATAATACATATCTTCATAACCTAGGGTAAAGAAAATATAAAAATGGGTGAGCTCAAATGCTCAGTAAGGGTAAATAAGGGAAATGTATAAACAAAATCATGATCATAAGGGTATGAGAATAGGATCATGAATATAGAATATCGTACCCTATATATCAAAGATCATAAACTAGAAACATAGCATAAATATTGTTAATTCATAAGACATGAATCATAAGGAAATAAATAACATAATCCATGAAACCATAACATTGGAATGATACATGGAAGTATGGAAGACACATGATAATATAAAAATGATTTACATAGTAGTCAAGGAATCATTATCGAGGTCATCTTAGTAGTATGGGTTTACTCCACATACCATCTTGGTAGTCTTGGTTCACTCCCATAACCATCTTGGTAGTCTTGTTTCACTCCCATAAACATATTTGGAGTCATGGTTCACTCCCATGACCATCTTAGCAGAAAAGGTCCATTTTTTCTATCTCATGAGATATAAATCTTTCCCCAATTAATTGGAGGGAGATATAGTTCTCACACATCTCATAATTAAATCATACATGTGTGTCAAGAGATCATAAACATTAATCATAACATAACCCATGAAATTAAATGGGTATCATAAACATGTAATCTTATCCTAACCTTTGTAAAAGAGATAGGTTTCATGATCATTTCATCAAAGCATAACCCGTGAAAAGAAACGGGTTTCATAGACATATAACCCATGAAAGATAAATATATTTCATAAATATAGAACCCGTGAAAGAGAAAAAAAATTATAAACATATAACCTATGAAAGATAAATAGATTTCATAAACATATAAATTGTGAAAGAGAAATGGGTGTCATAATTATCATTTCATAAAAGATAAACCATTCAAGAAAGAATATGAATGGAACCTTTGGATAATTTCCCAGAAGGTCATGAGTAACATCAACATATGTCATCATAGATGGAAAATAATTTTGAAATATCTTTAAATACATTTCTGGAGTAAAATATCCTTTCTTATTTTTAAAGTATTTTTAAAAAATAAAAAACTTTAGAAAACCATTTTCATTTAAAATGCAGTGAAAACATAGAAATAAGGTTACGAAAAATTGAAATAGTTTTTCCAGAAAAAATTATAAAATAATTTTGAAAACATTTTGAAAACTATTTTCATTAAATACATATAAAAGAATCTTGAAAATTTCTTTTCAAACCATTTTTCATGAAAATTATAAAATAATCTTAAAAACATTTTTGAAAACCATTTTCCTGGAAACTTATAAAAGAATATTGAAAAACGTTTGAAAAAATTTTTCCTTGAAAATTATTAAAGTAATATTAAAAACATTTTAAAAGTCATTTTCTTTGAAAATATTTTGAAAACTTATAAATAAATATTGAAAACTTTTTTGAAAACTATTTCTTTGAAAATACTTTGAAAACTTATAAGGAAATCTTGAAATTTTTTTGAAAATAATTTCTTTGAAAACACTTTGAAAACTTATACAGAAATCTTGAAAATGTTTTGAAAACAATTTATTTTAAAACACTTTGAAAACTTAAAAATAATTCATGAAAACATTTTTAAAACCTTTTTTATGAAACAAGGTTTTGAAAGACAAGAGGTAAAATCAGACTTTCATAAAAACACTTTATTAATCAACTTATGTACCAAAGAGTGGAAAAATAGTACCCATACATGAATATATCATTAGTATAAATATTATAATAAAATTAATTATTTATCTTGAGATATGGATCATAATATTTTATTGATGTAAGCATAATCATAAAAAATCTCGACAAATTATGAGATTGTTTCAATAAACCCTTACCAGTTAGTAAATTTGAATTATACTCCCCATGTAATAAAATGAAATTAAATGAAGATTAAAATATAATTTAAATAATTATAGTCATTATTTAACATGTCAAAGTTGGTATATATACCTCATATAAAAATATAGGTGCATAACATGGCATGTGTCTCAAAGAAGGCAAATTGAGAAAAAATTACTTTATCAATTTAGTAACTTTTGAAGCATAAACTACATGAAATAAATACCATAAATTTTATATTTAAATGCACATAAATTTAATTATAATAATAATATAATACATCCATTAGTATTATACATACCACACAAAATAAATGAGTGCTTAATAAGACATGTATCTCACGAAAATAAAAAGTGATATGACATTCCATTACCTTATATCTTGACTCTTGTCGTACTCATACAAGAATCCTATATAATAAATATATGGTTATTATAAATCTATAACAAAAACCATATTTATATATATAATACCATATATTTTTTGTTTATAACCTTCTATTACCTGTTTATTAACAATTCTATGTTAAATTAACGTTCCGGGTAATAACCGCTTTGTTTATCATACAAGTTTTGTCTTATCATTCTTGATCCTCTTACTTAAATTGTGATTTAATTATTTAAAGAATTTAAAACATTAATTATATATCATATATATTCAGTATATAAACATTTATAATAATCTATAAAATATAGATATATGAAATGGAATACACTGTTCATGGAGACGGTAGGTTGTACATACGCATGAAAGTTGTTTCCATTTTCATGGTGTATTGAAAGAAATAAAGTAAATTAAATATATTTATATATGTATATAATATAATTAAATTATAATTATTATGTAATATATATCATATAATTTTACTAAACCCATCCTTAATACATTCCATGCAAAGTATGAACGAATCACAGCACTTTGAGGAAGTTGTAGTCCACACATCCACAAACGATGTTATCATATTTACAAAAGATGGAAAGTATAAAGGTAAGTGTTATAAAATAATTAAAGAAGAATAAAGAGATAATAAATATTATATATATCATATATAAATAATTTTTCTATCATAATTCCCAACCATGAAAAGTGGTAAAGGAAAAATGAACAACATTGTTTTGTGAGGTGGTGGTTCATCGTACATAATAATGGTAAGTTTTTTACCCATTAGATGGAAGTGTATGTAAGTGTAGTTAGAAACCTTAAAATAACAACATATATGTAATGACCCGAAATTTTGAATAAATCTTGTTTCCTAATTTTATGTGTTATTTTATTTTATTTTTATACTCAAAAAAATGTTTCATTTGATAACATGAGTATAATTAAAATGAGACCGTTGGGTTTTGACTGTTATATGACCATTAGTCAATATGACTGCTGTTAACTAAACGTTTCGATTATTGTCTCTAAATACAAGTAATCTTGGTTAATTATTATAGAAAGAAGATTCGATGGCCTCACCCAGTAGTCTTGTATCGATCTAAGCCCATCTAACAGAACTTGGGAAGGAGGTAGCACCATTGGGCTTTGCTCTGGACCAAACCCAAGCTGAACTTCATCGTGTGAAGCTAGAACGAAATCGCCTTTGCGAGAAGTTCAAACTGATAGAAATTACTACTCGTGCGATGTTGGCCGAGCCTCCATCATATTCTCTCACCTTAGCACACCTTACACTTAGGTCCTATACTGGTGTGATAAGGGGCTATGTAAGGAGACCGTAACTGCCTTGTGTAATCTTTTGTTTTAAATAAAACTTGGGATTTCTTCTTATGATGAAGTTTATGAATTTTCAAATGACCGGATAAATATATTATGCATATTTTTGATGAATTTTAGAAAAAGGATATTTTAAAATTGTTTATGTAAACCATAAATAACTAAAAATGCGTAATGATTTTCGAAAAATGGTCTTCTACAATTATGTTCAGTACGAAATTTAGAGTCTAATAAGATCAACTTGATTTTTTATGAATAGTAAATTATGAATAGTGATTTTATGCTTAGGATTAGTAATGTGACCAAATGGATTAGTAATCTCACTTAATGAAAGTATTAATATAATCTAGGCACCTTGATTAAGTAATGTGATTCAATAAAATGGTTAAATAACGGTTTCATAAATTATTATTCAAGTATTAGTTTTTTCGGGTGAATAGTGTTTTTTAATTAAAAATTAAATAAAAATTATTTAGAAAATTATTTTTATCAAATCGATTTCATTTTTGAACTCATAACATCGATATTATGTTAAGGTAATTTTTGGGGATTTTTCTGAAAAAAATGAATTTCCGGTGAATAGTGTATTTATTTAAAAAATAAATTAAAAATATTTATAAAATTATTTTTATAAAATTGAGTTCATTTTTGAAATCAGAGCATTGATATTTGATTAAGGTGAAATTTTGGGATTTTTCTGAGAAAGTTGAATTTTCAGTGAATAGTAAAAATACAGTTTTAGGGTTTCGGTATGTTTAATGACATCATAACTGTGTCATGATGATTTCATGAGATATTTTATGGGTTGGCCGACCAAAGGTGATGAATTATTGTATGGGGCCCCATGTGGCCTAAATCCATGAGAAATACCAAGGTAGAGCACATGGTTTTGAGAAAACCACTTTTGAGGTGTCCCTTGGCCATTAATGTCTTGTCCTCTCACTTTCCCTATAAATACCAAGCCATCCTCTCATACATTTCGACTCCCCACTCTCCCAAAACGAATTTCTGGTCTCATTAACTCCCAACGAGTCCTCCCAAGGTGCCCCCAAGCCCTCAAGGTCCCAACCTTTGAGTTTTAAGAGTTACATTTTAAGGTAAGGGATCTGACCTCTCTCTTTCTTTTCAAGAAATCTCTTTTATGTAATTTCTTTTATGATCCATGTTCTTATGTTAAAGTATGTTCTTTTATACTCCTCTTACTTCCCTTTTCATGTTCATATAATTAGAGATCCCCTCTTGTACTCATTATTTCATTTTAGGAAGTTTTAAGTGGCGCCGTTAGGCTGCCGAAATTTTTGTAACGGATTCTTTCTCCCTTCTCATTTTTCAAGATCTATTTTCATGTAAAGTATTTCAAGTTACTTTTTATTATGTTGGGTTATGATCTCTAAATTTATCATACTGATATTTTATGATCATATGATGAGATACCCCATTTGATCTCTTCAATTCAATATTTTGAAGTTTTAAGTGGCGCCGTTAGGCTGCCGAATTTTTAAGTGGTTCTTTCACCTTTCTGCTTTTTCAAAGTTCTAATTCCATGTCAAGTCTTGAAAGTTCCTTTTTTATTATTTTGGGGTATGATATCTAAATATATCATACTGATATTTTATGTTCATATGATGACAGACCCTATTTGATCTCATCAATTCATTTTTGTTGAAGTTTAAGTGGCGTCGTTAGGCTGCCGAATTTCTAACGGGTTCTTTCACCCTTCTAGTTTTCAAGATCTACTTTCATGTCAAGTCTTTCAAGTTCCTTTTTATTATGTTGGGGTATGATCTCTATATCTATAATACTTATCATTTATGTTCATATGATTAGAGACCATATTTTATCTCTTCAATCCATTTTTGGAAGTTTTAAGTGACGTCGTTAGGCTGCCGAATTCTCATAAGAGAAATCTTATTTTTGTCTTCCTTTCAAGTTCTTTGTTTCATATGGTATATCATTGAAATTTCATTACCATGTTCTTAAATACTATATATTATTTTCCCCTACTGTTTTATGTATCATTTTTGAGTGTGTGACCCATTTCCCCTCTCTTTTCAATGTTTTCTAAAACCATGTATCGTAGACGTTATGCTACATAGTTTTCGTCTCAAAATGCCTCCCTCTTTATCTCAAAATTATTTTATGTTATTAAGTGAATACTCAAAGCTCTTTTTTATATAGGGGTATTCACATATATATCAAAATGTTCTATTTTAAATTCTGGGATTTACATACATGAAACCCACTTTCCCTTTTCCATGGGTTTAAAGTGACATAAAGATCATGTCTTTAAAGCAGTTTTTAAAACGTTATGATTATGAAATAAAACCCATTTCTTTTATGATATATGGGTTTTTTATGAAATGATTGATGATGATATATGTGGCTCACATGATAATAAAGACATGTCAAGGGTGCTCCCAAATAGCGCTCCAATGCATTGGTTAAAGACTTAATCTCTAGAGATGACTTTTTAGACTGATACCTTGGTGAATAACCTTGGTAAATTTTAATGACACCTTGGGGATGGAACTTGGTGAAATGAAATGATTATCAATATTAAATGTTGTAGTCACATCTTCAAGTTATGAAAAATTTTATTTTTATTATGATATATCTCATGATTTCTTTCTCATACCTTAAAGTTCTTTTCATGACATTGTTGATGTATCCCAAGTTCACTTGTTAAATTTTTCCCCTTGTTTACCTTACTGGGCCTTCTGCTCACCCTTTCCTTTGATGTATGTCCCCAGGTTTGAGATGCAGTAATGAACCTAGGATGAACATGAGGAGAAGCCTTTCAAGTGTTTAACAAAAAAAAATTATGTTTTCATGTTTTAAGTTCCCAGTTTCCAAGACACTAAACCTTAAAGATCCTCAGTTTTGTAAAATGTAATGAAAGTTTATTAGATAAAAAGGCGGGATGATATAGTTGGTATCAAAGGATGGTTTAGTTATTTATGGAAATTAGGATATGAAAACTTTTGGAAGAAACCTATAGAAAATTTTAAATATAGGAAATCTTCCTGGTATTTTGGTGAGTATTGAGTAAGGGGTTGTCAAGCAAATACATCCATGTCTGGATACGAGCAGGTAGAGGTGGCTCTAGCACAGATGTACATAGGGGTAAAACCCGAAAACACAGCTTTGAGCTAGACTCGAACGGGAACTGGTACACGACAACGGTCCTTGCTGCACTCTTGGTTATGACACTCCCAGGGGATATGCTTTGGTAAATTAATAAGCTTAGTATGAACCATTGTTAAAGGAACAAAGATAAAATAAAATAAATATTCACATTAGAATATATGATCATGGATAACCTATATGGGAACCTAGGGGATCACAAGTTAGGGTATACTTTTCTTCTAAAAGTTATCCTTATATTCTTTAAATTCCTTTTCATGATTATTGGCTAAGTATTCAAGCCCCTAATTGTACTTTGTTTTCGTAGTTAATGGCGGGAAATGGAAGAACATGTCCCAACAACCAATGTGATAGGAAATGTGACGATTTCCATATTAATATGACAAAGATGATTAGGGGATTAAAAGATGATTATCATTTTGGAAGACGTTCACTATTTTGGGGACCCTATATGATCGAGGTAAATAGATTACTACGGTATTTTCATTGAGAAGTAAGGTTGACTTATATTTTGAAGAATCGATGAATTTAAGGTGGACTTATAGTAATTTAGGTTACTTATGGGAATGATTAACCTATCTTGGCTAAAATATGTTTAGTTTAGCTACTTTTGTTATAAGATGTTAGGAGTGGTTGATGTTGTTTGGATATGAACAATGAAGTTTATTTTGGAAGACTATGTTATCAAATCCCTCTTGTATTTGGGTTTCAATCTTAGTTTGGTTTATTTTGAGGAATTTTAAGGACCGTTATTTATGGAATGGTCTATGATGAACTTTGGGTAGTACCATGGAACTTTGAAGATTTAAAAGTAGTTTCCATTCCTATGGGATTATTTCTTTTTGAAGAGTTGTTTTACCTTACCCTTTCTGTTTTTGGGATAATGTTTAAAGATAGAAGAAATAGATAGTTAATCTTTTGTGGATTATGTGATTCTTTAGAAGATGATTCTTGTGTTTTGATGAGACCAAGTAGTTTTGAATGCTCATTGTTTGGAGAAAAGATTAGTTTTGGTAGAAACTTATTAAAAATGAAACTCTACATGAAGGTAGGTATATTTTCTTATGTTTTTGTTCTATGTAGTAAATGAATTCCTCAAAATTATGAAAAGGAACGTAAAACAAAAATGTTGTTGGTTTACGTTTCCTACTGGGTAATCAAAGACAGTTTACACACATCATAAGTTTGGGATTTTCTTATGGTTAACTTTCTCCTAATCATGTTTTCTATCACTCTCCCTCAGAACTTGACCCTTTGTTTTCTCCTCCATGTCCATGTTTTCCTACATGGAATCCTAGTGTGGGTTAACTCGGGTGACCTTTGTACTTCCCTTTCTTTCTTTTAAAGTAATAGTTTTACTGACTCCTTTTCCAATGTGGGACTTTCAATGAAATTTCAAAACCCAATTTTAAAAATTGTGAGGATAAAATTTCTTAAGGGGGGAAGATTGTAATGACCCGAAATTTTGAATAAATCTTGTTTCCTAATTTTATGTGTTATTTTATTTTATTTTTATACTCAAAAAAATGTTTCATTTGATAACATGAGTATAATTAAAATGAGACCGTTGGGTTTTGACTATTATATGACCATTGGTCAATATGACCATTATAAACTAAACGTTTCGATTACTGTCTCTAAATATAAGTAATCTTGGTTAATTATTATAGAAAGAAGATTTGATGGCCTCACCCAGTAGTCTTGGACCGATCGAATCCCATCTAACAGAACTTGGGAAGGAGGTAGCACAACTGGGCTTTTCTCTGGACCAAACCCAAGCTGAACTTCATCGTGTGAAGCTAGAACAGAATCGCCTTTGCGAGAAGTTCAAACTGATAGAAATTACTACTCGTGCGATGTTGGCTGAGCCTCCCTCAGATTCTCTCACCTTAGCACACCTTACACTTAGGTCCTTTACTGGTGTGATAAGGGGCTATGTAAGGAGATCATAACTGCCTTGTGTAATCCTTTGTTTTAAATAAAAATTGGGATTTCTTCTTATGATGAAGTTTATGAATTTTCAAATGACTGGATAAATATAGTATGCATATTTTTGATGAATTTTAGAAAAAGGATATTTTAAAATTGTTTATGTAAACCTTAAATAATTAAAAATGCGTAATGATTTTCGAAAAATGGTCTTCTACAATTATGTTCAGTACGAAATTTAGAGTATAATAAGATCAACTTGATTTTTGATGAATATTAAATTATGAATAGTGATTTTATGCTTAGGATTAGTAATGTGACCAAATGGATTAGTAATCTCACTTAAAGAAAGTATTAATATAATCTAGTCACCTTGATTAAGTAATGTGATTCAATAAAATGGTTAAATAACGGTTTCATAAATTATTATTCAAGTATTAGTTTTTTTGGGGGAATAGTGTTTTTTAATTAAAAATTAAATAAAAATTATTTAGAAAATTATTTTTATAAAATGGATTTCATTTTTGAACTCATAACATCGATATTATGTTAAGGTAATTTTTGGGGATTTTTCTGAAAAAAATGAATTTTTGGTAAATAGTGTATTTATTTAAGAAATAAATTAAAAATATTTAGAAAATTATTTTTATAAAATAAAGTTAATTTTTGTAATCATAGCATTTATATTTGATTAAGGTGAAATTTTGGGATTTTTCTGAGAAAGTTGAATTTTCAGTGAATAGTAAAAATACAGTTTTAGGGTTTCGGTATGTTTAATGACATCATAACTGTGTCATGATGATTTCATGAGATATTTTTATGGGTTGTCCGACCAAAGGTGATGAATTATTGTATGGGGGACCCATGTGACCTAACTCCATGGGAAATACCAAGGGAGAGCACATGGTTTTGAGAAAACCACTTTGGAGGTGTCCCTTGGCCATTAATGCCTTGTCCCCTCACTTTCCCTATAAATACCAAGTCATCCTCTCATCCATTTCGACTCCCCACTCTCCCCCAACGGATTTCTGGTCTCATTACCTCCCAAGTAGTCCTCCCAAGTTGCCCCCAAGCCCTCAAGGTCCCAACCTTTGAGTTTTAAGAGTTACGTTTTAAGGTAAGGGATCCGACCTCTCTCTTTCTTTTCAAGAAATCTCTTTTATGTAATTTATTTTATTCTCCATGTTATTATGTTAAATTATATTCTTTTATACTCTTCTTACTACCCTTTTCATGTTCATATAATGATATATCTCCTCTTTCTCTCATTATTTCGTTTTATGAAGTTTTAAGTGGCGTCGTTAGGCTGCCGAAATTTTTGTAACGGATTCTTTCTCCCTTCTCATTTTTCAAGATCTATTTTCATGTAAAGTATTTCAAGTTCCTTTTTATTATATTGGGGTATGATCTCTAAATTTATCATACTGGTCTTTTATGATCATATGATGAGAGACCCCATTTGATCTCTTTAACTCAATATTTTGAAGTTTTAAGTGGCGTCGTTAGGCTGCCGAATTTTTAAGTGGTTCTTTCACCTTTCTCCTTTTTCAAAGTTCTAATTCCATGTCAAGTCTTGCAAGTTCCTTTTTTATTATGTTGGGGTATGATCTCTAAATATATCATACTGATATTTTATGTTCATATGATGAGAGACCCTATTTTATCTCATCAATTCATTTTTGTTGAAGTTTAAGTGGCGCTGTTAGGCTGCCGAATTTCTAAGGGGTTCTTTCACCCTTCTCATTTTCAAGATCTACTTTCATGTCAAGTCTTTCAAGTTTCTTTTTATTATTTTGGGGTATTATCTCTATATCTATCATACTGATAATTTATTTTCATATGATGAGAGACCCTATTTGATCTCATCAATCCATTTTTGGAAGTTTTAAGTGACGCCGTTAGGCTGCCGAATTCTCATAAGAGAAATCTTATTTTTGTCTTCCTTTCAAGTTCTTCGTTTCATATGGTATATCATTCAAATTTTATTAAGATGTTCTTAAATACTATATATTCTGTTCCCCTACTATTTTATGTATCAATTTTGAGTGGGTGACCCATGTCCCCTCTCTTTTCAATGTTTTCTAAACCCATGTATCGTAGACGTTATGCTACATAGTTTTCGTCTCAAAATGCCTCCCTATTTATCTAAAAATTATTTTATGTTATTAAGTGAATACTCAAAGATCTTATTTCTACAGGGGTATTCACATATATATCAAAATGTTCTATTTTAAATTCTGGTATTTACATACATGAAACCCGCTTTCCCTTTTCCATGGGTTTAAAGTGACATAAAGATCATGTCTTTAAAGCAGTTTTTAAAACATTATGATTATGAAATGAAACCCATTTCTTTTATGCTATATGGGTTGTTTATGAAATTATTGATGATTATATATGTGGCTCACATGATAATAAATACATTTCAAGGGTGTTCCCAGATAGCGCTGCAATGCATTGGGTAAAGACTTAATCTCTAGAGATGACTTTTTAGACTGATACCTTGGTGAATAACCTTGGTAATTTTTAATGAAACCTTGGGGATGGACCTTGGTGAAACGAAATGATTCTCAATATTAAATTTTGTAGACACATCTTTAAGTTATTAAAAATGTTATTTTTATTATGATATATCTCATGATTTCTTTCTCATGCCTTAAAGTTCTTTTCATGACATTGTTGATGTATCCCAAGTTCACATGTTAAATGTTTCCCCTTGTTTCCCTTACTGGGCCTTCTGCTCACCCTTTCTTTTGATGTATGTCCCCAGGTTTGAGATTCAGTAATGAACCTAGGATGAACATGAGGAGAATCCTTTCAAGTGTTTAACAAGAATGTTTTATGTTTTCATGTTTTAAGTTCCTGGTTTCCAAGACACTAAACCTTAAAGATCCTCAGTTTTGTAAAATGTAATGAAAGTTTATGTGATAAAAAGGATGGATGCTATAATATAAGTATATTGAGGATAAATTTTTATCATATAATCATGTAATAAGAATATCTGAGGTTGTGGAGAAAGAAAATAAAAGAAAGGAACTTAAGGATGTTACCTCTTCTTTGGGTAACTCCTTTTGGTTTACACAAAAGGGATTCCTTGGATGGATTTCTTCCCAAAGGAAGGATTAAAGGATGAATTTTCGGTTTTTGTGAGGATATTTGATCATATTTTTCCTGAGAAAATTTTCTTGAGAGGTGTGAGGAATTGGGAGGGGAGATTGCCTTCTTATAGTGGAGGAGGAGTAGCATTTTTGTAAATTTTTGAAAAGATGATTCCACCCACTTTTTTAACATCTAAAGTGGCTCCAATAATGATCTAGATTATATAAAAGGGAGTATAGGGTATAAATATTTCCATAAAATGAATTTTTTACAATTTTATAGTTTTTTTGTCCCTTAAGTTTAAATCTTATTCCCTGGTTAAGTTTAATTTTACCTTAATCGTTGTAATTAATTTTAACTGTATTCATTACTTTTTTTGGTAAAAAAATAAGTTTATATTATTATAAATTTAAAATTATTATTAATAAAAATTTATAATCCATTTTTTAAAATTCTAATCATATGTGTAGTAGAAGTTAATTTAAAATTATTCTTGCAGACGAGACGACACTGTGGGTTTTTTAGTAAATTTTTTCAAAAGTTTGCTAAGTTTTTGTATCCAATTTCAATGTTAAATTGGTTAAAATGAACTAAATTTTATTGGTTTATATATATATATTATAATTATACTTTAAAATATAATTAAAATATAATTTAACTATATAAATAAATTAGATGAAAAAGTAGTTTTGAAATAAAATTCAGTATTTTTCACTATTCGTACAAAAATGAAGTTTCTCATAAAAAATAAAAAACAATCACCCTAAGATAATTTTGAAATTATGAATTTAAAAATGAATTTTATTTAATCAAATTAAATTTAAATGGGTTATAAGATTAAATTTATTATTGTTCATAGAAGGACATAAAAAGCTATTTATTTGAGAAAATGGTATTTTAAAACATATAAAGACATTACCAAAAATTATATATTTCATTATCAATGTGATTTATTTATATTAAACCATTATAAATAAAATTTAAAAATTATTTATTAATATTCATATTACTACTTTTAATTACTAGGTTATAACTATCTCATTTAAATAATTATAACAATAAAGTGATGTTTCGTAGAAACTCTGTGTTGCGTGTAACGCAAGAAAAGTCAGTTTTGCATGTAGTGCAAGATAATACAATTATTTCCTTTAGTGTACACAAACCAAAAATAGTTATTCAATATAAAAAACTATATTCAATGTTTTGTGAAATAAAAAATATCAAAAATATTAAATTAATTTGAAAAAAAATAATTCAAAAAATATAGGGGTGTTACATCATCAATCTTCCTTTTACTAACATCATGGATTTTATATGTATAAGTAAATGTGAGTTTAGGGATAAATCCACTATAAATTTTCATGATCGATGAATGCTAGGTTATGATATTCATCGAAGTATGGGCTCCAATAAACTCATTTATTCAAACCATGCATGCCCCTTACTTCACTCATACAATCCTTAAATATCTTAATAGAATCCCATAAATTATATGAATTTACCACTAGCTTATACTTGAAATTGTTCACATGTGTCATGATAAACTGGTACTAGAATAATTATGTGTTACCTTTATTACTAAAGATTTCTTTGTCTAAAACATGATAAATAAGTGTGTTGATAATACCTAAGGTTCTTGGATCTTAAGATTGTAAACATTGTATTGGTTATATCCTTAAGAACTAATTTTAGTTTTACTTTATAAAGACTTATCATGATAAAATTTGGTATTTATGCGTCTTACATTTTATATTCATCGTTTATTTTTCATAATTCAAGTATTATTAAACTACTAATCGATTATGATACACCCCAAACAACAATAATTCCAAAATTAATAATGTCTCATTTTATCCAAAAAACACTAAGATAAATGTTTTCATATATTTTAATACACAATTATAGTTACACAAGAATCATTCAAATTGGAAATAATAAATCATGTGATTCTCACTACTGAAATAGGAATCTCTCTTTATCAACCACTTGGAGAATGCACCTTGACTTTTAGTAATGTTTCAGAACTTTCTTGGTTCTTGTATTTGGATACAAATATGTGACACATATATAGCATCTAATACCCAAGAAATAAAATAGAAATATTACATTAAATAATAAATATTCTGGAAGTAAAAGTGTTGCCCTGCTTCTTTTTCAGTTCATTTTAATTTATATTCCATTGATCATTCTTGCCATATGAAAAGAAAATATCCTTCTATTTGATGCTCTCTTAATTTATCTTTAGTTTCTTGGTATGATGTTGAAAAATTTACTTTGGAAGTGTATTATTCATTGGAATTTTTACCTTGTATTATAAATTTTTCACCTTAATAACCAAATATTTAACTTTAATTAAGTTTTTCTATTATTATAAAACCATACCAATAATATACTTAAGTGTTTTCTTCATACTATTCATTTTATAAAACTCAAAAAAACTGGAGTAATTGGGTGAAAATAATAAAATAATGATAATTATTGAATTATCATGATCCAATATGAATCCATATTTAAATTTACATTTATTCAATGTAATAATAATCTCATTTATTTTGTGATTCACTTTCTTCTCACAAACTTCTCAGAGATAAGAAAACATTTTATAAGTCCAAGTCCTTTGGTTTCTTATGAAACTCATTAGGAATTGATGATAGCATTATTATATAAACATTATAGGAATAATTTTTGTGTCTCATATAATCTCACTTATCACCCATACTTCTTGAGGTGGCTCAGCGGGTAGTAGGGACTCTAGTGCATACAACTTCCTTTTATTTCATAGTACTATGCTCAATCACTAAAATTACTTTTAGAAATTGGTGTCGATCAAGATATATTATTTTTCTAAAATTTATCACAGTGAATTTTTTGTATTACATTAAATTTTATAAAAAAAACATAAGAAGATCATTATTTTTGTTTTGATAATTTATTATTAAAAAATATATATTTATCAATATTAAATATCTCCCACTATTTTATCAAATCCTAGAATCCCCCAACTACTAGATTCAGAATACTCAGTCGCTTGAGTATTCTAGTAAAAAGGATCCTTAAAACCTATCTTTATAGTCCAAGATATGTCTAGTAACTACTCAGAGAGTTCATGGATCCTTGATCTATTGATTGGATCATCATATCCTATAAAGTGTAACCTTGAATTACTTAATGATTTGCCTATAAAGTTTCAAAAAGAAAGGTATGGATACTTCTTTGCTACAAAAATTAGTTAATTAAAACCACCATTATCATAAGAACACCCTATTAGTAATAGGCACCCTAAACTAGTTATGATGAGTACCTTAAATGTATATTTTTTTTCAAACTCAAGTGATAGAAGGCGTTAAATGACTTAATATTTCCTTTGAGGGGTTTAAATTTTTTTTGTTTTGTTTATGACTAAAATATGATTCTGCTTATCTTTATTATTCTATGTGATCATACTCATAACTCTAATAAAGAATAAATAGAATAAATTCATCACACATGTTTATTCATTTAATTTATTCATTCTCATTAACCATTCTATGTGGTTGTTTGTCATTTATATATTCACAAACAATTAACCATGCATAATAAAATAAATAAACAATGATGTGATCATGAGTTTTTTCTACTAGTTAATCAATCGAGTGGATGATGGATCAAACATGGTCCTAAGGGAAATCCCTGATCCATGCACTAGATCGAGTTACATCTCCCATCAAAATCTCATACATTCTTCTAGTTTGGTTCCTTGTTGGCTCTCAACTTGAATGACATTATAGTGCATACTCGTGCGCAAGTGAGGGGGTACTTGGGCTGTGTAATTAAATTTTTATCACTCAAAATGTAGAAATGTATTCCATTATATATTTAAAGGTGGAGGGAAGGTGTGAATGCCTTATAAAAATAATATTTAATAACTAATTATTACAAAACAACACCATCATAATAATTAAAGTTAAATAATTAAAAAAACCCAAACATGCATAGGTCGGTCTCAGCTCATGATTAGTCAAAATCAAATAATATTGTATTAAAAAAATTAAATAATATAAAATTAAACTCCAGGGTATTTTTAATGCATTAAACTACCATTAAAATAATTTTAGTTAATTATCGATATGACTCACAGCCCCTAAAAAGTTCTATTAAATTCTTAACATTTTTTATAAATTTTCCTATTTTCTTTTTTTGAATTTTTTTAGTTTGATTAGGCCCAAAATAGGTCCCTTGAGTTAAAAATGGACCAGGGGTGGGTAATCAATGTTTGGCAGGTACATAGTAACCCATGGGTACTATTCATGTGAATAGTAACCTATGGGTAATATTCCTGAATTTTTAAAATATTTTCATTTTTTTTATATTTTATATTTTAAACTTATATGGAAGGCCTGTTTCCACCACCCATTGAAGTCCAACTACCCCCACCTTGTGTACTATTCACGTGAATAGTACACATGGTACTATTAATTTGAATCGTAATTCTAGTTTATTTTTTATAATTTTTAAAAATAAAAACAAATATTACCCTGATAATTGTTCAATCTTCAAATGACTATAACTTGGTTATTTGAACTCCAATAAACTTGTCATTAGTATATTTAGAACCATATCAAAACCCTTTACCCTAATTATTGAAAATTTAATCAAAATTTGGACTTAAATATTTCACAATCCCTCTAATACCAATTGATGACACTCGGGGCTTACAGAATAATGAAAAATAGGTATTTAAAAAATGGGTTCATATTAATGTTTCTGCATTAATTATAGAAACCCCTTCGGGGATTCTCCTATGGATCATGTACAAATTAATTTAAGCATGAAAAACACAAAATCAAAATCGCACCTCATTTGATTTTGAACGACTGTGTTTTTTCTCTATATCGGTGATCGTTGCTCAAAGATGTCAAACCAAACACCCTCTAGAGAATCCACACGTACTCTAAAATCCTACTAGTACATAAATGATCTATTTTCAGGTGATAACATACATAACTAAAGATAGATTTGTTGTACCTATGATTGCAGGAGCACAGATCCTTTGATCCAAGAATAATTTATTGGATATGAGTGCTCGGATCCTTTCTTTATCTCTATATAAAGTATGAGGGGGGATTGGGAAGCTACCAAATTCACAATATTAATAGTCCTATGAATTCTCACTTCATCTAGCCTTAAATAAACAAGTTTAAGCTTACGAAAATACTACTTTGGTAGCCAAATAAACTTGACCATCTAAATAAGTCCATAATAACACTTATGAATTATTATACATATCCAGAATGTCATAAATATTTTATCACAAACTAAAAAAATATAAAATATTCTATGTAATAAAATATGAGTCATCAACTCAACTCTCTTCTCCCATAAAATATTAAATGAACCTTAAATAATAAATTTTTCATTCGTAAAATATTTTACCTCGTATTCACTTAATAATTGTGAATTCATTGAGTAAATAAATTCATTTCATATTATTATAAACTTGAATAATATATAATTTATTTATTTCTTGTGATTGGTCAAACTCAAACATATCTCATCCCCTACTGTAGGGCCCACCATGTCCTAAACTCTAATCCATTATAATTGAGAAAGATTTTAAATATACTTATTGTATGGCCTTCTAGGACCTTATCTCAATAACGGTGAGCTCTACTCATAGACCAAAAGTAGATTCTAGAAAGTCATCAAGGCCCCTAAGGAGGTAAGGTTTAGTAAAAGTAATGAAAACCTCCTGCAAGGATGCACTGTGTAAACAAATATATTTATCTTGTGATATCTCATAAATCTAGATTCATACTTCATGTTATCATCCTTTGTTGAATTATTTATTTGTGACCCTACTAGAGAGAATTACCTTTAATCACTATGGATATGGATTTAAAAAAGGTACTACTATCCTGGTCAACTGGCCCCAAGATATCTCCTCATTTTGAAAATGAAAAATCTTGTATTAATCGTTCAATTAATGTCATGTCACCAATGATGCACACAATGCCAGATACCTGACCATATCATAAATTTCATGGTTTTTATCTTGCATTAAAGTATGCGATCAAATGGTATACACTAATAATGATCTCAATTTGAGAGACTAATACACATGTTTGTAAATATGAACAGCCAATGAAACTCAAAACATGTGGTGTTCCTATTGATGGTTTAGTCCTCATGATCTTCTGTACTTGAGGTCAACAAGTGTGAACTTCATGAGAAGAAGTCTCAATACTTATGATCCTTAATCACCTAATAATCATACATCATTTGTGTCCCATTAGTATAATGTATCTAGACCATAGTTTATATATTTAATATTACTATCATGGTATGTTGAGGTTATAATTATAGCTAGGAAATACTATAATCAGTTTATTATATAAATAATCTAAGAAAATTACCATGTAAATAGTGGACCCATAAGTATCAACGTTGTTATGGTAAGATAACATCATGCATAACTCTCTGTATACATGATATGGTAATCAAAAAGTACTATTCAATTTTGGTCTAGGGAACCCACTTTCACAATAGCATTTTTATAATTCCATGATCATATGATGTCATATTATTTATTTCATTATTCCTTCTGATTATTCATATTCCTTGTCACTTATGATATCATTTTATATCATTTGAATCATATGTTATGCTTCATTTTAATGCTTATTCCCTTATTGTGATTTATATATCACCCTTTTGTTTATGTATTTCCTAGGATATCCTATGTATTTTTAGGAGCTCAAAGAGATCTAGGAGCATATTATGGAGATTAAAATAAAGATGTTATATTTTAGTTTCATGTTGTTGATTTAATAACCTATTCCCCCAAATACACTTGGCCTTTGTATCCTTGTGTTGTGTTAATTATTTATTTATGTTAAAAATCATGTATTAATATGTGTAAGAGGCTTGGGTTACTATAATTGGCGCATGGTTAGGTAAACTATGTAGCCAAACTATGTGATTTCAATGGATTAAGAAAGTTTCAGTTAGGTCATAATAATATAAACATACACTATAGGGGGTGAATTGTATTTTTTCAATAATATCAAACAGATTCTAACTTTTATACTTCTTTGTGATTTATATAGATATGTAGTATTCTCTTCTTTAAGTAAGTCAAGCAACGGATAAATAGAGAAGAATAACATTGTGATCTTTATAGTGGTTTGGGGCATAAATATCCCATAGTACATTTCACCAATACTCTATCAGTGAGGTTGATGATTTTCACTATATATGTCCTCTTACCACAATACCTTAACAACTGAGTACATGTAGGTGAAACCTTTATAATAAGGATTTTACAGAGCCTTCTGGTTCTTTTACAAGGAAACAAAAATCCAAAGCTGATTCCAATAAGTTGATACTCCACCACATCTGAGTCTGAGTAGTCGATGCTCTAATAAATCAAAATATTTTGATTTCATTGAATAAACAGAGTCATATTCACAATGTTATCAGTAACTATCAAAAATCAGGTCTTCTCCTCCAAATATAAATGTCTTAAATAAAGAACAAATTCAAAGAGATCCAGGTTTCAAATGATCTTTAATGAAAATAGTAATATATAAATGGTATAATAAATAGCTAACCATCATCTTTCACAACACAAGATTGAAACAAGTATGTATCCAAAGTGTAGCTTCTTTAGAATAATAGAGATGTTCGATCTTTTATTTTTTATAGTAGTTTTATATTCAAAAATATATTTCACACCCCATATAGAAAAAAATACTTTTTCTATTTATCAAGAGAAACTTGTCTTGATTTTGATTGAACGGGTCCAAGAATATCACCTAACACATCGCGATTATTTGAATTTGAAACATTCATAGAGATTTTTAAATCTCCTTAGAAATAGGAATGATTTAATCCATTGAATATGATCCTTTTAATTGGTCACAAAATATCTTTAAATATATATTAGTTTTTGGTGATATCATTGCAGAAAACAAAAATAATATCTTTAATCTAAAACTCTGTCATTAACCATAAAAATGTAGGGTTCCTTCACATAACATCAAACTTTGAAATTAGGGTTGACAATATACAGTTGTTCACAAAAGTAGGGTTGATGAATCATACATTTATTCCTTTAAACGTATGGTTTCTTCCAAATATAGGGTTGATGATCTATACGTTTCCAACAACATAGGGTATATGATCCCTACATTTTCTTCTAAATGTATGGTTTCCAAACCATACATTAGGCTTAAAAATGTAGGGTATGAACAGTGTTTCTAGAATACATTCAAATACATCTAGAATACTTAATCAAATATTTTAAACCGTAAATAAGAAAAACTTATCAAAAAATATATTCCTAAAAAATACATAAAGTAATTTCATCCGTAAAACAACCAAGTTTATATGTGAGAATCAAAAATCAATAAGACTCATAGAGAATTGTTGATACAATACATTCCCAAAAATATCCCCTTTTTGATGATTAAAAACCCCTAATAACATATCTTATATAAAATATAGGAAATGTAAACACAAATAAAATAATACCTTTAAAGATATATAATAGAAATTGTTGTTATATTTTAAATTTATATAAACCATGGATTAAACAGAGATATAACAGAAATATTAAGAATGTTTTGTTTGCCCAATTTTCTCCCCATTCTGTGATATCAAAAATAAAGTAATATAAAATGGTTTAAATCAAATTCAATGTTGCACATAACTTTGAATGAATGTTATGATATGCTTCGACAAAAATGTTATTTTTTTTATAGTAGAAATGAACATAAATAATAATAAAAT
This sequence comes from Viscum album, assembly GCA_963277665.1. Lineage (NCBI taxonomy): Eukaryota > Viridiplantae > Streptophyta > Magnoliopsida > Santalales > Viscaceae > Viscum > Viscum album. The sequence goes on from OY728129.1 coordinate 1,136,986,266, forward strand.
AGTAGATAAAAATATAATATACAAAATAATTTCATTAAAAGTGAGTTCTAAACACAATAAATATTTGGATAATAAATTTCAAAAGGTAGGACTAATTGATTGGGAAAGGTATTTTTCTAAAGTGATGTTAGAATACTAAGTAGCTTGGATAGCCTGATGAATATCCTTTAGCTCTATCATCAGTCCTATGAAACTTTCATTAAAGTTATCATCCAATTATCTCATCAAAATTCTTGAATATTGACCAACTTTCAAGCTTTCAATAATATTCACTATCAAAAATTCAAACACATTTTCTTTAGACTAAACAAAATGTGAGATCATATCACCTAATTGATTGAAAAATTACTTATATTAGTCTCATTTGAAGTTAACTTTTCAAAAAGTTCTCTTTGATTTTCTATCAAAACATTTTGAGGTACATTGTCGCACTGAAGATTATGTAGGTGATCATAAAAATCATACAAAACTATAGTAATGGATTCAAACCTTATAATTAAATCTAGATATGTGCAAGTAACAGAAGTAGAGGATTATGACTAATTACTACTCCTCCTTAATGATTCATACTAGATTCCCAAATATTTCCTTAAATCTCTAAAATCTATTTTTGAGACTTACACTAATATCCTTTTTCAAACTGATCTTCCATTTCAAATATAAATGCATCAAAATCTCTTGAAAATTAAATTTTCTCTAATTTTCTGTAATTAGAATTATACAATTTCTAATTCTTCTTTGGTAACTATTGAGATTCTTAAATCTTCCAAATATTTCTTAATAGATTCTAGCTCACTAAGAAAATTTTGATTTTCCTCCTTAATTATGTCAAATTTGAGGACTAACTCTTTTTATTTTATTTTTTAGAGAATCATAATATTCTTATTTTTGATTCTATAATGATTTTCCTCTTTCAAACATAGCTAGACTTTCCTTTATCCTTCTCACTAAAAGACGAAAATATATTACCAAGCACTTCTATCTTCTCAGAAGATGCAGAAATAGATTTTTCCAAATAATTTATAATAATAGATACTATTGGATGTTCAACTAATTCAGTAGTTTCAATTGTTGATGGTTGTTCTTACTCACCTCCTTGAGAAGTTTCCTCAACTTGATCTTTCTCATGAGTATATTTCTCATCTCTATTTTCTAATTGATCCTCAAGTAGTTATTCCACAGGAGTATTTCTAACTCCTGAAAACAAAATTTGGTTTATTTCCTAAGTTTCAGCATCTTTAGTTTCAAGAGCCTGATCTGCAGGTTCCTCTCTTTGTCTAGGTCGGGTGACAAGGGCCTCACTGTTAGTTTCTTCCAATTTTTATTAAAGATATAGATAAATATCTATTTCAAATTCTGAATCAGAGACATCATACCTGAGTCTTTTATTTGATGTCTAAATTACATCATCTATTATAAATTCTCCAACTTCTTCTACATGCATGTGAACTGAACTAGCTGATTTTCAATTTCCTTCCTCCCCCTAAGTAATGCGACTAGATTATTTTCTGTCTTCATCACCAAGAGGTAAAAACTTTACATTGATTATACTCTAGAATTAACGTATCCTCTATAAAGTTCCAACATTCAAGAATATATTGTGATGAAACCTAGTGTGGATCTGTACATCTCGAATCTTTCCAGTTTTATACAAAATAAAATAAAAAATCCTTCTATTGGGACAAAAAACATCCTTGCCTCTGCCTGAAAACAGTGACGCATGTATCGAATCATATATCTGGGGAAATTAAACTTAATGTTTCTGATTATCAAAAAAATTATATACATGTTGGGATAAATGATTTTTTCTAACTCATAAATTATCAGAAGAATTGATGACTCGATGAATTTGAGCATCACCTTCTGGTCAGCCTAAATATCCTTTAAAAACATTTTTCAAATTAGAGTTGAGCCAAAGACAAAAGACAAAATATCTTCATATTAATGATCTTGGTTTCCAACGGAATGAATATCAAAGTGAAAAAAATCCTTCCTGGGAACACTAAAAATCTTTGCAATTTCTATAGAAGAAACTGAAAAATATATATCATTACTTTTGAAACAATAACATCCTCTATGTCACCAAAGATAAACTGAACATTTTTATAAAAATCATTCACTTTGATGTTGAACACAATGTTGGTATTTTATTTTTTAAAAATAGATTCTAAACCTTGAAAATTGATATCTTGTTTCGATGGAATATTCGTCTAAAACATCAATTCAAAATCTATTACTTTACTGTGAATAATTTTTTTGTAGGTGACACGTTGACACTTCAATTTTCTTGGTTCACCTTCATCTATCCTATTTTTCAATGCTGTTTTTAAAAATTTTAAGGTTTGAGGTTCGGATTCTTGGGTTTTAAAGTAAAATGAGAGCTCTGGTAAACAAAAGGGTTTGAATACAGAGGATAAGAGTGAGAGAAAGAGTTTTGATGGTTTTGGATGACGTAGGTTTTGGTTTCTCAATCCAAAATACACAATGTAATAATTATTTAATTATTATTTTTTAAAAAAAGATAAATTTTCACAAAAAAAAAAATCATTTCAAAAAATTAGTAAATAAATAAATAATAGCTGAATGAAAACAAGTAAAACGGATAATACAAAATTAAATAGAAAAATTAATACATATTTGTTTAAAATTAAATATTCATAACTCCCCCTTAATAAATTAAAAACTATCAGTGGTAAGTGGTTTAGTAAAAATAACATCAAGTTGATATTAATTATTTTCACATTTGAAATATATATCATTTTTTAGAATATGATCTCTTAGAAAATTATGTCTTATATAAATAAGCTTAGTTCTAAAGTGACTTATAAGATTTTTTGAAATATTAATTTCATTAGTATTGTTATATAAAATAGGAATATTATTGAAATTAAGTCTAAAGTCTAGTAAAGTGTGTTTCATCCACAAAACTTGTGCACAAAACCTTCCAAAAGATATATATTTTTCCTCAGTTGTTGAAAGAGAAATCGAATGTTGTTTCTTACTTAACCATGAAATTAAGGACTTCTCTAAAAAGTGATAGGATCCTGACGTACTTTTTCTATCTAATATAAAACTTACAAAATCATCATTTTTTTGGGTTAAGTAGATATTAAAAAATATTTCTTTTTAAATATCTAAAAATTCTTTTAACAGCAGTAATATGGGATTCTTTTGGGTTTGATTGAAATCTAGTACATAGAAAAATTGAAAAATTGATTTCTATTCTACTATAAGTAAGATATAATAAACTAAAAATTATACCTATATATAACTTATTATCAACTAGCTTTATAGCTTCATCCAAATCAAAATTTATATTAGTACACATGGGTGTTGTATAGGACTTGTTGTTCTCAAGTCTAAATTTTTTCAATAAGTTAATAATATATTTACTTTGATTTAAAAAAAATTCCATAATATTTTTGATATATTTTAAATCCAAGAAATAAATTTAATTATCCCATCATACTCATTTAAAATTCTTTTTGCATAAGATTTGAAAATCATTATAAATATTTTTATTTGTTGAACCAAAAATAACATCATCTACATAGATCTATACTAATAATATATTAGAACAAACTATTTTCTTAAAAAGAGTAAGAGATTCTAACCCTACAAAAAAATCATTTTCTAATAAAAAAGTGGTTAATCTTTCATACCAATCTCTAGGTTCTTTTTAAGGCCATAAATAGTTTTAGTAATTTTGAAAACTGAACTTGGTAGATTAGGATTTTTAAAACCTAGTGGTTGTTCAATATAAACTTCCCCAATTAAATATCCATTTAAAAAATATGAGTTTACATCCATCTAATATAATTTAAAAATCATATGAGATGCATAATATATAATAATCTTTATAGATTCTAATATATAAACAGGATAAAATGTTACATCATAATCTATTCCCTCTTCCAGATTGTATCCTTTAGCTACTAATCTAGCTTTATTTCTAGTAATTATTTCTCGATTATCTTGTTTATTTCTAAAATCTTATTTGGTTCATATTATAGGATTATTGGATGGTCACTTTGGGAAAATTGACCTATACCCATGGTTTTAAACCATGGGTATAGCCCCCAAAACTTTGGGTATAGCCTATACCCACAGTTTTGGGAATCGTGGGCAACCGAGGCATTGGGATAGGTCCCCGACCTATACCCACGGTTTGTTAAACTGTGGATATAGTTATTTTCCACCATGTCATAGACATATACCCACGATTCTAAACTGTGGGTATAAATATGATGAAAATTCCTATTCCCACAGTTTGCAGAACCGTATGTATAAAAAATTAGAAAAATGGATCAAATATCAGTGAAAAACAATCACTGAATATTGATCCCACGACCTTCAACCTGAGATCCTACCGCCTAACTAACTGAGCTACTTAACCTTTGTACATATATGTCTGCATCTCCCTATATATATTAATATATATCTTCCGGCCTGGAAAAAAATACTTCAACGAGTTTCGATCCTGCGACGTTCTGCGTGAAACCATGTCATCTCACCAACTCAGCTGCATTAATTATGTTTTTTTATTTATATATCTGTCTAATAATATTAATTTTAACTGCCTTTATAAAAAAATTAAAGTCGGGTTTCAAACCCGCGTTCTTGCGATGCGCCGGAAGTCCTATATCACTATGCTACATAGAGTTATTTCAATATTTAGATAAATCTTGTAATATATATATATTTAAAAAACTGTATTAAATAAAACTACGGGTGGAAGTTTTGAACCCGCATTTCTCATAGAAGGAAATATCGGCTTACCACTACATTGGGAGGAATTTTAATTACATATACATTTATTATGTTACATATATTTTTTGCACTTAAAAAATAAGGGACCCTATACCCATAGTTCAGTAAAACCATGGGTATAGGTCCAAGATATACCCACAGTTTATGAAAACCGTGGTTATAGGATTTAATATGAAAGGATATACCCATGGTTTAGAAAAACCATGGGTATAGGTGCCATCTATACCCACGGTTTTTGAAAATTGTGGGTATAGGCTTATATACTGAAGGATATACCCACGGTTCATGAGAAATGTGGGTATAGATGCCACCTATACCCACAGTTCAATGTAAACCGTGGGTATAGGTTTTCCCACGGTTTTCCCGTGAATTTTTTTGGCTTCGTGCGCTTACGCGGGTACCCTATACCCATGGTTTAGCAAGAACCATGGGTATAGGTCAGAAAATGTCACCAATACCCACAGTTCATGAAACCCGTGGGTATAGACTCACCTATACCCACATTTTTTGGAAAAAATGTGGGTATAGACCCAATTTCCAGTAGTGGGTCTATCAACTAATTCTCAAACTTTGTTTCTACTAAATTTATTAAGTTCTTATTACATATCCATTAACCAACTTTCATCTTCTAAATCTTATTCTATAATTTTAGGTTCTAAATGTGATAGAAAGGAAGAAAATAAAACTAGATTTCCCATATGTATTCTATTTATTACTCCAGTATCTAGATCTTCTATTACTATTTCTAAAGGGTGATCCTTTAAGGTTCTAGATTTTCTAGGTAAGACACTTCCAGGTTCATAAATTTCATGTTCTTCTGAACTAGATTGTATTTTAGTTAGTTTTTTTTCAAAATCATTCTTATGTGATTCAAGTCTCACGATGTTTAATGAACCAATAACTTCATCTGTTTGATTTTTCTTATGGCTAAAAGGGTCACTTTTCTCATACATCTCATGAAAAGATTCTTCAAAATTCCTTTACTTTTTATTATACACTCTATATAATTTAGAGGTATTAGAATATCCTATAAATATTCTTTAATTTTCCTTTGGATCAAAGTTACCAAGGTTTTCCTTGGTATTAAAGATATACACCTTGAATCCAAACAATTTAAAGTATCTAACTTTAGGTTTTCTATTATTATATAGTTCATAGGGTGTATTTTTAATAAGTGGTCTTATTAAAACTCTATTCATGATATAAAAATATGTTTTTACAACTTCTGCCAAAAAATATGTAGGAATAATATATTCATTTAACATAGTTCTTGTCATTCCTTTAATAGTTCTATTTCTTATTTCTATAATTCTATTTTTTTGAGGTATTATTTTTCAAAATAATGTGTATCTAAACTCTAAGTTTGAGAAAAAATAATTAAATTCTTGATTCTCAAATTATCCACCATGATCACTTCTTAAATATATTATTTTAAAATCTTTTTTCAATTTGAATTTTTTTTCAAAAACATTCAAAAATAGATAACAATTCACTTTTATGTTTTATAAAATAAGACCATGTAAATCTTAAAAAGTCACAAACTAAAATAAAAACATATAATCCATCATCCAAACTTTCTACTCTTGATGGTTCAAACAAATCTATGTGGATAATTTCTAGTGGTTTCATGTAGAAACATTTTTAATAGATTTGAAGGATGATTTTTGTTTTCCAATTTGGCATGTATCACAAAATCTATCTTTATCAAATTTAAGACATGGAAAATTAGAAACTAAGTGTTTATTAGATAATTTATATAAAGTAAATACATTACAATGTTTTAGTCTTTTATGCTAGATCTAATATTCATTTGTCTCAGTAGTTAAACAATTCATTTTTTGTTTACACAGGAAATTAATATCCAAGTTATAACCATTTTCAGTTCTAGGTGCTCTAAATTTAAACAATTTATCTTTAAAAAATAAGAAGAAATTATTTGAGAATTAAACATAAAATCCATAATTACAGAGTTGATTGATACTTATCAAATTGGGATTTATTCCTTAAACATATAACAATTTGTTGATTGAAATTGATTTTGGATCTCCAACTGATCTAACTCCAATTATCTTTCCTTTATCATTATCTCCAAAGGTAACCAGTCCTCCATCTAATTTTGCTAATTTGTGAAAATTGGAAGAGTCTCCACTCATGTTTCTTTAGGATCAAATTTCCATATATCATACAACATTTTTTATCTTGTGACATTTTTTCTACAAATTATTTAAACAAAATCTTTTTTTGGTACCCATATTTTCTTGGGTCCAGCTGTGTCAGCAAGAAAAAATATGGGTAGCTATATTTTCCTTATTTTTAAAAAATTAGCATTAAATTTTTCATACATTTTTTTGGAAATAAAATCCTTTTTAATTCCATTAATCTTGGTATTTCTTAAACAATAGTCATTATAGTAATGTCCCTTAATTCCACAATAAAAACAAGTAACTCTTAATATTTTATTTTTAGAACTATGTAAAAAGTAATTTTTATATAATTTATATTTTCACCATTGATTCCTATTCCATATTTTTATTTTTTTACATATTTTTTCCCTAGGATCTAATTTAAGGTTTCTTGTCCTTTAGTAAATATGTTTTCAGCACTTTTAAATGACTCTACTTTATCTTGTAATTTTTTTATTCTGTTTTCATGATTTGTACAATTTGAAGTGTATTTGTAAGAAATTTATTTTAATTATTGATTTTATTTTAACATATCATCTTTTTCACTTAAAATAGAAATATAAATATTCTTTAAGGATTTGTTCTTTTTTCTATAGATTCGTATCTTTCTTCAACCATGGAGTAGTAAGTAACTAATTTTCTATTAGAGAAACTTTCAAAATCAGATATAGAAGAATAATAGGATTGTAACTCATCTTCTTCCTAGCCATAAAGCACATATTTTATTTCAAATTTTGTTGTCTCTTTTTATAAATCATATTTAGAAGATATATTAGAGTCTTTAGATACACTCTAAGTAGCTTTCATATCTTTCTTTCCTTTTCACTCATAATTAGTTCTCATCTGATTTTTTGTTTCTTTCTTTTATATCTTTCTTTATTTATTCCTTTAACTGTGGGAAATCAGGTATGATATGTCCCATATATTTACATTCATATCATTATACTTTTTTAGACCCCCTTTCATATTTCTTGAATATTTTCTTGAAGCCTTTATTTTTCTTGTAAAATTTTATGAATCTTCTAGATAATTGATCTAGTTCCATTTTAGAATATAAACACTCTAAATCATTTTATAATTTTTAATATTATTTTGATTTATTTTCATGATTTTGAGAAGTAACTCTGAGGGAATTATTTTCCATTTTTATCGTCATGTGATATTCATATTCAACTTTCATCTATGCTTCATACATCATTAAAGTTACAATTAATTCTTTCATTGTCAAGTATTTGAATAGTGATGATTTTCATGTAACAGAAGATATTCTATTCTATTTAGAGGGTGTTACTATGAGTACCCAGTGCTTGGTCTGATTGTGAAATTGAAGTTCCTAAAGCATTAACACCATTGGATATTTCTATCAATCTTCCATTCATCTCGGTAATGTTTTCACCATCATACATTTTGAAAGTATCAAATTTCAATTTTTTCATGGTGTACCTTAATTTTCTAACATTGTTAGTTCCTTCATAGGAAATATCAATTATTTTCCATATTTCATAAGAAATAGAATAATGAGATACTCAGTTTAATTCATCTAGACCAAGTCCACATATAATAGTATTCATTTCTCTTCAATTGATATCATACTCAGCTTATTTGGTACCATACCATGTTTCTAGTTTCTCAGGGATTGCATATAGAGTGACAATCATCATATATACTTTTAATCCAAGATTTTTCATATAGATAATCATGTGATCCTTCCATAATCCATAATTATCCACATTAAAGTAATGATAATAGACTATTGACATACCTTATTTTAGTTTTTTCATTAAAATATGCCTTTGTATAGACCCTATACTTTGATATCTCTAGATCTTGTCTTATTTTTTCAAAAATAAATCCTTTGATACCAATTGTTTGGTTGAAATAATATAAATATACACAAGAGGGGGGTGAATTGTAACTTTTCAATAATCTTATACAGATTCTGAATTTTATCCTTCTTCTTGATTTATGCATATATGTAGTATTATATTATTTAAGTAAGTCAAACAATAGATAAATGGAGAAGAACAAGAAAATATTTATAGTTGTTTGCGGCACAAAGATCCTCTATTCCTCTTCGATAATACTCTCTCAGTGAGCTTGATGATTTTCAATATATGGGTTCTCTTATCAAAAGACCTTAACAAATGAGTATAAGTAATTGACACCTATAAAATAAGGCTTTTACAAGACCTTATGGTTCTTTTATAAGGAACCAAAAATCCACATCTTAGTCTAAGAAGCTAATATTCCACCATGAATGAGTCTGAGTTGTCGATACTCCAATAAATCAAAAGGGTTTGATTTGATTAAATAAATAGAGTCTTGTTCACAGTTATAGAAACAACTGATAGAAAATGGATCTTCTCCTCCAAAGATAAGTGTATTGAAGAAAGAACAGCTTCGAAGAGATCCTGGTTGAAAATGATATTTAATGAAAATATAAATAAATAAATGGAATAAGTAATAGTTAACCAGTAGTTTTCACAATATAATATTGAATCAAGTATGTATCCAAAGTGTATCTTCTTTAGAATAACATATATGTTCAATCATTTTTTTTGTAGTTTTGTATTCAAACAGATATTTCACCCTCGATACAAAAAATAAAAAATTATCTTTCTACTTATCAAGATAAACTTGGCATGATTTTGGTTGAACAGATCCAATAATATCACCTAAAAAATCATGATTATTTGGATTTGAAATATTCACAGAGAGTTATAACTCTCCTTATAAATAGAAATGATTTAATCTATTGAATAAAAACATTTGAATCATATTTAAAGATATATTAACTTCTAGTGATATCGTTGGAGAAAACATGAATAGAATCTTTAATTTAAAACTACATCATTGAACAGTGAAACGTAGGGTTCCTTCACATGACTTCAAACTCCAAAATTAGGGTTGACAATGAACGGTTGTTCACAAAATTAGATTTTATGAACCATACGTTTATTCCATTAAACTTAATGTTTCTTCCAAACATAGAGTTGATGGTTCATACATTTCTAATAGAGTATGGTATATGATCTATAAGTTTTCTTCTAAACGTAGGGTTTTGAAACCATACATTATGCTTACAAACATAGAGTATTAATAGCGTTTCTAGAATACTTTCAAACACATCCAGAATACTTAATCAAATTTTTTAACAAATAAATAAGATAAAATTATGAAGAAATATATTATTGAAAAATACTTAAAGTAATTTCATCATTAAAATAAACAAGGTTATTTTCAAGCATAAAAATCAATAAGATTCATATGGTATTATTGAGACAATACATGACAAATAGTGCCATCCACATAGTTTGGAAAACTTTGTGGCAAAATCATGTGGTCTTCCACTTTTTATTAAAGAGGATTAAATTTCATATTCCCCCCATTAGGTTCTTAACTCTCAACCCTCTCCTCTCCTCTCCCTCATGTGCATAGAACAAGGAGTATCCCCCCCTCCTCCTTTGATAGCCTTGGTTATGGTAGAAATTTTGATGGTAATTTTATGGTAGATTCAAGGTGAGCCACTCCTTCCCTCATTCTTTCACTTGTGTTCCCCTATAATTTGGGTGACCCAATATAGGGTTTGGTGATGATTCCCGCCAAATTATGCTGGAAATCATATGATATATTAGGTATTTGGCATGGCTTGACTATAGTACATCCTAGAAGGATGTTTACACACCATCATTCATCATTTATATTAAGGTACATGATTATATGTTTTTTTCTTGTTGACTTTGGATTAATTAAATTAAATTGGATATTGAATCAATGTTATATGTTATGGATTTTTTCCAAGGTGGAACCAGGAATACATTGTGGATATTTTATGAGTGGTTTATCATATTTTCAATGCAATGAGGATTATCAATGAGTTTTTAGGAATTATAACTATTTGTTATAAATTTTTAAATTAATTATAGTTATTACAATTAATTGGATTGAATTGAATAATTAATTATTTTTGATGTTAGAGATTAGGATAAAAGCTCAGGTAAATGTTGGAGATTAGATGATCTTGGGTATTGGTGGGTTTTATTTGATGTAAAGGGAGTGGATTCATATGAGGTAATTCATCCCTTAATAATTCCCCTTCAAGAAATGCATTTAGATTATGTATTCATGTGATATGTAGTCTCACCATTGAGGGAGATGGACCCATTTAAATTAAATGAATTATTCAATTAAAATTAGATTCCTATAGATAAAAATCAATATTGTAATGTCCATGATAGACCCTTGAGCTACAGTATGATGCCTCGGTCATTGATGGTCGAGGTCCTGATTATAAATGTATGCCTTTTGATATACAGATCTGGAAGGTTGAGGATTAGATGAACTTAGTGATTTTGGTAGATTAAGATAGGTTCCCTTAGACCCCTTGAGTGGGTATATGTGACAAGTTGAGAATGATTATCCTGAGTAGACCATGATGGAATTTTGAGTTTCCTTGGAGTCATTGGCCTAGTAGATTAGTGAGTAGGGTGATTGTTCCTGTCCCACTAGCATGTGATCACACAAGTGGGTAGCCCTGGGTATATTGATGATGTGATGGTGTGGAAGGGGAGATGGGTTGTATTCCATCTCTATAGAGTGATTTATGTATGGAATGACTGAGGAGGTTAAGTAGGTCATTATATGATTATGTCAAGGTTGAGGGATATTATTCCCTCTATATAACAGTTTTATTCTGGGGAGTTGAGAATAAGATGGGGGGAGCTTGTGTAGGGTTTCTGGGCTATGGGATGACCTTGAGGACCCTTATAGAGTTCCCCAATATCATATTAACTTTGGGAAGGGGTTTTGTTGGGAGGATGGTTTCATTAATATTGGGTGGAACCATAAAACCCAAATCGATGAGGATATCCTAGCATGGTTTTAGTGGCAAGGATGGTTTGTGTTCTTGATAGGCTAACCTAGGATATGTATATTGGTTTTGGTGAGAGTTTCCTACCTATATGGTATGGTGAGAGGTTTTGGGAAGGGATATTCCCTTGGGTGTGGTGCCCAGTGGACCGTGTAGACACACATGAGAGTGGTTGAATCAAATATGGTCACCTTTTACCAAATTTGAAATTTTATTTTAACTTATCCCCTTTTATATTTGAATCCCTAATAATTTTTAAGTACATAAATGAATCTTTTAAGCTTTACCCAACATGCCATAACCACATGCAATGCATAAATATAAATAAGATTTCATCATGTAGTATTTTTATAAATTTTATAATTAATGTGAGAAACCAACTCCTTATCATGTTCCAATAACATTAAGGCATGGATTATCTACTAATATTTGAATCAAAAAATATAGTGGGTGGATAATGATTATCTTGAAATCAAGTTCACACAATATTATACATGTGGGGTTCAATATATTACACAAGTGAACTGGTATTCTCCCACATGTTCTTTATACTCATATACCATGATTTCTTTAATATATTACACCTATTATATTAGAACTTTACTATGCATTGTGTGACACGTAACCAATAATATTTAATATTATTCCTTAATAAGGAGTGTCTTTGACTGCCAGAATATCTTCAATAACTCATGCATGAAACTCAGCCTTTATTTTGTCTATAGCTTCTAGTTCTTTTCAAAATCTGTTATTGGTAACTCATAAATGAATCTTCTTCTACTACTAAACACTATTATCTTTATTATATAATATATATCATAGCACAATAAACCATAGCTTCTGGTACCCAAATTCTTTATGTAACACCCCAAGACTTTACAATATTTTCCTTTTAGAATAAATTTAATTTTTGTTCCTAGATTGCTTTATACGAAACACCAAGATAATCTTATGTTACACGTAACATAAATTTTAGCTTTATCTACATGTAACACCAAATATATATTACATTATACACAAGATTGACTTTCCTCGATGGCTTGTGTAACATGCACAACCGAGTTTTACCGAACAATAATATATTATTAAAAATATTATTATTTAATATAATAATATATAACCTAGCCATTAAATTTATTTTTATGAATATTATTAACTAAATTATAAAAATATATAGTTTAATCCATTGGTTACCTTCTAATTATAAATAAATATAGAAACCAAATGAATATAAAAGGAATGATTTTATAAAAGACTATTTTTATGTGCAAAGGGTGATTTATCTTAATAAGTTAAATTAATTAATATTAGTGAATGATATTAATTAAATTTATATATAATATATTAAATAGAATATTTTTTTAAAAATTATATAATAGGATTTATAGGCATAAGATAAGATCCCGAATTTTACATGTAAAAACCTATATTTTTATAAAGGCAGTTTTATGGCCTTTTAATGGACAACCTATTTTAAAGCTAAATTTTTGAAACTTTTATAAATTTTATATTTCAGAATAAACTTAATTTTTTCAATAAAAATATCAAAATTATATTTGGTAAAAGATAATTTTTTGAGGAATTTTGAAAATAATGAATTTTAATTCAAAACTGATTTTTCATCTTATTTATTTATAAGTTTAAATTATATTTTTATTGGTTTTAAAGTTTAATTAGATCAATTTTATGTCAATTAATTCAATTTAGGTCATTGGAATCAATTTTACTTTGAAATTGGACATAAAAATGTATCCAACTTTTGAATATTTTTACTTTAAAAACCCGCTTTATCGCCCCATCTATGGGATTAAATTTAAATTAATTTCTGCCACTTCTATGATTTTAATTTAGAAAAATTGATTCCATATTTGGAATAAAAATAATTTATAGTTTCTAATATTATAAAAAAAAATTTTGACAAAAAAATATTTGTGGAAGTGGTTAAAATTAGTCATAGTGATTAAGAGAAAAATTAGCATAATAAGGGACTAAACCATAAATATAAGGGCCAAAATGACCTAGAAACTTGTCTATAAGACATTTTATATTCATATATTGACCCTATAATATCTTTTATCTAATTTTTACCATTATTAGATCCAAATTTCATAGTAAAAACATGGTTTTAATTCCCTTTTCAAAAATTTACAAGAATGTCACTCCACCTCCACTATAAAAAGGCACTCACCCATCCCACTTATTCATGCCTCTCAAGACATTTGTATCATCAAAACTCTCCTAAATTAATCTCACAACATCTCTTCCATAAACCTATAAGCCTCACCTTTAGTATAAATCCATCCAAGAAATCCCTTTGGTGAAAACCAAAAGGAGTTACCAAAAGAAGAGGTAACATCCTTCCTCAAGCTCTTTTGTTTTATTTTCATTCTACACCCTATAAAATATTATTATTCCATGATTAAATATTAACATAATTGTAAAAAATATACTGATATGATTTTATTCTAAGTTTCATACCTACACTTACACTCATTTTCATCTAATGGATAATGAACTTATCGTTTATGTGTTTGGCAAACTCCCGCCTCACAAAAAGATATCGTTCATTTTTTCCTTTACCACCTTTCATGGTTGAGAATTATAATAAACATGTTATTTATATATGATATATATGATATTTATAATTTATTTATTTTAGTTAGTAACACATACCTTTAAACACTTCATTTATTGGGAATACGGTAACGTCGTTATGGAAGTGTGGACTATCGCCTCCTCAAAGTGATATGATTTATTCACACATTACATGGAATTTATTAATGATGGTTTTAATTAAAAATATATTACATAAATTAAATATATATTATATTCATGACATAATTAAATTTATGGAAATATAATATATCATTCTCTTTATTACCCTTTTCACACACTAAAAAGTGATAATATCGTTCGTGGATGTGTGGACTACCACCTCCTCAACATGATGTGAATCATTTTAAATCACAATAATTATATATATAAGTATATATAATTATATAAAATGTTATTTATGATATAATTATCATTATAGAAATATATAATGTTGCTTACCTTCTTTCTATAATGATCATTGAAAAATGGGAACATTACTCATGCGTATTTACGACCTACCATCTCCATGATTGTAATGTTGGTTCATTTTTCATAACCATATTTTATAATTTTTTTTTAAAATTATAATTGATTTATAGATATTATAATTATTTCATGATTATTATTCTTGATATGTTTATATAATGACCCTTTTTACCATAGTTGACATACCAAAGTCATTTTTGATACTTGAACCAAATTTGGTTAAAAACAACTGATGTGAACTTAATTGTTTAAGTAGTTGTATGAAACATTATAATAAGTGAATTAAAATTAATAATAAAATTTAAAATTTACTGAATCAATTAAATAATTAACATAATTTATTATTCAGGAATATAATGACACTTGTGACCAGTCAGACTCAAGGTAAGGGTTTTCATCTCAATTTACATTCCATTAAGACTAATTTGTTACTATACACAAATTCACTTTATTTTGGTGTCTATACTACCATTTTCCATTTAATATAATTATTCACTCATAATTTATGGTATTTTATGTTTTACTTTTAATTATATCACCCAAGGGGTTTATCTTGAAAATTTCAAAGTGGTAAAAGTTTCCTTTGCAATCTTACTTTCTTTGGTGATTGTTAACTTCCTCCTGATACAATCACTTTATTGTAATCATTTTTCATTGGATATTTCCTTAAATATCAAAATTATTGGGTGATTGATATTATTATTTTCTAAAATATATATCATATTTACATATGGTTTTCACTTTTATAGATATTTGATTAACTAGGGAATTATTGATAAATTCATATCTTATATTAAATACGGATACATTTTGATAAGGCATATTTTTTTAATTATAATTATTATTAGATATATACAGAATGATTTAGACATGAAATACATGAGTTGGGGATTTTTAATGCAATCCTTATG
Source organism: Viscum album (assembly GCA_963277665.1). Taxonomy (NCBI): domain Eukaryota; kingdom Viridiplantae; phylum Streptophyta; class Magnoliopsida; order Santalales; family Viscaceae; genus Viscum; species Viscum album. The sequence continues at coordinate 1,137,002,081 of OY728129.1, forward strand.
GGTTGGGTATCGGTTAATGTAATCCTATCGATGCATCGGTAGCCTCATGAGACGAATCAGTTGGCCAAACCAAAATAGTTTAAATTATCTTATCTTGATGATAAAGGTATCATGTGTCTCAGAAATTGTGTCCAATAATTGAGAATTTACTTTATTTATAATTCATTTATTATTATTATCCATGATATTATTTGGTTTACATATCTATAAATTCATTTCATTCTTAGTTTATTGATTAAATGGAATGTGTTTTAGTTCCTCACCTTCCCATATTGATTATGCCATGTCTAGTTGTTTTAATGGAATGTGTTATTAGTTATTTACCTTTCCATGTTGATTTAATCTCATAAATTCATTATTTATTCAATGTTAATTTCCCATACCTATCATTTGAGTTCACCCTTATTTTTTTCCCTTTCCCCGGGTCATGAATAAGAAATATTTAAATAAGATTTAAAGGGTGTTGTTTATTTCATTTTATTATGTATCATGTTTTATTTTCAATTTACCAATTTAATATGGGTATCATGTAGGTAATTTTGTTTTACAAAACTACTAAACTAATCGATCATTTAGGACTTGATTCATTTTAATCATGCTAATGTAATAAAATAATGCACTGGCACTGGGCTTCTCGGATTGGGGTGTTAGAATTGGTTTCATAGGAAGTTTAGTAGAAGCCTTAGAAAATATATTTAGAAAACTTGGATTAGGAAACATAAACCTAAGATAGAATTTTAGGGTAAGTATATAATAACATCCTATAATTTTAGTAAGGTAGATATTATGGGGGTTTTAATAAAAAATACATCCTTGTCTGGATACTACAACTGGATGTAGTTCTGGCACAGATGTACCTAGGGGTAAAAACTCCAAAAAGGTGTGTCATGCCTAACTCAATCATAACCTGGTACATGATAATGATCCTTATTACACACCTAGTTTGACACTCCTAGGGTATATACTTAAAATAATTAACATTTCTTTACAAACCATTATGAATGGTTTTAAAGTAAAGATATCACCAAAGAAACCATGTATATGATAATGATATTATATACACATTAATTTTTCAATTTATTTTATTTATTTCACTAGTTTTGGGATTATACATTATGTTACATAATTTTTTGATCAAATATAATAAATTTCATTGTTTAAAAATGGTACCTAAAAGGAAGAATGGTATCAATACTCGTGGAAAATGTAGAGGTTTCCCTAATGAGAAAGCTGATATAACTGGTATTGTAATTCAACAAGTTATGGATATATTTTGGAAGATTAATCAGGTTATGACACATAACCTTTCTTGGATGTAGTAACCAATTCCACAATGATATTCTTTGATATTGGTTCACTTTATGCGATAGAGGCCCCCAAAATTTAATGGGACTATAGAACCAATGGTGGCAGAGCAATGGATTAAGTATTTAGAGAATATATTCATAGAATTGGGATGGGGTGAAAAGTAAAAGTTTACACTTGTAGTGTATTATCTCAATAGTGATGATGAGCAATGGTGTTCTTTAATCCAAAATACTAGGGAGTAAGAAAAAATAGAACTCATGGAATGGATAACTTTTAAGGAGACATTTTTTTATAAATATTTACACATGAGAAAAAACTGAGATGAAGAGAAAGTTCTTTAGTTTAAAGAAAAATGAGGAAGAAAGTGTTGTAGATTATAAAGCTACATTTTCAAGGTTATAAAGTTATTCTCTAAATTTTATATGCAGCATGGATTGACCATTTATTTTAAGGGATTAATCCAAGTATCTGAAGAGTGTCGGTGCCTCAAACCTTTTCTTTATACGATGAAATATTTTTATGTGCTATCAATACATAGAAATAATTCTCAAAGTCTTATGGATTCAAAGGGAAGTAAGATAAGAATGGTATGGAAGATAAAATCACAGAAAAATAAAAGAAAGGAAAGAATGATTTTCTCATATGTGATAATTGTAGAAAGAATCACCCTAGGAAATGCATGAAAGGATTGGGAGTTTATTATAAGTGAGGAGAAAAGGTCCACTGGGAAAAATAATGAAAAGGAAATAATCAAAACACTTCTATTTAGTGTTAAAAATGTAAAGATATGGGTCACTATGCAAAAAAATTCCACAAACATTAAGGGAATGTACCTCATAAGAAGATAAGATATCAGGGTCAAGCATGTGTTATTAACACAACTAAATTGGAATGATTAATGTGCTTCTGCATTTGGATCTAAGAAATATTTTTTAAAAGTATTTTATTGATTATTTTTTCATCATATTAATTATTAAACATATAATGATTGTATTGTAGTAATTTTTCATTAAATATTTTAGATCGTATGTTTAATGGTACCAAGAAAACTTATTTAATATAAAGTAAAACGTTTTGGAAAACACATGGTTTAGGGAAAGGTAACCATTAATATATTCCTAATGTTAAGACAATTATGTTTGGATAAAGAAATTATTGGTTTGGATAACATAAATAAGATAAGTGTTGACTACCATGGAACTAAGTAATGATTTATTTACAAATTGTTTTATAATATCATTGTTTTAGTTTACATCATTTTTTGTATTTAATAAATATATCCAATAATCTCTATTCTATTTAAGGAATAATAATCATGTATATTTTCATTATGGTTTTATGGTAATTCAATTTATTACCATATTCACATGTTTGGTATGTGATGATTAAAAGACACTTCATGTTATTTGATAAGTTCATTTTTTGAAATTCAGTGATCTTCCTTCTAAAGTGTTGGATTATAATCTTTTGGAAAAGTTTTCTATTTATGAAATGTTTTAAGTTGATCTTTGTATGAGGTTTTAGGGGTTAATGTATTACTTATCCATATGATGCATCATGTGCTAAGAAATAAAGTACAAATAGTTCAAGGCACATCCAAAGGATAAGATTCTGTTTATGAAATAGAAACATATATTTACTTATATTCTTATAGAGTGAAATAATTCCTAAACTATAGGAAAAATAGTCTCAAAATAAAAATGTTGTCCTATTATCACAATTTTTTATGATATCAATGACCTTTTTCATAACAGTAGTTTAAGGCTTTGTATCCATAACCTATCAGCTGAACATGTTCTCTATAACTCTCCATCATAACTTGATTGTTAGATTTTTCTTCCTTATCCATGTTTCCATTTTTCACTTATGTTCTCCTACTAGGGAACCTAGTTAAGTGGCCATTGTACTTCTCTTTATCCATTATTAAGAAGATGTGTTATTAACCCTATTCAAGATGTGGGTTTTTTAACAATTGTTTATTTTCAAATATAAATCCCTTGATTACCAAGATCAATTTTGAATTTCAAGGATGCAATTTATTTAAGGTAGGGAGAATGTAACACCCCAGGACTTTACAATATTTTCCTTTTAAAATAAATTTAATTTTTTTCCCTAAATTTCTTTATATGAAACACTAAGTTAAGATTACGTTACACACAACATAAATTTTATATTTCTCTACATGGAACATTGAGTATATCTTGCGTTACACAAAAGACTGACTTTCCTCAATGGTTTTCATAACAAGCAAGACTAAGTTTTACCGAAAAAAAATATATTAATAAAAATATTATTATTTAATATAATAAGATATAACATAGCCATTAAATTGATGGTTATGAATAAGATTAAATAACTTATGAAAGTATATATTTGAACTCATAGGTTACCTATTAATTATAAATTAATATAGAAACCAAATGAATATAAAGGGAATGATTTTATAAATGACCATTTTTATGTGAAAAATGAGATTTATATTAATAAATTAAATTAATTACTATTATTGAATGATATTAATTAAGTTTATATATTATATATTCAAAAAAATATTTTTTACATTCTTCCAATAGGATTTATAGGAATAAGTTAAGAAAAACCCCAAGTTTACACATAAATACCTATATTTTTATAAAGGCTATTGTACCTCCTTTTAATGGTGTGCCTATTTTAAATATGACTTTTGAAACATTTATAAATTTTATATGTAAAAATAAACTTCATTTTTAAAATACAACCATAAAAATTATGTTAGGGTGAATTTTTTTTATTTTTCTATGAAGTTTCATTTTTTGATGAATCGTGAAAAATACTGAATTTTAATTCAAAACTGCTTTTTTATCGAATTTATTTATATGGTTAAATTATATTTTTTATTGTTTATAAATTTTAATAAGATTAATTATATATAAATAAATCATATTTAGTTAATTTTAATAAATTTCACTTTGAAATTGGACATAAAAACTTAGCAAGCTTTTAAATATTGGTACTTTAAAATTTTGCTTTGTCGTCTTATCTATGTGATTAAATTTAAATTAATTTCTACCACTTAAATTGTTAGAATTTTGAAAATTGTATTAAATATTTTGAATCATAATAATTTATAATTTCCAATAATTTAAAATTGTCTTTTTATAAAATATATTAGTGAAAGTGATTAAAATTAATTACAACAATTAAGAGAAAAAAATAGGTTAACAAGGGACTAAACCATAAACTTAAGAGCCAAAATTACTTATAAACTTGTAAAAAAGACATTTTTTGTTCATATATAAACCCTATACTCACTTGGATATAATTTTTATCATTATTGGATCCACTTTTTATAGAAAAATATGGGTGAAATTCCATTTTCAAAAAATTACAAGACTGTCAGTCCTCCTCCACTGTAAAAAGGCACTCACCCCTCCCAATTATTCACACATATAAATCCCTTTTTATTACACAAAATCTGATAAAATAATAATCCAACATCAATCCCCTAAACCTAGAATCCTAACCTTGATCATAAATCCATCCAAGGAATCCTTTTGGTGCAAACCAAAAGGAGTTACCCAAATAAGAGGTAACATCCTTCCTCAAGCTCTTTTGTTTTATTTTCATTCTCCAACCACTAACATATTCTTATTCCATAATTACTTAATAAAATATGTATCCTAAATATAATTATATGTTTTTATTCTAATTTTTATACCTAAACTTACACATATTTCCATCTAATGTTTAAAAAACATATCGTTTATGTGTAGGTGAACTATCGTCATGCAAAACAATGTTGTTCGTTTTTCCTTTACCACCTATCATGGTTAGGAATTACGATGGATGAATTATTTATATATGATATATATATATATGTGATATTTATAATATATTTATTATTCTTTAATTATTTAGTAACACATACCTTTATGCACTCTATTTCATGGGAATACGATAACATCGTTTGTGGAAGTGTGGACTACCGCATCCTCAAAGCGATGTGATTTGTTCACACATTATATTGAATGTATTAATGATGGTTTTAATTAAAAATATGTAAAATAAATGAAATATATATATGTTATATTAATGACATAATTACCTTTTTGGAAATATTATATATTATTTTCTTTATTACCCTTTTCACACACTAAAAAGTGATAATGTCGTTCGTGCACGTGTGGACTACCGCATCCTCAACGTGATATGAATCTTTTTACATCACAAGAATTTTAAATATAAGTATATATAATTAAATAATATGGTATTTATGATATAATTATCATTATTAAAATATATAATTTTACTTACCTTCTTTCTATAATGATCATTGAAAAATGGGAATGTTACCCATGCGTATGTATGACCTATCGTCTCCATGATTGTAACGTTGGTTCATTTTACATAACCATTTTTCATAATTGGTTTTAAAATTATAATTTATGTATAAATATTATAATTATTTCATTATTTTTATTCTGTATATGTTTATATAATGACCTATTTGACTATAGTTGACCTACCAAAGTCGTTATTGACACATGAACTGAATTTGTTCAAAAACACACGATGTAAAATTAATTGTTTAAGTAGTTGTATACAAAATTATAATAAGTCAAGTAAAATTAATAATAAACTTGAAAAATGTTATAAATAAATTAAATAATTAACATAAGTTTATTATTTCAGATTATAAAGACACACATGACAAGTCCGACTCAAGGTAAGGGTTTTTGTCTCAATTTACATTCCATTGAGACTCATTTGTTACTATATACCAATTAAAATTAGTGTGGTGTATATACTGAAATTTTTCCATTTAATATCATTTTTCACTCATACTTCATGGTATTTTATGTTTTACTTTTAATTATCTCACCCAACGGTTTTATCTTGAAATTTTCCAAGTGATAAAAGTTTCCTTTGCAATCTTACTTTCTTCTGTGATTGTTAACTTTATCCTGAGACAACCACTTTATTGTAATAATTTTTATTGGATATTTTCTTAAATATACACATTATTGGGTGATGGATATTATTATTTCCTAAACTATATACCATATTTACATACGGTGTTCACTTTGATAATTATTTGATTAAGTGGGAATTATTGATAAATATGTATCTTATATTCAATACAAATACATTTTGATAAGGAATATTGTTTTTGAATTAAATAAGTTATTCTATATATGAGGAATTATTTTATATTTAATACATGGGTTGGGATTGTTTAATTCAATCCCTATGGGTTGGGGATGGTTAATGAAATCCCATCGATTCATCAGTAGTCTCGTGAGATGAATCAGTTAACCAAACCAGAATAGTTTAAACTATATTATCTTGACGGTAAAGGTATCATATGCCTAAGACATGATATCAAATAATTTAGAATTTTATTTATTTATAATTAATTTATTATTATTATCCATTATATTATTTCATCAATATATCTATGGATGCATTTAATTCTCAGTTTATTAATTAAATGGCATGTGTTTCAGTTTCTCACCTTACCGTATTGATTATGCATTATCTAGTTATTTTAATGGTATGTGTTATAATTTATATACCTTTCCATGTTAATTTAATCTCATAAATTCATTATTTATTCTTCTTTACTTTCTCTTACTGAGTATTTGTTCTCACCCTTATTTTTTTTCTTTCCCCATGTTATGAAAAATAAATATTTGAATAAGCTTTCAAGGATTTCATTCATGTAATTTTATTATGAATAATGTTTTATTTTATATTTCCCAATATAATATGGGTACTATTTATGTAATATGGTTTTCCAATACTTCTAAACTAATTGATCCTTTAGGATTTGATTCCTTATAATCATGAAAGTGTTATAAAATAATGCATCGACTCCGGGCTTCTGGGGTCAGGACGAGACCTCTTTAAGATCTTGGGTTCTCTCAACTAACTTATAAGAATTTTTTATTTATTATTATTAAAAACTTATTAGGTTTTTTAGGATTATCATAGTATTTTTATTCCTCGTTGTAGGTTGGAGAAAATCATCCTTCTTCTTATTTAAGATCTCTTTTTCTCCCAACTTCTCAGTCTATTGAACTCTTCAGTAACGGTGAATCCTTCTTATTTTTATATTTTCTTCTCCTCAATATTTTCATAATATCACATTAATAATAGGTTAAATTAATTACTATTTTCATTTTAATTATCCAAAAATGGAATCTACATTGAAAAATTAGCATTCATCCCTAAATCAATATAAAATAAATCCATTTGTGGATTCCCATAATTTTTCTTGTGGAACTTTTTCAACTCAAATGATATTCCAAAAATACCCTTAATAAATACACATCATATATCAAATAATATTTATCTTTTATTATTATATAGTTTTAAATTTATATTCCTCAAAATATTACACTTTTGAGATCCATACATCAATATCTAAAGTTGTATAAAAATATACATCAGATGTATCTTGTGGTGTAGAACTCATCTTGTAGTGTGAGGGCTTCACATGAAACTAGTAAAAACCTCAGATTGAGTGTTTCTATAAAAAAACAACTCAACACCTTATTTATCTTTCTCAACTACCTCACTCTATAATTTATTTAAGCTCTAATAAATATCTTGATATTTAAATCAATAATGTTTTCATTGTTATTGAAAATTCAATAAATTCATTTCATCGCATTTAATGTTTCAAACATTCTTCATGCTTTAATATTATTCTCCCTTGTATTTAATATCATCAACTCATAATTTTATTATTTACATCACATTTAATTTGTGATGTATGTGTATTGGAAGAATTTATCAAGCATTATTTCATTTAATTATTCAGAATATCATAATTTAGGAAATCTTATTTTTCATGTAGTAGAAACTTAGAATTTTTATTGAGTGAAATATTGTACACCATGGGATATTTTAATTTTCTATAAAACTCTCATAAATTTTCTAATTCAGATATCATACAGGGATTCAAAACTTCGTATGAGGATGAAAATATCTCATGTGTGTAGAATAATTTAATTAGTAAAATCTCATTTGTGTAGCTGAATTGACCTATATTGTGAAAAATATTATACTTTCAGACAAAATGTATCACAGACTTCTCAAATATCATATGAGTTACAACCTACCAAAATTTCATACACCGTATGAATTTTTCCTCTATGAAATTTTGGAACACTAAAATATCATACACGACAATTTTCATAGAAAAATGTCTTATAAGCAGCCTAAAAACCAATGTTATATGATTTTTTATTTTTCAAATTTAAGCATTCAAATCTCATACGGGATTTAAAAAAATAATGTATGGGTGGATTGTGTAGATCAAGTAACTTATGTATAAAATAAAATTTATGCACAGGATAATTCTCTATGTCATTTTTTATATCCTCTACAATGGATAGTATGCAACCTCAAATACCATAGGTACTTATAAAATATCTTCTCTATAGATGAATTATATTATGAACTAGACACATAGGATAATTTCATTTAACATATTTCGTTCTCTAGAATAGGAATTCCATATTCCTTCAAATGAATTATGAGCCTCTTTGAATCAACTATAGACCTTATCAAACGTCTCAAATCACTCTAGAACAACTCCAAATAATTCCAAAAAATATTAGAATAATAAAAAACAATTTTAATCCTATTCCAAATACTTATAGAATATGAAATACTTAACATGGATAATTTCTAGAAAATATTATACCTTATCGGATTCATATCTACTTTATTCTTCACAAACCATTATCTATGAGTGTTTAAATACTTATTACAATATCTGATATATTATACAGTCCATGGATGGATTCTATATCTTCATATATCTCTCCCAAAAAACATTAACTTATTTAAAACTTTCCAAATATAGTTTATACAAGATATTCATATTAATTTTAGTATCTTGACAACTTTTAGTTGTTCAACTTCAGAAGTGACTATTGTAGATAGTGATTCTCTAATATTTGGAACTTATCTTAGACATGATTATCATATCAATAATCCTGTAATGTATTGGTCTAAGAAATATGTCTATCTAGATATTCTAGGGACCTTTATTCTTCCCCTTTACTATGAAAACACAATTATAGAATCTTTATCTCATTAAATTCATAGATACTCACTCCTTCGCCCAAGATATCTCATTTTTATTACTACATTGAAAATTAAACAATAAGCCTAATTGGAAAAATAAAAACAAACACCTTTTGAAATTTCAATCTACCCCTTTGTGTTTGTTTTCAATTCCAAATAAAATTCATGCTTCAATGTAACTCTTTTCCCCCTAATTGAAAATAAATTAAAAGGGAAATATATTCTCCCCATAATTGACATAGTAGGACAGAATCAAAACTTATGCTTCCCTCCCTTGATGACATTGAAAATAGGAGGATATTACCATTTCGTATAAAATATTCTATGTTTAAGAAACTCATATTATTCCCATGTGATACCATACACTAAGAAATAAATTAATTCCATGATAGAATGGAGATTCCATATTATTATTTGAAAAGTGAAATTAACCAAACAATTCTAGGTCTACTTGGTCAATCATGATGTAGAAAAAAATTAGGTTAACTTAGACAATGAGGTTTTCATAATTTCAACACATGTAAAACCACTTCTAAAATTCACTATTTTGTAACTATTTAAATATATTTTTAAAAAGTTTTATAACCTTCAATTTACTTGAACACACACATTAAAATATTTCAAGTGAAATGTATGTTACACAATTTTGTTAGATAATCACTCCCCATTGATAAACATAATTGTATAAGTTAAAATGGTAATGGGATAATTGAAATAATAACTCATCCTTTAAATTTTGATGTGGATGTACAGATTTACAAATTTAGCATAAAATATAAATCTCTATAAGCTTCACACTTTTTTAAATCTCACCCTTAAGAGATGTTTTCCAACCTTCATCACCTTAAATTCTCAGAATTAAAGAACAACCAAACACAATATGGGAATAAGTTGGATCATTTGATTTCTAATCAACTTGATAAATAGATCTAATAAAGATTTATCAAACCTAATAATCCATTCCTTAAAGTTCTAAAGTATCTAGACCACTTCATGCTTACTTCATCCTTTATATTCCAGGTTTGTTCCTATTTTGATAATATGGGATTCCTTCCTTTTTCAGATTATTTCCAAGATAGAGTGAACTTCATTTCCTTAGAAATCAGAGCAATTTTATTTTTTTATGCTTACTCCATCTGCCTATCCTCTTCCAGATGATTATACATTATGATTAATATATCATTAGGATCATGATTATCCTTCCATTTGAGTGTGGGAACTTTTATTGATTCAATGTTTTTAGAACTATAAGTAACTAGTGCTTTCCCTATGTTCCCCATATATCTAGGAAAAATAATCATACATATAACATCCTCATGTCTTTTGTGGTTACACCTTTTTTACACCTCTTCCTCTTTCTTCATGTTACCCTTTTTGGGAAGCCTATCAACCTCTTTATCAGAGATATCCACAACCAAACCAATCTAGTTATCTATTTTATGAATTTATCCCATTTTTTCATATGAATCCCTTATTTCTTAAGTTACATAGTCAACTTGAAATAATCCATGATTTAGCCTCAATTTCCATAATAACTTATTCCCTATAGGCTAAACATCCTAGATAACTTTTTTCACTATCCTTTTGGGTGTACTCTTATTCACTAATTTGGATCCCAAGGAAGAAACATTTTCTTACATAATATACTTCTCATACTATAGTGGTTCTCTATACTCCTCGATATATAAATGATACTTGATAGGGTTTTATTGATATTCATTATAAAAATGAACACAAATGTTTCGCAACTCACAAAACTTCTCAATACACTTAAATCGATTCTCTAGGGAAATATTACTCTTTTCTATATTCTCTTATTCACTCTGGTAGTTTTATTATTTATTTAAACCTTTATCCCCTTTTTTTATGGATTATCTAATTTTCACATACTAACATGTTATTCCAGTAATCAATATCCTTATTCCTAAATCTCCAGTAGTAGAAATATCTTCCAAACAATCTGTTTCTTTTGTAAGAACATGTAATCTATCTAAATTGAGTGCCTTTTTGTAAATTGATTGGAAACCCCAACTTTTGGGCTCCATTTTGGGGAAAACATTTCTTTTACATGCTCACATATTTCCTTGATATATTGATGAATTTACAATATTTTTTTCTCTTATTCATTTTTATAGAATTTGAATCTAAATCTGTACATTTAATAGAAAAAAAATTAATGCATAAACATTTTTCAAGGTTGTGGGATACCATCTTCCATGAGATGGAGGAATATTCTTCTCTCGTAGATATGAATCTATTATTTCCATTATTTAGAGTCTTACATGAATATATAACCTCATATAAAGTGTTTTTGGAATTATTTATTTTCTCTGTTGTTTGGGAATACTTAGCTTTTGTAGAATCTAAATTTCTCAGTTTTATTTCTTGCTCCAAACACTTAAAACTATGATTATTCTTTTAATCTATAACTAAATCTAGTATTTATTCCCATTAATCCTTTATCTTTTTAATTTTTTTCCTCGTGAGTTTTCCTTTTCTCAGCTATAGAATTTTCTACCTCTTTCACTCTTGTTTCTTTACTTTAAGCTGGGTAGTCTTGATATCCATGGAGACTATAAAATTTATCCAATGCATGTAATAACCCATTAAAAACCTTCATAAATACTTATTTCTCACAAATAACTCTTTGAAATTATTAATAAACTAAAAACCCTTTTCATTTCAAAGTGTGGCATATTCCCCTTAGTTATAATAAGCTTTGTGAGAGTGTTGTACGAACTCATTTTATTTTCCAATGCCTCTTCCATTTCATCAGCCTCTTTATCTAGCTATGACTTCTCATTATTATGTACCTTGATTAATTTTAATATATATGTCACCACCTCAATAGGTGAATTATTCATATATTCCTTGACCTCAAGATAAATGTATTTAGCAGATTCAATAGATACACTCTCATAGCTTGAAATTTATTAAATATAGGTTTAATGATCAATATATTTAACTATTAAACCCTATCCATTATAATTAACATTATCTAATGGTGTTTCCTCTACATTTTTTAATATATTTCTTTAATTCCCTAACTTTTTATTCTACCTATTTCTCAAATTCATTACTGGGACCTCCAAATCTATTTTTATGGGGATAAAAGTTTATTCTTATATCTGAGACGCTTATTCAAACATCTAAAATCTATAATTCATTTATATAAAAAAAACTACAGGGAGAAATTTTTTAATTCTAATCAGAGTGACCCTTTTCCTTGATACAAATTATGATAATCTAAAAGATCCAGTAAAAGGGAAACTAGGCTCTGATACGAATTATTATTCCCATTAGACCGTACAAAAACACCTAAGAGGGGGGTGAACCTAGTGTGGATAACTTTTTACCAAATTAATAGTCTTATTTTAACTTATCCCCTTTAGTATTTAAACCATGTTAACTATTGGGTTGTAAATAAATATTTTAATCTTTACCCAACATACCACAACTATATGTAATGAATAACTGTAAACAATATAAAAACACATAGTATTTTTAAAAGTTTTGGCCATGATGTGGGAAACATACTCCTTGATGTGTTTAACTCCCATTGAGAATGGATTCTCTACTAATATTAAAATCATCAAATACAATGGGTGGATAGGAATTATCCTGAAAGTAATTTTACAAAATATAACACATGTGTGGTATAATATATTACACAAGTTAATTGGACTTCTCTTATATGCTCTCTATACTCATACCCAATGATTTCTTCAAAAGATTACACCTATTGAAGTAGATATCCACTATATACTGGGTGAAACTGAACCAACAATATCATATCTAATTTCTCAATAAGGAGTGCATTATACTTCTAGAGTATCTTTGAGAACCCATGAACATAACTCAGCCTTTATCTTATCCACAGATTTCAATTCTTTACAGGATATGTCGGTTACTCAAAACTAAATATTATTCTTCTAATTAACACTCTAATATTTGGTATACAAGATATATCACAGTACATTAAACCATGGATTTAGGTACTAACTCAGATGATTTGTCTCTCAGCCTACTTGTTTTCACCTTCCTTGGGAGCTCAGGTTCTCTCAGTCAACTTATAACCTTATTCTTATTTTTTCTTCTTCAAAACCTAGTAGGTTCCATAGGATCAACACATGATTATTCTTCCTCAATACAGGTTATAGAATATTCTCATTCTTCTAATTTAATATCTATTATTCACTTGGATTATTAGTTTATTATATTCTTTAATAGCAACAAATACTTCTTCCATTTCTATTTTCTTTATCAGGATATTCACATCATCTCACATACACGAGTAGATAAATTAATTAATCCTTTCATTTTCAATATCCACAAATGGAATTAAAGTTGTAAAATTAGTTTTTGGACCAAAATAAAAATAAAATAATGGCCATTTTTTTATTCCCATGATTTTCCTCATACTAATTTCCCAGCTCAAAGGATATTCTAGAATTACCCTTAATAAATACACCTCATATAACCAATAAATATTTTTTTATTATATAGGTTCAGCTTCATATTCCTCAAAATTTACCACTATTGAAATCTAAACTTCAATATATATAGCTATATAAAAATATAGAGTTCAAATTTCTTGGTCATGGAACTCATCTTGTAGTGTGAGAGCTTCACATGAAACCAGTACAAACCTCTACTTAAGTTTTTCAATACAAATAAATAGAAACTTAATATCGTATTCCTCTTTCTCAACCATATAAATTTAAAAATGATTTAGGATCTAATAAATATCTTGATCTTTGACTCAACAATTTCTGAATTATTCTTGAAAATTCAATAAATTCATTTCAGCACATTTGATGTTGCATACATTTGATCTTGTTCTCCCTTGGATCAAAAATCATAAAATCCTAATTTTTTTCCTTATATCACATTTAATTTATGGTATTTTTATCTTTGAATAATTTATCAATCATTATATCATTAAATTATTTAGAATCTCATAATTCTGGAAATCTTATTTTTCATATAGTAGGATCCTAGAATTTTTCTTAATTCATATATCATACACTAAAGGATATTTTATTTTATTTCAGTACTCTTAGAGATTATATAATTCAAATACCATATGTGATCTAAAAACTTCATATGAGGCTATAAATATAATACACATATAGGATAATTTACTTATTCAATTCTCATCCATGTATTTAAATTGACCTATATGGTGATAAATCTCATCCAGCCAAACAAAATGTCTTATGATCATCTCAAATCTTATACAAGATCCTCGAATTAGTTATGGTCTTCCAAAATTTCATACACCATATTAATTTTCCATTTGTGAAATTTTAGCACACTCAAATATAGTACATGGAACTTTGGGTAGATAAAATGCCGTACAAGAAGTCTAAATCACAAATTCCATATGAATTTTTCATTTATCAAATTTCAAACTTAAAATTTCATATGGATGTCACCAAAATATCATATTGGTATCACATATAGCTCAAGTAAATTATTTATAGGATAATTACCTTTGTTGTTTTTTATCTCCTCTATGCTAGATAACTTGAAAAGTCAAATATTATATGCATTTATAAATTATCTTCCACATAGATGAATTATACTATGCACTAGCCACATAAGATAATTTCCTTTGACATATTTCACACTCTATTATAGGAATTTTAGATTCCTTCAAATGCATTTTGAGCTTCTTTAGATCAACTTAGAACCATCTCAAACATCTCAAATCACTTCATAACATCCCCAAATAATTCCAAAAAAATATTAGAATAATTTGAAACACTTTTAATATTATTTTAAATACTTTAATCATATAAAATACTCAATATAAATCATTTCTAAGAACTCATATACCTTCCCATATTTATATTTAATTCAACCATCATGTGCCATCATCCATGAGTATTTAAATACTTAGCATAATAGATAATATATTACACACTCCAATGATAGATTCTCTTACTTTAGTTACCTCTCCCAAAAACCATTCATTTATTTAAAACTTATTAAATATAGTTTATAAAAGTTTTCTAGATTAGGTTTTGCAGCCAACCATCTCTCAACTGGTCAACTTTGGAACTAACTATTATGTACAGTGCTTCTCCAATCTTTGTAATTTGTCTTATATGTGATTACTAGCTCAATAATTGTCTGATGTATTGGTCTAAGGAATCTATTGATACTGTTATTCCAAGGAACTTTATTCTTACCCTTTTATATACAACTAAAATGGTTGAAACTTTATCTCATTGCATGGTTGGATACTCACTCCTTCACGTAAGACATTTCCTTTTTATTATTAAATTGACAAGCAAACAATAAGGCTAATCAACAGTGAATAAATTCAGACACCTTTTGGCACTTCATCGGGTATATGTGATATATATAAGATTCTGGTGCGGGATACCCTAGGTGCATGTTGTACCTGATTCCATGATGAGTTGTGGATCTCAGTTATATGTGTTATATTTTTATGTATGCATGATTGGTGAATGATTTTCCAATAGATAAGGGCGGGACATGACCCTTGGGTAACAAAGGCATGATACTTGGTTCTGAGTAAGGGATGCGACCCCCTTGGGTAGATAATGGCCATATGGTTCTAGGGGGGATACCCCCTGGGTAGATATTTGCATGGATCTAGGGTACGAAATAGATACATTTGGGTGGGATTATGGTTTCCAGTGAGCTATGACCCTAAGTAGATGATGGTTTTGGGGATGGTTATATTTCACCCAGGTGGATTTCTATGTTTTGAGGATGGGTATTTTTCACCTTGGTGGTTGATATGATTAGATACACTTTGACACTATTTGATGTAGGTATAATCGATCTTGGGTGTCATTTTAGAACTCAAGTATTCATAGTGATGATTTACTTATGCTTTTTTCAGTTATATTTACTTTCATGATAATATCATATGTGTATACACTTTATTTGATGGTTATATATAGGATCCTATTAGTGGTTCCCTACTAAGTTATACTCACACCATGCTCAAGCATCCATGGAATGTGGGTACCTGAGTAAACCTCACTAATCAGAAGTTCAAGTCAGGAAGATTCTTAGAGTTTCATGGAAGAGCAGGATAGCTCAGATAGATTCTGGTTTTTTAGGATGAGGTTAGGTTCGGGGATGGAAGTAGAGCATCGGTGTATTTTTTCATTTATTTATCTTATATCTGTAATCACCTTAGTGGGAGATCGGTTTTTTTATGATGTAATAACCATGATCCTTTATAACTACTTACTTTTGCATTTACATTTGATACAATATATTATGTTTTATTTATTTTTAATAATTTAATTATTTTTTATTATGAATGATGTTTGAATATATTGTTTTTATTTACACTCTAATATGGGGTTATATTCACTCCATGATAATACCCTAGACCCTTTATTTTAGTCAGCATCCTCTAGAATATGGGGAGGTATGCCTGAGGTCATATGGTGACATAGATCAGGACACCACTTAGTGGTATTTGGCCAATAGAATGATACAATATGGAAATTCCAGTCATAGATAATTTTAATAATTTTTTTCTTATGGTCATTTATAAGGTATGAGGTTTGAGTTTGATTTAATTAATAATAAGGTAATGGAGGATATGTATAGCACCCTCGATTTGAGGTATTCCCTATTTTATAATGTTTTTTAATAAATGGAATTAATGGGTTATATCACTAGAAGTTTTTAGAGGTGGAAGTAGAACTAGATTTGGAATCTAGTTATAGGATTAGGTTCACAATGTGAAAGAAAAATCACAGTTTTAATGGTTTCTAGGAATATTTAATGAAAATATAATTTGAATTCATTAATGGTGTGAGATATTATTCATAGTGTTAATGGGTTTCAGGATTTTTAAGATTGAGGTTCCTTTTTATTTATCTGGATATCTTAAAGTTTCATGGCATGAACTCTTATGTCATTCCATGAATGATGTTAGTTATAACTAGTTTACAAATTACAATTCCCTTGAAGTTATCATTAATTATCATTTTCCCCCTAGTTTTATAGGTAATCCATAGGTGATTTTAGGAGTAATTTCATACTTTCCCTTCACATGTATCATCCTGTCCTAGATTCCACTTCAAGGTTCCCTGAGACTATGGCCATAATACCTTAAGAGAATCTCCTTGAATTCTAGAGGCTACCAACAACCATCGATGTCCTTGGGAGTGTCTGTGGGGAGACTATACCCTCATTGATCAAAGTGATCATAGATGAACAAAAATAATAAGAAAATAGAAACAACAGGAAGCAATAATAATAAACACACAGTAGTAGAACTTTAATAATAAAACATTCAAGATAAATAAACAATAAGAAGAAGCTAAATAATAACCTGTTACAATTAATTATGGTTCTATGTCATGTATCTATAAAAAATGAACTTACTATGGGAATGGAATACAAGCATATAAAACATACTGAAAAATATATAAAATGGAAAAAAAACTATTGTGACCACCATATCAAGCATAGTCTTGATAAGCATAGTCTTGATCCTCTACTCTCAACTTCATCCTATAAAAGTGAGTCAATCAAGCATTGGAAGTTGACTACTTCCCTTTGTCTAAACCTTCAACCATAAAGTCTACTTGGGTACCAATGGAACCCGAGCAGGGTGTGAGATACAATCTCAGTAGTCTGGCACCCATGGTGTCTAGGCCATTCTATTTTGTGTGATATAAAATGATCAGTGTGACATAAGAATTAAATCCAAAACTAGAATGAATAAATAACTACATTGGACCGAGTTCCACTTGGACACCCATCCCATTTACCTACTTCGGCCTAAGATGGTGAGTCTGAACCAAAGGATCATGCAATAGGTAAAATGGGTGAGATAATTTTTAAATAAAAGGATAGTACCCAAGCTTGTGATTAAGACTCGATGATTCGTCGCTACATTTTCTAAAACTAAGGAATCAATTCTCATTTGAAAACATTCATTTCCCTTTTTAATTCAATTTGAAAACCACTTTATAAAACATAGTGAGACACCCTAAGCCTATCCATAACAACCCAAAGAGACTTTCCAGGTATCGCTCAAGGGGACATCATAAGAAAAATGCCAATGAATCTTTCCATGGTGACCCAAGGATGAAGTCCCATGTATCACTCTAATCATGGTGATAAAAATTCAAGTACTAACCTCTGAGTCCATACCCGACATCACACGTAGGGGCCCGAGTCTCTCTTGAGTCATGGTACAACCATTTTCCTTTGATCCCATCCAAGGGGTCTCTCCTAGGGAATTGGTGTTACTTATCTAGAGGTAAAAATAGATAACACTCGACGATCTTGTCCTAGGCATAGTTGGTGTCACCACTGGCATTTTTACAAATCATTAACAATTATAAAAGAAAGGAAAAAAAAATCCATCCAAGGGGTCCATAAATTGGAACCCCTTGTACCACCCTTAGCACTATGGTGAAGCAATTGAATAATAAAATCATATTTATAACATCTATAGCAAAGGGTCATATCATTAATTCAAGAATTTTAATAACATAAGGCTTAAAGGTCAAGGAAAAATCATATCAATCTCATTTAAGTCACATGTCTCGTGTCAAAGAACTTGGGAAATTCAATTATCCCAACCATTTATAAGTGGCATGGGGGAAACGGTTTTTCACTAGGTTCAACACCCTAAACAATATAATTAACATCTCAAGGCATTAGTTATATGAAAACACATCTTAAGGGGGGTGTAAACCATTTTATAACAAAGGGTAAACGACCACTAATGTGGATATCACCCATTGGGGTGACTTTAATCAAGTTTATCAACCCAAGTGGTTGATTTTACACTACCTCAGGTCATAACTAGCATGATTAAACCCTCAATTAAATTTAAGTAAACATTTAGAGGTGAAACTGAAAAGGTTCATCTTGGGGAATGATGGATCAATTTATATAACATAATGAAATGAAGGGAAATATCCTAGGCCACCTATATTAGCCTCATAGATCTTCCCTCGTCCAGCGTTAACCTTTTATTTGATCTAGGTTGGAAGAAATCGATGAAACCATCAAATTACCTGAAAATGGGGAAAATGTGATTGCACCCAAATAGCACAATAAATGGAATAAAGAACTTGAAATAGATTAGAGAGGATCAAATATTTTTCCTCTATCTTTCTATTGGATCTAGAGGTGAGTGAATTAGATGATGAATGAGGGTGGTAGCTTGATCCCTATCTCTTGGAGGATGAGAGCTCATGCACATGGGATGAGGAGAAAATCACTGAAAATGAAGTGGGGGAGGAATAAAATAGGATTAAAGTCATTAAATGAGGGGTAAAAGTAAATTCTACCATATTTATAACTACGCATAGTTTGGCCACACAGTTTTTCAAACTGTGCAAAAATGTACACCATTAACTGCTTTGAAGGGGAATATCACATGGTTATGTGCATGGTTTATCTAACAGTGTGAAAATTGTGAGAAAACCACTTTCCAAAAAAATTCGATGGGTTGCAAAGCCATGCGCCCTGGGTCACATGGTTGTAGAAAAACTGTGTGGCCCCCAGGTTCCTATTGTCTGCAATCGCATGGTTTAGGAAACTATGCGGGCTAGGCTGCACGATTTCTCTTAATTGTGTGGTCCAGTATTTTCTCCCTATTTTGGGGATCTAGGATTTGAATGATCCCCAAATGAACCCATTACCTCCTTAACTTGATTAGGCATCATATTTAGGGTTTTTTGAAGGAATTAGAACCAAAAATTAAATGGTATGTACCTTAGGAAAATTTGAGATGTTATAACCTCCTCTTCTTAAGACAACTTATCCTCGAGTTTCCCTTCTGAGGGTGGTAGAATATTTTTTGAGAATATTTATTTCCACTGCGTATGTATATAGGGCTCCTTCTCCCAAGTCTTATCATGTACGCATATGTCATTCCATAACACCTAAACCAGATGAATTGACCTACCTTAGAGATCCTTCATTCTTTGATCGATGATACATATCAGATGATCCTTGAAGGACACATCCACATCCATCCCAATATCCTCAAATTCAAAAGAATGAGAAGATTCTAAATGATACTTCCAAATTTGTGATATATGGAAACTTTTGTGCATGGAATGGTACCTCTAAGGTAACTACAACCAATAGTCTATCAGCCCAACTCTCTCCACTATCTCGAAAGGCCCAAAATATTTAGGTGAAAATTTTCCTTGTCTCTTAATTATTCTATGACCCATTCTAGGTGATACATGTAGAAATACCCGATGTCCCCCCTTAAACTCAAGAGGTCTATAGTGATGATTGGTGTATGACTTCTGCCAAGACTGAGTTGTATCCATACACTTCTGAATCATCTTGAACTACTCTGAAGTCTCCTAAATTAGATGAAGACCTAGTAGATATGCCTCACTTTCCTCAATCCATCATAGAGGTGAACAGTATTGTCTACCATAGAGAGCCTCTTAAGGATCCATAAGAATAATTTCCTAAAATATATTTTTGTAGGAAAACTCAACTAGAGGTATATGATTCTCCCATAAACCTCCAAAATCAAGGATACAAGCTCGTAGCATATCCTCTAACACCTAAATTGTCCTCTCTGACAGCCTGTTGGTTTGAGGGTGATATGCAGTGCTCAAAATCACCTATGAACCCAATGCCTTTTCAACCTTTACTAGAACCATGAAGTAAAACTAGTTTCTCATTCCAAAATGATAGAATAGGGAACACCATGAATTTTCACTATCTATTAAATGTAAATCCTTCTTAATTCATCAACATAGAAGGTCTCCCAAATCAGTAGGAAGTGTGTGGCCTTGGTAAGCCTATCAATGATCACCCATACTACATCACTACCTCAAGGGTATCTTGGAAATACTATCACAAAATCCATGGTGATTTCATTCCTTTTCCACTCATGAATAAGGAGATTCTATAGAAGTCTCAAAGTTCATTGGTGTTATGACTTCACCTAATGATAGGTGGACCACCGAGAGGTAAAGCCTGTTATTATCCTCTTCATACATAGCCACCAATACTTTTGATGTATATCTTTATAAATCTTGGTAATACTAGGATGAACTACCCATATAGAGGCATGATATTCTCACATTATCTCTTCTCAAATATCTAAAGGTACCCATACATTCCCACAGAAGATTAAAGTCTCACTACCATCAACAACCTAACTAGGAGGTGGGTTGTCTCTTGTGATGATCTCTTTCAAAATGAGGCCTTTAGAATCAGATAATTACCTCATATAAAACCATTCCATAAGGGAGGATGTCACTATCAGAGCTGCTAGAACTGGCTGCCCATGATTTTTATGAACCTCTAGATGTATCTCAGAAAACAGAGTCATCAACTGCCACTCACTATTGGCCTCCTTGATGGCCTGCATCTAATTATTCCAGCTCAAAGTATCATATACGACATTACCCTTTCCAGGTGTATAAGAAATCTCAAAGTTGAATGATTCTAGGTATTTCACCCACATTCTCTACCTCAAATTCAAGTCTTTCTGAGTAGAGATGTATTTGATACTTTTATAATTTGTGTAAACAACTAATCTCCCACCCAATAGATAGTGTCTCCAACTACATAGAGCATGAAACATGGATTCTAGATCTAGTTCATGTATAGGGTAATTCCACTTATGAGGCCTTATTTAGAGGGAACCATATTCCATGACTCAATCATCTTGCTTCAGAACTACACCCAATCTAATTCTTAAATCATCACAATAGACTATATAAATTATTATTATCTTAAGAAGAATCGGGATCCGTGATGAAGTGAGTCTTACCTTTAACTCTTGAAAATATATCTAACAAGCCTCATTCCAGTAAAATTTTACACCCTTCTTGGTCAAGCCCATAAGTGGCACTGCCAGGTGAGAGAAGTCCTAGATGAATCACCTATAATAGCCAAATAGCCCTAAGAAACTATGTATATCAAATACATTCTTAGCATGTTCCCAGGAAACCACGGTGCTCACCTTCTCTAGATCAATTGATACACTTACAACATAGATGATATGACCAAATAAGTTATACTTATTGATACAAAAGTAGAATTTACTGAGCTTCACATATGTCTAGTTCTCTCTCAGTGTACTCAGTATAATCTCATGATGACTGGCATGGTCATGTATGGTGCGCGAGTACACTGAGATTCCATCGATGAAGATTACCCCAAAGGAATAAAGGTACAGGTTGAAAACCCTATTCATTATATCCATGAAGACTGTTGGTGAATTTTTCATACCAAACGGCATGACCAGATACTCATACAGATCGTACCTTCTCCAGAACACTATATGTGGTATGTTTGATGGCCTCACTCGAACCTGAAGGTATCCTGACCTCAAATCAATCTTATAGGAAATAGTTTCTCCTCATATTTGGTTGAATAGGTCATCTATACAGGGAACTGGATACTGGTTCTTCACAATAATCTAGTTCAAACGGTGATAGTTCACGCACAATATAAGGGTTACATTCACATTCTTGGAGAAAAGGACTGGTAAACCCCATAGTAATGTGTTGGGTCAGATAAAAACCTTAGCCTCTAAATCTTTAAGTTGCTTATTATGTTCTTGGATCTCTATAGGTTTCATCCTATAAGGAGTAATGGACACTGGTGTCGCACCTAGTACTAAATCTATGGTGAACTCAACCTATCTCTAAATAGGTAATCCGAATAAATTATCTGGGAATATGGACTTGAAATGATCCAAAATAGGAGGAAAATCCAAGAGCTACATTCCTTGATCACTCATAAATAGACTTTACATCTAGGTTTTTACTCTACCTAGAAAAGTATGCTTGAGTCCTACTCGACTTTATTAGAGATCCAATTCACCCTTATAGATATGAATGTTTCCCTCTGGTGATTTTAATGGAACCTGGTGGCGATAGAAATCTAATTGGGAATGATAAGGCACAATCCATTCTATACTGAGAATGATGTCGAAACTGGTCATGTAGAAGACAAAGAAACTCCATAGAAAACAGTACCCATCTATTTCAAGGGGGACTTGTTGCACTAGCGTATACCATATTATCTATCTCCTAATGATGTGTCAGGTTTTGTAACTCCACTAGAGTATTCTAACATTAGACCCCAACTTACCATAGTCACATCAGATAGAAAGAGTTTGATTCACCTATATCAAATAAGTAAGATACTAGAGTAGAGGATACTAGGATAGTATATCTCACTATAGATGGCCCTAAACTCTACTCCTCTGGAATAGGGTACACGACATAAATATGGGATAAACCATGGCTTTGAGATGCTACCATAATATCTTGTGAAGTCCCACTCTGCTGACGATGGAACTCTAAAGCCTGATTACCTCATCCACGACCACCTACTTGGCATGAAAGGCCTATTGAAGACCATATTCCTAGCTATTGAGGTTATACTAACCCTACACCTGAGAGTGGTGCTGGCATATAACCTTGTTCACTTGTAACGGGAGCAAAGGACTAGAAGAAACGTTGGAGGTGACTCATCCTTCCACAATCCTGACACTCGATAGGATTACTCATACACTAGGGATTTTATGGTTTGGCCTACCACACTAGTGACACACAACAAAGTTATCAGTGCACTCCATATAGCTGGTACTTCCCCTATGTGTACC
The DNA here is from genome assembly GCA_963277665.1 of Viscum album. Taxonomy (NCBI): domain Eukaryota; kingdom Viridiplantae; phylum Streptophyta; class Magnoliopsida; order Santalales; family Viscaceae; genus Viscum; species Viscum album. The sequence goes on from OY728129.1 coordinate 1,137,026,088, forward strand.
CTCGAAGCATCGCTTCTTTCCACTGGATAAATGACTACTCTACTTAGAAGATGAACTACCTTGTTTCACATCACCTAACTCCCTCAGGTTTCACTTGGTGATGAGGACCTAGTTCATGATATCTGAAATGGTTTTCATATATACGATGTTCACTTATGAGTGGATTTCATAAGAAATACCATCATCAAATCTCCTCATGGTAGTCATCTCATCACCGGTCAAGGTCGGTGAAAAATGCTGCAATTCGGTGAACCGATCTGAGTATTCCATCACTGACATGTCACCTTTATCAATGTGCATAAATTCTCAAATGTGATCTATTATCAAGGTATGATGGAATAAATATTTGAATAAGGCTATCTAGAAGTCTGCCCAGATCATACCCTTATGTCGAACAGTCTGAGTCAGAATGTCCCACCATCGCTTGGCAGAGTCACGTAGCATGTTGGTTGCAATCTTGACCCTCCGCTCTATAGGAATCTAGATATTCTCAAAGATAGAATCCATAGCCTCCATCCATGACTCAGAATCCTAAGGTATTCCATCCCCCAAGAAGGTGGGAGGATGCTGCTATTGAAACTTATAGGTCCGCTCAGCCATGGTAGGGGTAGGTTGAGGTGTACCCTGAACTGATTGTATAAAGTGAAGGAAGTTTTCCTAGAACTGGACATCAAAACCTAGTGGAATATCTATAAGATATGCCTCAAGAGGAATTACATAAGGTATCATGGGTGTATTAGGGCCTACCACCTCCAGAGTATGCTCATATCCACTCTCCTAGTGTATGGCATGAGGTCATCACAGTGGCAGAGCTCTACAATTCCAAGTGCATGCCTCAGATAGAATTTATAATAGATAGGGAAATCCATAAGAAAGGACAGTCATAGGGTTATCCTATTAACGAAACACACCCCTATACTTACTCCTGGAGATATGTATGGGTGATAAGTATGAGAAATAGAAGTAATCATAGGGGACACAACCTGCAACTCACCACTAAGGTCAGGTCAGGCTATGGTCTCATGTTCCTCATACACAAGGATATATTTCATTTTAAAGGTTTTACTCATTTATCTCATTTAGATTCATTCTTATTTTATTGATTGTTATCATCAATGTCTAGTTAATTGTGTCAGTAATTCCAATTCATAAGGGCCATTACACCTTATAAATTGAAATTATCACGTCAACTAACTACATCCTTGCCTTTACACCAGACAACAGGTGTAACAAGACATGGTTGTGGTTTGATTAGATGGACTATTATTGGAACTCTCCAATCAAACCAACCAATGTGGTGTTATTGGTTAATTAAACTAATTGCTCCATAATAAATAATAAAATCACTCTGTAAGGAAAAACTAACAAGGTGTGTATAATAATCACAAGAAAAATCAGAAATGCACATAGGAATGTATATATGGTATGTAATAATTCATGTAATTTTAGATCCTATGGTTCCTAATATAATGCATGATTATAACATTCCCTTATATCATTTAGATAAGGCTAAACAACCCATTTCAATAAAATCAATATTAATAATATCACAAAACAAGTATATCGCCCAAAGGTGAAATCTAATGAAACTACAGCACCGCGAGCAATAATAGTAATTTCCCATTCCAGGAAATTTGGGTTTCCCCTGTATATGGGGTAGCTACTCCCAAGAATAGGCATGTGACCAAATTAAAATATTCTAGTCTCTTGTCTAACACAAATAGTAAGAAAAGGGAAATTACCTCTGATACCACTTTACAACATCCCACCCCGGATTCCACTTCAAAGTGCCCCAAGACGGTGGTCAGAAGACCTCAATAAAATATCCTCAAATGCCAGAGACTACCGACTAGTAGCGAGGAAATTGGGAGTGCCCATGGGGAGACTATTCCCTCATTGATTAGAGTAAGCACAATAGTACAAATAGAATAAAAAAGAGAAGTAGTAGGAAGTATTAATAATCAATAGATAGAAGAAAAACTATAATAATAAAACATGAAAGATAAATAAACAATAAGCATAAGATAAATAATAACTATGTACAAGTAATGATGGCTCTATTTCATGTGGCTATACAAAAATTAATGTACTAGGGGTAGAGAGTAAAATCATATACATCATGCTAACAAAATATACAAAAGGTAAAAAAACTATTATAACAAGCATCTCAATCATAGGTTTGGTCCTCTTATCCCAACTTCATCCTAGTAAAGTTATTCAATCAAGCATTGGAAGCTGGTTGCTTCTCTTTATCTAAACCTACAACCATAAAGTATACTCGGGTACTAATGCCACCTGAGTTGGGTGTGAGATACAATCTTAGTAGCCCAGTACCCATGGTGTCTACGGCATTCCATTTTGTGTGATATAAAATGATTATTGTTCTATAATAAGTGAATGAAAAACTAAAATGAATAAATAAATACATTGGATTGAGTTCTACTTAGACACCCATCTAGTTTACCTACTTTGGCCTAAGCTGATGAGTCTGAACCAAAGGATCTTACAATTGGTAAAATTATTGATATAATTTGTGAGGAGGACTATCTTGAATATTGTTATTGGGATTTTAGAACATATCCATACATTTTCTAAAACCAAGGAATCAATTCTCATTTGAAATTATTCATTTTAATTTTTAATTCAATTTGAAAATCACTTTATAAAACATAGTGAGACACCCTGATCCCATCCATGACAATCCAAATATATTTTCCATGTATCACTCAAGGGGAAATTATAAGACCAATGTCAAGGATTCCATCTATGGTGACTTAAGGATGAAGTCCCATGTGTCACTCCAATCATGGTGATGAAAATTCAAGTACTAACCTTTGATTTTGTACCTATTATCGCATGTAGGTGCACGAGTCTCTCTCGAGGCAAGGTACAACCATCGTGACTTTGAGATCGTACAAGGGGTATCCTCATGGGAACCAGTGTCACTCTTCTAGAGGTAAAAATAGATAATTCTCAGTGAGTGTATCCCAGGAATAGATGGTTTTTCCCTCAACATGTTTAAAAAGAATTAACAATTCTAGCAGAAAGTCATGAGATTCCATACAATGGGTCCTTAAATTAGAACCCCTTGTATCACCCTTGACACTATAGTAAAGCAACTAAACAAGAAATACATATTTATAACATTTCTATCAAATTATCATCTCATTGATTAAATAATTTTTATTATATAAGGATCAAAGGTCAAGGAAAAACCATATCAATCTAATTTAAGTCACATGGCTCAATTCATAAGCAGTTTTCCAATTCAATTTGACCATCCATTTATAAGTGGCATGGTCGTAAGGTTTTTTCACTAGGTTCAACACCCTAAACAATTAAATTAAAATCTCAAGGAATTGGTTATATGAAAACACACCTCAAGGGGGTGTAAAACATTTTAGAACAAAGGGGAAAAGGCCTCTAATATGGATCTCACTGATTTGGGTGACACTAATCAAGGAGATCAACCCAAGGGGTTTATTTTATGCTACCCCAAGTCATGACTAGAATAGTTAAACACTCAATTAAATTTAAGTAAACATTTAGCGGTGAAACTTGAGGGTCTATCTCACAGCATGATGGATCAATTTATAGAATGTAACAAAATAAAGGGAAATAGTATAGGACATCTACTTTAGCCTCATAGAGCTTCCCTCATCCAGCGTCAACCTTTGATTCGGGCTAGGTTGTAAGAAATTGACGAAAATTTAAAATAACCTAAAAATGGGGTAAATGATATTTCACCCAAATTGAACAACAAATGGGATTAATAAATTTAAATAGATTGGATATTATTTAATATCTTACCTCTATCATTCCATTGGATCCGGCGGTGAGCAAATCGGATAATGAACGGAGGCGGTAGCTTGATCCCAAACTCTTGGAGGAGGAGAGATCATAAGCATTAGAGGAGGATAAAACCACTGGAAATGAATTGGGGAGGAATAAAATAGGTTTAAAATCATCAAAGGAGGTAAAAAAAGTAAATTCACACATATTTATAATTGTTCAAGGTTTGGCCACACGTTTTTCAAATCGTGCGCAAATTGTGCATCATTCACCACTTCGAAGGGGAATAATGCATGGTTAGGTGCACAATTTATCTAACTGTGCACAAAATGTGAAAAAAACACTGACTAAAAATTGTATATGGTTCTCATATCCATGAGACCCGGGTTTCATGGTTGCAGAAAAATCATGCGGGGCCTAGGTGCCCACTATCTGCAACCACGCAGTTTAGGGAAACTCTAAGGGTCGGTCTACACGATTTCTCTTAACTGTGTGGCCCAGTATTTTCTCCCCATTTCAGGGATTCAGGATCCTAAAAATACTAGGATGCATTATTTACCTCTTGACTTGATTAGGAATCATATTTAGGAATTTTTAAATGAATTAGAACCAATAATTAAACGGACTATACCTTAGGGAAATCCAGGATGTTACATCACATCTTGATCCTTGGACTGAGAATATTGATATTTGGTTATCCAAAATGGATTTAGGGATCTATTGTGGTAAAATTAAATAGAGGAGGCATCCAGATATGATTTTTTTGTATAAATAACATGTTAAGGTAGGTAGCTTCTTTATCTCTCCAATTTTCCTAAAACTCAGAGGCTTTGTTTTTTAAAAATAATCTATTTTTATTACTTTATGAAAACCCCATGATGATTTCCCTTGTTTATTGAATTTGAAACTATGGATTTTAGTATTTACTCATAAATTGGTCAATTAAATTCTTAAATGAGAATATTATTTTAAATAAATGTTTTGGTTGAGAGAATATGGCTTGATAACATAGAATTGTCATGTGTTTCATGTGTTCATGAATTCATATGGTTGGGGACTTGTTAATACAAACTTGGATATCATACTAATTTGGGGGAACACTAGATTTTATGGGTTTTTGTGCATTCATGATGTATTTTATAAGGCCTTTTTGGGTTTAGACTTGGTTGTTGGTACAAAATATAGAGGTAATGAGAAACATTTTACTCCTCCAAGTGGTGGGTTAAGTCATAGGAATGGGATTTCACTCATGATTTAGGTCTATTATGGGATGCATTAATTGGGTGTGTGATTCAATGGAATGTATGGGTGTTTTTATAGAAATTATGTTTTTTAAGAAAAATTGTATTTTTGTGTGAGTTACTTACTTATTTTTCTTAGATTATTTATTATATCATGCTTTTCTTCTATTTATATAAACATGAGCTAACGTGTTCTTGTTTAAGTGGATTATATGGAAAGACTCTGGTGGATTTCCTAATAAATCTATATACTTACCCCTTTCATGTTCATTATGGTGCATATGTAGTCATTTTTTTAATGATACAGTTAAGGTGAAGACCACTTACATACTAGTGGGATGTTATAATGATGTGGTCTAAGGAGGAGCTGGGAGCTTAGTGTCAATTATCATGTGGATCATGGGAGTATATCATGTGGTAATTATAATTCCTTTGATTCATTTAGTTATATATTTTTTTTGTTTCACTCTGATTATATATATATATATATTATGTATTAGAATTTGATATTATGTTGGTTCATGTATCATATTTATGTCTTGTCTTGGAGATGTCTCTTGTAGGTTGTTGTATATATACATATAAGGGTAAATCATTCCCCATGATATTAATAAACCCTAGGAATTATTTCCAACAATTAGTGTCCAAGTAATGTCACCTAAGGTGGCACTCTAGACTATCCCAAGCTAATGGTTTGGGTTATGGTGTTACAAATGGTTTTAGTTTGGTACAGTCTGTCATTTGGGATGGTGGGTGGGGAGATAGGATGTGTCAAGACTTTAAATTTTGAGCATAAAAAGGTGAATCTAACCAATTTATATTGAAATTCAAGTTACCAGGGTTTATTGGGTATAAAAGGTGTTTTCAATCACTTCTAAGACTATTGTCGTCTCATTTTCATGGGTTTAACCAGTGAGAATTTATTATCATTCATTAAAATAGAGTCTTCCCATTATGATTGTGTCATTCATGTCATATTTTTTTGTTAATTATTTGTTAAATGGAAACATGCTCACTTTTTTGTTGAAATTAATTCTTTGTGCTTATGGATGAAATTGAACGTTTATAATAAGTGGTTTCTAGTATATGATAAATACAGTTTGGCTTTATGTTGTGTACTGAATCTTTCTAGAATTGATTTTTGTTTGTTCTTTATTATTGTTTTATTTATTAATGGAACATGAAATTGATATGAAATTGGATCATAATTTGATAATAACTCTAATAAATTTGGTTATAAATAATTGATTAAATGATAATTTTAATCCATGTTATGTTAAGAAAATGTTGATGATTTTAGAATGAGTACTAAAAATCCTAATTCCATGTTTACTTACATTCTTTATTAAATATTTTTTCATGTCTATACTATAGATAAACTTTAAACATGTTTGAGTGCTTTTATTTATCCTTAAATGTTAGGATTTTTATGGCATGCTATGTGTTGATTTAAAGTTAATGATTTGAAATTTAGTGTATATTTCCAATGATTAGGCAAGGAGTATGCTAGAACTTTGAATTATTATTCCCTTGGTTAATTTCATGATATGTTAAAAATAATATCATGTGTTATCCCATGTTATGTATGTAGTTAGTGAAGTATTTTTTGTATAATGAGTAAAATAGCATGTAAAATTATGAATATGTTAAAATGAATAGTCCACTGTAATGTTTAATATGTCTTGTGATTCTTATAATTTGTAAGTTACTGATCATGCAAGCATGTTGAAAATATATAACATGATAAATTTGGATGTTAAATTTATTTAAATTATTGACCATTATTTTTGGGTGAAAAAATGTTTTCAATAAAAAAATTGGAAATGAATGGCATAAAAATAGTACTAAGGTAGTTATCACATAAATCTATTTTCTTTTGGTTGGGAATAAATTATTGTGATCTATATTATTGAAAAATAATTAATCTAGTATGTGTATTAACTAATCTTCTAGATCATGAGTTAATATTGAAATTAGTAATTTTTTCACTATGATGAAATGTTGTTATATATGGTAGAAGTATTACTTATTGAAATTTTCATGAGTTTTTGTTAGAGCTTATGTGATCTGGATGATGAGGTCATTTTTTGTTGATAAATAGGTTTAAAAATAATAAATTTTAGTGGTATTTTCAGTTTTAAAAATATTTTTTCAATTTAAAGTATGTTTTATAAAAGGATTTTCTAGAATGTTTCATAAAAATTTTCAGGTATTTTGGGTTTGAAAAAATATTTAAAGACTCTTCTTTAAAAAGTATTATTTAAATAGACCTTGAGGGAAAATAATTTTTCAATGGAAACATTTTATTATTTTAAAATCTAAAATTGTTTAATTTTTAGAAAATTTTGTTTACAAATTTGGCATTATTGCATGTCGGGTTTTTTAAATCACATTCATAAAATTATTTCAAAATGATTTTACTAGTGTTGAAACTATAAGAATGATTTAGATAGTTTCTTTAACTAAGTTTTTATGAAATAAAAAAAATCTTGAGAACCTTTTCATTTTTTTGGGAATGTGGCAAATTTTCATGTACTTTGTGGGATTATTATAATATGGTGAATCGATGGGTGGAAACCTTATAGTGGCTTGTTTGAATAGTAAGTAGTGAGTTACTATGATCGGTAAATATTTGGTTGGCTATTTTATTGTTAGTTTTTTGTATTGGTTGTGTTTTCTATCTTGGTTATGTTTGTTTTTCATTTTTTCAAGGATATGCTTGCATGTTCATATCCTTTTTCGGTTGGCTATTGTTGTTGTGTGGTAGGCATAATATGTGGAAAGGGAAATAGAGGTTTCATGTGGGAATGATGTATCATCAGATGGTCATCAAGACACCTCAAGGGTAGTGAGATATTCTGAGCTCTATAGTGGTCAATGTGCTCAATTATCATTGTCATAGTCTTTATTTGGTCGAATTCACTATTTTAAAAGTTTCTTGGGTGTAATATGGGGATGCAGTGGTTCATAGAATGCAATTTCATATTGATATCTATGCCTAGTGAGTCACTTTCTCACCTTATAAATTAGTTTCACAAACTTTTAATAGGTTTGTTACATTAATTTGGTAGGAGTAGCTAAGATATGTTAGAACCATATCTTTCATATTGTAACTAAACTGTGGGAACTGATAGTCTAGTTGGGGGAAATTTGGAATTAAGATTCAATTTACATCTCAGGAACACACCATGGAAAAATTTATTTATTAGTTGGGGTTCTTCACAAGTATTTTTAATATGGGTAACCTCCTTTTAAGTTTTCTGAGTTATGGGTACATGTATGGTATTTTCTCTAGCTTTAGAAATGAGTGAGTTTTTTCATAGATAACTTAAGAACTCTTACCCTCTATGTTTAGTGGGTTTTTCTAGTTTCATTATGGTTTCTTCTTATATCTAGTATCATCGAGTATTTCCCTTCCTTGGTCTCATGATTCATGATTTATGGGGTACTGTATGTCTAAACCCACAAGTCTTTGGGTGTTGGGTTAGTGAAACGTTTGATCATGAATGATTCATGGGATCAATCGATGACATGCACTTAGGTTATACAAACCAATATGATATTGTGGTTTTCTATCATATGTCTCTCATTCCTAAATTTGATGACCAATTCCAAGGAATTTTAGTGGTCAATTTTTCATTCTCTTATAGTTAAGTAAAGCTTAATTATGGGGATCTTCCAAGATTTGAATAAAGGATAAAAATTTATTCTTCCATATTAGGATCAAATTTTTGTTCCTCCTTGTATAAGGATAGTCTCAAGTGGATTGTTCATTTAGATATTTTTAAGGTACAAAATGTAGTGATCATTGAACACTAACCAATGGGAATTCTATGACTGTTTCTTATACCTTTCAAGTAGGGGGAGTAAATTCTCTAAGACTTTGGTACCAGATTTTCCAAAATGAATTATAAGCATAATGTCATAGGGGTATGCATTGATTGAATCATTGATTCTATTATTTTCATTCATGTTTAAGTCATAGTGTTTGTGAAATATGGTTGTGTATTATGTTTATGAAGTGTTGACCTTTCATCACATACTATTTTCCATCATCCCTTATATAGATCATAGTTTTCCATGTTGGGTTGTTTAGAAATAACTTATATGGTTCTAATTAGAGAATTTTATAGTCATCTGAGTCAAACCCCATTGTTCAGGTGGAGGTTAGTAAAAGTACTTGACTTAGGGTGGGTCTTCTCTAATGTACTATGAAACATGGATTGTGTTGAGAACTATGAATATAGCTTCGAGCTATTGGATGTCTTAATCAACCTATCATTGTTTCCTAGGGTGTTTAATGGTGGGGAATCATTGATTATTATGGGTATATTCTTACTTATCAATTCTTTATCTAGTTAATAAAGGTAATTTATCTTTTCAATGTCTAAACCATTAGATATTCTTAACCATATCATTGGGATTGTTGTGGGTAGTGTTGCATTTCTAATTCAATGCAGCGCATGAAATTCAATTATACCCTTGTGTTTAGAATGTGAGTTGACCTTTGGTAATGGGTTAGGATCAACTTTATCTTGATTCATTGTTCTACTGGGTTCTCATAGTGTATTGAGCATTAGTATGGGCATGATAATCTCTTACTAAGATGAAATTTACCTCTTATTTTTCATTTTAATAAGATGATAAAGTATATGAGGAGTCTTAATAATGAGAAAAAAAATTTCTAAATCAATGGTTACAGATTTCCTAAATTGTTGGTAATTTATATATTTTCAAGGATATAAATCTCAATGGTGGGGAGAATATAAAACCCTCAATTTTAAAGATTCTATATTTTATAAAAAAAATAAGTTATGGAATAAATGGGTTCGATAACTAGAATTGTTTAGAGAATGATGTAAAATTGGAGTTGGAATCTAGTTACAGGAGGAGGTTCATGATGTGAAATATGATTCATGATGTGACTAGTTTTTGGGTATATTAGTTGAATATATAATTTTAAGTCATTCACAGTGTGAGATCTTATTCATGATGTGAATGGGTTTTGAGATTTGTAATATTGAGCTACCTTATTTTTTAGTATATCTAGTTCTCTCAAAGTTTCACAGAGTGAATGACTATTTCATGTCATGAATGATGTCAATTATAATTAGTTTATAAATTCCAACACCCCTATGATCTTCATTAGTTGTCCTTATTTACACTTTATTAGTAATTTATCCCTAGGAAATTTTGGGAGGAATTTCATCCTTTCCCTTCATAGTTTGATCCTTGGATTAGGAAGATTGCAATTTGGTGACCTAGAATAGATTTAAGGCTCTCTTTAGGTCAAAGGACTGGGAGGAGGAAGCTGAATCTGATTGGTTGTGGAAAGAATGTGTTGAGGTAGGTGTCTTCTCTCCCTCTCTACTTTTCCTAAAACTCAAAGGTATTGTTTTTCAAAAATAACATGTTCGTATTTCTTAATAAAAATACATGATGATTTACCTTGTTTATTGACTTTGAAACTATGGTTTATGTTTCATGACCGGTACCAATGGGTTCCATGCTATAACTCCCCAAGCCCACCTCTAATATTTTAGGGGTAGGCGACTAGCACCGAGTAGGAATATCACTAACATGGGAGGCCTTAGCCTAAGTACATGTACACATGCACACATATCCAAGCCCATACAATGCTAAAATGTAAAAAAACTGAACAACCATGAATGAATACATATAAAATCACACAAACAGAGTACAAAAGGTAGTAAAGGAAATTAAATAGTTCCAAATACATTCCCACCACAAAGATTCTGAAAACAAGTTCAACCTTAAAGTAAGGATGGGAACTACTGTCAAGATATTGTAGGAACAAGCCTCAGTCTGTCTGGTCTCACTAAGCACTGTCTAGTCCTAGTCCCTCTAGGACTCTATCAAAAAGCTGATCATCTGCACACATCATGACACATGTAGGCAAAGCCCATACAGGGTTGTGTATAACAATAACCAATAGGACATGCTGAATCCTCAAAGAAAATAACAAAGGAATAATAGACATCTCTACAAAGGTATATGTCTACAACACATATAATAAGAATATCCAGATATACTCAACAAAGACACATAGTCTAAAGGTAATTCACAACCATAATATCATCCTATGATTCTATCTCGAAATATTCAAAAAGAACTCGTCTGGTAGAACACACTCCATGAGTTTGATATCACTGATGACATTCGTCGAGGTGGTCGTTCTTGTATAGTCTCATCATAGGAAGTATACGCTGGATGTACGAATAGATATGATACATAGATGAGGATGACACCCAATTCCATAGGGTACACCAACAACTCAATATGTAATAACCCTATAAGTATAGGATCATCGTCCGTGTAGTGTTAGTCAGGACGATACCAAGAACTATACTTAGGGCATGAAGATGACTAGAGGATCTCACTCTGAGCCTCACAGATGGATTCCAACAAATCTATCTAATAATTTATATTGAAGGGATCATTGTCCTATGTGTAGGAGGTGATTCCACACTAACCCTCAGGAAATGGATAAATGCACCCTAATGAAACTTTTCCATGGTATAGGGGAAAAGGGATTGAATACAACATTTAATGAGTACACTACATTTAGTAGTGGTACACACCATACCTCTTCGACCCCAAGTAATATCCATGTAATGGATCATGTCCATGTATGTGTCTATTTTCGTGTAACAGTACATGATGTACTTATGATCGTGTACTTCTACCCATGTGCTAGTACACAACTTAGAATGTTTATGCCCAGCCTGGTCGTGTCTGTGTAGGAGTACATGGCATGCCTGAGCCCATGTACTCCATCCTATGTCCATGTATCCTATGATATATACAATAATATACCAGGGGAGGCACCACATGCCATGTGATAGGGATCACACGTTGTTTGATCTTTAACTTCACAAAGAACTCTATCCATCGCACCAAGGGTCCCACATGCTGTGTAATCCAACATTACATGCCATGTGGATTGGGATTTTTAAAAAATTCAAGTTCTTTCCCCTATTTATTCATGCACCACCACCACCTTAGTACTAGCCTAAATCTCCCTAGGAATCAATTATCTACTCCATCCATCCCTTTCCACCATCAATCACTAGATTTCATCCACCCAAATTGCTTGGAAAACCTTAGCACACAACATTCATCGTCATACTATGAAGAACATGAAAATAGATTACCCAAAATTATCTAATTCACTACTGCTTCCATCATCGCACCACCATCATGATGTTCTGATCCCAGATCTACAATATCAAATCTTTTCACCAAGAAACAGGTTCGCAATGATCGATTTCTCAGTGGATGTAGAACCACAAGTCAATGATGAACACCCAAAATGAACAAATAATTGAGGTAAAAAATCCTAAGGGATAATCATGAGGAATGGACCTAGGTCAATTTTCCTATCAACCTCAATCCATTTTTTTTTGAATGATGAATAAAGATACAATAAAATAACCACAAAGAAATTCTCCCTACAAAACCCCTCAATAATCCCATCCTACAGTACACATAATTCACTGATCAATATATTAGATGATTTCTCTATTTTCATCATAGAAATCATAAATTAGGAATAAATACAAACAAACAAATCTCCTACCTCTATTTGGATCAATCACTAATGAAGAATGGAGATGTTCCATGATCATTGGTGAGATCCTCTTATTCTGCCTCACACTGGTTGTCAATCTTTGATTTGTTCATCATCCACCAACAGAATATCCTTCAATGCTCTCCAACGGTCCTCTAGATCTCTAGGTTTTAGTAGTTAAACCTAGTAATCCCTCATAACCATATACTTATATAATAGGTTAGGTATCTACATCAATGAAATGAAATAAAATAATTTATTTAATTATTTTATTCATTTTATTCATTTTAATCCCGCGAAGAATTTTCGATAAATGATCCATGTTGAAAAATGTTATATTGTGCCTAAGGTAAAACCCATATTTTTAACTCAACAGTTCCTTTAGATTTATGATCCAAGAATTTGTTAATAATTTATTCCACTTTTTCAGGAAAACTATGCATGTGTGTTATTTAATATATTTAATATATTTCAAACATTTATTCTGGGCACATTGGGCCTCAAAATATCATGTCGTCTTAGTGTCTAGTCTCAAAAATAATCCTTACAATATCAAAAAATAATACATGGAAAGTATGAGTCATTAAATTCTCCCCACCTTTGGGTTTTTCATCTCAAAAATCCAAACAAGTGGCTACATGAAGATATTTGGGTACTGAGTATGAATTTGAGCTTCCCACTTCTAGGTTATCTTGTGAAGATTCTCATGATGCCATCTGAAATGAACTAAATTAATATATCACCCATAAATGATCATCTTTTTTCAATCCTTGATCTCTACTGGGTATTTATTAAAGGTAGATATATCCTTTATGCCCATCTCAACCCAGTTGATAACATGTGATGGGTCATGCGTGTACCTCCTCAGCTACAATATGTGGAAGACATCATGTACCCGATATAACTACAGAAGTAGTTCTAAGTAGTATGCCACCTCTCCAACTCTATGTAGTATCTAGAAAAGGTCAATGAATCTTGGAGATAGCTTTTTTCCCAAGCCAAATCTTTGTAATCCATGTCGAGGTGAAACTCATAGAAACACATAGTCTCCCTCCTAAAACTACAAGGGACTTTAATGTATATTCTTATAAGAATTTTTATGGATATATGTAGTCCTAATCCTCTCTTTAGTGATCTTCACCTTATAAGATTTATATTACACTAGCTCTGGCCCCATAGGTGCTGAATTGACTGGGTTATTCTCGCAAAGTGGTGACCTACAGGGTCACCTATACAAAGCCTATAATGATTTCATACCAATGGTGGAATGGTATTTTTTGTTATACATAAACTCCATCATAGGTAGGTGATCCTACCAACTATATCCAAAGTCCAACATAAAAGTTTGCAGCATGTCCTCCATGACCCAAATGGTCCGCTCTGTCTGGACATCAGTCTAGGGGTGAAACGTTGTGCTCAAGCATAACTGAGTCCCAAAAGCCTCTTGAAATCCCTTCAATAATTGATTGATATGTGAAGCAATAATTATGGTCATAAATGATATTTTATGGATCTTCATGGATTCGGACTATCTCCTACACATAGAGTCATCCCAAGCTCTCTACTGAACTCTGCTCCCAAATAGTTAAGAAGTGGGATGACTTGGTGAGTTAGTCTACGATCACCCAGATAGCATTGTGCCCCTTGGATGTATGTGGTAAAATAGTCATGAATTACATAGATATTATATCTCACTTACACTCTAAAACCTCAAGGGGTTGATCTGAACCCATTGGAACTTGGCTCTTAACCTTAACTTGCTAACAAGTATGGCATCGAGAGACAAACTATGTGATTCCCTTCTTCATCCCTGACCATAAAAACTAACATCGTATGTATCGGTACATATTTCCCACACCTGGATATACCACCAACTGAGATGTATGAAACTATATCTAAACCTCCTCCTTTAACATCACTGGTACCATCACGCATCCTCTAAAAAAATTATATTCTCTACACCTTTCGAAAATCCATTAGGAGCATGTTCAGTGGATATATGGGTATATAGGGTCTCATAATCGGTTTATAAAAGTTTTCCCTCTCTGAATTGTTGAAAAAATGGAGGGGTAATAACCATATAATTGAGTTAAGTTTCTCCATCATCATCCACAAAGTATAACTGCAATGAGACCAATTGCTCTGATGCCTCGCTCAGTAACCATGAATAAGATCTTTTACTGAGATCATCTGCTACCACGTTCCCCTTATCAGGGGTATAGAAAATCTCAAAGTCATAATCCTAGAGGAACTCTAAAAATCACCACTTTCTCGAGTTAATATCCTTATGATAGAATATATACTTTATAATATTGTGGTTAGAATAGACGATAAACCACTTTCCAATCAGGTAGTGTTGCCACTTCTTTAGTGAAAAGACTACCACTGCTAACTTAAGATTGTGGGTCATGTAGTTTTTCTCATGTGGTCTCAACTAATGTGAACCATAATAAATCATCATCTTCCTCTACATTAGAACAAAACCAAGTCTAGCCTCTGATGCATTTCAAAACACTACATATTCGACACCCACCTTTGAAAATTTCAAGATGGGATCACTCGTCAATCACTACCTCAACTTATAAAAAGCTTTCTAACACCTCTCTTTCCACACAAAAGGCTTCCCCTTTTGATTCAAAGCTATCATTGATGATAATATCTTGGAGAAATAAGTTATAAATCTCTAGTAGTGTCCTTCCAACCCAAGGAAGATCTAAACCTTTATCACTCTCTTGGGTGGCCTCCAATTTAACATTGCCTCAACCTTGGCTAGGTCCACTTTCACTCCATATGTTGATATAAAGTGTCCCATAAAGTTGACCACATGAATCCATAACTAACACTTTAAGATATTCCTATAAATTTGGTGCTCTCAGAGTACATCTTGAACCATCCTCAAGTATCTCGCGTGCTCCTCCTCATACACTGATTACACGAGCATATCATTGATGAATACTACAATGAACTAGTATAATAAGGTCTAAAAAATCTAGTTAATGAGTCCCATGAACACTAATAGGGAATTATTCATGCTTAAAGGCATCACCAAGTACTCTTAGTGACCATAAGAACATCTAAAATTCATCTTTTTTATATCCACAGGATACTTGTTCTTCACAGTCACATGGTTAAAGCATCGATAATCTATACAAGATCCTATCCTCCTTCCTAGTGAACAAAACTGGGGTTTCCTAAGGTGAACATTAGGTCTAAAAAAGACCATCCTTTGAAATTCCTCAAACTACACCCTTAGCTCAAGAAGCTCTATGGGAGACATCTGATATGTTTTCATAGATATCGGTTCCATCATGGGGTGTAGAAAAATGTAGAATTATATCTCTCGATGGAGAAGTAAGCCAGTAACATCCTCAGAAAAGATGTACTTATACTCTGCCACCACTATGTGAAACTGGAAACTCATAACATCCACTAAACCAAGGGTCATGTTAGACAACTGATGAGTAATAAGTTGTACCCTCATATGCATGAGTCCATCCTATGTTGTTTGGGTTTTCTTTTCACCCATAAAGGAAAACCTAGTCCCATAATTGCAGACACACCACATCCTTTGCCTAAAATAGCCAATTTGAGATTGAACTACAGATAAACAGTTCATAACTAAGATGAAATTGTAAGGTATCATCACTGCTAAAAAATTGATCCCAATAGAAACTCTCACCTTCAAGAGTCATTTCACATTGTCATCACAAGTGTGTGATTGTTGAGTCATCTTCAGTATGAGTCTCCAAGAGAAAGTTTCGAGCCAAGGGCTCAACCATAATCTCTAATTCTCGAACCAGATAGGTGTAAATAAAGTAATGACTAGAACTTGTGTCTATTAGTACTATAACTAATGTAGAAAAGACAGAAATCGTAACTCACATCATTCCCGAAGCCTCTGGGTTGTAAGCCTATACCACCTGCAGCTGTCCCCACCCCTATCCTCCAGCTCCCTAAGCCTAGTGCAGACCACCTGGGGGTGGTGGTGGTAACAAGACAAAGCATCTACCAAATATAGTTTCCCTTCTAGATCCTCTACCATGTCTACTGCCCGGTAGATTTTACTTCTCTTTCCACTACCTCTACCTCAGCGACCCATCCACATCCACCTTATCATCTATATGGTAGGTTGTACAATCTCGTGCAAGATGTACACTGTTGTCACATGAGTAGCACCAACTCTACCTGGGATGACTGGACCCATATTGTGAGCCATAAACTACAAACCCTCTATCCTAGGACCTCATCCTAAAACTTCTCACAGGTTCAGGTCCCTGAGACTGATGTCGTCTCCCTGTTGTTGAAGTATCTTCTCTTATATGCCCACTACCGGCAACCATTGGTTGTGTCTGCTCAGCCAAGAAACTATCAACCACCAAATCTCTCTCTAGAATCCCCAACATAGGTAAAAATGTAGAAAGTTATAACATTGGATCAAATTTCTCTAAACAATACTCACTCGAAGGTCTAATATTGTAATAAATAGTACTTAACCATAACCATCAAGTACCTGGAGAGTTTGGTAATCCTATATGAATACTCATCTACTACTATGAAACCCTTCTAAAATTGTAGAAGATCCTAGATATATACAACCCTTAGCATATCAGGAGATAAATTCTCTCTAAAAAGGTGATCAAATTTTGACCATGCTAGATTCGTCTCATCATAAGACTAAGTCACTAACCCCCCCCCCCCCCCCCCCCATCGCCCTGCTAATCCATGGAGAAGGATTTCCGTTAGGACCGCCATATGATCTTTTAGTGTCCTGACCAGATGGAAAACTCATTTCACCACCTCAAGTCATCCCTCATCCTCCTGTGGGTAAGGCTCACTATGGAAACTGAGGGGTCTCTACCGCTAAAACTTATGAAGTGTTCTCAACTTGTGCACCTCATACATTGGTATTGTGAGAACTATCTTCTACTCTACATGTGGTGGTATAGACAGTGCACCACCTAGAGGTAAAAAATCTAGAACTGGTCCCTATATCGATGCCTCGTCACTGAGTGGATCATCCTTATGATTCTAATGTTGAATCCTAGCTGGAATACATCACAAAGGAATCTTGAAATAGAAAAAAATTACTAAAATCAATGAGTATATATAGAGAGAAGACTCAAGAAGGATATGGAAACCACAACCTATTCCTATATGATTCATGTACCATTTTTTCCCTGTAACTAGTTTTATTAGGTTCCAAGTCGAAAAGTAGATGATCAGGGTCCTGGTGTATGGATACGTCAGCCACCACACCAACATTGGATTCCCTAGACTAAAATATGAACTAGAAACTCTTAACAATGTTTCCACAAACCAATCTCACATAATTCGGTCCTAAGGTAGAACTCACTCCTCTGAAACCACTCTGTAATGACTCATCCCAATAGGGCCCATGTCGCAACTCTCCAAGCCTGCCTCCAATAGTCCAGGGGCTAGTGACTTGTGTCGAGTAGGCATATCACAAATACGGGATGCCTTAGCCTAATAATATGTACACACACACACATCTTCAAGATCATACAATGATGAAATATAAAAACAACTGAAAAAACATACATGAATACATCTAAAATCTCCCAACCAAAGTACAATAGGAAGTTAAGGAAAGTAAACAGGTCCGAATATAATCCCACCACAAAGATTCTAAAAACAATTCGAACCTAAAAGTGAGGATGGGAACTGCTATTAAGATACTACAGGAACACACCTTAGTTTGTCTAGTCTCACTAAGCATTTCATTGTCCTAGTCCCTCTAGGAATCTATCAAAAGGTCGGTCATATGCACAAGACATGACACATGTGGGAAAAGCCCGTGAAAGGGTGAGTATAACAATACCCAATATGAAACCCCAAAACCACAAAGAATATAACAAATGAATAACATTATTCTCTATATAGGTATATGTCTACAACATATATAATAAGAATATCCATATGTACTCAAAAAAAGACACATAGTATTAAGGTAAGTCACAACTATAATACCATCCTAGGATTCCAGATTGAAAGTTCCACAAAGCAATCATCTGAGAGAACACACTCCATGAGTCTGATATCACTGATGAAATTTGTCTAATAGGTCATGATCGTTGGGTCTCATCATAATAAGTATATGCTGGAAGTATAAAGAGATACGATACATAGATGAGGATCACACCCAAGGTCACGGGGTATACCAATAACTCAATCTGGAATAACTCACTACCTAGAGGATCAATGCATGTGTAGTGTTAATCACGACGATACCAATAACTCCACCTTGGACATAAATATGAATATAGGATCTCACTTCGGGACTCATAGAAGGATTCTAATAAATCTATCTAAGAATTCCTACTGAAGGGATCATTTTCCTATGTGTAGGAGGTGATTCCATACTAACCCTTAGGGAATGTATATGGGGAATTTTTACCAATGAAACTTGTCCAAGATACATAGGATAAGGTCTCAAATCCAACATTTAAGGAGTACATGGTGTGTAATAGGGGTACACACTATATCCCTTCGACCCTGGGTTATGATTGTGTAAAAGTCTTGTGCCTGTGTTCGTGTAACAGTACATGACATGTTGTTGCTCATGTACTTCTGCCTGTGTGTTGGTAAATGGCTTAGCCCATATATGCCTGACCTGTCCATGTCTTTGTAAGAGTACATGGTGTTCTTGAGCCCTTATACTCTAGCTCGTGTCTTTGTATCCTCCAAGATACATGTAGAGCTTCTGGGGGAGGCACCACATGCCATGTGATAGGGGTCACACACCGTGTGATACTTAACTTCATACAAAACCCTAGCCACACCACCAGGGGTCCCACATTCCATTTAATCTCATATTAAAAAATGTGTATATGAGGATTTTATATAAATCTAGGTTATTCCTCCTACATATTCCCATGCTAATACTACCTCTGTTTCCACCCTCAACCTCTCCAGGAATCAAGGATCTACTCCAGCCAACCCTTGTTGTCATTAATCACCATATTATGGCCACCCAAACTGCTTTAAAAACCTTTTCATGCATCATTCTCCACCGTACATTGAAGAACATGAAAAACAGGTACCCAAAACTGTCTAATCCACTGCTAATTCCATCATGTCACCACTGTCATGTCGCTTCGATCTCGAATCTTCAATATCGAATCATTGTGCCAAGAAACAGTTTTACAATGATCGATTTCTCAATGGATGTCGAACCACGGGTCAATGAAGAACACCCATGATGAACAAAGAGGTGAGGGATAAAAGTCGAAGGAACAATCATGAGTAATGGACCTCATTCAATGTTCATGTCAAACTCAATTCATTTTCATTATAACAATGAATGAAGAGATAATAAAATAACTACAAAGAAATTCTCCTAACAAAACCCCATAATAATCCCAACCCAAAATACGCACAATGCTTGGATAAATATGTTGGTTGATTGATCTGTGTTCATCATATAAATCAAAAATGGGGAAGAAATACAAATAAACAAATTTCCTACCTTGATTTAGATCAATCACTGAAAAATAATAGAGATTTTCTATTATCATTGGCAAGATCCACTGATTTCGTCTCACACCAGTCATGGATCTTTGATCTGATCATCATCCGCCAATGGAATCTCATCCAACACTCTCTAATGGTCCTCTGGATATCTAAGTTTTAGTGGATAAACCAAGGAATCCTCCATAACCATTTAATTATAAAAGAGGTTAGGTCACTGCTTCAACGAAATGAAATAAAATAATTTATTTTATTATTTTATTCATTTTACACCCATTATGATTTTTTCACAAACTCTCCACACCAACAAATTTTATATCATGCTTATGGTAAAACTCATGTTATAAACTCAATAGTACCCTTGTATTTCCAATTTGATCCTTAGATTATAAGTTATTACACTTTTTCATAAAAACTACATGCATGTGCTATTTAATATATTTAATATATTTAAAACATTTATTTTGGGCACACTGGGCCTCAGATTCACATGTTGTATTAGCACCTAGTCTCGAAAATAATCCATATAATATCCAAAAGTAATACATTAAAAATATGAGTCATTACATTGTGGGCTTTACCCAAAAATGTTTTTATGAAATTATTAATTGAGAATTTACTTTTAAAGAAATTTTTTGAGTGTGGGAAGTTGAATTGACAACATAGAGTTGGTGTGTGTTACATTTTTTCATGGATACATATGGTTGGGGATTTATTGATATGTACTTGGATATCATACTGATTTTGGGGTACTCTAGATTGCATGGGTTGGTGTTCATTCATGATTTATTGTATGGGTCCTTATTAGTTTTAAACTTGGGTTCCATTACTAAATATAGAGGGCATGGTAAAATTGTTATTCCACAAATTGATGGCTTGGGTTGGAGGAACAATATTACACTCATGAGTTGGGTATGTTCTGGGATGCATGCATTGGGTGCATGAGTTCATGGCATGTGTGGACAATTTTTTGGAAATTATTGATTTCAAAGGAAAATAGGGTTTTGGTGTGAGTTAATTACTTAGATTGTTTAGCTTATTTATTGTATTTTCCATCTCTCATGTTTTATATAAATGTGAACTAACATGTTCTTGTTTAAGTGGAATGTTTGGGAAGCCTCTGTTGGATTGCCTAATAATTGAAAATACTCACCCCCTGTATATGCATTATGGGTATGCATACATTATTCATGATTATACAAGTAAGGGGAAGATATCTTATGTACTAGTGGGATGTGATAGTGTTATATACTGACATGGAGTAAGGATTATAATGGTAGAAGTCATGTGGAGTGTGGGGGTTTTCATGTGGTCACCTTGTCTTTCCTTTGAGTCTTTTAGTTCTATAGTTTTATAGTTTCATTGGTTTTTTCACTCTAATTATTCTGTATGGATAAATATATTATGTATTGTAGTTTGGTCTTATGTTTGTTCATGCATCATATATAATTCTGTTCTCGTATATTTCTCTAACAAGTTATTGTATACATATATTTATATATATATATAAAGTTAAATCATTCCCCATGATATTACTAAACCCTATGCATTTATTTCCAACCTTTGGTGTTTGGGGAATGTCACCTAAGATTTTTGGTACTCAAGACCTTCCCTAGCCAATAGGTCAGGCTAGGGTGTTAAAATATGAATATTATTGATATTGTACCATTTTATATTCAAGAAACTCTCATTTATATGGTCCATAGTAAATATACAGGTTTGACCAATATTTCAGGTTTTTTTTTCAAAAAAATCATATTATTAGAGATGATGTTATTAGGGATGTTTTAGTATTTTTGAACCATGGGGATTTTATTTTAAGTTTTGATGAAACTGATATTTTTTTATTATAAAAAAAAACCTAAGTTTTTAGATGAATTTTATCTTATCAATTTATATAGTGTTTTATATAATATATGTACAAAGGATACTTAAAATTGATTGTGAAAATTTCTTTTGAATATAATCTCTTCAAGGAAATGATACATTTTACCTATTTTATAGATGTCATATAATAGTATTTTTTTGATTTTTTTCATCATTTTAAGAGTATCAAGGGAGGAAACAATGGGAAATGGTTGTTAAATTATATATGAGTTAATCTTATAATCATGTGGAATGAGTTTTTTAGTGGTAGTTATGAGAAAATTGGATGTTGTGTCTATGTTTTTGGTTCTTATCATTTTATTTATCTTTATTGTTTATTATTTTTTTAATAGGGAATTTTTAGGGGGAGTTGGATCATCAACGACGATTCAATAGGGTAATCCCTTACCTCCTTATTTATTACTCATATGTTAATGTGATGAATGCAAAGGACCTAAAAATTAATGGTCCAATTTTAATAAAATAAAATTGGAAAAAATAAAGAAATAAAACATATATATTTATATGGTTTTGGAAGAATTCATATATACCTGGTGAGGAAAAAATTATTCACTACATCTGAGATCATAAAATTATAGAGGCGTGAAGCTTCATAGAAACACTACCTTGAAAAGATCTCATAAAGAAAAATGTGGAGCTACAATGCTTTACATTACAATATTACCTCGCATTGTACCAACTTGATTAAATTGATTAGGATCCATGATTCAAACAATATCCCAATTAGAGATTGATCTAATATTTGACTCCTTACATGCTCCCATGATATGCATGTTATATTATTCCATTCAGGGTTTGTTCACTATTTAAGTCCCATAGAGTCACAATAGTTCCCAACTTCTCAATGATCATTGGTTTCCTCGATGTCTCTATTGGATTTTTAGTTCCTCGAATCTTCTATAATACTAGTAGTCCATCATATATCTAACCTTTGGTGAAGTGTAACTTTAGCTAAATATTTTTTATTATATCTTAAACATTGGATTATTTTCAACATGAATCATAATTTATTTATCATAGTGTAATAAATTTTATTCTTATATTTTATCTAGTTCCTCTCACAAGTTCTTTAGTTAAACCATCTCCTTTATAGTTTATATCATAACAACATACTTTGCCTTTATTGTAAATAGTGCTACTTCTTTCTATAGTTGAGATAAATAAGTCACAAAAATCCATCCAAAATTATGTACATAACACGTAATACTCCATATTCCATTGACATCGGCTCCAATTTTAGTATCTATGAACCCCTATAGAGAATTTCCTTTCCCAAAGTATAGTTTTAGTTCATTATTTCCCTTTAAATACCTTGGTATCCAATCCACAATTTCCCAATATTATTTTATTGAGTTATCCCTATGCTCATGAATCTTGATACATGAAATATATTTTTGGGTATATACCTAGACATATATCAAAATTCTGATAATTGATACATAAGGAACCTTTTCAATGTACTCAACCTCATCCTTTTTATTTAGTGTTTTCACCTTGAATAGCTTAAAATGGTTTTATAGGGAAATAAAAATAGTTTTTCTTATATAATACTAAAAAAAATCAAAATAATTATAATGTGGTTAGCTTATGATAATTTCAAGATTCTGGATACATGGTCTCTAATGATCCTCATCCCCAAAAATCTTATTAGCTTCTATAATATTTTTCATCTCAAACTCCTCATCCAACTTCCCTTTAAGATTTTTAATATTTTTCTTGCATGATCCTTTAATAACCATGCCATACACATATAAAATTAATATAAAATATCCACCAAAAAAAGACTTGAAGTGGTAGTATCATTCCATGTTACATTATCTATATGCATTTTTACTTATAAATGCATCAGAGTTTTTGTTCCATTGCATGGGTGTCGACCTCAACCCAAAGAAAATTTTCTTGATTTTTCACACTAGGTCTTTCTTTCTCAAATATATAAATCTATATTGATTTTATATATATATTCCATCCTTAAAATCACCATTAAGTAAAACAATCTTCACATAAAGCTAATCAAGATGAAAATACTCTTTTGTGACAATGTTGAGAACCACCTTGATGGTGGTGAGTTTCACAACAAGGGATAAAATTTCAACAAAACTCACACTTTCCTTTTGTTGAGATCCTTTCACCACCAAACTCACATTATATCTCTTCTTATCATCATTATCTTCCTTAAACTAGTATACCCATTTATTATATAATACTTTCATTCCTTATGATAAGTAATTAAACTCCCAAATCTTGTTAGCATGAAATGAATAAATCTTATTTTTCATCACCATCTCCCACTTTCCTTCCTCCGCATGCATTTATTCTTAAAAACATTATAGGTATCTATCTCTAGTCAATAGTAAATAATTAAAAGATGTTGAATGACTCTAAAAAGGTATTCCCATATTGTTATAACTCTTTAATTGTTCCCTAGAAATGGGATCCAATGGTTTGGTAGTCTCATGATAGGTTTCACCTTCAAGATCAACTTTCTTTTGGAAACTTTATTAAATATTAGATTTTGAATTATGGTGATTTTCTTATTCTCATCATTTCGGAAATGATATCTAAAATTCTTATCACCATATCTAATAAATAAACATGATTTGGACTTATAATTAATATTAAATCATGCATAAATATTTATATATACATATTCCAAACAATCAAATACTCATAAATTAGATAATATTACCTATTTTCTTGATGAGAGAACCTTGGGTAGACATTATCTCATTATCATGGATAGCCACATATTGATAAGTTGCATTATCATACTTACTAACTCTATCCAAAATTTCTTAGGTATCCCCGATTATATCCTCATACTCCAAAATTATTTAATTTCATTTCCATCCACTTATCCAAACAATTTTATTATGGTTTACCAAGAATAGTCTTACCACACTGAATTCCATTCACAACATGAGATTCTTTAAATTTTATGCCATCATGATCTCCCGCATTTTTGAACATTAATCACTTATTATTTGACCCAAAATCATTATCCACTAAAATCTTCCACTACTAAAATGAATTAAACATATAAAATTTCATTTTAAAGAATTAAACTCATACCTTGTTTAATAATTAGTTAATTTCACATAATATAATTACCCTCTAAGAGAATATACTAAAATGAGCCCTAAAACATTAAGGTGTGCCATGTCTAGCTTTCCAATATTCTATGTTCTTACTCCTTTTGAAAAATACACCATCTTTTACTTTCCATAGATACAATCTTCACATAGGACAACCTCCACTATGGGTTTTTAAGGGGATAGATTGGGGTAGAGTGATCCAATCCCACATAGATAAGTACTAAAAATGTATAGCCTATTTAAATACTCATTTAATGTAAGCTTAAAATTTAATTCTAGTCCAATTACCATTTTAATCGTATTGGTTTATGGGTAGGCCCACATATGTAATAAAGATTAAAAAAATAAAAAAACATTTAATATTATAGAATATTAACTATTAAACATATGATAATTATCACATAAATGTTAATTTATATAAATTCATACATGAATACATGTATTTGTATATATATATTCATCACATATATAAAAATATTTTTTTTGTTATAAAAATATGCTATATTAAATTATTATAACATTAAAACAAATAAAAAAATTATTCCTAACTTGCGGGTTATTACTCATATGTTGAGGTTGTTTCACTTAATCCCAAGTTATTTTTCACCATATATTTAAATCCATTTAAAATGATGTCCATTTTTATAGTCTATCCCACCCCATAAATGTGGGAGGTGGGCTTGGTCCATGGTCCTAAGACCCGTTAAGGACCCCAAAAATCCACTAACTTTAGGTTTGTTAGAATTAATTTTATAGTTAGTACATTTATCCCCTTATCACTCATGTAACCTAACCTAAAATTACATATCTGTGAAACCCTAATCAAGATTTCAATTGAAACCATGTCTATTGATTTTTATATTATATTGAATAATTTTTTTTATTTACCCCATAATTTATGACCATATCCCCTTGATAATTCTCTAAACACCACTATTGAAAGTGGTGCCAAAGCATTCAATGTCAAGTTTCATGTCTGATATAATATTTATTCTTAAACTATGGATATGTCACACATTCTTTAGAATAATAAAACTTCTATTGTTAGTTTGGGTCAATACATAACCCTTTCCAACAATTTTTAATGGTTTATCACCATCAAGTCATACATTAATAAAATTCCTTGAAACACAATTATTAAAGAAAAACTTATCCAATGTAGAATGTATGGATTCCCTTAAGTGTAAAATTTAAGACTTCATTGGATTATCCACACTCAATGACAAAACATCATTGGTTCTCTTCGCTTTTGTTCCTGATGAAATGTTTTTTTTTGTACCTTTTATTTATCTCTACACTCCTTTTTAGCATGTTCTTTCTAACCATAGTTCCAACAGATATAACTGTGCCACTTTTCCTTATCTCATCTCTTTTATATTGATTTTAATCTTCCCCTTTTATTTTTTTGATACATAGATCTTCCCCTTCCTTCGGTATTCAATACAAAACTAGGGAATTTTTCTAAATCTCTTCTTTAAATATCCTCATTGAGGATTATATCTTTCACATTATTCAACTTATTTTTTTATTAAAATAATAAATAATAATGATTATCAAATTGTCCTCTCAAGTACCAAGAAATAAATAAAACAATATCAATACACAAAACTCATCATCTAACATAATCCCCACTAATATCAATTGACTTGTGATGGTTTTAAATTCATTGATGTGATCAACAACAATATTCCATTTAATCATCTTAAAAATAAATAATTAGTGTATTAGGTATAAATTTATCAACACAAATAGTGTCTTTTACATGGTTATTAGTGTTAGGTATACTTTTTTCTACACCAATAGAATATTAGGTGCACTTTTTTTGACTCCAATGGATTCTTGTACATGATTTTCACTGTTACTATAAACCCATTCATCATGTCATCCACTTGAATTTTAAACACCATATTCTTTTGAAAAATAATATGAATAAATATCATGAATTTTTTATCTAACATATCATATTTTATCTTTTCAATATCATTGGTCTTTACACCCATAAGTGGAAAGTATATCTTTTTCAAAATAAATTTAGTCCTTGATTTGTATTCTTCAAAACCTGGGGTCAAGTAAATGTAAATAATTTATCTTCACATGACCTTATTTCATGGTCACTATTCAAATAGATAAATAAAACCTCGATATCCCAAAGTTAGGCTATGATATAATTCATTTTAAACATGGAAAACTGGGTATTTAATTATTCCAAGAATCAAAGTAAATTAATGAAAGAAAGAAATATAACGCATAGATTTATATAGTTAAAGAATAATCCTAGGGTCCATTGATAGTAAAAAAACATTTCATTATACCCGAGGGCAGAAAATTATAGAAGCAAAAATAATTACATAATCCCTATATAAAAATAATCTCATAGAGAAAATGTGATTCTACATTATCCTATATTATAATAGTGCCCCATGTTGGCCTACCTCTATCAAAATGATCATATTTCTAAAATTCAAAAAATTTAGAGGTTTTGAATAGTCTCATTGAGAAGTAAAAAAGAGAGGATATTTTATAAAGAACTTAAATTAGTTAATCTAGACCTTGGGTATCTCATCTTTTCTTTATTGATGCTGCTAGTAATTTTTTTCATATTACAGGTCAGGATTTTCAATTTGTTTTTAC
Source organism: Viscum album (assembly GCA_963277665.1). Lineage (NCBI taxonomy): Eukaryota > Viridiplantae > Streptophyta > Magnoliopsida > Santalales > Viscaceae > Viscum > Viscum album. Next base: position 1,137,053,813 of record OY728129.1, read on the forward strand.
TATTTTAATTTTTACAAGGTTTTCCTAGGAAAATAGGTTAACTTTGGGAAGTTTAGTCTTTATTTTAGTCCAAATAAACCTAAATATACTGGGTGTGGGAGTTAAATATTTACTAGGGGTTCATAAAATTCAACATTATAATCATTTTTTTGTGCCTTTCACCTATAATTAGTAGAACACATGTAAATGATTTTATATGGATAAATTGAAATAAAATTACAAATTTAGATTGGGATATGGTTGTGTAAACTAGGAAAGAGTACATTGATTAATGTGGTATCTTTACTATATTTTATATGAGTTTTATACATATCCCCTATAGTGTTTTGGATTAAATTAATTCACAAATGTTTAATTATCAATGGGGTGGAGTCTAAGGTGAGGAATGTTTCATGGGTTAAGCAAGGAAATCTCAATATAGAGAGGGATAGTGGGGGTTTTAGGTTTAGTGACATTAATATTTTCAATCCATAATTATTAAATAAGAAATATTTTTTATTGATTCAAGATTAAAAGTATTTTTGGCATTAGGTTTTGAAGGGAAAATATTTTTCAAATAGATATTTCTTTATCAACTCGGTATGAGGAAAGACCGTATTATTGTTGGTTAATTTCACATGATGCACTAACCTTGAGTTATATCATTGAATAATTGAGGTGGATTTATTTTGATATTGGTGTTGGCTTTTGGAGAATATTAATTATTTTTCCATTATATGTCCTTGGATAAAACAATTTGGAGTGTAGTTGAGTTATGAGGGTGAATGGAGAATGTTATTGTTTTTTTTAGGATGAAAATATTTCAACATAATTGTATAGAGAATTATATGATTGTGGAGAAGTTTTTTATTATTTCATGAAAGATTTTGGACGATAATGATCCGTTTTTTTTTTTCAAAAGATCATTCACTGGGTATTTAAATGGTAATGGTGATGTGGTTTAAAAGATCATTCACATATTTTAGAGGATTTAAGAATGATTTTGAGTAGTTAAATCTATGTAATCCAATGTTAGTGTTTATAAATATTAATATATATACATCAGTGATTCCAAGATAACCAAATAATGGAGTGACCATTATAGATCATGATTCAAATAGTGTTGTAATGGAATGCATCCCAATCACTTAGACTTTGGGTCAATATTTAGGAGTTAAGTAATGAAACAATCAAGTCATTTTAAATTATTTTCATCTCTCATTGGGTATTAATTTTTTTTTTGGGTTTTATTCTAAAATTATAAGGTTTTAGGATATAATTTGAGATGATGTTGGTTGTGATTTTTAATTTAAAAATAGTTTTGGGGTTTCAAGAAGGATGTAAGGTGGTTTTACTTGTATCCCTTGACTATAGATTACACTAGAGATCTAGTGGATTATCAATGAGTACCAAGTTACCTTAGAAGAGGAGGGAGGTACCTTTAGGTGCCACCAGGTACCTGGTTCCCCTTCAAAAGGCACCAGGTAGGCCCAAGTTGGTTTTACCTTAAAAAATTAGGAATTTTAGTCATTTAACCTTATTATTTTTACCCCTTTCCCCCATTTTATTTGATCTACTCTCCTTCCAGTTTCTTTTGATATTATCCCATGAATTTTCTTTCCCTCTTCTTTCCCCCCCTACTTTTTCATGCTTCATAAGTTATTCAAGGAATTTTCATTCACCAGATACAATGTAAACCTCTCCTCTCATCACCTTATCCACTTATCTTTTTTTAATTATTTCTATATTCTTCTTACTTGAGTTGTATTTTTTTTTATTTCACAAATAAAAGGTTAAATCACCTATAAAACTTAGGTCTGCAATGCTTCTTATTTAAAGAGATATGCTTTGAGTTTTTTGCCTTTGATTTATCCCTATTTTTATTTGATATAGTTGTGGTATGAATTCTTATAGGGTTTTCATGTTCTTAGGTTGTAATCATAGTATAATTAAGTTGTTTTATTTTGGGATTTGGAATGATATGTGTTTGGGTTTATTTTTTGGGCAATCTTCTTAGGTTTCGCTTGAGGTTTAGCCTTCTTTACTTATTGTGATTTTTTAATTAGATCATGTGGTGATATAATTTAAGTTTAATTATTTTTGGGGACTAATCAAGGATATTTTGTGATGGTCAAGGCTCTACAAATCTTAAGGTATGGGGTATCAAATCCTCAATTGAATTTTCATGCTATTTAAAGAATATTCATGTTATTGATTTTCAGAAATTAATCCTTAAGGGTAATCAATTACTTTTTGAGGTATAAATGGATGGATTCCCAAAACTATTTCTATAAAAAAAATAAAAAAATTGAATAAATTTTAATGATGTATTATGAATTGTATGGATTGATAATTATTAACTTTTAAAGACCATGTTGTTATGCCTTGTGAAAGTGAATATTGTTTTTGGGTCTATATACTACTTAAACATGCAAAAGTTACTATGTCTTAAATTGGATGCTTTTTTTATTATTATTATATATTCATTTATTATTATATAATGACTTGGAAACTATAATGAATTATCACCCATGTCAAAAATATGATTAATATCAAATACTCTTGTCTATTCATGTGAGTCAATTAAGTATGTTGTCTTTGGTTTTTCCTTAAGCTATGATGAAACCCCTAATATTAAAACTTATAAAGTGTGACCCTAATTTGTTAAGAACATTGTTTCTTTAATTATTATCATATTATCTATAAAAATTTCACCCCATATTATAATAGATTAACCAATCCATAAGTCAATGATCCAAACTTAACTTTGATTAAGATTTGCATCAGTGGTGATGTGGTGGCGGGGTTAGTTAGATGGAATGTAGTGATGGAATTCATGCATAACTAGAATTTACTATTGTAATTTTTTCCATTTAAACTTAAACTTATACCATGGGTTTTATAAAAATCACTAATTATTTAGAAAACCAAAATTTCATTATTATCATCAATGTATGGATTTTAAAGTATAAATTTTCAATGTATATTTATAGTGTGATCCTTGTTAAAATAAAAGAGATAAATGAAAAGAAAACTTTCCTTACCTTAAAGTGTTGTCATTATAAGGTAAAATAATTCATAAAAAAGTTTAAATAATAATATTTTCTTGTAAAGATAACCTTTACTTATATAATAAATCTTGAAATTAACCCTTGTACCTTTCCATAATTCCTTAAGTTAGAAAAAATAATTATTGGTTTATACCCATACTTTACTTAACCTAACACCTATTTAAACTCAAGAACCTACCCAGGTAATTATTATATCCTCTTATTCTTAGATCTAAAACAAAACTCAACATGTTATTTACATGAGATCAAGTACTTAGAATGATCTATCACTTGGAGTCCCTATAGAACATGTTATTTCATAACCTGATACATGTTGGGTATCATGTCCTTAAACTTTAATGTTAACATAAATTGATCTTTATGAGTTTATATATAATCTATGATATATTTTTTATTTGAACCTATAATTTTATTACATTGGTTTTGGTTATATTGAATCATGACATTCATATTTTTTAAAGATCATAATGATTGTTATAATTGGTTTGTTATTGAGCATGGTTACTGCTTCGATAGTCAATGATCATGATAGATGGGGTTTGTACACAAATTCTTATTATATAAACTATTAAGTAGGTTTACTAACCATTAAAATATGGTTACATTAAATGGGATGGGTTTTTGATACTTGATTAAGTGTACCCCTTCCCTAATTCCATGGGATGGGCTAAGGCCCTAACTTTGTATACACCTTCCTTTTTCTATAGGATGGGCATAGGTACTAACTCTAAAAGTACATCTTAGTGAGATGAGATACAAGATCATCTATCCTCATGCCTAGATGGGATAGGCTGTAATATTTTCCTACCTCTAGACTAAAATTGATACAAGGATATCCTAAAGTAGGTAAATACAAGTGTGTTAATATATGGATCCTCCCATTATAGGGAGTTACATGTTATAATTATGATATATCTGCCTAATTTCTAGTTATTTCCTTCTTCATGTTATGTTCATTGTTTTTTTATTAACATTTGTCCTTATATATGTATGTAAATGAGTATAAATGTTTATGCATACATCTGATGATTCATTACTAGGTTTAGGTATGTTGGTGGTGGCTAACTAGCACAAAACCTTATCAAAGTGTTTTGATTATAAAATAGAATTTAAAGATCCATGTGAATGTAGAGATGCAGCTGACCATAGGTTTGTCTCAAATAAATCAAGCCTAAGATACCCATTTTTCTTCCACCCTTATTAATAGTTTTTATTTTTACAATTAAAAAAAGGATTATGAAAATAAGTTGGAAAGTGAAAACAAAAAAATAAATGGAAACAAAAGTTAGGGTGAAAGGAGATGTCTCTATGTTTGATTTCATGGGTACTTCATTATCCTGGAGATATTCTAAACTCATCAAATAATAAAGTAATAACTAATCATTGATCACACCCCTCTATCTTTGTTATGGGATTGAGAGCATATAGAAATCATTCTTATGAATCTACAGGCCACCTCCTCTATGATAAAGATATAGTGAGAACACCCAACTAAGGTATCCATTATACCAACACCCAACTCTACCATATTTTATTCATCCCTTGATCCACAAAACTCCATTTTATGAATTGTAGACTAAGATATGGGAAGGAGAATAAATTTTATAGAATAAATAACACTACCAAAAATGGGAAGAGGATTAAATGATAATAATTCATCTACTTCTCCAACCACTCATTTCCACATCAAGAATGAGAATAAACCATTGAAAAAATGAAGAACAGGGATTCAAATAACCATGTAATATTTCCCAAGGACTAACCCTTGAGTTATTTCTACATAATCATGGATTTTAGAGATTGTATTTAAGAAGAATGAGAGATAGAAGTGTGAGTAAATAAAAAATGAGACTATTGTTAATATTAAAAAGTAATGAAAGAAAATATAGAAAACTCTTAAATTAATCCCTCGATGGGGAACAATTTTTCAAAATGGTTGTGCTCCATTTTTAAAGTCATCATTAAGGTTTCTTGAGCTTATCCTCCTAACTCCTCAATGGAATCTAAGTGGAAAAATGTTTCTTTGTATGATCACACATTTTCTACTTCTAGGTTATTCTCACAACTTCTTTAAGCTTCGTCCATATTTGTTTTCAATTCCCTAAACTACCATGATCTCTTAAGATGTACTTTTCTTAGATGAATGGTACGTGGAAGTACTATTTGGTATTTTCTTGATTTTTCTAGATAAATGAACAAGAATATTTTTGAGAAATCAGGTGTTTCATACAAAGAGGCCACATGTAAATAGATTTTCATCTATGAACTTAGTTAATTATTCTTCAAGATTATTTGATTTTATAATTGAATCGTGGATATGTGCATGATGGTAGGCATGGATAACTTTCATGGTACTATGCTTCATCTAGAAAAATAGATCCTCTTAGGCTAGTTACAACATGAAGATATCATGTAGATTCATATATAATCGACATGCAGTGTGACTCCATTTAAAATGTTCTTATATAGAACTTTTGTTACAACCAAAGACACATTTAGAGGGGGTGAATTATGGTGTAATCCAATTTAAACCTTTTCATTTTTACTTATTAATATATTTTTAGATCTTGTTCCCACATTGGTAGGAACTGTGTTCATCATGCTGCTCGATTACTCTTTCTCACAGCCTCACCAAACAATGGATAAATATTTAGGAAAGTAAATCATGCAAAAAATATAAAGATTTTACTTGGTTTAGATATATTAGGCTACATCCAAGGATCACACACAAACCATGTGTCGATGTTCCAAAATTCACTATGATTTACTAGTTTGGTGGATATAATGTTTTATCCATGGTCACTCCATGTTATGATCACTACCTTTACATGATTTAGGTTTAGTTAACTCCTTAATTAAGGGAAACTCACTCTTATTCACCTCTATACACAGATTTGATGAATTCATGATTATTTTAGACTTGAGGGTCTCTATAATATATTGGGAACATGATAATCTATCTCTATTCAGCATGAGACTTTGTCCATACCATAAATTTTGTTTTTATTCTCCTTTTTATTCCACTTTGTTGTGATACTATTTTTAATGACAGATGAGATCAACTTTATAATGTGATATTTGAGACTTTTTTCTTCTACAATACTATAACTGCAGAACTTCTTCTCCATATGAGGATAATTCCACACTAGAATTTTCCAATTTCACTCTATCATCTTCTACATCCCAGTATATTGATGGACACTCTCCCTCTTCCTTCAACACTTTTCTACTTAAAATGAACTAGATAAGATAATTAAATCTCATATGACTCTCTTCTACTACTACTAAAACAATTTCAAACCATGTATGTACTCCTACCCAATCACCCAAGTACCTTCACTCAAGTATGGATCACCCAAGTTCCTTTTCTTAAGTATGCATCGCCCAAGTTCTTAGCTTCAACCAAGCCTATTTCACTCAAGTCCCTAGTTTTTTCTAGGTATGGTTCACTTAGGTCCTTCTTCTATATTTTTTTCCCAGGTCCTTCATGCAACTTTAGTACACTTAGGTAAATTCTTCCATGGTAGTTTCTCCCTACTACATTCACCTTTCCATGTTCATAAAACTAAATTCATGAAATTACCTCAACTCAAGTATGTTCTATTATGTATGATCCATGAAACTCTCATGTTCTACCTTTCCTCTCACAACACCTTCGTTCACCCCATCTTCGAACAACTTTCTTCGCTCAGGCCCCTTCACCCATATGTGTTCACTCAAGTCCAATTTGTGTATGTGTGACTAAAAATAAGAGTAATCATATGATCCTTATCCTAAATTTTAGTAACTTTAAATAAGGGGAATAAACTGGTATTTATAGGAAAAACCCCTATCTTCACTCAAGTTTTATAAGTTTTGGATTTCTTGGCATATTATTCACCCAACTCTACTTGTGTAGTGCATAACCAACACAAAACATGTTTGTGGAACCCTACTCCACTTGCGCATGACTATAACCAATACTAACACATGTAAAATGCCCAAACATGTATACAGACTCACTAGTGCATTGTGACTACTGAAAAATTTCTTAGAATAGCATGAAAATCCTTCCTTCACTCTGTAATCAGCTTTATAATTTCTCTATTTTTTACACCAAAAAGTTTGTAAAATACTGGGAAACTTTCTCATTTTCAAAAATATATACAATGATTCCTTTGCGTAAGGATGCATCATTTTCTCGGATATTTCTATGAAAACTTCTCAAATATTTTTTAAAACACTCTTATGTGAAAGAATGTGTCCTTCTCTTTAATCTTCCATAGAGCTTCATCATGAACTCTAAACTTCTAACAAATGATCCCTTGGTTAGAAACTTTAAGACCCTATAGAACAAAGAATTTTTCATGATGTTATTCTTATAACTATATTTCCATGAAAGATTCAATTACTTCAACCTTCTTCCTCTACTATAAGAGTAATTTTAGGTGTATCCCATAATGTGCTGGTCAAATCGAGTCAACTTCCTGAGGCCACATCCAACATTCCCATAAACTCTTGATCAGTCTGATAGAACTTTAACTTCTCAGAGTACCTTTAACTACTAGGCTACCATATTTTAGTCATCAATTGTTTCTCATCTAGACTAACTTTCAAATCATGAGCTTTTTGGATTCTAAAAAATCAACTTTTGGATCACTATTGGCTTATACAAAAGCCTTCCACATGTGGACCACCTTCTATTCTTTCAATCAATTAAATGTCTTCTATAACATCATCATCTCTTCAAAAAAAATCACACTTCAACACAAAACCTCCTCAGTTACTATTAAAAAATAAAATAGACAACCCCTTTGGTTGCAACAACTTCAGTCATGTAGGTACTCAATAGCACTCTCCCATGGTAGAAAATATTATGTTACAACTTACCCATGTGGTTTAATATCACATACTCCCAACCACATAGTTTTAATCTCACATATCATACTAAATTACATCAAGTGGCCTATATTATCCTTGCCTTTAATATTATTAATCTCATGTAAACTCCAAGTTACTCTAATATGTGCATTGATTTAATCTTTTGTGGGTTTCATTTAATCTCATTTGACCTTTTAATATCTTGCATTAATCAGACGTAGCCTATGGAGTTTCTAAGTGATTTCTACATAGTGACTAGGTCTATATATATTATTCTTACATAGTGGTTTCCATGGTTAGTTAACCTAACATAACCCATGTCGTGGTATATTTAATCTTTCCTAACAGCTCTTCTGATGGGTTTATCTATACATGATTCAAGATGACCATAAGATTTTATTGGATGCATGGTAGAGGTTGTGGTTTTTTTAACATAGGTTCTTCTCTATGAAAATGATTTTGGAACAATGCCTTGTGTATTAATATGTGGCCTTTTATTTGCAACTTAATCACATGCAAGCTGGCCAAAATTCACTTTAATCATCCGTAGCCAAGGAAATTCTAGATTTATTCATAAATGGATACTAATTTCCCCTAAATATCATTCAAAAGTAAATTTTTTAATATATTATTTATTCCATAATTAATTTTAAAATTAATAAAACACTTAAATCATGTATTAAATCCATTTAAAATTTTATTTAAAAATATTTTAAAATTTCAAAAAATGTGATAATTGCTCAAAATGAATGAAAATATGGGGGGTATTAAAAATTAAAATCAAATAAAAATAGTACTTAATTAATTTTATCACTCCCCCATACTTGATATATTTCATTCAAATCCATTGATCCATCTATGCACATGTATACCTACCTCACCTATAAATGTATCTCTCAATCACAATAAATTTATTTTTATAAAGTTTTTCTCACATTAAGATCATGAGCACTTTCCATATGCTAGCAATGTGACTATATCTCCACTCAAATAGAAAGGTTTTTCTTAATAAAAAGAACATTTTCATGGATTTTTTTTGGGCTTATGGTTGGTGGTATGATATTCAAAACAAAGGATTTAGAGAGGATTTATAATCTCTTAAGGTTTGATGAATTAATTAATAAAAAATATAATGAAAATATACCCATTATCTTACACCCTCAAATGTATCACCAAGTAATATTATCATCCCTTTCAATGGTAAGTCACATGTCAACTCTATGATTTATTTATTTATTTCAAGAAGAATGGAAATGATAATTGTATACAATGTAATTATGACATAACATGCCCCTATATTATTGTGATAAGGGTAATGATTCATTCAAGGAGGTACAATAAATATTTCAATACCATCTCTATTTATATATATATATATACTTTATTTTCATTTTTTAAAATTCAAAGATGGAACAAATGAATTTCAAGGAATATTGTGACTTATTTTCCCCCTATAAATAGAAATACCACCTTGAAATCTTCCCAAACCTTCAACTCCATTAAAAATGATTCCCATAAACAACCAAACCCACACCTTTCTTTTATTCTAAAACATGAATTTAAACTTAAAGAGATGGTTGGGAAGGTATTAGTCTAGTAATGTGGATATTATAAGGTAATTTATGGTCTCCAAATATCATTAAAAAAGTTCATATGAAAAGTATGCTTGAAAATAGTATTATAAAGGGGATTTGAATTTCAAAAATTATCTTTAGCATTTTAAACACACCAAAACTCACAGAATTTTGAATAAGGTAGGAAATAAATTTATATATTGTGAATCATGTCTCAATATCTCAAGAAAAAGATACATGTAATAAGATGTCAAAAAGGTTTAGAAACATCTTATGTTGGGTAATTTTTTTATTGGATGGTATTTACATGCATAGAATTTATAATAGATCCAAAATTCATTAAATGCTCAAAAATAATTAAAGATCAAAAAAATATCAAAAATCATGTGAGTTTTAGAAATTAAATTTAGAAATATTTCCAAAATTAACTCAATGGTCCAAAAATAAAAAAATTGTTCAATAAATCTCAATTATCACACAAAACGAAAAATTAAATAAAAATAAAACAAACTCCAATCTAACATAGGATCTCACCCGCCTACATAGACACACTTTTCTTAAGAATTTTATTTATTTAAGTTTAATTATTATTTTTCATATTGAAAGAAAATTATGATTTATAACACATTTGAAAAAATATTAGAGAGAAACAACATGGGTTATTTGGATAGGCAGCTTCTTGAAATAATCTTCAGTTCATCTGTTGTTACTTCTATCCATAAAAAACCCTACAAGAAAAAAAAATATAAAAAATTTATTAGAAATATAATTAAGAAAAATAAATAGAAGGGAAGAAAGTCTTATTTTGAACCCCCTAGTGGGTATTATGTTTTTACTGTCCCTAGTTCAATAGTACTAGTTGGTCATTCTTCATCTGATGGGGAATGTGGTTTATGTGATTTAAATCACAACATCATTGTCTTCCCATAGCTTATCATGAACTTATTCTTGGGTTGGACCCCATGTATAGTTTTTTTATTTCCCACACCCTTCTCAATGAGATATAACTTATAAAATGTGATTGTAAGGATGAAATATGGGTCCACTTACACTTTCATGTGCACACTTGGACATCCCACTGAATATGTGTAGTTTTCTCCAAGGAGTGGCATGTAATCTAGTTTTACTATAGTATAATGTTAATATTTAATGTGAATTTTTGTTTTAACTTCCCCTTAATATAAATAGGAAACCATAGTGGATCCTTCATTCCTTATTCTAAATATATCACTTCTCTCGTGGCCTCATCATCATCTTCAACCAGGGTATAAATGTGTATTACTGAATCGTAAAAGTGAAAAGAAGGGAGATAAGAATGTAATTTTGATTTTGTAAAATCTAAAAATGAATTCCAATTATGATCATCTTCCTCCATGCTATCAACATGCATAATTTTTTTTATTCACTTGAGAGAGGGAAGTGGGTATTCCATATTTTCTTCAAAGCTTAAAACCTCCAACATGGTATCCTCTTCATCATCACTTTCTAGGTAAAGATATAGGATGTTTTCTACAATAACATCTAAAAAAGAGTGAGTTCACAATTTACTTTTCTATAAAGTTATAATAAAAACTCAAATATGAATTGTCTCTCTAAAATGTATCAGTTTTCATGTCTACTTTAGGTAACACCTATAGAAATGTTGTGAGGCCTAATAGTGCTTCTTCAATAAGTTATCCTCTAGCCTCAAATGGTTCCTCCACATATAATATGGTTGTAGAAACTATCACTTCAATAAATTATGTATATTGTAGTTCCTCCTCCATTTTAATTTCCTATGCATGGCATTCTTAATAACTTCTTCTTCATCTTGTACTTGGGAAAATAAATTATGATCATATTAGAGAAGTGTGAGTTGGTCAACTAATATTATAAGTTCATACCAATAAGCATGTTGGGTTGGATTCATGTCCTCAAAATCCATGTGTTTTTTTAGGTTTTTTAAAAAATAACAAATTACCTATAAAAGTGATGAAAAAAAGTGTAGTGAACGTATTAGATCCTCATCAACAGTACTAAATTTGATGAGTGAAAACCTTGTAAAATAACTTTTATCATCAAATAAAATTTAAATATCCCCTATGAATGTAGTTAGGGATATGACCATGAGTTTTTCTTCAAGGAAACAAGTCTAATACACCCACTACACTTATGACCTTCTTAATATTTTTGTTATTTTTATAATTAAAAAAATGGATTATGTTAATGATTTGGAAAGTGAAAATAGAAACAAATAAATGGAATCAAAATTTTGGGTGAAAGTAGATCTTAGGTTATATTACATGGATACTTCATTATCTAGGACTTGTTCTAAACTCATCCAATAATGAAGTTATAACCAATCATTGATTACTCCCCTATATTTATGGTGTGGTATTTAATACACATGGAAAACCTTCTTATGAATATCTATCCCACCTCCTCTATAGTGAAGAGGTGGTGAACACACTCAACCGAGGAATCCACTATCACAACACCCAACTCCACCATATATCATTCATCTATAAATCTATATAACTCCACTATATGAAATTTAGGCCAACATAATGGAATGAAAATAAATTTTATAGATGGAAAAACGCAATTGAAAATGTGAATAGGAGTGGGTGATAACCATCAATCCACTTCTCTACCCACTCACTTCCAAATCAAGGATAAGAAGAAACCATTTTAGAAATAAAGAGTAAGGATTCATATGCCCATGTAATATCCCTTAGGGACCAACCCTTGATTTAGTTCTTCATAACCATGGATTTTAAACATCATTATGGGGAATAAATTTATATGGAAGTGTGAACAAATAGAAATGAGGAATACTATTAATATTAAAAATATTAGAAGAAAATACAGAAAAAACTCTTAAAATAATCCCTTAGTGATGAACCCTTTTTAAAGTAGTTGATCTCCCTTTTTAAATTCATAGTCAAAAATTATTGAGCATCTTCACCTACCTCATTGATGGACTCCACATGGAAAAATATTTATTCAGATGATCACACGTGTCCTGATTCTATGTTATTCTCCTAAATTCTTTAAGCTTTAACCATCTTCATTTTCAGTGACATCGACTTCCATGATCTCCTTATATACCCTTTGATTGGATTCATCATACATATAATTACTCCTTTGATGAGTTTTAAGGGTTCATTATATGAACAAAAGTAGAAAAAGAAAACCCATAAATGTTTATGGTATATCCTTGATATAATTAATATATAATATAAACAAATAATATAAATTTGAATTCTCAGATAACAGCAAGATACATGTTCAATATTTGATATAGTATGGTTTATGTCAATCACTGAAGTAGTAGACAAAAGCCTCTTGCCTCTGAGGGGGTTACACCAACCAAATGATACAAGAATATTTATTCATGATTAATAAACTCAAAAGGGGTGTTAGTGCCTTCATCTAGGGATAAACTATATCTCATATAGAAGAGAGTATCAGGTTCCTTGTATAAAATTAGTCATGCCCAAAAGGAGGGATCTCATCCTTTTATATAGACATCCTCAACAAATTTCATTTAATGAAACACATCATCCATATTTAATGTATCAATATAAATTTATTCCCATTAGACTTACTCATTGAATCCATTCCATGAATGTAATCCATTAAATCTATTCATAATGTATTCTGATGAAACTGTATGGGAAGATGCATGCACCTAAAGTCGTGCATATATGGTAGATGAATGCACTCAACTAGTGAGGTGGTAGATTCATGCACTTAGCCTAAAACATTGGGTGAAATTTATTATATCATACATGTTATATACATATTTTTAGTGCATAACTTACAATCTCCCACTTTCAATAAAATTCATAAGTACTTCATACAAAACTTCATAACTCTTTTTGAATCCATCCAAAACTCTTTTTGGATAGGCTTTCATCATACTCTATTTATTTTGGATCAAACACTTTTTCTAGAACTTAATCACTATACAAAGGAATAACTATGTGACCCTATAGACTTAGTAACATTGAAAATAAATATGAAATACCTATTTCATATATATAATCAAAGAGCATACTTTAATAAAGAATCAGTGCTACTCAAGCTACTAAGGGGTCTGTTTTGATCTCCATAAAACATACTCATATCGTTATAAAATATTTTTCACCACAATATTTATAATATAAATCATATTTATACCTATATAATCCCTCTTTCCATGACACTGATTGATCACCAAACATGGAACATGTAAATCTAGTATAGTAAAAGTCATCTTTTTTATTCTTTTAAATAGACTAACCATGTCGATGAATACCTCACATTCCATTCATCTTGAAAATGATCACATCACATATACCTCATCCAAGTAGCTAGAAACATCTCATGTAACTCAACTAAACATGTCCATTCATTTCCTCATCCTAATTAAATCAATTCCTGAATGAATTTACTCATCATACAAGTGGATAAATCCCATCTTGGCTGCACTCCAACTAACAACATGATCAAAAAAATACTTAACTACCCCCTGATTAGCTAAGTCACTTTTAACATACATAAGAAAGGTATAAAAGTGTTAAGTTTCTATTGATAGGTATCTTTCCAGCTTCAGGTAATGGGTATTGATAATAAGTATACACCCCTGGGTATATCAATTATTGTATGACATTCCATGGGATATACTTCAATGAGACAGTCCAAGTAATAATTCTACATATATTACCTCATGAATCTATTCTTCATATCTCATATAAAACCCTTTACAATGAGTATAATATTCTATCCATGATAATATTACCATATCATTAAAACCCATACTACTCCATAATGATCATCGATCCGGGATTACTCAAAGTTGTAATTTGAGAGGATATTATCATTCGGTTGTTTAGGTAAAATAAATTATAGCACAAATAAATAAACGATAAATGGATATTTACTTTATTATAAAATTATGATACACTATACAACCATTACATAAATCTCTTATGTATCTAATACCTAAAGACCTAACATGACCCACACATTTTTTTGTGGTAAAAGATTTATCAATAGATCTGCTACATTATCCTTTTTATCCACCTAATAAATCCTTATATCACCCCTATCAATGTTCTATAATATGATATGGTATTTATAAAATATATGTTTGGTCCTTTGGTGAGATTTTGGAACATTAAATGGAGAAATAGATCCATTATTATCATAGTAGAGCTTTATTTATTCTTAGATTAAAGGAACTACATCAAGTTCAAATATGAACTTCTTGATATAAATTTCTACCTTCATAGTATCTAATGTAGTGATGTAGTCTACCTATTTTTCGAGTCAGCTATGGTGGCTATTTGGAACTCTTCTAAGTTATAGCACCACCCTTTAGGGAAAACACAAAAATAGATTGAGATATCATTCCAAAAATAGAATCTATGTAACCCTTTACATAAATTTAATCCTCTACTCCAAAGACTAAGAACATATCCTTTGTCCTTCTCAATTACTTAAGAATGTTCTTCACAGCCATTTTATGACTCTTTCTAGGATTGGATTGGTATATAATTATTATTCTAAGAGAATATATGACATAAGGTTGAGTAAACAGCATGAAATATATGATATAACCTAAAACAGATGCCTAGTTAATTCTATCTATCCTTTTTTAATATTTAGAAGGATCCATAAACTTCCTAAGATTCATGTCATGAAACACTGGTAAAACCCCTTCTTGGAGTTCTCCATGCTAAACCACTTTATCACTTTACCAATTTATATGTTCTAACTAAGTCCAAGCAGCCTATTATATATATCATTATATATTTTTATACCTAGTATGTAAGTAACTTCACATGTTTCCTTCATTAAGAAGAATTTACCCAACCACGTATTCATAGAGTGAAGTGTTAGGATTCCATTTCTGATAATGAGTATTTCATCCACATACAATATCAAAAAAACCACTACCCTCCCAATAATCTTCTTTTCTACAAAATAATTGCATGTATTCTTGATAAAACCAACCTTTTTTGTTGCATCATAAAATTGGATATTCCAAATCTAAGAAGCTTTCTTTAGTCCATAAATGTACCGTTGCAGCTTTCATGCCTTATAAGTATCATATAGAACTTCAAAAACTTCAAGTTGTATCATATTCACATCCTTGGATAAATTATCATTATGAAAAGTAGTTTTGACATACATTTTATATATCACATAAGCATAATAAGTTTTTATGGTAAGTAAAATCCAAATAGACTTAATCATTGCTACTTATGAAAATGTTTCTTCATAGTCTATCCCATGAATTTTTTTTATAACCTATTTCCACCAGATGATCTTTATAGGTAGAAACTCTACCATCCATGTCATTTTTCTTGCATAAAACCCATTTATACCCTATAGGTATTACCCATGATATGTATCCACCAAGTTCAAAACTTAGTTAGTGTATATGGAGCCCATTTTAGATTCCATGGATTTAAACCATTTATTTGAATCAAAACTCTCAATATCCATCTCCTGGGTAGTAGGTTCATGGTCTATGAGCATTACTTAATTATCATTCACCATAAGAAATTCATATATCTTGGGTTCTTAATGAATCCTACTAGACCTTCAAGGTTCTTGTGTAACTTGATTTAGTTCTCCTTGCACAACACTTTGTGTAATGGGATCAACCTCCATCTCAAGAACATTTCCCATTTTTTCTTCCTTAACTTATCAGAGTTTATAATTCCTTCCATTTAATACTTGATCCATGTGTTTTCTCTTAATTAAAATAGCATATTGACCCACAAAAACTTTTTTGGTCAGTAGTATTATAGAAATAATATCCATTTATTTCTTTGGGATAACCAAAAAATAATCATTTTTCTGACTTGGGACCAATCTTATCAGAAGAGAAACATTGTATGAGTTCTTCATAACCCCAAATTCTCATAAAAGATAAATTTTTACATTTCTGAGTTCATATATCAAATAGTGTATTTATGAATTATTTATAAGGAATGTGGTTTGGTAATAATGTATTTGTCTCCAAATCATAACAAAAATAATGAAATTGGAAGGCTTCACTGAGTCATCATCTACTGTATCATGACTAAATAGGTATGATTCCTCCTCTAAGACACACCATTCCATTGTGGTGTTCTTAGTGGAGTGAATTGTGTAACAATTCTACAATCATTCTGATGCTCGGTGAATACCTAGCTCAATTATTCACCACCTTAATCTGATCATATAATCTTAATACTTTTTCCTAGTTTTACATATATTTCATTTTGAAACTCTTTTAAATTTTCAAAAGTTTCATACTTTTGTTTCATTAGAAACACATAACCATACTAACTAAAGTCATCAGTAAAGGTGATTAAATTTCTAAAACCACCACTTGATTATATTCTTATTGGTCTACATATATCACTATGTATGAGATCCCACAATCCACTAGCCTCTTCAAATTTTCCCCCAAAAACTTCTTTAGTCATTTTTTCCAATAAACAAGATTTTCATGTATCAAATTAATCATAATTTAATTAATACAAAAATACATATTTATGGAGTCTTTGAATATGTTTCTTGTTTATATGTCTAAGTTGGTAATGGAAAAGGTGGTTGGGATTAGAATCAACCCTAACCTTATTATTATGAATGTTATAAACTATATTATCCATGTATTGAATATATAAACTATTTATTAAATACATAATTCCATGTAACATTTCATTTATATATATATATATAATTAATAGATAATGAAAATATGTTCTTGTACAAAAAAGATAAAGGGATCAAATTTCTTTTTAAATTGAAAACATAATAACAATTCTCTACTTATAGTAATAATCCACTGGGTAGATTTACATTATACTTATTAACCTAAAATGTAGAAACTTTTACTTTATTATCAAAATGAATATCTAATTAACTATTTCTCAATTCTCTTCTATCTTTAGGTCTTTTTTTCAACATAAATGTGAAATGTATTTCTGGTATCTAATACCCAAGATTCAGAGTAAGTAAGATTGATCTCTATAACATTCACATTCAGATGCTTAGAATGATTCTCTTTGAGAACACTTCTTAACCTTATATGTTGAACTCTAACTATTTTATAGGTCATAACTATAGTAAAACTCAAAATTATTATCATGAATCATGTCAAAATATGCAAAAAAATATGAATTTGTGGGTGAGTTTCATGTTTTATATCTTTTCATTGAGAACTTTTAATGAAAGTGCTCTCATTAAAAATAATAAAACCATATATAAAATCTATTTAGTGATACAATATCCATATTTCATCATGAATTGCACCAGGTAACACATAAATAATCCATGAATATTTAGATAGGAAATCATCCCAATAATAAAAGTTATTATTATTGGATAGTTGAGTGGGTAACAGTTTTACCCAATCCATAATATAGATAAACAAAACTTTATCCCTTGGGGTATCCTAACCATTAGGGTTTCCCAGCTAGTGTAATATATATAAAATTACAAAAACAATACATCTAACTATTAGGATAACTTAATTACTTTCTTTCATTGCATAATATAATTTATGACCACCTAATCATTAGGTTCACCCATACTGAATGATCAAGTTCTTGACAAGTGACACTTTTGAAGGAATCTCACGCTTAGTATTTGAGGGATTTTCATAAAATTATAAAAAATTTAATATAAATTATAACCAATTTAATATAAATTATATGCATATTAATTTCATAACTATTACATATTATGAAATATTTATCTTATAATGTTTTATTCCTTTGTGTATGAATGTTTCTAATAATTTGGATTTATAATCCCTATTCCATCCACCAAATAAATTTGTTTACACCACATTAATGCATAACTTTTACACAGCCCGCAAATTTTTCTTGTTCACCCAAAAATAGAAGTCAAGTATACTCACACATATTCAAATGAATTATATGCTTAATGTATATTCACTTTTCATGTAAAGGTATAGAGTTATATAAGATTTATAAACTCCACATGAGTAAGCATGGAGTGGTTATTGAGTCTTGTAAGGTTGTAAAGGTTCAAAAAACTATTGTAAAGATGGTAATTACCCAAAAGTTGGATCAAAGGGATAAAAAGAAGGGTAGAATTTGGAAAAGGTAATAATTATTCATAGTGTATACCATGCTATGTGAAACACTAGTTTCTTTGTGAGGCCCTCAGCAGTAAAGCATCAATGTCGGTCTGAAAATCACCTTCTCCCAAATGGAATTGTTATTTATGGTTGGAAGGTGTCTTTTTATGGCCTCTCATATATGATTTTCGATTCCCAAAATATGGTAAAGGAATAATAACTACTTAGCAGTTTGATCCTTCATAGAGTGCCTTATCCTGCATGGAATCATTGTTTGCAGTTAGAATATATCCTTTCATAGACTCCCATATATGATTTTTGATTCAAAAAAATTGGCAAAGGAAGGGTGGATAGATAGAAATTTATTCCCTTCATGAACCCCTTATCCTACATGGTTTTGTATCATATGAAAAGGAATGGATTTTAATACTCCTACAAACGATTTTTTCTTGAAGCATAGAGGTGGGGATTTTGATCCAGTCACATAGCATTATAAACAACACCCATTTCCACCATAAGGCCCCTCGTGAGGCATTAAATCCTATACTCCCACCTGTGGTTCCCAAACTACCACATGGCCCCCCATTTTGGGAGAGAAGTTGATTGGAAAATGGATATGAATATGATACTAGAGAATGAAATATAAAGAATTTCTAATTCTAGAAACTCAAGAATCAGATTGACCTTTTCATAACACCCTCAGGTAATTAGGCTTCCATCAAATAAGAAATAAGGGACACAAAAAAACACAAAATAAGGAAGCCCTCCTCAAAATATACACTCCATGAAGTAGTTACCACATGATCCCTTTGTGAAGTAATTCCATCATGAGGAATTCATTAAAGAATCTCCTTGTAGGCCCTTCATTAAGAATCCACTTTCATGAGGGTCACCCTTTGTGCACAACCTATTTATCATAGAAACTACCCTATGGAAATGGGGTGTACTTAGGGTATTTACTAATCCAATCATAATTCTCTCATACCATGTTTTATTTGGATCATATCCCCTTAAAATAGCATCTAAATGATCCCTATAGATTTATTTCACCAAGGTTAAAACCCTAAAAGTAAAACATGAGACCTCCATTAAGGCCATCAGATGTTCACAATCATGGAATGAACACCAAATTTCACCCCTTTGATTATAGAGTCCCGTGATAAAATGAGGCTCCAGAAATATCCTCTTAGATAGAAATAACCCAAGGGGGAAGTTTCAACCATGGATTCCCTTGATAACATGGGTCCATATCATGGGGATCCTAAAGATGTCACTCCTAGTTTGATGGTGTATCTATACTTTGCCTATCGATATGGGTCAAATAGGGAATCCCTATTGGAGTAATCCCCAAGAATTTCTTACAAGATTTCATATCCCCCATTCCTTATATATCTCCTCCCCTATACATCAGTAGATGGGGAGTATATTTATCATGGGATTCCTCTTCAGGTGTATGCCCCATCCAAATCTGATTGTACAATGTGTTAGATCTTCTACCATATCTTATTTATCACATTTTAAATGACTCACATGGGATTATAGATATAATTTTATTACACCATTAACATAATTCAATATCTTCATAATTGAATTCCTATTTAGGGGTAAATCCCATCCAAATATATTTGTGTGATGTGCTTAATCTTATATTATCTCTTGTTTCTTAAAATGAGTATGAATCATGTGGTATTAGAGATCTAAGTTGATTAAAACATTATCACAATTCAATATCTTCATCATGTGTCTCCTCCTTAGGTGTAATACTCAGCATATCTTTCATCTCGGGCCTCCTCCTTAGGTGTAATCCCCAAAAAAAACTTTCTTCATGGGCCTCCCCATTAGGTGTAATCCCCAGCACAAATTTCATCATGGTTCTCCTCTTTAGGTGTAATCCCTAGTATATATTTCATCATGGGCTTCCTCCTTAATCATAATCCCCAACATATCTTTCATCATGGGCCTACTTTCTAGTTGTAAGCCTCAAAAATCATATTTTCCTCTCCTTTTAGGGTTATATTATCGATGAAGCTTGTGAGGGTAGCCTTATATGTGTAATCCCTACTCAATCTTTAAATTGTTTCATATTTCATGACATAGTCATCTAAGTCACGTGATATTAAACTACATGACAATGTCTTAGTCCTATGATGTTAAAATACATGACAACATCATTAATGCATTACATTAAACTGCATGGTATGGTCTTATCACATGACCTTATATTTAGTCAAATGAACTGCATGGGATTGGATTCCTATTTCAAAGGGATGCATAAGGCACCTCCCTTGAGCTTAAAACCTAATATCATTAATATTATTTTCACCCCATTAGTCCATATCCCTGATATAATCCTGACCTCACTTAGAGGGGCATATTCTTATTAGGTGCCTCATTATATCACCCTCATTAGGCTAGATTCCCAATGGGTTCCATCCTCATGGAGCTGCATCCCTTACAAGGAAACCTATAAGTGTTAATCCATATTCCATTAAAGATCAACTAGAAATGGATGCTTATGCATAAGTCCCATGATAAAAATTTCTAGACATATTTTTCCTTATTTATCTTATTGAATGACATTAAATTTCTAGGATCAGTCCTAGTCACCTGAACATAAAAGGTACAATGTGACCTATTAAGTGGAACCAAACCACATGAGTTCTAATTCCTTTAACAAGGATATATGGGAAACCTATTTCATGGGCTTGATCCCAATGCCATAAAAATCTCCTGGTTCTATTGATGGTGAAAAACTCCAAAGTTCCCAACTATATAGCTTTAAACAATAGCAACTTAAGATCAAGAATCATAAGTGATGATAAAACAAGATGGAGAACCATTAATGCATACAAATTTTCATGTTGACAGAGAACCTTTGATACATATAGATGTTCACATTGATGTATAATAATGAACAACTATTGTCATGAGGGTAACCTATTCTACACTAGAATATGGGAAAGATTCATTAAACATGTATTAAATATATAAGAGAGTCTAAGAGTAGGAAATAATCCCCTAAAAATATGTGATGATCTCAAACTCTCACCCTATTAACCAATAATAATTCCTAAGAGGCATTGGTAAGAAGCACTAGTGACCTCTTGTATTGGTATATTAGGTCCACAATGACATCTCCTACTACAGATATGGGATTCATTAGGTGTTTCTAGTTTTATGAACCTACCCCATCTATAACATTCATTTTTTTCCTTATAAGACTTAAGAATATATTAAGGAATATTTTCAGAGCTAGGCACTGAGAAAACATGAGATTCTGAGGCTTGATGAGACTCAGTGATGATATAATAAAAATATTAAATATATTATACCATGTGCACACAATTTTTTAGAAGTAATGGAATAAATCCCAAAACAAAGTAACAGATTAGAAATTCAAGACTGTCGTTGAATTTGGAATGTGGGTTTTACCCTAGGTGTGATGTAACCATTTTTATCATTAGATGTTTTGTTAAAAAGTGTTCATGGGAAAAATAGTAAATTAACTAATTGAATTAATTAATTAATTTCCATGACCTAGATCCCCCTATAAATACATGTTTATATCCAAATCATAGGGTTAACCACATAACCCGAGAGACTTAAGATGAGATCATGGAGGATCATTGGAAAACATCGAGATCATGTATTAACGGTTAAAGTACCACAAATATCACTAATGAATTTTGTGGATCTCACTAACAATGACGACACAAATACATTATTCATCAACAATCAATCATAACTCACAGTAGGGTGTTTTTTTATGTTGTTTTATTTCTCTATTGATTATTCCATAATGGACATGAATCAAATACACCAACATATTTATTTGTGGTTAATTAATTCTTGTAGGATTGGGTTTATATTCCTAGTATTTGGGGACTGATATTATCTATTTATCAGTTATTCATTCATTGTTGTAATAGAAACAAATCAAGGTCAATCATAATAATGGTTGAGGTTTGTTCCTCTTTTGTGTTTTGTGAATTTCTCCCCCCATTTAGTTTATGTTCATCACTGGTATTTACTTGGCCAGTGGTTCGACCAAGACTTGATAATCGATCATTAAATGACCATTCTATGGCACAACGGATTGATACCACTGGTTTGGATTCACAATCGATAGAGATATTGAGGTGTGATGATGATGATGGACGGTTGGATGTAGATTATATTTAGATTTGGTGTAACACCCCAAGCTTCCACGGTACATTTCC
Source organism: Viscum album (assembly GCA_963277665.1). Classification (NCBI taxonomy): domain Eukaryota; kingdom Viridiplantae; phylum Streptophyta; class Magnoliopsida; order Santalales; family Viscaceae; genus Viscum; species Viscum album. The sequence continues at coordinate 1,137,076,587 of OY728129.1, forward strand.
CTTTGAATAATGCAATTACTTGCATTGTACGCAACTTCGAGATTCTAACACATCGCGACCAATCAAACTAGTCGTTGTGAATAGTAATACCCGCTTTTTAAAATTTTATCAATTTTATCTTTCAAAATGGGATTCATTTTTGGGCTCGGAATATTGAAATTAGATTAGGGTAAAGTTTTGGTATTTTTCTAAAAACATTGAGTTTTTGATGAATAGTGAAAAATACTAAATTTTAATTAAAAACAATTTTTTCAATAAAAATAATTTATAGTTCTAAATTATACTATTGAGTGGTTTTTAAGTATAATTAGATTATATTTTTACCATTTAATCCAATTTTGGTCATTGGACGTAATTTCACATTTAAACTGGACATAAGCAAGTGTCAATCTTTTGATAGTTATTATTTCTTAAAAACACACTTTTTGTTTTGACAACAGGAATTAATTTTAAATTAATTTATGCCACTTCTGTGTTTTGAATTTAGAAAAAATTATTCCATAGTTATAATTAGGAGGTCCAAATTTTGTAAATAGGTAACTTTTATTTTTAGACATTTTGAATAATTACTTCGGTAAATATTTTATTTACCATGGTTAAAGGGTAAATATGGTAAATAAGGGTAAATAAAATAATATTATAACAATATTAAATTACCCTAACACATGTTCTAACACTATTGGCTAATACATTTCCGACCATGGGAATCCTTAGGTTGATTTTGGGACCCCATGGAGCCACTTGTAAGTGATAATGACACTTTATATTAATTAAGTTAAAGTAAATATAAAAATGACATAAGCATATATCTTTTAGTAAAACAATTTTTACATAGGGTTATATATGTTATATCTTAGACTATAAATATTCATTAGAAATATAAAAAAATTCCTACATAATGATATTTTATTTATAATTTTTATACATTGAATAATTAAATTTATTTATGATACAATGATGATGCAGTATTTTCCTTATTAATGAAAGAATAAAATAAATGGTATTATAGATGTTAAAATAAATATAATTTGAAAGTTTTGATGAAATCCACTAATTTTCTAGGTTAATGTTCCATGTTAGGATTGATTAAATGATTTTTTTTTTTTTTTTGAAGTAATAATGTTAGGAATTTAACAAAAACAAAATAGAAAATAGTGTCAAAATTGACATAAAAGAGTTTTAAAAAAAAGTATATTATTAATTGATATTCTATTCCTAAAAATCTAAGGTTCGGCCAAAAATATTAAATAATATTATATATTTCATTAATGAACCACTTGAGGTTCTCTTGGAAGTTTAAAGTAATTTTATTAACCATATAATATAAAAATACAAAGAGACATAATTAACTAAGAGTTAAATCTAGAAGATAAGGTTAATATAGTGACCCAAACCTATCTAAAACCTATTGGTTGAGTGTTTTTAGACCCATACCCACCTTATACTTGAAATAAATCATTTTGGAGCCATTATAAACCGAAAATAATTTTATTATATAATAATATTTCAATCTTTTCCTCAGGTGCCCCTCACCCCTCTTATAAAAGGGAATTTCCCCTTCTCTCAAATTCACACCTTCAAAGCCATTTGGATTGGCCAACCCCTGCCCAAATATCCTCTCAACTATCCTCCCTTAATCATAGAGGCCTTCCTTTAGTCATAAAGCCAACCTAAGGAGCCCTTTTGATCAAATCAAAAGGAAGAACCCGAAGAAGAGGTAAATATTTCATCACCTCTTTCAAGTTCTTTTCTTCTTCCACTTACTCTTTCTTTGTTATTTCAATTATAAAATAATAACTCCAGTATATTATATATACTGTGATGTTATTATAAAATTGGTACAACCATATTAATTATTTTATCCATCCTATGAATGACATGTCACCATACTTGCGTATGTACGGCTTACCGTCTCCACGTCGTGGTGTAGTTTGTTATTCAAACACTTCATCATTTGGATGGGTATAATAATGAGTATAAATAATGAAAATAATAAATATAAAATGATAATGATTCTGTATATATGATATTCCATCCAATTATATATGATTTTAATATCAAAATAATGATATTGCCGCTCGTGCGTACGTACGGCTTACCGTCTCCACAAACGCGATGAGATTAATTCCCCATCGTATCCATTCAAGACTAATTTTCATTTGATGATTAAAAATAATATTTAAATACCTGATATAATTATGTATATGAATAATATACATCCCATTCATAACAAATATGACTCACATAACAAATAATATAAAGTAAAACGAATCAGTTAACATCCGAAACAACGATAATACTAAAATATTATTAACAAAGAAATATTAAAAGATCATATATGATATCATATTAATGTATATGGTTCTTGTATAATTTAATAACAATGATTTCACCATTATATAGGAGTTTAACCTACCCTCGTCCAATAAAAAGAACAAGTTAAGGGTTAATTTCACAATCTCTTCATTATCTGAGGTTGTTTATACGTAATTATCTACTGGGATCACTTTATCATCCACATACATGTTTCTTAAAATGTATTTCAAAAAAATTACTATTTACTAGACAATGGGTTAAATTCATTTATACCCTTATTTGACCTTATATATATTTTGAAATGAATCTTTCTGTCATTTTCCAAACAAGGTACTTCATGACCTTTTCGACAAAATTAAGGTATGAATGATTTTTTTAACTTATACAGCGGGTGCGGCTATTTTCCACTGTTATAACATCATTGAATCTTCCCTTAAAATATTATAAGAATATTTTTAAAATAAATGTTTTCTTTATAATTATGTGACTCTTAAATGATTTCAAAATAGAAATAGATATTTCTCTAAAAAAAGGTTTTGATTTCATCTATGTCAACATCCTTTGATGGATTTTAAGATTATTTGAAGTTGATTTATTATGATTCAAAACTTCCATATTGTATTGAAGGTTTTGTGATATGTTTGACTGTGGATGTGTTATTTTTACACCATTCATGGTTTATGGATAAAGTATTGACATTTCTTATGCTAGTTTTAATACGAATGTTTATGTTATGTTTAAACCTTTTCATATGAGGAATGCATTAGACTTAGTAAGTGACGGGTGGAGCCCACTATAGCTCCTTGATGCATCGGTAGGTCTCATGAGACAAACTAGTGTCTTGGAACACGGCCTTGAAAAAATCTTATTTGTAGTCTTGGCACAAGGCCTTGACTATGTGGTTATGAAGTTTGGCATTATGCATTCCATCCTTATGAAAGTGACTGTTGATATTGCATGTGATTATTCGACTAGTATAATATCTATGTGAATAAGTAAATGGAATTATTTGATTTTATCTTTTCTATATTATACTGAAGTTCAAGTTTAACAGGATTTTCTTTTAGTCTTATACATTGCCTTAAATGTTTATTCTTATTTATGAAAGTTTTCACTATATTGTTATCCTTACTGAGCATCTGATCTCACCCATTTCTATGTTTTATTTTTTCCAGGATGCCAAGAAGTATTTTGGGTCATGGCACCATTAGAAACCAAAATAAAAATAAAAATAGTGAATCTAATGTGATTCTTTCAACTATGAGAGCCTTTCATAATCAAACATCAGGCCATTATCACACACACAAAAATGGCCTAAAGTGAAACCTTTAACTATAAAAATGATTAGTCAAACATGTATTTTACTTGTGATGTTGTATTGATGGGTTTTATTTTTTGTGTTTGTTATTCCTCTTAGAACCAACAGAACTCCCTTCAATCCAAATTAATGGAATCCCCACAATGATAAACATATGTTTCAGATGTCATAAAATCTGGAGCCACATCAAAATAGAATACATTATCACCTACTTAGCACCTTCAACTCCAGGTGATGAATGAAATTATTCAGGAGTACCAGCTCAATGGTACAATACTATCCATGGAGGTGGTGAAATAATCCTTTCTATATATAAAGCCTCAACAACTATTCACTTGAGTGGTTGATCATGAAGAAATAGGCAGCGCTTGTGGCCATGTTCAATCGTTTTGGAAGTATCTAGCTAGAAGATGCCAAGAGTCACCTCCCTTATCTTAGTGGGGATGATTATGAGGTAGAATATGAATTCATCATGGTTAAATATCTTCTTAGTATGGCTCCTATCAACTATCATCATTAGAAATGTGTAGCATCAACCCCTCAGTAGCTTGTTGGGGATTCCATCCAGGAAATACCTGATCCGGTCATTCAAAAGTCAGCATCTAGGAGATATCATTAGTTTTGGAAAGCTTGCAACCATTGGGAGTGAGTCCATATTCTAACTTCTATCAAATAATCCTTCTAATGTTACTTGGTGAAAACTTAGAAGCAAAACATGTTTTTATTCCCATACACCAAGCCTGCCAGCACACTCTGGTAGAAACATAGGAAGCCTGTCGGTATATCTCGATAGTAACTCGTGGGTAGAAACACATTATTGACCCAGTATATAAATATCATTGGTATATACTGGTGGAAATTGGAGGATAGTATAATGCCTAAATCCCTGCTCCCATTAAGGAATGGACACACATTCTTATTCATGTTACGGAATCCCATCAACTCATTTTGGAGATAATGGATGGGAAGACATATATTACCCCCCATGTCATAAAAAACTATCAAAACATCCTCCCAATGGTAGTAAAAGATATTCACTAGCATATCATGGTAGATAATAGGGGAAATAACACATTACCTCTCCTATTTAGGAGGATCGTCGACACATCATGATAAAGAATGAATAGAAAGATCGAGCACACATTTCCATTCCAACTAGATATCAATGACCCATTTCAATGACCAATTTAGGGTAGGAATATATTTATAAAAAATATTCTAGTACTTTTTGTAATATATAGGAAATAGCTCATGGGAAATCATATATCCATTCTCCCCTTTAGTGCATGGAATGTCATCAGCATATCCTAGTGGAAACCAAGAAGCGGACACATATTTTTACTCATTCTAAAGAAGTCCATCGGCCTAGTATAATGGAAATGAGGGGGCCTCCTAAGGAGGATCCCACATATGAAAGACATTTTGTAAAACGCACATCTCCAACCACCCAATGGAGAGCATCTAAGAAAAAATTTCATCAAGGGAAACCCAAATATCAGAAGTATAACCATATTCATACACTTCTCAATTTTGTAGTTCTTGAGGCCATAAAAACATTTCAATAGTGGCCTAAGATTATGTTGACTTGTCATTTGATAGAGTAAGTAGCTACAGTTTCAAAGGTCATACCCGTAAAATTACTACCAGTAGCTCTGAAGGTCCTCCCTAGAGTATTCTCCGTGAAGGTCCTCCCCATTAAGATATTAAGATCAATCATGATAATTCTTCTTATGACATGAACCATGAAAACTCTTTTTTCATTCAGAAGATAAAATGGTAATAAGATCATATCCTTTCCATTTTCTACCCTAAAGGTCCTCCTAAATGAATATACTATAAGAATCCCCCCTATGGTTAGACATTAAGCCATAATGGTAGTCCTCCCCATCATGCAATTTACTGTGAAAGTCCTCCCTGCAATGACATATCAATTTGATAAGAAGGTCCTCCCATTGATGAACCAGCATTGAAAAATCCCTCATATCATGAGGCACTTTAAAGATGAGGCCAACTACAACAAGCACTCTATCCTTGATGAGTGGTATTATTTCTCAACCGAAAGATAGCCCATGGTAGTGATCATTTTCCATTCTATCTTTGGATCTCTTAGCTTCCAATATAACAGATAAGAATATAACTGATATCGATTCACTCATTAATAAGGTAGGTGGTAAGTGACCTCTCTAGTTAGATTAGGTTTTATAATCTATCACCATTGATAAAGAGAGTGAAGTGATTATGAGGAAATAATTGGACAAATATAACATGTTGATCATGTTCTAGCCCATAGCCACATCTCAATATGATATTCTGAAAGTTTTGATAGAGGAATGCATACACTGTCCTTTCCTGAATTTATAGACATCACTTTTTCATATAAAGGAAAAAACCACTGCCTTATGTGGAATACGAAAACTATTTCAAGGTAATAGAATAATTTCATTGTCAAATTGAATATGCTACCTTTTCAATTTTACAATTCCAAAAATTGAGGAGATTGTCTGGAGATATCCAACATTTCTACCTTAATAATTTTTGGGCTCTACATTAATTGATCATTAATGCTTCATCCAATGTACACATCAGAGGATAGGGTGAAAATAGTGAATTGTATTTCACTCCATTCCTTAATCAAAAAATCCCACTTCCAAAGAAATCATACAATATCATCACCTTAAGAAAAACCTCATACACATATTATGCACATGCCATCTAGTCTATTAAGTAGGGTCTCACCATGTCTATATCATAGATTTGGTGAGGCTGGTGTTAGAGATCCATTGAAAGGATATTACATCTAGTATCTATGATTTTTGAGTAGGCATCCCTATTAAGAAAGTATAATCTCTTAGCTGAGGTGATGTCCTCAATAAGGATCAGATCACTCTTGGAGCATTCATTACATATAACCCACACTCGAATAAAATCCCAAAAAATTAGAAGGGTAGTAATAGTGGTTATCATAGTAGTAATACAAAACCAGCCACATCCCATAGGGATAGGGGGATTTTTACCACTATTTCTACCCTGAGTATCATCAAATACTGATTTATTACAAGTCATTGTGGTGGTAGGAACAAGTCATCCTCATCCCATAGGGTTGGGGGAATTTTTATCACAACCACCTCCTACTCTATAAAATTTAGTTTTCTCTAGAATGGGGAACATGTCACTAAAGGGACCTCTATAGCTTCTATAAAAACATTAACCATAACTCTCTTTGGGGACATGCACATAAAAAGTGTTTTAATATTATCTCAAGATCACTCTTTGAAAACCAACTCTAGGAGAATAGTGGAAGGAGAAGGTAAGGCCTCGCAAAGTCTATAAACTAAATCCATCTACCTAGAAATGAAAAATAAATGAGAGTAGTAATTTTTATATTGATTGAAATTCAAAATTAAACCAATATCCTTTCCCTTATTACAAAAACATGATCTCAGCAGCATACTATGAATTGGTGAACATCATCGATGTTATCCCCATCGATGATCTTAAGCATAATTTTTACACAAAATAGCGGGATGCATATGTCTTTGTTCAAAATATGGTTTACACTAAAACTTTTTCAGAATATGTGTGTACTCTTAAATGAATATAGAATCAAAATTTGGGAACTCTCTAAATTATTTATTACCACCACTGTGTGGAATTTCAACTAAATAAAGGGAAGGGTGTGTCCACATCCCATCCATCACCTAAAAATTTTAAGTCTATTACTATAGAAGAAAAGGTTTATCAATATGAATCAAAGATAAATGAGTTAATGTGAATCAATATTGAATTACCCTTTGAAAACATTCTCACCGATTACAATCCTTGAGCAAAGATTCATGTTTCTCCTCTATAAAATCCCCCTCAACATGGAGAGACCACTCCACTAATGAGAGAGGAGTCTATCCATCCTGCTATTTCAGGATTCAAATAGCTAACATACCTAAACCTAGTGGCTAATAGTATGAAGATTTTCCTCCCATTAGGTGGTATCCAAAAATGTGTCATGCAAGATACCCTAGTCCAACCTACACTAGTTATCAGTAGTGAACACATGCAGGCCCGCCAAGACAGGCTCTTTCTATCACTACCCCCACTCAAATGTCTACCCAGCCATCTATTCTATTAGATATTATTGATGTTATTGATTCATTATAAACTAGAATGGAATCCATAGAGTTATGGAGTGCATTAGTGAAACCATAAATAAAACCATTCCATAAAAGGGTGGATACAACTCCTCCTGCACCCAACTTTGGAAATCCAACTTTCCCAATTTTCAATGGCAGTGGGGACTCAAAACAATATTTGAACCACTTTGAATCTTGATGTGGTACCATAATGGGAACCCTAAAATAGTAATAGGTAACTAATATCAGATTCTTTGTTCAAACTTTGTATGGAATAACATTTTTTTGGTATACCAATGTACCAGTTAGACCAGTCATATGGGGGGAGGATCTCTGTTGAAAATTACCCTATTAGTACAGATCAACACTAAGGAATAAAATAGTCCTTGGTCTCTCAAATTGAAAACAAAACAATAATTCAATAATCTCATACTTTATTTTTAGGTGGAAGGTATTGACCTAGTCCCTGAACCTACAAATCTCCCGAGATGAGTTACTAGGAATTTGTATTGAAAATATTCATAATGAATTAAAAATGTTGCTCATCCTAGTAAAGTACCCAGGTGGGTTTCATAATCTTGATACAGTTGTACAAAGGTTATAATGTTCCATTTAGTGGACTAAGATCAAGACTAAACTAGCTCCAATAGTTCCAGGTAAGAGGACTGGAAAAGTAAAAACAAAAACTTTTACACTTAAACCATCTCTAAAACTAGTCATGGGGGTGTCAATGCAAGGAACATGGGGGAAGTAATGATCTATATTCAGGGGAATCTAGCATGGGAGGTCATAAAGCATAGGTCACTCTGTAGAATATTTATCAAAGGTAAATATGGATATGGATTTAGATAAAAAAGAGGGAAAAAATCCCCTTTATCGAACTACTTGCAGGGGCACATCCCATATATCCTAAATAACTCCCATTGGATTCTAAGAAATGGAGAAATCAATTTTTGGGAGTGTAATTGGGTGGGTGAGATCTTGAGTTTCCCATGATTTCCCACACCCAAAATGACCTTTAATCATGCTAGCGTTCACCCTTCCTTCATCAATTTGATCCTCAAAACCAATAAGAAAAATGTTTTTTGATAGTATTATGGTAGATAAGAAGGCTAGACAGTGCATCTTCATGGGATCCTCATAAGGAAAATTAATTTCCAAGGTGTATAGAAAGTTGTTTCATGTAGAGCCTACAAGTAACCCTTGGGGAGAAGACTTTGGTTCAAGGAAATCCCAGTGAAGTATAACTTCTTAGTTTGGAGAATATGGAACCAAGCCATTCCCACTAACGCGGTTGTGATGGGAAAAGGGGTACATCTCATTTATAAGTTCTCCTAATCTTGGGCTCCTAAGGAGGAGACTGCACTGTATATTTTCTTCCAATGTGATTCGGTGAGTAAGTTGTGGAGTGAATTGATGGAATTCAATTCTCCATCTGGTGAGGTGGATTCTGTGGGGGAGTTCCTTCAAAAATGGTTTGGTGGGTCAGGTAGGAACATCCATGAGAAAAAGGCTCAGATGATCCTATTTGCGACTTTTTATTGGTCCATTTGGCATTCTCACAACTATGCTCACCACAACAGTCCTCCTTAGTCTGGAACAACTTTGGTTTTGAAGTATAGATGTCTTGTGTCTAATCTTGTGGGCCTTATGAAACACCAAGAGAATGCTCCTTCTCTCAAATTATTTATGGTCATAAGATTCCCCTTCAAGGCACCTAGATACAAACAACCGATAAACTTGGTGTGTTTTTCTCCTCTATCCCAAGGCCTAAAGTTAAATATTGACGGATCGTGCAAGCAGGGGGGGCCATGTATAGGGGGCATAATCCGCAACTCCATGGTATTGGTGGAATATACCTTTAGTGTGTTCTATGGGATGGGAAACTCCTTTCAGGTAGAAGCTAAGGCCATAGTGAGTGAACTTGATTTATGAAACTCACATCATATCCCTTTGGAAACTGTGGAGACTGACTAAAAAATTATCTAGATCTCCCTCAAATATATCTAATTCACTCTATGGAATATTATCTATCTGATTTGTAAATGCAAGGCTCTAATATCCAATAAGACATAACTCCTACACACTTGGAGTGAAGAAAATTGTATTTCTGATTTGCTATCCTCAAAGGCCTCCTAGGACAACCTCTCATGAAGTTATTCACACTTGGGTCCATTCCCTTGAGAAGTGATGACTTTGTTTTGGGTGACGCCCTTAGGCTACATTTTTTCAGACCCCCTGAAGGCTTTGTAATCATTCTTATACCTTGTTTGTTTGTTTAAAATAAATATAATAATTCATGTGTGGGATAGTTCCTTCATTAGGAAGGAAGAAAATAGCAGAGCTGTACACCATATGAAGAGTGTAAAATAAATTTTACTCTTTATTAAATGATAAAGTCCCAAGATATTTTATCACGGTTATGGAAAACAATTTTATAAATCTTCCAAAACCTAGGTATCTTAATCAAGTTATCCTAATTGATTGATTAAATTACTATACTTACCACCGAATATTGGGACATACTATTCAAGAGTATTTTGTATTTAAATTCATCTTTTAGAAAATGGTATATTCCAAACAAGTTAAATTAGGCAAGCCACCAACACAAGAGGATTATTTTTCTGCCAGTTTACCAGAAGAAAAATAGGAATGTCAAGAATACCTAAATAAGGGTACTCAGAATTTTGAATCAATGAATAGGAAGACATTAAATAAAGTTCATGTCATCTACAGGGCATAGTTGAACCAGCTAAATGAGTCCCCAGTTTTTTCTACAATTGTGTAAACAACTTCATCGGCACCATTGTATCCCAAGAACCAACCTTCTAAAAGTTGGTGTAACCAATGTAATAAGAACAAAGTACAGGAAAGTGAACTCATATTGATTCCCAATATGGTCTAAAACCTCTAAAATTTTATTCCTTCAGTACTAGTAAGACTAAAACCATCCTGAAAAATAGCTAAATTATCACCATCCCACCAAATGGAAATATCATTGGATGAAGATTATCTTTATAACTATGTTAATGTGATTCACTTGAAAATACATTTCTCTAAAAAATAATAATATTTATATGAATCTAATTTTCCCCCTAGGATTTAAGGAGCAGAGGGGATAGGTTGTCGAGGCTAATGGTGTCGAGGAAGATAAGGCTGATATGGATCTCAACATCTAGGTTACAATCCTACTGAGAAAATATATGATGTAGAGACTCAAAGATAGGCACTTCAATAGGCCCAGTAAAAATATCAATCTACTATATAATATTTTAAGGTCTATTATTATCTCATCATACTGGAAGATTGATTAGAAAATCAATACTCACCTGGGAAGTGTTAAAATGTGGGAAAATCAACTCAACCTAACCCATGAGCACCCAAGATTTCTTCAACACCTGATTAGGGAAGACAACCACCAACATAGGCAGCATCGGTTCCTAAGACTCAAACTAAGGAGTAACCTCATGCAAGGAATCATTGGCCTCTATCCCAAAAGTATGATATCTTGAAAGAAATTTTCATCATTTTGGCTAAATTTTCAATTCTATATTCCCTTCAATTATCAAAGTATCTCCATGTGAAACTTGTTGAGGTTCTTCAAATCCCTCAAGAATTTGAATCTGAGGTCACCAACACTGAATTATATCATGTGGAAATTAAACATGTTGAGTTACGCACAGTTATTTACTTCATAGAGAAAGATAAGGAGACCATTATACAAGAGCATATCAATCCCCTGTACATTTCTAGAATGATGTAAGGTGTAGATGCATGTCAGTATCTCATTGAAAATAGCTTTAGGATCAACCAAATTCCAATCCAAACCCTTTGATTCTTGGTCTATAGCGAATCTTATTTTTCTCCCTTGATTTTGACAATCCAAGGGTATAACAAAATAGAACAAAATTATCTTAACTAAATCAATATTAAGGCCCAATTTAAAAACTATGTCTCTGATTCTAAATTCATGGTTATTCATTGGGATGCATCTTTCAATGTCTTATTGGGAAGACCATAGATTCACTTACATGTAGTAGTACCTTCACTATACTACCAATGCATTAAATATTTCATCAATAGATATGTTAGAGTGTTTCATGGTGATGGTACCCCCTTTAATTCCCATGAATCTTAATAAATAAATGTGGGACTCTACTGGATAGAGGGAAAATAGTATGTTATAGATGATACCACTCAGATCACTTCCCCCAATGGCTTAGAGATGGACCCTTTTAACCCATTCCATGAACTCGGTGATGATTATGTATTCTCTATTAATCAAATCAAGGTAATCGCTACAAATTTTGGAATAATCAAGTTATTTTAATCCCATCTAAAAGAATATAACATTTTATCACCTTAATATTATATAATGACCAATTGGATACCCTCATCGAGTGGGTTCCATCGACAAAAGAAGAGATAAACATGTTTTCCATGAAAATTAATCTCTCTCCTAAAAATATCTACATGCGGGTCAATATAAATAACATTCAGACCATATATCCAAGGCTCTATAATTAGATAAACCTCAACCCTAAAGGTAGGAGATGGATTCATGTCCTAGGCACATTTGCACTTATCTTTATGATATTAGTCATGCCCACTGTATCTTGCCATGCAGGATAAGGCTCTGACCCTAACAATAATGATGGTTTCCTGGATTAAATTAATCCTCATTCATATCCAAAATCTAAGGAAACCCTTGTGCCACCATATTGATCATAAAAATACCTTGATTCACTGGTAGGAAATATAAATTCCCCTAAGGAATATCCTAGATCCTTGGATGTTAGCCTTTCTTCTTCCCTCAGTGATAGTGGAAAAGAAATAAAGAATATTCAGGATGTTCTTGATGATAATATATATACATTGGTGATTTTAGAATATATAGATACCTCCTCATCATTTATAGAAGATAAAATTTCCCACATATCAACTTATGGCCCCAAAAATATCCCTTCATTATCTATTTATACCTAGGGAAAGGAAAATGGAAAGGAAGGAGAGCTTGTATAGAGTATCCTAGACTATAATGCTCATACATCAGTACTCTCAAAACTTGGAGACTCCTCACCATTATTTCTATAGGGACAAAACACCCTTTTATTGTCTCTTAATCCTAAAATAATTACTTTATCACCCACTTCCACTAAGTTTGAAGTAGAAAAAGAAGATGGATAAAATATTAGAGATGTCCCTCCAATATTTGAGGAAGGAATCTCCACCACTATTGATGAGATCAAGCTGGAAAATGTAGGTACATATGAAGACTCATATCCTACCTTAATTATAGTTTTCATGTCTCCCAAATAACAAGAGACATATGTATCCATTATAAAGTATCATTGGTATGTCTTCACCTAGAACTAAAAATAAATTCTTGGGATTGATCCTGATGTAGCCACCCATCATTTGGGTCTTCCTAAAGATCTCCATGGTCACAAGTAGGAATCCAAGAGAACACACCCAAATCATGTTGAAAAAGTTAAAGCTGGAGTTGGAAAGCTTATCAAATTCTAATTCATTCAAGAGACACATTACCCAAAGTGGATTGCTAAAAACATACTCATAAAGAAGAAGGATGGGAATATCATAGTTTCCATTGAATTTGGGGATTTCAACCTCCATTTCCCAAAGAATGACTTCCCAGTTCCAATCATGGAACTCTTGATTGATTCAACTACTGGGTTCTAGGATCTCGCCTTTATGGAACAATATTCCAATTATAACCAGATCTGAATGCCCCCCAAAGATGAGGAATCTACTACTTTTGGGACTTCCCAAGGGTGGTATTACTACTGAATAATCCACTTTATCTTGAATAATAATGGTGCCACATATCAATATGTCATGCATCATATTTTCAAACATTTTCTAGGAAAGACCATGGAATGTTATGTTGATGATTTAGTGTTCAAATCTCAACAAAGTTGTGATCATCTCACCAAACTTGGAGCATTGTTAAACAAGGTAAAACAACATATCCTAAAGATAAATCCCCTAAAATATGATTATGGGGTGAAATCAGTAAAATTTATTAGCTTCACAGTACATCATCACTATATTTAAGTAGACCATAAAAATACCAAGGAAATATATAGCATTCCACCTCCAAAAAATATTAAAGGGTTGAGAGGGATTTAAGTAAACCTTTATTACATCAGACACTTCATATAACTACTTATAGGTATATTCTTAACCTTTACTAAACTCATGAATAAGGGGGTTATTTATCAGTGGGATGAATATTATCAGGAAGCTTTTGATGATCTCAGGCAATACCTCTCAATCCCATCAATGTTGATGATGTATGTATAAGGAAATTTGCTCACCTTATATATAGAAACCAATGATTGGTCACTTTATTCTCTCCTCTCATAAAATAATGATATGGGAAAATATAATAGTCTTTAATATATTATTATAACTATGCTAGATAATGAGACTTGATATCCTAACATTGAGAAGAATTTTCTTGAATTGATATTCTCCTTTCAGAAACTAAGGTATTACCTATAGCATCATGAGGTCTAGTTAATATATTGAATTGAACCTCTCAAGTAAATATTTAGTCACCCAATTATAACCAAGTGACTGGAATAGTGGGTGGTCATTCTGTAGTAATTTGATATCCAATTAATACTACAAAAGGCTGAAAAGGGAAATAGTTGGAAAACTTTATTATGGTGCACCCCATTATAGAAGACATGATAATAGATATTGAACTAACCAATGAAGTGTTATTTTACATTAAATTCACTCAATAAATATGGGAAATTTACTTTGATTATGATTCCATAATCTTAATAGGAAAAGGGATGGAAAACCAAAAACTCAACAAAGTTAGTTTGGGAATTGTTCTCGTTTCTCTAGAAAAATTAGTTTTACCCAGAAGGTTATTCCAACAATGAAGTAGAGTACCAATACCTCATTGTAGGTTTAAAATTATACCTATAGATACTAATGACCCACCTGAATATCAAGGGATATTTAGAGTTAGTGATCAAGAAGATTAATTGTGAAACATTATTCCATGTTTCACATTCACAAAACGCTAGCGTAGATGTATTGGCTAATGTAGCCACTGCCTTGGTAGATATAGACCAAGATGAGATAGTAATCAGTATTGTACACTATAGGGTAGTATCCTCATTCAATAATAATTAAAATTAATAGATCAATGAGATCAATGACACCTCTGAGAAAGGAGATATGATATCCTCACAAAATTATATTATCATTGAATGGATTCCCCCCATACTTGGCTATCTTTAAATCATAATTCTTCCATCATATCATGAAAAGAAATAATGTATTTGATGATGATATATAAATTCCATCCATTATGATGGATCAAATGCTCAAAAATTCCTCTATAGATGAGGTTTTTATAGATTCTGCCTTATATGTAATGAAGGAAGATTGTCCCTTACTATTATGTAGGAAGTATATGCAAGTGTCTTAGGTGATCATTGATCTGGAACCAAGATATATCATCTAATTAGAAGGATTGGATACTTCTGGCCATTGATGGTAAATAATTTCATGTAATTCACCAGTAAATTCCATGTCTTCCATATACATTCTAATTTCATACATCAACCCCCATAGTTATTGTACATCACTAAGTATTCTTGGTTATTCACCATCTAGGGAATAGGTTTCATAGGTCCATATCCCCAAGCTACATCCAATAAGTTTAAGTACATCATTACTGCCACTAATTTATTCTCTAAGTATCCCAAGGAAATATCCCTCAAATAAGTTTATTTAAATGTTATCATTAGCTTTGTAAAGACAAACATCATTACCAAATTTAGTGTCCCTCACATAATACTAATGGATAATGACACCAATTTCTTCTATTCAGAGTTAAAAATTCTATATCAATAATATGTCATTTAGTCTAACTTCTCATTCTGCTACTATATAGTATCAAATGGATAGATTGAGGCTTTAAATATGACTCTATATAATATATTCTATAAGATGATGGATAAATACAAGAGTTCCTATGCTAAAAAAATTATTCATGCTTTGTGGGCCTATCATACCACAACCCTTACTTCCATACAAGAAACTTAATATTCACTTATATATGGGAAAAAGGAAGTCTTGCACATCGAGGTCTATCATACCTCACTCTACACTACTATATAAGACCATTTTTTTGAGGATGAATAATCTCAAAATTAGTTGGATGATTTGGAATAAATTAATTATAATATTTTACACATTGCACAACTTATAAATTCAATAGGAACAAGTTTCATGATCTTTTAATAAGAAAGTTTGCCTTCATTCATTCCTCCAAGGAGAGAATGTATGTGTTCTCAGAACTCCAATGATACTAAGAAAGAATCCTCTAAAGCTCAAACCTAAGTGAGAGGAACCTTATATCATACACAAGGTCTACTCGAATAAAGTTACTCCTCGACCACCATGGATAGA
Organism: Viscum album; assembly: GCA_963277665.1. Lineage (NCBI taxonomy): Eukaryota > Viridiplantae > Streptophyta > Magnoliopsida > Santalales > Viscaceae > Viscum > Viscum album. The sequence goes on from OY728129.1 coordinate 1,137,092,802, forward strand.
GAACATGTTATACTATCCACCAATGAAAGGTTTCTCAAGAATTAATTTTCATAACCTTCATGTTGGTCCACTAAGGTCCTTATTGTGTGACCTTAAACTTCATTACATGATCGTCCCTACCACATGATGTTAAACTTTATGACATAATTACTATATGTATAACATTAAAATACATAGATAAAATCTTCAACATTTGATGCTAAACTACATGGTATTCATCCTAGTCTCATGACATAAAATTGCATAACAATGTATTCATTATATGATGTTAAAATACATGGTAACCATCCTCATTATAAGGCATTAAATAGCATAGTAAACATCCTCATCACATTACATTAAAATATATGACAATATATGTATCATGGATTCCAAATATCATTATATTTTTTGAAAGCACACCTATCATCGAGACTAGTATAGTGTGGGTTATTCTCCAATTTCCTCTTGTTTATCACATTGAACATGACTCACATCAGCTTAGAGGTATTGTATGATCATCCCATTTGGCGTAACTAGGATCTCTATACCCAAATACGGGAGGAAAAATGGTCTACCCTACATGCCCTTAAACTACTTAGAGAATCCTATTCTGCATGACTTAATTTCCCTAAATATGATCTAAATATGTGTAGGAATCCTTAGCATGAAATCTACTTGGGCCCATAGGATATCAATGATATCCTTATATATGATCTATATCTATACAAGGATCTTATTTTATAATAATTACATGTGGTTTGATTCTCAAATACTCTAGGATACATAGTGTCATCATGATCCTTTATCCTAGGCTTGGCTACAAATAAAAAAATACCACATTTCCCTACATATGATCTAGATTAGTGAAGGGAATTTCTCTTTAAGAACTACATTTGGATTGATTCCTACTCCAACAGGATACATAGTGATGCTAAGATATCTGATCATAAGTATAACCATAAACTCTACCAATAATTTCACCCTATTTTTTCTATTGTATTTACACCAGATCATTATGGGGAGGGAATATTAGAACTATGCATAGCTTGATTCCTTATTTTATAAGATACTTAGTGATACTAGGGTCTTTGATCCTAGGTCCAGTTATAAATCCTATCAACCAAAGTTCCCTCCTCTCCTACATATAAGAGTTTCCAATAATGATTTTTTTACGAACTTGTACTGAGAAAGGAGAGAAAATTAAAATGAATCCATACTAGTATTGGATATATATCCATAGAACTATATTATGGTAAAATTTATCCATTTTTTAGTTAGTTTCATTTAATTCCTCTTTTCATGACATTAAAATTCACAACATATGATCCATCCTACATGACCTTGACCTACTTAGAGTGGGCCAACATATGTAACACACTACCTATGTGAGAGCTATATCTATGTAAAGGTACCTATCATATGGCCCATATCTATAAATATATGATAAGTTCAAGTTCTATATTCCTAAGGAAACATGGATCTTCTATTTTAGGAATGAGTTATAGAGCTTTCCCTATCTCCACTTCCATAGAAAAAATAAAATAAAAAATTATTTCCATTTCCTATGTAGGAGTTCAATCTACATAAGGATCCCTTTTCTAAGTCCTCAACATGTGACATTAAACTATGAAAAACATTTTATTCCCTTTATGATATTAAACTACTTAGAGTGGTCCCCAATATGTGGCTTAATTTCTCAATATGAGAGTTAGATCCATGTGAGGGTACCTAATTTAAGTTAGATATCTAAACAAATATCATGATAAAATGACCATTTATCAATGATTTATCCAAATGTATAAATCACCCCCTAAAAAATAAGGTCTATGTATGGATTGATTCCCGATACATGCCTAAACCCCATGTTCAAAACCCTACCACAATTCCTCGTTAATTTTCACTCCTTATAAGGGAACCATGTCAATCTAGTTATGACTGACCCAATTATAAAATACCTCTATTCTAATTTTTGAACATACTTTTTCATAAATTGCACTTTTTGTTTGGAGTTTATTTGATTGCCACAAGCCTTTATCTAGTTATTGGTAATAAGTGAATTCAACTCCAAAGGAAACATGTTCTTGTATATGAATATTATTACCCCAGTATGGCTCTTTATATACACCCTTTATATGGCCTATCAACCATAGGCATCATCATCCTAAAAGGGAAGATCCTCTCATTTATGTACACCTTCAATAATCACAGTGGAAACCATTTTTCAAATATAGTCTAAGTTCATCCTCTGCATACCTTCTCTATCTCACAACCCCAAATCCAAGAACTTTAAGTTATGAATTATGATTTCATAACTTCCTATTAAAAAGGTTTATGGGGAATTATTAACTTTTGGGCCCAATTTGTGTTGTTATTCTCTTTCATTAGGTCCACTCATCATGATTATAAACTGTTTTCACCCACCCTTTGAGACAATCTATACTAGCATTGGGCTCTCCATTCATGTCAAGTTAACTATCCCCTTTTCCACAAAATATATTATCTCAACCCCTTCTGGTCCAATCACTATGACCTTAAACTATGTTCACCTCCTCTGTGAGATAGTCTATACTAGTGTTAGGCTCTTCATTCACATTGGGTTTTCACTTCACCCTTGACATATAAGCTATAACACTTTGCATGCAGTCAAATTTACACAACCTTAAACTCATTATTTTTTTATTAAAGTTTTACAACCTTAAATTCTAGCCCCTCTATAGTCCAGACTGTGAGACCTTAAACTATATGTGAAAAATACATAAAACTTGTCAAGATGAAAACCTGTAAAAGGTAGCCTAAGAAAAGTTCAAGTATTTTCTCACTAATCCTCCAATTTTGGGGCTTAGAAAACATTATATCATAAATTAAAATGGTAAAAATCATGTAGGACTGATCATATGTCCCTAGAAAAAGTTTTTCCATGCTTTATGGACCCATTGGTTCGTGAAAAAGTTAGATCGGTGACACATCATACCTCTTTTCCCCAATTATGTTGTCCATACATAATTGCATAGCTTTTAGGATGCTAGAACCCTTATTGAATATTCCTTCCTTCTATGAGCCTACTTCATTTCACAAGTGTTTTAATCCCCAAAAACCATTACTTGGATATCAATAATGAGTGTATTAAACTCCAAAGTAAACCTCTACTTGACTGTGTATGTTATTCCCCTAATTTAGCTCTGAATAATCTCCCCTGATATCACCTATCAATCAGAGTCATATTCATCCTAAATAAGAGAATCATCTAACCTCATATGCCCTAAAACTATTGTAGTGGGACTCGTATTTGAAATATGGTCTATGTTTATCCCCCTTATACATGTATCATCTCATCTCTCCTGATTCAAACTCCTTGGGTTATGAATTACACAATACATAATCCAATTATTCAAGTGGATTCGATATCCTCAATGTTATTCACTTGTGAATTGAACTCATTTTATATTGTGAAATTATAACGTATCAACCTTGAACTTTTAATTAGTCCTCATTATGTGACTTTAAATGGTATGACAGAGTTTTATGAAATTTATGGCCATAAACTAAATTCCCCCTTTACTGGTGTAGTTTATTTCATAAAAGGGACACCTATTCACATTGGGTTTTTCCTTTCTATTATTAGGGGAACTATCCCACATATTTTTTCAAAACTATACAACCTTAAAATGAAACAATATATGGTTCACACACCATAACTTTAAACTGTGTGCACTTTGGCCAAAGTTATCAGACCTTAAAAATTGGATGCATCAGTCCAAATTACATGACCTAAAACTACCTAAGTAATGATACATAGAACTCGCCAAATTTAAAACCCATAAAGGGTATCCTAGGTAAAATTTGAGTCTCCGCTCACTGGACACACCCCTCATGTGGTATAGAAAAAATTCATAATTTGAAATTGAAAAGTGGCACAAAGCTTGTTAGGATAAAAAACTATAAAGGGAAACCTAATAAAAATTCAAGTATTTTCATGCTATGCCTCCCAAGCATCGATCTTATGAAAAAGTTAGGGTTATAAAATAAGATACTCAAATATTGAGGGGTCTATAATATGACACCAATTGAAGTTAGAATATCATCTCTAGGCCCCTTAGACTAGGAAAAATTTAGATAATTCACTCATTCTCTCATCCTCAATTTATCAGTCTAGAGGATCCATGTGAAATTCATGTGATCATAACTTTAGGGTGCATGAACCATTTTAAACATTTAAATCCTTATTCAAAACCTCCCCCTTCATGATCCTCATCCTGTTGAGTAAAATTATCCATTTAAATGGGCTAACTCTGGTGTTTTCATAATGTTAATTATACCCATACTTGTATGTGAGCCATGCTTAGGAGGAAATCACTCATCCAAATGGACCAAATTTAATGTTACGGTGTTGGTACTTAAACCTATACCAATTCATGAGGCATTCTTGGGATGAAATTTTTCTAACCCATTCATTTTTAGAATCATGTTTGACTTTGTGAATTCTCAGTTCAATGTTTAATGGTTTCATATTATCTTGATGATATTGTTTTAAAAAAAATTCACAAGTTGTTATGAAATAATAATCGATCTGGAACAAAACCTGGGGAATGAGTAAAAATTAAGAACAAAAAAAGAGTCTTAATTCATTGATATAAACAAATGAGATGAACTTCCACAATTTGGAGTCTCTCCCATAGAAAATAAGGTGTTATTTTTACAAGGAATGCTCAATGGACTCTTTAAGTTGAATATTTATTCACTCAAAATCTTACACATCTTGGAATAGCCTAGATGACATTGTAACCTCTACCTCTACATCAGGTAGCAGTGCACCTTCTCATGTAACGATGTATAGACCTACCTTCTCTACATCCTCAACCAGTCATTTCTCATCATCAGCTGCATTTTTAGTATCTAATAGGTCTTTATGGAGCCGATCTAACTACTAATGAAGTAGACTCAACTATTCATGAAGCCACTCTATAAGGTCATGATTCTCTATTACTTTACCATGACACTCTTTTTCTACCCCAACATACTCATAGGCTTCATCAAGAATAAAATTCCTGGTAGTAATAAAATGACCCATAGATTCTAAAGCACTAAGATTTAACTAGAGTATGCTAATTTATTCTCAGGTGGAAATCACCTCCTTCGCTTTGGAATGGACATCATGGTAATCATACCCACAAAATCATAGAGTTATGAACATATGCTATAGGTTATTTCATTATATACCAATCTCGCTAAGGGGAGTCTCTAGGATTAGTTTTGAGATCCTATTTTATACTCACCGCTATATATACTGTTGGAATATGATCTCCACAAGGTCTGTATCAAAGGTAGTTATAATTACCAATAAATAATCTAGAAACACATATATTAAAGTGGGTATGATGTTGACCCCTCTTGAATTCTCTAGAATCAGACCAATACATTTACTCATGGTTCCTGATGGTTGAGGCATTGAGATAATAACGCTTTGAGTTTCAATGGTCAATTATGGGTTCATTGGAATTCATACTCATAACACATTAAAAAACTGATGTAGGGAGGGTATATATTTGTGTATGATAAGAGGTGAAAAAAATCACCTTCATCAACTGAATCCTCAGTTATCTCAACTGGAATTTCCCTGTTAATGGTTTTAGTGGGTAAATACCCTCATGAAAACCCTTTCACTAAACCCTTGGATTATATCTCTATTTTCATAGGCACTTCATCTACTTTCATCATCGAGGGAACCACATCCTCTATTAGAACAATAGAACCAAGAGGCATCTCTAACATCATTTGTTACAAGTCACCTCCATCAATAGTTGTACATGAATTTGTTTTGGAGATTAGCATAATTACAAAAAAAAGGGTCCATAAGTCCCAAGGGTTACTAACCTTCTTGCATGGATGTTGTGACTTCATTAATATCAATAGATGAGAAGAAAAATATGTATTTAGTCCCCATAAAAACATCCTCCAACACTTTATTGGCATCAACATTGATCAAGGTACCTAGATCATAGGAAAACCATGATCCTCCCTATAATCTAACCATTTTCACTTCCTTGATCACTGTTGTTTCCATGGGTGCCCCCATCCAAAAGGAAATGAGTTTTTTGTTATTGGATGGTGGGAATTTTCAAATCTAGAACCCTAATAGGATTATCCACTAACATTTGTTTAATGGTAGTATGTGTTGGCACAATTGGATACAATCCCTCTTTATCTTCTCCCATCAAAACCCCCTAAGAAGACTATTCTAGAAATATATAGGTCTCTTGATCCTGGGAAATCAAAATTCTCATATCTATATCCCCCAATACATCATTGACTAATGTTTTCTTGATCTAAATGATGATTTTTATAGTTGAGTCTGGTCTTTCTTGAGGTTCTCCCTCTATCACTCCCACAGAAGTTCCTTTAGAAAGGAAAGACATGACAGGTCCATAGAAGGTTGATACTCCTAGATTCATCATTTCCATGATGTTTCCCACAAATATTATATTGATAGGAGTAATGGTTGATGTAGTCAAATCCTTATCCATTTCCAATTTCCCTGGAATTTTTTATGTCACCAAATTTATAGGCACCCTTTGTTAAGGCGTAGAAGTCGACTGCTATTATTTAATTGGTACTTTTAGGTCTATAAAACTTATACCAACATTTGAATAAGCTAACTCATTAGTAATAAATCACTTGAAAAAATAAAGAGTTGGGTGAGAAGATATAATACTCACTTATCATCCCTGAGTGATAGGTATTGTCATCCCTTTCACATGCATTTTTCTTAGAAATTTTCCATAAATTTAATCACACTAGATGTGTAATTAATGGTGGTATAAGTTTAAATACTCTTTCATGGTTGATAATTATAGGTTTCATATGTTCAATTATGCCAGGTGATCCCTCATCAGTGACTCTTTCATTAGAAGGGGAATTCATTCTAATCTTCTCCCTCCTTCAGTATATTGTGGGGAAGAAATTATTAAGTGATTGGATCCATATTCCTACAAAATATTGAAAAGTTGATAATCATGTTAATAGTGAGAGGAAAAAATAAGGTTTTGATTCATTCTGTCTTTTTTTAGGGTCAGTTAAATCTACTCTTTATGTCATCATTTTACTCACCTAATATGAGGAATGTATCCTACCCTTGAAGGAGCGGATATAAGTGATCGTCTCTTCATGATAAGCTTTGAACTCATCATGAAATTATTTAAAAGATACGTGAAACAGAGCACTAAAACGCCTAAAACTAGTCAAATTGATCTCCTCCACTTGAAGTGACTTTCAAGCTTCTTCATCCAATATACTCTTTATCCAGGTATCACACTCCCTCTATACATCTGAAAATGCCTCCATAATAGGAATAGTTAATAATAAAGGTGACACTTCTATTGAAGGGGAAGGATCTAGACACCTCACTTGTTTCCTTAATATCTATAATATCAATTTTTTTCTTGGAGCATGTCATTTATGAGGTCTTGGTGGCAGAGGAAGAAGCACTTCTATAGGGTTATTTATGATATGTGAGTTTGATTTATTGGTATCTTGTGTAAAAAATAAATTAATTGCATCAAATGATATCGTAGAGGTGTAAAGATGGAAAATATATTACTTACCATTAGTAAGAATCATTACTGACCTTTCCTTCCTCACTCTCACTTGTATAAGGATTCAATATTTAAACCACTCATTCCAAGTAAAATATTTGTACTTTAAGTGAATGAATCAATATTTTGACGTATTAGAGATAAATTTCCACTATCTCAGGTTGATTTTCATGGGAAATACTCATAGATGAATATATATACCCATATCTTATTAATATGTCATCCTTCCCTTGAAGAAAAATCCATATTTCCCTAGTGGGATCTAGGTTCTTACATGAATCTCATTCTCTCCAAGACACTAGGAATATTTCCTTAGTAGGAACAATTTTTTGGGAAGATGTTCTGGAAATCAAGGAAGTGGGGCCCTGAAACCTCAACTATTTCTTTGACATCTTGGAAAGTAATGGCTTCCTTGGTGTCACCCCTTTACCAGTTCTGGTCACCTCTATGGGTTTATCTCTTTATTTCCATTCTATAATCTATAATGTATCATCAACTAAGGGGACTAATTGAGCTAGTTGTCTATTTGGGTATGTGAGAATCACACAGAATTAGTGGGGAGAAGTTCCACCTAAATTCTTGTTGCTTCCTGTGTGAACATGAGCTAGAGTTTGAAGGTGATCATCAAGTGTTTCTCCATATACACACTATTTAGATAATGATGAAATATTTTTTAGATGTAGATAGATTAGATCTTCATTGATCCTAGTGACCAAAACACCTTTCCTCAAGGAAATGTGATACCCTCACACTGTATGTCTGTCAGATGCATTATTCAATAAAACATTGGTTGGATGAGAATGTTCATGAAGATTAAATATACTCTTCAAATCCTTTGGATCTAATGGAAGTGGGTTGACCCTCCTCAAATGCTGAAGATACAGCCAAAATTGTTCCCCTGAAATTGGTTGATCATTGATGAACTCATAGCCCCCAAGTGAGCTATCATCCAACCCTAGAGGGCTTAAAATGGGTCAAAAAGTATAAAATGGTATTTTCCCCCAACTGATATGTCATAGTTTATGGAATGGGTTTTCTATAAATGGGATCACCATATTAATACTATTTCTAATTTCTAACTGGGTTTCCATAAAAAAAAGTTGCAACCCTGACACCAGTATAAGATTTGCACACTGGTAGTAAATAGCCACTTAAAAAAATGTCTAAAAAGGATACCATTCATACCATTTTATTGAACTTGATAGCAACTTACTAACCCTACTGGGTAAAATTACCCTCTTCTAATGTTGTCCATTATACACTTATAAGCCTCTAAGTCTTGAGGGTTAGGAAATTCCTTGGTTTCCTTGCATGCGGATCATGACCATTCGATGTGAAAAACACTTAATCCCAATTAAGGAAAGGAATATATATCTTAGGATGGGGTTATTTTTATACTCCACTATGGTGAGAAGTTACCATATAATTGAAGGATTCTATTCTACATCACCCCACACAAAATCAAGGGGGAGAAATCCATCTTGTATTTCCCCATGATCGATGCCCCCATGATCATACAAGTATCCCAAAGACTAATGCCAACTTCTCCATACACTAGATGGAATGTATTCATGTTTGTACTCCACCTGTTAATTAAGTCCAAAAGAAGGAAGCTATTATAGTGAGAAAAAGTTTACAACATTCAGGTGGCTTCATAAAGCCCCATGGATCTTAACTCTTTCTCAAACTCACTGTAGATTTGAGGAACCCAAAAGGGCCACCCCCAATCCATTCCAAACGAACCCATAGGGAAAAGTTCCTAATTTGGTGACCACTCTAGTTTATCATCAGTTGTATCCCTCTTCAATATAGACTTATAAAAATTAATGTCCAATTCTGGTGATCACATCTCCTTCTCCAATGATAACAGAGCATATGTTAAAACAAACCCATCAGAAAAATCATCCCTAGTATATGTTACCTTCACTAAAATATTTTCTCATGGTGTGTGATGATAGTTGTTTATACAGGTGAGCTGTTGATTCCCATGACATGGTGTGAGAATAGGGACATCAGTTAGAAACCCTGATCCATATATCAGCAAACTATTTGAGACAGGATAGTCTTTAAATCATGAACCCATGATTTTTTATAGAAACTAATGCTTCATATATGTATAATGCCTTGTGTCATCCTCAAAAATCTCGATCATGGTGTTACTCCTCTCATAGCTAGCTTGAATGAATTTTTCATGAGTTATCTTCTACAAGAAATGAGACTTAGATGTATTTAAAGAAGTTTTGAGCAAATAAAATCAACAAAATACAAAATTGTGTATAGTGCAATAGGTTCAGTACAAAATACATAGCACAAACATCTCTATGTAGATCACATAATTTCCATGTGAGATGATAATTTTGGATAGAAAATATCTACTACAAATCATCAAAATAAATCTATGGAATACCAATTTATGAACTCATCTGAGTGTATAGAAGAGGTCAACTGCAAAAGAAAACTGCTATATAAAAAAAAGGAACCATGAACTCTCAATTGATTATAAATAACTTCAAGAAATATATACCAAATGAAGTGGTCAGACACCCTTTATATAGGGGTGGTCCCCCCTCCCAATACATTGGTCCACCGTAAATAGCCTCAGCAATCCATGTTTCTTCATAATAACTGGATCCTCCTTATAGCTATCAGACCCCATTCTAAGTGGGGAATTTATTGAGGACCACAAGGTTTCAAAGGTCTAAAAAAGTATCATAAAGAAGGTAATTACCAAAAGTTAGATCAGTGGGATGGAAAAAGGTTATAATTTATCAAAGGGATGAATTTCACATAGTAAATACCATGCTATGTGAAACACCAACTCCTTTACGAGGCCCTTATCGATAAATCATAAACATCAATCCTTAAAGTGCCTTCTTTTGCATGGTATTCGAAGGCTCTAAACACAGTGGAAGAATCCTTTGATGGTATGCCCAAATCTACTTTTAGTATTGATTTATGTATAATCATTGTCACGTAAGATCAAAACATCATATCCAATAAAAACCATATATTACTTGATAAGATTAAAATACCAGAAATAGAATAGTAGTATCTTCACATGTAATTTATAATTAATTTATGAGTAGATATAGAATTGCCTCAACTTTTAATTTAGATTTCATTTATGATCTAGTTAACTAGATATCATCATACCATCATTTTGTTATAGGATCCACATGTATAATTACTCTTGTGGAGATCCTCACATGAACCATAATCTCTGAACAACATCATAGAATCACTAGGTGCTACCACGAACGATCTTGGTCACTTGTATTATTCACAGTTGACTTCGGTAATATTCTTCTTGAAGGAGAAATAACTCTTAGTGTTTTCACAAAGTATTGAGAGAGGATAAAGATATAATTAACTCTAGGGCTTGATAAAGACTCTCTCTATCCATTATGCATAGAAAAATTGAGTTATGGAAAGTGATATAATTAGTTATTTATTATGGTAGTTTTAGGATTGGAAAATCACATGCAAACCCCTAACCATATTTAATATTCTTAGTTGACCCCATGTACATTAATAATATTATTATTTTTATTATTAATCGCTTTACATGTGTAATACATTTAAGAATATAAATAATTATCATTGATATCATTTCTAATCACACTATTAAGCTTGATCTGCTTTCCCTCATTGATATTTATTGATCCTCAAATAATGAATATTTAATTAATAAATAAATTTCACTACTTTATTCTATGATAAATATAATAAATATTATATTATATAAAGTTGAAAATAAATATTTATTATTATTATTTAACTCACTTATTATTTTGAATAAATTGTGATTAAATTATAGATATCAACCAAATCCAAATAAATATTATTTATTCTGACTTGTTAAATTAAATACTTGAATCTAACTACAATTGTGGATATAATTAGTGGGTGAACCTCTAGGACTCTTTCTAAATGGAATTAGGAATAGCTACCTAAATTCCAAAGTTAGAATCTAGAAACACCCCAAGTAACCCATAGAGAAAGAAGTTAATTTTGTAACAACATCTAGCCTCCTATGAATTCTCACCGTGTAATATAATCCCTTTATCGCAATATCTCAAATCAAGTAGGTTTCATGTTGGTTTCATCAACCTGTATGATTGATGTCTCTTTATTTTAATTTATAGAAATGAAATCTCTCATTGAAGACCATGGGAATAGATTTATGCAGGTAGTTTCATTCCCATCAAAGGGTCTAAGATATCAACTTTTGTCAAGGGAAATAAGGGATAAATCATTTCTCACATTATCCATTAATGTAATATCACTTATGACACACCCAACATATTCTACCTTATCATGATAATATTTCATAATATTTTTCATTAATACATAAAATCACATGAGTCATGATATCCATTAATGATAATATTAAAGTTTATGGATCAATACACATGTTTGTATATAGGAACATCCAATGACACATGGAAATTTAGATTTCCTATTTATAGGTATGTTCTCATAACCTCATATCTTGGAGATTGCAAAGGGAAAACACCATGAGGAGGTGTCTTAATTTATTATGATTCTTTACCCCTGATACCATGTATCATCTATATCTTCTCAGAAAATATCATCCATCTATAGAATAAGGTTCAAGAATAATTATGTGGCACCTCTAGGGTCCCATCATAGCGGGGAATTACTATGACCTTTTAGTGTAATATATATTCTTAGTAAATTATCACTTATGAATGTCATGAATAGGAGAAACAATAATATGATAAGAAAATTTAGTTAATAATGAAAACATGTAATCAAGTAATAAAAAAGTTGGTTCTAGGACACCAACTCTAATAGTATTGTGTTTTGTGGTTTGAAGGTAACTTTTTATGGCTTCTTGCATGAAAGTTTCAATTACCAAAAATTTTCAAAGGCACAGTAACCACATAATAATTTTATCCCTTAAAAAATTACATTCTCCTATATGGAATTATTGTTTATGGTTAGATTATATCCTTCTAATACCTCCTACATACGAGTTTTGATCCCCAAATTTTGACAATGACAGGGTGGTTGCATAGCACTTTATTCCCTTTGTAAACCCATTCTCCCATATGTAATTATCACTTGTGTAAAGGCATAAATTTTAATCCTCATACAATATATTTTCATGTGTTTTATATATATGGGGATTTGAATCATATCACATAAAACTATGTGGGACACCCATTTCCACCAAAAGGCCCATTATGGATTGTTAAATACTATGTGGCCTCCTATGGTTCATAGAGTACCATGTCCCCCCCCATTTTAGGAGAGTGATTGACTGAGAAATTTCTATAAATATTAGGGAGAGAATTAAATCCAAAGACTTTCAAATTCTATAAACTCAAGACTCAAATTGACCTTCACATAGAACCCTCGGTTATTTGGGTTCTCACAAAACAAGAAATAAGGAATACAAAAAAAAATCCCTCTGCCAAGGAGGCCCTTCACAAAGGAATTCCATCACATTCCCTTTGCAAAGTAATCTTCTCAAAATCCCTTTTTGATGGATCCAATTCCACAAGGGACATCCATTATGTCCCATCATTTAACATAGAAAATCCCTTATGTGATATGGGGTGTCCTCAGGGTATTTATTAATCCTATCATAATGATATCATGTCACATAGAATGTTAATTCACTATAGCCCCATTTCATAATTTCTAAATGATCCATATATCTTCCTTTCACTATGATCAAAACCCTAAAAAGGCCAACTTAATACCTCCTCTAAGACCACTGAATGTACATGATCAGTGAATGAACACTAGCATGCACCCCTTCAATCATGGATTGCCTTGATAAAATGAGGCTTGAGAATTATTCTATTATATAGGTAGAACCCTAATGGAAATTCATGATTATGGATTCCCTTGATAACACAGGTACCTATCAGGAGGATCCTAAAGTAGTCTCTCCAAGTTTGATGGTGGACCTCTTCTTCACCCATTGAGATGGGTTAAATATGGAATCCCTCTTAGAGTAATCCTCAATACTTTATTATAGGGTTATATATCCCTCCTACCTTATATATACTCTACCTAGACCATCATCAAATAGGGAGTAGATTCATCAGGGGTTTCCTCTTTAAGTGTAAGTCCCATCCAAATCTGATTATGCAATGTTCTTAGTAATCTACCATCTCTTTTTTATCACATTAAGCATGACTCATGTGGGATTAGAGATATGAGTTGATTATTTCCTTAGTATAATTTAATCTATTAATCATGGGCTACCTCTTTTGGTGTAGGTCTCATCCAAATCTGATTGTGTAATGTGCTTGATCTTCCACTATCTCTTGTTTCTCATACTGAGTATGACTTACATGGTCTTAGATATCTAAGTTTATTATGACATTACCATAATTAAATATCTTTTCCATGGGACTAATACTTAGGTTTAAACCCCAGAACAAATTCCATCCTAGGCCTACTTCTTAGGTGTAAGCCCTAACATATCTTTCGTTGCGGGCCTCCTCCTTAGGTGTAATCCCCAGTACATATTTCATCATGGGTCTCATCATTAGGTGTAGGCCCCAACACAACTCTTTCCATTATATTCCTCCTTAAGTGTAATCCCAAACATATCTTCCATCATGGCCCTCCTTCCTAGGTGTAATTCCCAATAACCATATTCTCCTCTCACTAAAGGGGTATTTTCCCAATGAAGCTAGTCAGGGAAGCCCTATATGCCTAAGCCCCACTCAATCTTCTGACTGTAAAATATTTTATAAAATAGTCATCCTAGTCACATGGCAGTAAACATCATGGCAACATCCTAATAGCATGATGTTAAATTTCATGAAAACATCCTTACCGCATGACGTTAAAATACATGTTATAGTCTTTTCACACGACCTTAAATTGTGTCACCCAAACTATGTGGGATTTGATTCCTATTTTTATGGGATATGTAGGATTCCTACCATAAGGTTCAAACCAAATATCATCAATATTATTTTCACCCCATCAAGATATATCCCTAATATAATTTACACCTCACCTAAAGGTTCATATTCTTCTTAGATGCTTCAACATATCACCCTCACTGGGCTATATTCCTAGAAAGGTCCTTCCTCATGGGGCCACATCCTTTATGAGATCGTCATATCCTCATTTTTCTATATTCCATTAAATTTCAACCACAAAGGGATGCTCATTTGTAAGTCTTACACTAACCATTTCTAGGCATCTTTTTCCAGTGTATTTACCACACGATGTTAAACTACCTGAATTAGTTCTTGTCACGTGAGCATAAACTGTATGATATGACCTATTAATTGGAACTAAACCATATGGATTATTATTCCTTTCATAAGGATACATAGTAAGCCTCTTTCATGGGCTTTATCCCAACATCATGAACACGTACTACTTCCTTATATAGAGACAAACTTTAGAGTGCCCAACTATATGGATTTAAACCATAGATCCTTAAAACCAAGCATCACAAGTGATGATGAAACAAGATAGATAACCTATAATACATACATATGTTTACATTGATAGAGAACCTCTAATATATACATATGTTCATGTTGATGAAAAACCTTTGATACATATATATGTTCACATCGATACATAATAATGACCAAATGTTGGCATGGGGGTAACATATTTTGTATTGGGATATGGGAAAGATTCAAAAAAAAATTCTTAAATCTATAAGATAGTATTATATTTAGCAAGAATCCCCTCAAAAATGTGTGATGATCTCGACCTCCCACTCTCTCGACCAATAAGAATTCATCAGTATCATTGGTAAGAATCCCTAGTGACCACCTGCATTTGGAAACTAAGCCCACGATGGCATAGCTTGCCACAGATATGGGAGTATTTGGGTGTTTCTATTTCTATGAACGCATCCCATTATACATCGACCAAAACATCAATAGATAACTAACCCTTCATCTTTCTAGAACAAGGCATAAGCCTCCAGGCCGGTGGGTAGTTTGATTCCAAGTCTCTCTCTTCAGGGAAACTTTACTCAAGAGAGAATTCAATTCATGATATCTATAATACCAAATATCCACAAACTATATTTAATAAATACTATTTAAATAATAAATATAAAAACAAATTAAGATTGTTCTATATGAAAAACTAAATTTTATTGGGTCATGCCTATCATGTAATGAAAGGATCCGTCTTCTAGAAGTAATTCATCAAATAAATAAAGCATACACATTATTCAAATTATATAAAAAAATTATACATGAATAAATCAAGGAATCACTACTAAATAAATGAACATTTCCTAAATTTAAACATTAGCTAAACTATTATGAACTATTCATAAATAAAATCTCAAAGTAAAAATTTTATAGTTAAGTTGAACATTATGGATATTCCATTATATTAGATATAAACACTTTATATCCACTTTAAATGTGAATGCTTTCATATTATTCATTATAAAATATTTTACAATGTGAACTCTTTCAATGTGAACTCTTTCAATGTGAACTCTTTCACTTTAAATATATGTTATTATTATGAATTATAAACATCTTATAATTTGATTTATATTATGTAAACTATTTATATAATATAAATATCATATATTTAAACATTATTTAAACCCTGAAAAAATATATCATTAAAACACTTTTTACATGGTCTAAATAATATATTAAATAGGATCCATTTTAATTTAAACAATCCAAATTAATTAATTATGAATAATTCATAATTTTAAAAATAAAAATCTTTATATTTTAGCCTTATTTATGTAATTTATGAATTATTTATAAATTATCATTATAATTTATTAATAAATGATTTATTTCAAAATTATAAGTAATTCTATATGATTTAGTCAAAGGTAAAACGTCTTTTAGTATGATTTATAAACATTTTATAAACCATATAAATTTGAAAAGTACATTCTTAATGTTAACTCTTTAATATTATTATAATTTTTATAATAATTTTTTCAAAAACATTAAAACAATTAACCATAAAAATTTTATAATTATTTAATTTATATAACACTTTTATAGATTCTATAAATATTCCAAAATATATAATTCCATTATTTATAAACAGTTTATAAATGACTTGAAATATGAATCTTTTTTCCCATAGCAACGACAAAGAACATGTTAATAGCTTAACATAAACCAAACCTTCAACTTCATATTATGTTAACATCTTAATGTAATTTCAAGTGGAGCTCTTAGTATTATGTTATAATATAACATAATGTAAAGAGGTAGAAAACTAGTTATGATTTTATAAAGCATGTTATTCATTTAAAAATGAATGAACCATGTTGATTTGATGAGGAAAAGTCTTTGATACCACTAATGGGTTTTAGGGGTTCATCATATGAACAAAGGAAGTGTAATAAAACCCATAAATGTGCTTGATATATCCTTTATGGAATCAACATGTAATATAAATGAAGAACATAAATTTATATTCCTAGATAACAGTAAGATCCATCTTCAATCTTTGATGGAGTATGTTTGATGTCAATCACTAGAGCACCAAACAAAATCCTTCTGCCTCATAAAGAGATTACACTGGCCAAAGGATCTCATAAAATTTCTTGAGGATCCCTAAATTCAGAATGGGTGCTAGAGCCTTCACTTAGTGATAAATTGCATCTTAGGAGAAAGAGAGTATCAGGTGTCTTGAATACAATAATTTTTTTTCAACAGAATGTATCTCATCCCTTTATATAGTCATCCTTGAAGTGTTTCATTTAATAAAATGAATCATATATATTCAATATAATATTATAAATTTATTCCCATTGGAATTATTCATTGAATTAATTTAATTAATTCAATCCATTTAATCCATTCATAGTGGATTATAACTGATGAAACCATGTGGAAAGATGCATGCACCTAAAGCACTACATATATAGTAGATGTGTGCACTTAACCTATGAGGTGGTAGATGCACACACTTAGCCTAAAATGTTGGGTGAAATGTATTCTTTCATATATATCATATACATATGTCTTTAGTGTATAACTAAAATCTTTTTCCCTTTCTTGATTTTTTTATAAAAGATAATGAGAATACTTTTAAGATTTGAGGGTTGTATGCAAAGTGACCATGTGTAAATGGATTTGCATCCATAGCCTCTTTTAATTCTTCTACAAGACTCTTTGATCTTCAAAATCCATCATGGATATATGGATGATGGTTGGAATGGATGACTTGCATCGTACTGTGCTCTGGATAAAAAATAAAGCCTTATGGGCTGGTTGTGACATGGATATTTCCTATGGAGTCATAGAGAATTATCATGAATTGTGACTCCCTTTTAAATGATTCTTATATAGCACTTCAATCGTGAAGATACTTAGTGGTGATCACCCCAAATTGAAAATCTTAAGTAACAGCTTACCCATGCGGGTTAATCTCACATATCGCCCAACCACACGATCTTAATCTCAAGTGTCATATTGAATCATGGCTAGTGATTTATGGTATCCTTTCATTTCATATTATTGTGTACCTGTAAGATTCAGGTTACTCTAATGAAAACATTGATTTAATATTATATAGGTTTCATTTAATCTCAATTGGATTTTTCATTTCTTATATTAATTTGACATAACCTATAGAGCACGCTAATGATTTCTATCTAGCGATTGGGCATACAGATATTATTCTTACATAGTGGCTATTACTTCTAATTAATCCTACACAGCTCATGTCGTGACCTATTTAATCTAACATAGGTGATCTTACACTAGGTTTATTCATACGTGAGGTAATTTGATCACAAGACTTTATTTGATGTGAGTTGGAGGTCAAGATTCTGATGTGGTTTCTTTTCCACAAAAATTATTTTGATAGAGAACCTTATGTATTCATACACAGGCTTTGGAATTTGTGATTTAATCATGAGTGAGCCAACCAAAATTCACTTTAATCATCCATATCCAAGAAAATTACATATTTATTCATACATAGCTATTACTTTCCCCTAAAAATCATTCAAAAATAATTTTTTTTATAGGATTTATTTCAGAATTAATTCCAAATTTAATAAAACACTAAAAATCATGAATTTAATTCATTTGAAATTTAATTCTAAAATACCAAAAATGTAATAATTTCTCTAAATTAATGAAAATATAAGGGAGTATTATAAATTAAAATCAAATGAAAAAATAGAAATTTTTTTATTTTATCAGTTATATATTAATTATGTATATGCTCTCAGCCTATATGGATGCTCAGGTGGAAATTCAACTCTTCATGTGCTACATTTTAGGTTCTTTATTAGTGGTTGAGCATTCATATCTCTTCTAGTCTTGGGTGTCATAGGGATCAGACCCTCTTGGGGTCTAGATAATCAATAGCGTCTCTTGGATTATTTGGTGGTCTTTTTGAATAGATGTATAAGTGTTTCCCATTATTATTCTTATAAAGTTTCAACACATGTAACCTTCTTTTTTGTCCCTAATGCTATGTCTAGTTTATATTATTTATGTATGGTGTATTATGGATTATTACACTCTTCTTGTGGAATTTATGGGTGTTTTTAGTTTGGTTTTCTATGTATGAATGTATTATATAATAGTTACATTGTACTTTATCCTTATGGTTTAATTCATAGGTATGCTAGTGGAAAATGACATTATTTTGGTCCACAAGCTCATCGAACCTTAGGGCCATGCTAGATTTTTGGTAGGCCATGTGTTTGGTTTCTTTTTTATTATAAAGGGAACCTCCCCCCACATATGTTTAGTTAAACCCTGATTATTTATGATATCCTTTGGTAATTGGGATGTGTGAAAGGCTTTGTCTTGGACTCTCTAAAATAAAGTGTGATTTTTGAGTACTTAGGTGCAGCAGAGTGGCTGACCAAGGTCGTCTCTCAAAGGAGGAAGTAAATTTGAAAAATTATTAAATGTATTTTGAAAATAACATAAAAGGTAATAATAATACTAATTTAAAGGATATGGGGTTTTTTACCATTTATAAAACTATAAGAAGTTTTCTGGAAGAAGATTGTATAAGTTTTTTTGTTTTTATTTTTGAAATGGAGTTCGATTAAAATGACACAACAAGAAGATGTTTTTCTAGAAAATATTTTAAAAGGCGTAATCGATCTAAATATACCTCTTAAATAAATTATTTATCATTATCATTTAAATAAACATACACTTAATTATGATATCCTAACTTGTTAACCCCCAAACCCTACAAGAATTAACTTTACCACAAAGATGAAGTGAATTAAACCCTAGACTATCTTCAGAACATGTAATTACAACACTATACTTTGATTGAAATTATAATGATAGATTATGGTCAATGGTAAATTAAGGCACATGTCCATTATTTAAATGAGGACTAATTTATTTTAGGGATTATATTTTAACTCTATAAATTTATCCTGTGTGGTCTTGTTTTACCAATTAAGTTCACGCTCTCACAATTAACACAATTTTCGACCTCGCGTGTTTTGTGTCTATTGTTCAATTGCTTGATTAGTTTTATTAAAATTAAAAACTCAATTAATAGATCATATTATATGAATTAAATTATATCATTGATTCAAAATAAATGAATAAAGGAGGTTAGAGGTAGATTGATTACTAAAAATAACTACTCTTCTGTGGGTGGTGTAGTCATCATAGAAACGTTTTGCATGTGCAAAGGTTTAGAAAGGGTAAAACCCAATCTCATTTATATTATTGATTCCAGACCAATTAGAAAGATTAATCAAGAATAAAACAGAGTAAAATAGGGGAATACATAAAAAAATACAAGAAATAGAAGAGAAACAAAGAATTTTATTATGAAAACATAAATATTACAAAGCAAGAAAGAGAGAAAGGTTTCGATGAAGGGATCCTTGCTTCAAGAGATCCCCCTATGAGTATAGGGAGTTCCAGAACCTCTAAGGTGGTGAGAGTAATCCTATATAACTCCAAAATGGCAGCACTTCACTCCTTGGCTGAACTTCCAAATGGGGTACCCAAGGTGTCAAATTATAGCCAAAATGGGGAGTGGTTTTGAGCACTCAGCTTTCGAGATACCACTTGTGCATCGGTTTTGAGTTGGTAAATGGAATTATCTCAAGTTGAAAAAAAATAAAAAAATTGTATGAGAACATATTTAATATCTCCATGTTAAATTTGGCAGCCAATGGAGGATTAAAGTGCAAGATATGGCCGAAATATAGAACCAAATCATTGACTTTGTGCAGATTTTGTCCCCAGGAAAGATTGGTTCGGATGGACCTATTAATGAACGAATTGAGATTTTGTTCCTTGAGATGATTTATAGAACATTAAGTTTTGGATCGGTCCACAAAATTTCAACCCGTTTGGAGTCACTGATTGTGATCAATGTACAAAATAGTGGACATATGTCTTTGGGATTCCATGTAGTTTGGCCCATTTCCCTTTTGGATCATCTCTAACCCTCCAAATCACCTCCTACAACAAAATCACAAAAACAAGAATAATTTACCTTTTTAATTGATAGACATTTAATAATTGAATCAAATGGGATCTTAAATTTGAGATAATATTTGTAATTTTAAATACAAAACTAGTTTAAAACAGTGATGTAGGGGTGAAATAAAGCAGTGAATTGTGATGTGATCACACCCCCACACTTACCATTTTGCACTCCTGTGAAAAACCTCATATCATGTATTCCAAAAAAAATTGACAAGTAAACATCAATATCAAATAAAAAAAACACATATCCTTGAGATCCAAAAATTCCACTCCAAGAAACAAAAGATACCATGCCACATAAAAAACCATTATTTCAAGTTCTCCATTTATATCATTCAATATATTTCCACTTCATTTATCCTTCTATGCGCAAAACAATTACCTCACTTGAATTTTCTCTTATCACACAAATGTCAATTTTTCAGCAATGTCTTTCTCATCCAAACTCATACAAGGGTCACCATAGGCTTTATAAATTCCTACATCACCACCCGATGTGAGTCAAGGACATATGTCTATCATGAGAACTTTTTAGGGTTCTTCTGTGGATTTTGGTGGCTAGGATTTAGATGTGAAAATTTTTTAGGCTGAATGAGGAGGGCTTGACTCTTTTTAAAGAAAAATTGCATTATTCTAATTGTCACTCAAGTATGGTCTCCTCCTCACTCCTCTTAGTATCAATTCAGCTCCATCATCATGAAAACTCATGGAAAGTTTACACCATTCATTATTTCAGCAACAAAAATCTCAATCCTCTCAAACATAGTTTTTCATGAAAGCTCCAAATAGGCACAACATTCTTTCTTTATCAGAAGCTCCAGAAAGGCACAAATTCTTTTATCATGAAAGCTCCAAAAAGGCACAGCTTTCAATAGAATGATTTTTTCAGTAGAAAATACATCTCCTTGGAATTTAATTTTCTACCCAAAGTATCAAAAAATGTTGTATCACAACACAAGACAGCTTCCTCCACACTTAAGTTCAACTAGATTATGCAATTCCACTTCAAGAGTTGGTTGGATAGGGAAAATTGGCATGTAATGTGGCTAACCTAATAGGTTGTTCGTGGATTCTAAGGGCTACAAGGATTAAATGTTCAAGGTATGCTATTATAAAAAAGGATTATTTGAAATAGGGGATTTAATACCAAACAAATTCCTCAATCATTTAAACATAAGTACCTCAAACCCTAAAGTTTTGACAGGAATAAATCAAATTCTGGTTAAATCAAGCATGGTTTAGTTCTCTCAAGAAGTGAGTTAAATGTAAAGAATATGAAAATAATGGTTTATAAGCCTCACAAGAAAGTGATTTCAAATATAAATACAGTGAGATGTGTCATGGGATTCAAAATGCAGAGTACTTTTCATGAAATTACTAAATATTTTAACTTGAAACAAAGTTATTTTTGGAATTCATTAAGCTTGGTTTCATGGGATAAATTGTTTCACTTATTTATATTACTTTAAAAATGGTGATGAGAATAATTTCATCTCAAAATTTTCAAAAAAAATACAAAAAATTGAAAAATAAACACACAAAATTTAAAAAAACACATAATTTTTTGAAAATCATTGAAAAATAGGAAAACAATTGAAATTACTAAACTAAAATCTTCCCTCCCCCACACTTAAAATATTTAATTATCCTAAATGTGAACCCATGAGATGATATATTCACATAAAATGTATAATTTTAAATAGGATAAAGAATAAAAAATTTAAAGGGTTAGGAACAGCTTGATATGCTTAAGTGATGATGGGGTCATGCAGTGTGATAAAATCCACTGAATCAGTAGGAAGTCCCTCAATGTATCTCTTCAAACGTTTCCCATTGACTGTAAATCTCCTTCATGTGTCCTCTTATGTGATATCCACAAGCATCAGCTTCAGTCATGAACTATAGATCAAGACTTTCTCTCCAACTTGAAATTCTCTTCTCTAGATCATTTTGTCATGAGTTGCTTTTGATATTTCCTTGTAGAGACTTGAGTTCTCATATGAAGACAATCAAATATCCTCAAGCTCTTGAATTTGAAGCTTCCTTTGGATTCCATCTTGGGCCAAATCTGTGTTGTATTTCTTTATATCCCAATAATCCCGATGCTCAACTTCTACAGGGAGATGACATGCTTTCCCAAAAACAATCTGAAATTGGGACATACTGATAGGTGTCTTGTATGTTGTTCTATAAGCCCATAACACATCATCCAAGTGCTTTCTCTAATCCTTCCTATTTGGCTGCACAGTTTTTTCCAAAATTTGTTTCAACTCATGATTTGAAACCTTATCCTGGAAATTTGTTTGGGGGTGGTATGGTGTTGATGTTTTTTGTGTCACCCCTTACTTCCAAAAAAGGGAAGTCAAATTACGATTGCATAAGTGTGTCCCTTGGTCACTAATGATGGCCTTTGTTACTCCAAACCTACAAAAAATCTATGCTTTGACAAAGTCCACAACAACATGAGAATAATCAGTCATGGTGGCCTTAACCTCCACCCATTTTCTCACATAATCAACAATAACAAAAATATACAGAAAATAAAATAAACTAGAAAAATGACCCATAAAATCTATGCCCCATACATAAAAAATCTCACAGAATTGTATGGGTTGTTGGGGCATCTCGTGTCTCCTAGAAATGTTCCCAGTATGTTGTAAACGAGAGCACGACTTATAAAACAGATGAGCATCACGGAATAAGATAGTACAATATAATCCAGAGTCTAAAACTTTCTTATCTATCCATTGGGGTCCAAAGTGTCCTCCACATGAAATTGTATTACAAAAATGAGAAATGGAATCAAACTCATGGTCAAGAACACACCTCCTAATGACTTGATCACTACACATGCGCCAAAGGTAGGGATCATCCCACACGTAATACTGAGACTCACTTTTTAATTTTTGGACTTAATGTTTCTTTAAATTTGTAGGGATTTCAGATGCAACAAGGTAGTTCACTAAATCAGCATACCAAGGATGCATACCTAAGATGGAATAAAGATGCTCATCGGGGAAAGTGTTTCGAAGTGGTACCTAGTCCAAGGTGTCATCCTCTAGTGTGTGAGTAAGCCTACTCATGTGGTATGCCACCAGGTTTTCTGAGCCCTTATTTTCCTTTATCTCAATATCAAATTCTTGAAGAAGGAGCATCCATCGGATTATCCTGGGCTTTGCATCAGGCTTCTTCAAGAGGTACCTCAGAGCTACTTGGTAAGAAAAAACAACTAATTTAGAGCCCAATAAATATGAATGGAATTTATCTAAAGAAAATATGATGGAAAGAAACTCCTTTTCCGTGGTTGTGTAGTTTGATTGGGCTGAATTCAGTGTCCTTGATGCATAGTAAATCACATGTGAATGTCCCTCCACCCTCTGAGATAAGACAGCTCCAACCGTGAAGTTAGAGGCGTCACACATAAGATAAAAATTAATGTCCCATTATGGGGGATGTATAATCGGTGGAGTAGTCAGACACTTATTTAGCTCATCAAATTCTACCATGTATGAATCATTAAACACAAAATCAGAATCCTTTTGAAGTAATCACGACAAAAGAAGATAAATCTTACTAAAATATTTGATGAAGCGTCGATAAAATCCTGTATTCCATAGGAAAGATCTAATATCATGCACACATTAAGGATAGGGTAAGGATGAAATAATTTCTATCTTATATCTATCAACCTCTATCCTATGTTTTGTCACTACATGTCCTAAGACAATGCCATGATCTACCATGAAATGACACTTTTCAAAGTTCAAGACCAAATTATTCTCAATGCAATGATTCAACACCTTTCCCAAACTACTTATACATTCATCAAATGAAGACCCATACACTATAAAATCATCCATGAATACCTCCATGTAGGTCTCAATAAAATCAAAAAAAAATACTCACTATGCATCTCTGGAAGGTACCTGGAGAATTCCAAAGTAAAAAATGGAATCCTTTGGTAGACAAACGTACTAAATGGACAAGTGAATGTTGTCTTATCCCGATCCACCGAAGCAATATGAACCTTAAAATATCCAGAAAATCCATCCAAGAAACAATAGTGTGTTTTTCCAGCTAGTCTCTCAAGCATATGATCAATAAATGGGAGGGGGAAATGGTCCTTGTGAGTGGACTGATTTAGTTTCCTATAATCAATACACACATACCAACTATTTTTTACCCTCATTGGAACTAACTTATCTTTCTCATTTTTAATAACAGTAACACCACTTTTCTTAGGCACAACCTAAATAGGACTCACCCACTGGGAATCAGAAATGGGATAGATTATACCTGCCTCAAGCAATTTTTCAACCTCTTTTTTAACAACTTCTAGAAGGGTTGGATTGAATCTCCTTTGTGGATACCTAAATGGTTTATCCCCTTCCTCCAAAAGAATCCTATGCATAAAAATGGAGGGGCTAATACCTGATATGTCAGCCAAGGTCCACCCGATTTCCCTAATGTTCTCCCTCAAAAGATTCAAAAGTTTTTCTTCGTGTTCAAAAGGGGGATTATTAGAAATTATAATAGGTAATTTCTCACCACTTAACAAATATGAGTATTTTAGATTTGGTGGTAATGGCTTGAGTTCCAATATAGGGGGGTGATGTATGGATGGAGAAATTGAAGGAACTAAAATATGTGCACAATGAACATCAATATCATAATATACATAATTAAAATCAGAGAATAAAGCATTAAATCCATCAGCATACTCAACATCCATGTCATAATCAAAGTTCACATGATCAAAATCAGAATATGATTCCATTTCAAAATCAAATCTAAGAGAGTCTTGTGTATTAGAAATAGGTGTGGAAGTACTCTTAGACATTAAACTAGAACCAATACTCATAATCTCCCTAAGCATGGGACAATCAAATTCCATGGGTTTTTTTATTTGGTGGTTCAAAATGGGAGATAAAAAATGCATAATGGTCCTTTGAGGGGTACTTCATGGATTCCATAACATTAAATATCACAACTTCATCCCCAAACTCCATGTAAAGTGTACCCTAATTGACATTTATGATTGTTTTTTGTAGTTTTGAGGAAGGGTCTACCTAAGATAATGGGAGCATGAGAACTTACCTGATCATCCTCCATGTTAAGCACATAGAAATATGCTGGAAAGATCATTTCTATTACCCAGAAAAGTACATCCTCAAGGACTCCCACTAGATATGTTATAGCTCTATTTGCTAACTGCACCACTAATCTCATCAACTTCAACTCACCAACCTGCAAAGAAGATAATACAGAGTGATTCATCACATTTATGGAAGCTCCTAAATCACAAAGTGCATTAGAAAAGTGAAACTCCCCTATGGTGCATGGGATGGTGAATGTCCCTGGATACTTGCACTTTGTTGGCATTGCTAGAGTTGGTGTGATGAGTGCTAACACATTCCTTCCAAGATTTATCCTCTCATTTCCCTTGATCCCTCTTCGATTGGTACAAAGTTCTTTTAGGAATTTGTCATACCTTGGTATTTTTTTAATGGCTTTAAGTAAAGGGATGTTGATCTCCACATGCTTGAATTTATCCAAAACTTCTTTTTAAATCACCTCTTCATCCATATTTTTGGTTTGTACAGCCCTATTTGGAAAGGTAAGGGGTTTAGGAGAAACATCATCAATCTTTTTCTTACCTTTATCTTTCTCCTTGGGTTTCTCAACAGTTGGTGTGGAATGAGGATTTTTTGAAGTTGAGGTGAATCACGGTGGAATGATAGGTGCAGATGTATCAGTTGTTTGCTTCCCACTTCTCAATGTGATGGCATTGACATTCCCCTTGGTATTTGGAGTAGGTTGGGAAGGTAGATTTCCGGAGTTCTTACTTACCAGTTCATGGAGGGTGGTGGCAATCTGGCTCATCTGTGTCTTCAACTCCCTCAACTATGAACCTTGACTCTTTAACTCATTTTTTTTATTAAGATAAATTTTCTTCAAAAGTTAATCAATGTTATAATCGACCTTGGGTGGGGGATTCCCTTTTTGTTGACTTGTTGATGCTTGGGATTCAAATATCCTCTGGGGTTGTTGGAAACCCTACTGGTAAGGTAGAGACTGCTAGAAGTTTTGTTGAAAGGGGGGACTTTATTGTTGTCTAGAGCCATACCTCATGTTTGATTGATCCTTCCACCCTTGTTTGTATGTTGGTGCAAAGGAATCAAGCTTATTTTGGGGATATGGTTGTTGTTGTTGTTGATATGGTCGCCCAGGAAACACTGTTGCACAATCTTATGTTTCTTGTAATTGGGGGAAACATTCAGTTGGGTGGATTGTCTCAATGAAAATTCCACAAGGCCTTGAAGGAGGGGGTTGGGATGTATTTTGAGCCAATGAAATCTATCTTACCATAGTGGTCAATTCTTCTAACTTAGTATCAATTAAATGACTTTCAAGAGAAGGACTTACCGGATGTACTCCTCGAACATGTGGTGTACCTCGATCGCCAAATGTTTTGGAGTTTCGGGCCATCTTGTCAATCAATTCATGTGAAGCTACTGGTGTCTTGTCCACCAATGCCCCTCCAGCCACATCATCCACCATGATTCTCTCCATAGGTGTGATTCCTTCGTATAAGTATTGGATGAGTAGTTTCTCACTGATTTGGTGATGTGGGTAGCTTGGACACAACTTCTTGAATTTCTCCCAGTACTCATACATTGACTCCCATTTTGCTTTATTGATCCCCAAGATCTCTTTTAGAATGGATGTGGTCCTTGATTCTAGAAAAAATCTCTGCAAGAAAAGAAGTTTCAAATCATTCCAACAAGTTACATCTTCAGGTTGTAAATAATACATCCAATATTTTGCAGCTCCATCAAGTGAAAACAGGAATGCCCTTAGCTTGATTTGATCTTCAGATACATTTCTTGGTTTTAAGGGTTGAGCAAACCAAATTAAATTATTTAAAGTGTTTGTTTGGATCCTCACCATATAATCCATGAAATTTTGGAATAAGGTGAATTAATCCAGATTTTAGTTCAAAGTCTGATTCGAGATTTGGGTATGCAATACAATTTGGTTGATAGTTAATATCAGGCGCAGCAAATTCTCAAATGGTTCTATCAAGTTCATTTCCATTATTTTCATCCATTGGTTCTTGTTTTAGGTTTTATATATAAGTTTTTCCAATTTTTGTGTTCCTGGAATGGAGGAATTATCCAACTAGTTTAATGTTGAAACTTCTCATAGACTGAGAATGTCGGATTCGAGCCCTAAGGCTGCATTCAATCTCAGGTTCAGGATCTAAGAGATATTCGGGATTAGTTCACGTCATAAATCAATGAAAGATAAAAAAAATGAAGAAAATTGTACCATAATAAAAAAAGAAAATAAGTTTGAGTTGGTCCAATAAAAATAAAAGAATATAGTAAGAAGAAAAAAACTTGAGAAAGGGGAAAGAAGAAATAAAGAGGAGAATAAAAGAATTAAATGAAAAATAAAATAAATACCTTTAATTGGTTGAATAAATTACTTTTATCCCTAGCATAAATTCTAATTTGAAAGGTTTTTTCGTGGTCGCTCTCAAATGAAGTGTGATTTTTGAGTACTTAGGTGCAGTAGAGTGGTTGACCAAGGTCGTCTCTCAAAGGAGGAAGTAAATTTGAAAATTTATTAAAGGTATTTTGAAAATAAAATAAAAGAGAATAATAACACTACTTGAAAGGATATGGGGGTTATTTACTGTTTATAAAACTAGAATAAGTTTTATGGAAGAAGATTGTATAATTTTTTTTGTTTTTAATTTTGAAATGGAGTTCAATTAAAATGACACAACAATAAGATGTTTTTTAGAAAATATTTTAAAAGGATTAATTGATCTAACTCTAACTCTTCAATAAATTATTTATAATTATAATTTAAATCAACATCCACTTAATTATGATCCCCTAACTTGTTCCCCCAAACCCTACAAGAATTAACTTTACCACAAAGATGAAGTGAATTAAACCCTAGGCTATCTTCAGAACATGTAATTGTGGAACTATGCTTTGATTAACATTATAAGGATAGCGTATGGTTAGTGGTATATTAAGGAACATATCCATTATAGAAATTAGGATTAATTTAGTTTAGGTATTATATTTTAACTCTACAAATTTATCCTATGTGGTCTTGTTTTACCAATTAAGTTCATGCTCACACAATTAACACAATTCTCGACCTCGTGTGTTTTGTGTTTATTGTTCAATTGCTTGCTTAGTTTTATTAAAATTAAAAACTAAATTAATATATCATATTATGTGAATTAAATTATATCATTAATTTTAAATAAATGAATGAAGTAGGTTAGAGGTAGATCGATTACTAAAAAGAACTACTCTTCCATGGGCGGTGTAGTCATCATAGAAACGTTTTGCATATGAAAAATTTTAGAAAGGGTAAAACTCAATCTCATTTCTATTCCTGATTACAGCCCAATTAGGAAGATTAATGAAGAATAAAACAAATTAAAACAAGGGAATACGGAAGAAAATACAAGAAATATAAGAGGAATAAAGAAGTTTATTATGCAAACATAAATATTACAAAGCAAGAAAGAGAGGAAGGCTTTGATGAAGGGATTCTTGCTTCAAGAGCTCCTCCTATGAGTATAGGGAGTTACATAACCTATAAGGTGGTGAGAGGACTCCTCTATAACTCCAAAATTTCATCACTTCACTCCTTGACCAAACTTCCAAATGGGGTACCCAAGGTGTCAATTTATAGCCAAAATGGGGAGTGGTTTTGGGCACCCAGTTTTCGATATACCACTTTTGTATCAGTTTTGAGTTGGTAAATGGAATTATCTAGAGTTGGACAAAATATAAAAGTTGTATTATAGCATATTTAATATCTCCATGTCAAATTTGGCATCCAATGGAGTATTAAAGTGTGAGATATGTCTTAAATACATAACTAAATCATTAACTTTGTGCAGGTTTTGTCCCCTAGACAGATTGGTTCGTATGGACCTCATAATTAACAAATTGGGATTCCATTCCTTGATATGATTTTTATCCCATTAAGTTTTGGGGCGGCCCACAAAATTTCATCCCGTTTGGAGGCATGAATTTTGAACAATGTGCAAAACGGTGGACATATGTCTTTGGAATTCCATGCAGTTTGGCCCATTTCCCTTCTGGATCATCTCTGACCCTCCAAATCACTTCCTCCTACAACAAAATCACCAAAACAAAAATAATTTCCCTTTTTAAAAGTTATAATAATTTAATAATTTAATCAAATTGGATGTTCAATTTGAGATAATATTTGTAATTTTAAATACAAAACTAGTTTAAAACAGTGATGTAGGGGTGAAATAAATTAGTGAATTATGATGTGATCAAGGTGTGTATGAGGTCTTATGATATTCCATCCTGGTGTCATCTAGGTAATCAATTTATTTTCATTAAAAAATTGTATCCAATTAATTTTGGGCTATTAATATCTTCATTTTTCTTAGATATAATCTAGGATCCTCAGGACTTGAGAAGTAACCCATAAACAGGATTGATCAGCTTATTTATAGTGTAATTTCAAGTTCTAAGGGAAATTTGGGTTTGTTTTCTAGATACTATAGTTATGAGTGAGGTTATATTTTGGGGTTCTAAAAATTTAATTTGGGAAAATTTAGGATGAAGATTATTGGGCTCATTCGGGAGATTATCCTTGTATTGGTGCTTGGATTATATAGTCTATTAACTCGCTAAGATGCTTTTATTTCTTTTATATTCTTATTATCCCATGTAAATGGAATTAATTAATTAAATAATAACTAATAAAGTAAACAATGACTTATTACTTACCTTATTAGGTGTTAATTAATTAAAGACACTCACACACTTTTCTGATTTTGATCCAGTTACTCTATTTATGTTCTCTATTGAGTATTTTATATATTCTCTATTGTATTCCTTCTTTGTTACATGTTTTTTATACCTAATAATACTCCTTATTTATTATTTGGTGTTTGTTTTTGAACATGATATCTATTCTCACATAATATATACTATTGTGTATGTCATATATGAATCATTACTTATTTTTTATTGTAAAACCTATTATGATTTTTGTACCCAAGTATGTTGTGTGTTCTGTTTTAGTTATAGAACCAATGTCATGATTTATTTATATTTAAGTATCCATTTAAGAGGTTTTAATGATTTAAAAAGTAAGAAATGGTTACTACTTGAAAATTATAATAAGAAAATAGTTTTGTAAATTTAATTTTTAAATGTAATATGGTTTTAAAAGGGGTGGTTATTAGAAAAAGAAATGGGTATCTTTTATAAATTGAAATTGGGAAACTTTTTTTTCAAAAAAAATTAAACGACTTGATTTTGTGAAACCCAATTTTTTTGGAAAATTGATTTGACCTATGATTTTCAAATGGGAGCGTATTTTTTGTAAAAATATTTTAATAAGAAAAGTTTTTTGATAAATGGAAATTCAGTGGAAACATGTGTATAGGATACATTGGGTTACTCTTATGGTTGGAGGTACCCTAAGATAGAAATTAATTCAATAGTGATATTTAAGGAATTAAGGTATATAAGAGTGTTTCTTGGGGTTTCAGATCTTTTGGTACTGGTGAATTATTATATTTTTTGGAGTCTTGAATTTGAAACATGGTGATGGTATGAGTGATGGTGTTTGATCAAGGAATTGATCGTTTGGAGACAAACTGGATTTTTGGATGAGAATTTGATTTAGTGGTGTTAATGGTTGAATTGTCTTTGAGAAATTATATATATATAGTGTGATGAGTGGTTTTAGGATGTGTATGAGTGTGTTAGTTGTTTGTATACCTCGTGGATGTCATTATTTTGTGATATCCTTTGATTTGGGTTAAAAAATTAGATTTGGAAATCTAGAGTGTGGTGGATAACTTTGGTTAGTAATAAGATATTTTATCATGGCTTGAGGTTTTTGTGTAGTATTTAATCCTTTGGTAAGAATATACTCAAATTTATCAATGTATATAATTCATGTGGTGGGTAGGATGTAACATCTTATATCCTAATCACTTGGCCTTTTGGTTAATATTAAAGAGTTAATTGATGAAACAATGAGGTTGTTTTGATTTTTTCCATCTCTAGTTGGGTGTTCATTTTTAATTTTAGGTTTCAGTCTTAAATTGTGAGGTTTGAGGATGTAATAAGAGATTATTTAGAGTGTAATTAGATATTATAAATGATATTTTAGTGTTTGAGAAGGAAGGTGGTGTCACCTAACATCAGGTACCTGGTGACCTTGGTAAAGGAGGGAGGCATCTAGAGGTGCCATTGGGTACCCAATGGACCTCTAATAGGTAGACAATAGAACCAAGGTGTTTTTCCATTAAAAATTAGGAATTTTATTCATTTTAACTTATTATTTTTACCCTCTTTCCTTCGATCCACTCTTTTCCCAGTGATGTGTGAGCCTCTCCCGTGACTCTCATTTCCCTCTTCTTCCTCCTCCTTCATGCTTCATGAGTGATTTAAGGAGGTTTAATTTAATGAATCCAAGGTAAACCTATTATCTCGTCCCCTTTTACCCTTATATTTATTTTTTTCTAGATTAATCTTACTGGGGTTAGAGATTTTGGTTTATGATTGTTGGATAGGTGTATCCTGATCCATTTGGATGATGTTGGGATGAATGTTACAACTCATATTTCACACCAAGACACAACTCTTGTGGGTTTAACTTTACAATGAACTCGTTGGGGGTTGCAAGGGGAAACACGCCCCTGCTCCGGGGGTCTGTGGGCCGAATTTCCCTAAGACAAACTTTTGGAAACTGTAGTAACTATGACTGACTATAACAGAGATGACCTAGAAACACCGACAGGGTAGTGTAGTAGTGTATACTTTGGCATGGATACTGTAGTAGCTCAAACTTTGGAGATAGTGGTATTGTATCTCCATGGACTTCTTTCCATCATCCAGTATAGCAGCTTGGACTTAGGTGGTCATAGGATTGTAGTAGTGTGGACTTACTTCCATCATTCACTATAGCACAGTGGACTTACTGTGTGATTTGTGGCATAGTTCTTCATCTTCATTATTATCTCATTCAATCTAGGGTTTCTATGTGGTGTGAAAAAAATTTATCTCCTTGTAATTAGGCTCTCAGATTTCATAGTGAAGTGATTATGCCTCTCTGTGGATGTAAGGATTATTCCCAAACCACATAAATTGTTGTGTTTATGTTATTCTTCTTATTCTTCTTCTTCTTCTTTTGTTCTATATTTTCTTCATCTACAAACCTCTATTGTGTGACTAATTACATTTCCACAATAGTGATTTCACTAATACATAGAGAAATCACCTCTGAAACTTATAGATTCCTTTCTTATTATCTAAAGGAGCCTCTTTGAGTTATTTACTTTTAGTTTATCTTTGATTTTATTTGAAGATGTTGGGGTATTAATTCTTCTAATGTTTTCATGTTCTCATATTGGGATTGGAATGTGATTAAGTTTTTTTATTTAGGGATTTGGGTTGTGATGTATTTGGGTTTAATTTTGGGGTAATATTCTTAGGTTTCCCTCTAGGTTTAGCCTTCTTTACTTATGGTGATTTTATAATTGGATCCCATTATGATGGAATTTTATTTTAATAATTTTTGGGGGCTAATCAAGGATCTTTTGAAATGGAAAAAATCTCTCAAAGGGTTATGGTAAGGGGTCTGAACTCCTTAAGTGAATTTTTAGTCTATGCATAGAAAATGAATGCTATTTTCTTTCATAAATTAATCATAAAGAGTAATTAATTATTTTCTAATCTATAAATATATGGTTTCATGAAGATATTTACATGAAATTAATTTAAGTATTTTTTAAGCGATTTTTATAACGTATTATATATTGGATGGATTGATACTTATTACCTTTTAAAAACCATGTTGTTATGACTTGTGAAAATGACTCTTATTGTTTGTTTTATGTACTAATTAAACATAAAAAAGTTAATATATCTTAAATTAGATGCTTATTTTAATTTCTATTATATATTCCATTGTCTTTATATAGAGCCTCAAAACCTGAAATTTATTGTTTCCCATTTCTAAATTATGATTCATAACAAATACTCTTATATATTTATGTGAGTCAGTTAAGTATGTTGCCTTGGTTTGTTCCCTAAGTTATGATGTAACCCCTAAGCTCAAAACTCAGGAAGTGTGATCCATTTTTTTTAATCACATCACTTCTTTAATTATTACCATATGATCTATATAAAAATCACCCCATCCCACAATATCTTGACTAAGTTATAAGTCAGTGATCCAAACATAACATTGGTTAAGAGTTTCATTAGTAACAATGTGGAAACAAGGTTAGTTTAGTGGAATGTAATAATGGACATCACACATGACTAGCCTTTATTGATAGAATTATTTCCAAGTAAAATTAATGTTTTTGAAACATAAACTTTGTTTAATGCATGATATAAATTTTATTTTGATTAGTTTAGGTTTTAAACTCATATCATAGATTTTATACAAACCAATTATTCTTTAGAAAAAAAATCATTATTCTTAATGAATATATTTCAAAGTATATGGTTTCAATATATCTTTAAAGTGCAATAATTTTTAAAATAGTAAGAGTTAAGTGGTAAAAACCATCCTTAGCTTAAAGTGTCATCACTAAAAGAAAAATGTTTTTCACAAACAAGTTTATATAATAAGAGTTAATATTAAAGAAAATATTACCTTATGGAATAAATCTTGAAATTTACCATTATATATTTTTAAACTTACTTAAGTTAGAACAAGTAATTATTGTTTTAGACCCATACATTACTTAACCTACCACCTAGTTAAACTCAAGATGTTACCCGTGTAATAATTGGATTCTATTATGCTTAAATCTAAAACAAAACTTGAAATTGTATTTACTTGAGACCAATTAATTATCATTATTTATCACTTGGAGTCCCTAGAGAACACATTATTCCATAACCCGATACATGTTTGTTATAATGTCCTTAAACTTGACTATTAAAATAAGTTGATCTCTATGAGTTTATATATAATCCATGACATGTTTTTGTGTATTTAAACCTATAATGTTATTACAGTAATGCTAATTATATTGGAGAATTCCTTTTATATTTCTATTTAAAGATCATGATGTCTTTTATATTTGGTTTATTCTTGATAATTTTTATCACTTTGATAGTTGATGAACATGCTAAATGGGGTTTGTACACATATTCTTGTTATATAAACTATTAAATAGGTTTACCAGCCATTGATGTATAGGTACATTGCATGGGATTTTTTTTTTGATCCATGTATGCGTATACCCCTTCCCCTATTCCACGGGATAGTATGAGGCCCCAAATTTATATACATTTTCCCCTTTCTAAGTGATGGTATCAAGCTCTGACTCTAAAAGATAACATAGTTGGGATGGGTTGAAAGATTTCCCTATCCTTGGCCTATATAGGATGGGGTATAATATTTCCCTACCTCCAACCTAACATTGATATAGGTCACTCTCAAATTAGGTAAATGTAGGTAGGTTTAGGTATAGATCCTCCCAGTATCGAGAGTTACTAGTTATAATTGTGATATAACTACCTGATGTTTGGTTATTTCCTTCTTCGTGTTATATTCATTGTTTTTTTTTATTAAATTATTTCCTTATATATGTGTATGTAAATGAGTAAAAATTTTCATGTATACACCTAATTATTAATTACTAATTTGAATCACATTGGTGGTGATAAACTGACTAAGAATATGCTCACACCCTGTATGGACACTCCAATGGACATACAACTCTTCATGTGATGGTTTTCGGGTAATTTATTAGTGGTGGAGAGTTCATAGCCCTTCTGGTCCTAGGTACCATTGGGATCAGGCCCTTATGGAGTCCAAAGCATGGGTGAAGTCTCATGGAGTTGTTGGTGGGTTTGTAGACTGATGCATTGGGGTTGTCTGTCATGGTTCTTATGGTGTTTCTACACATAAAAACTCCCTCTTGGACCTAAAGCAATGTTTGGTTTGAATTATTTTTGTGTGGTGTGTTATGACATATTTTACTCTTCTTATGGAATTTATGGGTGATTTTGGTAAATTTTGATATTTATTTATGTATCATATATCAATTAAATTTTATTTCATCCTTTTGGTTTTATTCATAGGTATGTTAGTGGTAGATGGTGGTATTTTGGTCCAGAAGTTTGTTGACTCATAGGGTTATACTAAATTTTGGGTAGGCCATGTATTTGGTTTCTTTTGTATTCTAAGGGGTAAAACCACCACCTTCCTATGTATAGTTAAACCCTGACATTTACACCAACCTCTAGTGACTCGGAGGTGTGCTTGGAATCTTGTGATGAATTGGGTTGGTGATTATGTAATTATTTCATGGTCATCAATGGTATATTAGTGTGTATAATGATTTATTTTAGTTTTACATTTGATTTATATGAGTTAGATACTTATAACTTTATTTAAGAGGTGCAACTTGAATGCATATTTCAATCAAATTATGTCGTGGTCCTTCATTAGTTATATAACCTTGACAGTACCTATGAAATTTTTTATCCTTATCTTTGAAATATTGTGAGGATATCTTCTATGGGGGTTAATATCCTATGATATGTTTCTAGGGAAGCTAATGGAACAATAGTTATTCTCACTCACATGTCATTCTCTTTTGATATCTCAATATATTGGATTTCAAACTTTCCAAATATTTCTGGAAATTTAGGCCATACCAATGGTTTTAAACCATTGGTATAGGCTATGAAACCATTGGTATAGCCTATACTAATGGTTTCATGAACCATTATCATTATCCTTATTAATGTAGGGTTATTACAATGGTTCTCTTAAAACAATTGGTACAGATCTACCACAAGGTGGAATCCATTTAAGCCAGCTTGCACTCCCTATAAAAAACATACAAACAAAACACATAATATAATTTAACCATCATGTCAATTTTGATCAAAATACGTATTCAAAACAAAACAAATGTTATATATTTTACATTCAACCAATTAACAAATTAAACACCAAATTATAATAGATATATACAGTCAGTTTCACTCATAATATTCCATCCATGAGGTTCTAAGTGTCATAAATATAAATTCATAAATGTATTATATCAATATCTTTCACTAAACAATCCTCGTCATGGTTGTTACTCTCATCTTGGTCATCACTACCATCATCCTCATCATGAACCTCATCAAAGGAATCATCGTCCTGAACAAATTCATCATCATCATCACCTAGAAGTTCATTACCCTGTTCATCATAAGGATCATCATCACCATCACCCAGAGAATCGGATCATGAGTACATCATCTACATACATGTATCAATAGCAACAACATTATTAAGAAGAAGTGACAGATACGTAACTATCATTACTTTCATGAATAGCTCGATGATTTTTTAATCTATTTTACTCTTTTGGACTACCAATTTTTTTAACTTTGTTGCTTCTCAATGGGCCTATTAAAATTT
This sequence comes from Viscum album, assembly GCA_963277665.1. Lineage (NCBI taxonomy): Eukaryota > Viridiplantae > Streptophyta > Magnoliopsida > Santalales > Viscaceae > Viscum > Viscum album. The sequence continues at coordinate 1,137,130,303 of OY728129.1, forward strand.
TTGCTCGGTATTAGTATATTTGTTTGAATTTATTGAATTGGGTCAATACCCATTGAGCATGATAGACTTCCTAGGTCAACAGTTGACCCTCCCTGAGTACTCCTCACCAAATATCGGTCGTAAATGATCATTGGGGATTAAGTTGTCACCTTTTTCTCATTAAGAGCCTCTATAGAATGTTGTTTAGATATAATTAATTATTTACAATAATTTAGGCTCATGGTTACCTCCAAAAATAAGTTGTAATCTTTCAGGTAATCATGAATTTATTAGTTGAAAATCCAGGATGATCAATTAACTTTCATGCCATATAATAATTTGAGGAAATATATACATCATCAGGAAGTAATTACTTCAAAAAATAAAAATATAATCAATGATAGTATTATAAATTTCATACATGGTTTTCCCATTATACAACTACATTAAAATATTTCAGCTTTTCCATTTTATCACATGCCTAATATACAGTATTCTTTGAATCATCCATAATTTTTTCCACTCTCTCAACATAATAATTTTAATTAATTACATCATGTGTACTCATACCAATATCTTATTTCATTGACATACTTTCCTTATCATGGTGATTAATAAATAGTAACTAGTCAAATATAAAATTCTTCATTCCGCTCCTTTCATTTAGATCAGAAACAGTATGTGCTTACTTTTTCTCTCTATTATGATACCAAATATAATAGTTAGTTTGAAATACAAGTTTTTTCATATGCTATTTCACTTCTTATTAGATTATTAAAGATCTTCCAGCACAATTATAACAAGGGAAACATATAATCCCTCTATCTAAAGCATTGATAAATGAAAATTCTAAAAAAATCCAAATTATTTTGAAACTTGATTGAGATCTAATAAATAACATAAATTCAACTTCTATCCATTCTGATATAAAAAAATAAGTTTTTATTAAACTCAACAAAGAAAACTATAATTAGAAAACTTATGATAATAATAAATCTTTTGAATACATATTAGGACAAAAAATAATTTTACAACTAAATACATATATATATATATATATATATTTGGTTTGTAATAATGTTTATATATTTTTAGGTTACTTTATGCTTTGGAGATGCTCCTAAGTGATGGGAGAATTGGACTAAATATAATATCAATATATAGACTCTAATTTTATGGTGTACGGAAATAAAAGTGAATAATGGATAAATAGAATTCATATGTGAGGGTTAAGGTGAAGGGAAGCGTGTAGATATTTGTTACAAAGAATAAAATACAACTTAGAGGTTTGAGACCACCTACCATGACGTATATTTAATGAGAACTTACTTAATTATGTTTTTATCATGGAAAAAATTTATTAAAGAATAACATTGTTTCCACACAACATGAAAATTCTCATCTTTGAAATTATCTTTAAAATAAAAAAATTAGGTTCCCTCTTTGACATTTCAAAAAAAGATTCAATATTTAAATAAAATTAATAAAAAATATATAAAAAATTATTGATATAAATCAAAACCCTTCTTGATATTAATCAAAAAAATTCAATGTTTGTGATTACTATTAAATAATTCTTGATATCTATAAAAACTGTATAACATTGATATTAATCTAAACAATTCTGGATAACACTCCATAATGATGATAAACAACCCATAATAATTCTTGATATTAAGAAACACCCACAACATTGATATTAATTAAAAAAATATTAATATTTTTTAAAAACAATCAAAACCATGAAACCCATTGTTTATAACATCCCATGAATCATGTATAAAAACATCAATTATTTCATAAGAAAATTAAATTTCATTAAGAAATTTGTGTGTGGTATTGTTTTTAAAATTGGTCAAGTGTATTTTTAATTAAACCCCCCAATTTGTCACATTAAAACCAAAGTAAACTCAATATATTACTGTAACCATTTAATCATTAATAATAAACACAATTTAATCTTCAAGAAAAATATAATTAAATTAACGCAATCAATCACGGTTATGGAAATAATAGGAGGAATATAGAATCACATACTAAAAATGATGAATCTAATGACGCCCAATGTTATTCCACTAAAAGAAATAAAGAAAGGTCTTTAGTTTATGTTTATGAACTCTAAAAAAACTAATGACATTCATGCAACATGAAACCCTAGACCACCATTGCAATCTAGCACATGAAAATACAGAAAGAAGAGAATAAAAGAAAAAATAATGTAAATTTAAACAAAATACCTTGATTATTACACCTAAAAATCATTAAAATGATTAAGAATATATGAATTTTGGGGGAATCTAAAGGGGATAATATGGTCATAGGGGAAGTGAAAATTAGGTTGGTAATGGGTAGTCACATGGATAGTTTGGGACGGACCTTATACCAATGGTTTTAAAAACTGTTGGTATATGTAAGGGTCAAGGGTAATACATAAGGATAGAGGGGGGATATGTATGGATCAAGGGGGTAATTAAGGGTCGTGATGGGGATATGTAAGGGTCATGGAGGTCTATACCAATGATTTTTTAAATTTTTGGTATATGTAAGGGTTGGGGGATTATGTAAGGGTTGGGAGGAATATTTAAGGGTCATGGGGGTGCATAAGAGTTAAGGGGGTTGCATATATAATGAAACTTATACCAATAGTTATGAAAACCTATTGGTATAGGTTCTCCATACCCATGTTTTTAAAAAACCATTGTTATAGGGTGGAATATGTAAGGTTTAGGGGAATACATACATGCCAGGGGGAATTTTTTGGGTTAGAGATGGAAAAAATGAGGTGAATTTCCTTTTAAAAAAATCAATAAATATATCAATGAAAAAAAATATATGAAATGTAATATGAGAATGAAATAATATCAAAGTAAAGTGTGTAAAAAATTAAAAAAATTGAAGCACAAGCATAGAATACAAGTAAAAGCAAAAATTAAATAGATATAGACAACTTGTAAGTAAGTTTAGAAATAATACTTGAAGGTACCCCTACATATCCTCCCCATAAGAATGATCATTAGGTTCAATATATTAAACCCCTTGGTTTTAATGGGAACCAATAAACCAAAAACCCTTGGTTTTAATGAAAACCAAGAACCCCAAAAAACCTTGTTTTTATTGGAATAGAAAGAACCTACATCCCTTAGTTTGAACAGATAACCAAGAACTAGAGAAATGGTGGGACAAAATAATAGATGAACTACTTAATTTTAAGCCCTTTAAAATTCAAAAACTATAATATCTCTTGAATAAATAGATCAAGATAGAAATATAGATAGAGGGAGAGAGATACTGATAAGAAATGAGAGCTAAGGGGTTTTACAAAATAAGGCCAATAGGAGGAGAGAGAAAGAGAAACAAAAAGATAAAATAAGAATATTGTTGGTGCTTTGGATGAAGTCATTGAAGAGAATGCCCTTCTTGATTTAGTTCCTTGATCTCCTAAAATGATGAATACTTTTATTCTCCTTTGGTAGGATTTAAAAGATGGAACTTTGAAGTTATTGAAGAGATTATGAAGTTATTGAAGATCAAAGAGACTTTTTTTTATGCACACTACAATTGGATAAAGTTACATACCTCCCAAAGCCTCATTTCATAGCCTAAATAGGGTTTTGAGGTCCAAGGGGTCTATCCATGACATTAAAGACCCGAATAGGGCACTTTTTGACTCCCATTAATGCATTCTCGGATGATCTATGTCGACGACACTATATACTTGGTAGCCTCCACTGGGTATTTGGTGGGATTCCAAATACTACACCATTATTTTCTATTCCCACTGACTGGTTAGTTTTCTCCACTAGATAGCCTATGGTCTCACTAGAGGTAAGGTGATTTTTCCACATGCTACCAGCTAGTCAGTAGCACTACAATAGTTAACCATCACTTCACTACTACACAAGCTTTGTGAAAATCCCATTGAACCTATTTTTATGTCACCTTTAGTTCAGATGACTCCTACCAAAATAAATCAATAAAAATAAAATAAAAACACTAGAAATACATTGAAACAAGTTATAGTCAAAGTGAAGTGTTTTTTATCATTAAAATAATTAAAACTACAAGGTATAATAATATCCCTCATTTTTATGATCACAAACACTTGATATTAAAATCAAGATAAGGAAGAGGAAAATATAAAATGGAATGGGTTTACCAAATAAACATGAAACTATATCTCCCACTTTTTGAAACATTGAAACAAATTCCTCCCCCTTGATGAAACATTATTTGAAAACAACATTCTTTTATCTTTTACCTCTAACAAAAACACTTCTCCACCTTTGATATTATTGAAAAGGGAACTTATAAAGTATAGTGGTTATAGATATTATAAAATATTTGAAAATAATTAAAATAATAACATTAAAAAAATTTCCTAAGTAAATAATATAATAATATTTAAGTAATTAAATCATTTAGGGAAAAAATTAAAGATAAAAAAATAAAGATCAAATCATGTCAATTTTAGATGAAAATAAAGGAGAGAATCTCATGATTTTAAAGATAAAATTTAAAAACAAAATTTGAAAAAGGAAAAAGAGATAGGCTCCCTATAAAATGATAACTCGATTGAGATAAATGGATCATATCCAAAAACACACAGAGAGATAGAGAGAGAAAAAAAGAACTTTTGAAAAGAACTTTATCCCTCATTAAGAAAACATAGTGTTGAAAAAAATTCCTCTTGCTAGTGAATTTGGGTTGATTGTGTTTATTAAAAATGTTTGATGTTGTTGATGAAGGATGGTTGTCAAGTGAGGCATGAAGAGTTGGTGTAAATGTTAGAACTGATCACATGGAGCACAAATGTCAGAACTAATCACGCAGAGTGAAAATGTTAGAACTGATCATGTGAAGTGTGAATGTTAGAATAGATCATGTGGAGTGAAAAAAATTCAACTGGTCATGTAGAGAATGAATGTATAAACAGATCACATGAAGCATGAGTGTTTGAACTGATCATGTGGAAGGTTCATTCAAAGCATGAATATTCTCAAGGGATCTTGTGAAAATATTATGTGAAGCACTTGAAGACACCACATGATTTTCATAGGATAATGTGAAGAGATCTCGTGAAGTACCACATGATTTTTAGAGGATATCATAGTGGGATCATGCAAATAATGTGAAGGAAAATATGCTAGAAATGATGGATATATTTTGTCATTTTTTAAAATCATGCATCCTCATGATTTTCATTTGATCACATGATAAGATCACATGAAGTGATAGAGGAAAAAGTCGATGAACACATGATTTTCAATTGATCATGCAATGAGGTCACGCGAAGTACGCATGATTTTCAATTGATCAAGGATGGGATCACATGACATTCTCAATGACAATGTAAGTGATCATATGAAGCACTTGTGACATATGGCAAGTGGTCACATGGAGTTATCACATGAAGTGAATAAGGCTGATTGATGAGGTAGTGGAATAGGAAAATAACCATGATTTTCATATTTAAAGTGGTAGATTTATGCCTGTAAATACCCCTTAACCCATCCTTAAGAGAGTATAGAAGTTTTCTTAAGTGGTTTGGTATGAAGAAAAGTATTTTTCATGAGATGAAGATGGTCTTGCACCAGAATCATGTTATTTATGTAATTATAAGAAGATCTCATGGAGGAGTCTCACAGAGAGATCTCAAAAAGGATTCATGCGAAGTGAAGTGTGTTTAGGGTGTTTTCACACATAGGCGGACCCTTTGATATCACATAAACCATGTAACCTTAAAAGGGTTTTGTTCTAGAGTCATGAGATCTATGTGAATATAAGAAGGGGTCATGAGGGGATCTAATGGAGTGATATTACTAAGGGATATCACAGAGTGGTCTCAAGGAAGGGTCTCATGGAGGGGTCTCATGAAGTATTATCATAGAGAGGTCTCACGGATCTATCTATTAGAGAGGTATTACAAAGGATTCTTCTGTATGGGTTACACACCCCTAGAAGAAAAGTATTGCACAAAGGTGGTTTTCAACTCTTTGATGAATTAAGAACATAAATATAAACACAAGTTTTAATCAAATCAGAACTTATTGTTAGAATATTCTACTATAGGAGTAGTTTATTCACTTTAGTATAAAGAGTAGTGAGATTTCAAATTGTGAATGGTTGCAAACTAGGAGGTATAGTGAGTGTGATCCAAACCTTGTAGTAGTAGTATGCATTAGTGTATTTGATATATTGGTACATTGACTTTGTATATTCCTTGGATGTAGCCCAGTGAGGGTGAACCAAGTAAAATTATTGTGTCTTTTTTATGTGTTAATTTCTATTTATTTTTTGTTATTAGAATGAGATAGAAAATATTTTTTAATAAAGAAACAAGATCTAAGGATACAGATGTTTTAATCTATCATACCCTGATCCACCCCACCCATATTAGGGTATTTAACCTAGTTGGGCTAATAATTGGTATCAAAGAAAAGTATTAAATTCATAGTTTCTCTCTCAAAAGAATCAATGGAAGTTTCTAATCACAAATGGATTTGGATCTTTGATGGAAATAATTTTCAGCTATGAAAAAATCAGATGCAACATTACTTCTGATCATTAGGTATAGATGTGTTTACAATGTAAATGCATGGTATTTCTACCAGTATGGATAATGGAGCTTTATCCAAATCATACCAAATATAATTGGATGTTGATTCTATGGGAATCAATGCATTGGGAGGAGAATTATCTAACACAATCTATACGAATGTGATGTCATGTAAGTCATTACATGCCATGTGGTAAAAGATGCTAAATATCTATGAAGGTGATTAAAAAGTATGAGAAGCTAAATTGTAGGTTTTGTGGAAAATATGAGGACCAGATAATTCACCCCCAATGAGTTTGTAGATGCATTCTTTGACTAGGTAAATATTTTTGTGGAATACATGCGTGGTCACAGAGAAATTCTCGAAGATGTAAGTTTCATTAAACACATATTAAGAAGACTTCCACCTAGGTTCAACATGAAAGTTTTTTTAATGGAAGATAAAGATCCAAGGGAGTTGAAATTGGATAGCTTACATAATAATCTTGTCATGTACGAGATGAGAAATGATGATAATGAGTATTTGGAAAAAAGGGAAATCTAAAGAATTGGAATTCAAAGCATTGAAGAAGCTAACTATAGAAGATGGTTAGGAAGAAGACGTTGTAGATAGGGTTATGTCATTTATTTCCTCGAAAATACAAAATGGAAACTTCTTCTTGCATTATTTAATTGTACAAAAGTTAGACATCTTGCAGAAAAGTGTCCCAATAAGTTTTAGGATGATGGTGAGGATAATGATGAAACTCCTAATAAGAAATCGTTAGCTAGTGTGAAAGGTAATAAAAATACTAAGATAAATTTATTCAGAAAGAATAATATTATTTCACAAGAAAATGATAGTTCATAGGAATCTGAGGTATAAAAGATAGAAGACTACAAGGATCATGGAGAATATTTTATGGTGGAGGTTGTGGGAAATTCTCAGTCAATGGAGGAAAGTGGTAATGATGAAGGAGAAGTCAAAGGAAGAGTTGACATTTAGGTTGAATTGTAAGTTTCACTTGATGAGATAGATGTTTGGAGAGCTAAAACAAATAAAATAAATAAGGTGGTTCATGATTCCAAACTCTATATGAAATAGCAGGAAGAATAGAAGTTTGAGATGAAGGCTGAAATTGAAAATCTTGGATCTTAGAATCTAGATAACTCATAGAAATTAATAAAGTCCAAACTCAAGGTTGAAGAACAAAACAAGTTTATTGATATTCTAACTAGAACAATAATATATCAAGTCAAACATATCGAAGAACTTTAGGAGGAAGTTATCGACCTATGAAGAAAGGTAAAATATCAAGAGAAACTCTTGACCCTTGATATGATGCTAGGAAATCAAGCCACGCAGGAAATAAAAAAAAGGGAAATTATAGTTTGAAGGTCTAATAAAAAATTCAATGGAAATTTTATATAAGAAAATTACACATCAAAATGACACAACTAATATGGTTATTGATCATAAATAGAAATCAGTTTTGGTTGACGTTAGACCATAAGCACCTACTCTGAGGTTGAAGATTGACTTGGGTATGAATCAAAGTTATCCCAAGTAAAAATAAGTGGTACAAAAATGATTCACAAAGATACACCACATATCAAGTGTTATTTTTATGGAAATATGAGGTATTAACAAAAAAATCCATAGCCAAGAGGTATCGACGAGCATAAGAGAAATAGAGGTATCCAAATAGAGTTCGTTATTCTGGGAATGATTTTATGTTTTTGGATCTTGAAATTTTGGATTCCTATCTGTTGGATGTATTTACTTTGGGTCTTTAAACTTTGGTTACCAATTATCCTTAAAGTGTCTATCTTGAAATAAAAAATAGAATTTTCAGTCAAAAAAACAATACAAAGGAATGTACTGAAGAAAAATCGAAGTGGTTGTATGTGAAAGCTCAAGGGATATTTGAATGATATGAAAATGAAAAATAAATTTATAGCTTTGAAAGATGAGGTTGTACCATCATACTCTGAGGAAGATTAAAAATATCAGTCAGTATCAAGTATGAAGTCAAAGACATGGGTCAAAAAGAAAAGATCTAAGGAGGTAGTAGTTCTAGATATTGGATTCAAAGAATCAAATCACACTAGAATATGGATTATTGATAGTGGATTCACCTACCATATGATAGGAAATAATAATATGGTGACAGGAATTAGGTTTTGTAATATTTGATAATGATGAAGGCTTGAAGATTATTGGATCAGAAAAAGGAAATTTTGGGGGCAAAGACATGAGACGTGTAGATGTCTTGGTTGTTGAAGGTCTTAGTCCCAACATGCTAAGTGTCAGCCAACTGTGTGACTCAAGACATGTTATAATCTTTACTAAGAATTTTCTTATCATCAAGGGAAAATATAGTATAATTATTTTAAAAGGAAATCATGTTAAGGAGAAACTCTATCTTGCTAGTGGAGAAGAAGATGTGTTCTTTCTATCCAAGGAAGAAGTGAATAGGTTATGGTATAAACTTCTTGGTCATACGATCCAAACATCCTTAGAAGATTTGGTAAAATGTGGTAATGCTCGATATCTCCCTAAGTTATCTCGTGATCGTACTCATGTGTGCAATAATTTTCAACAAGGGAAGATTACTCAAAATACGTATAAGGAAAAAGACCATAGGTCAACAAGAGTTATTGAACATGTGCATATTGATGTATGTGGACCTATTTGACCAAGACATGTTGATAGAAAGAGTTATTATATCCTTTTCATTGATGATTTTAGTATAATGGAATGGGTTTTAATTATCACCCACAAGTCTAAGGTGTTTAGTTATATAACACATTATCATAGGGAAGTTGAAAAGATGCTAGATCAAAAATCCATAGGTTTCAAACTGATAATATAATAGAGTTAAAAAATATAAAATTGAAGTATTATCTCAAGAAACATCATATAAGGCATCAAGTTTTAGCAGTAAGAACTCCATATAAAATTTGAGTGGTTGAGAGAAGAAATTGGGTTATCAACAACATGGCCAGAATGATTCTTATCGAGAAAGACCTTATAGAGAAGTTTTGGAAAAAAGCATTATTGACATCGATCTAAATTTCTAATAGAGCCTTATTGTATCCAAAGTAAGATAAGACTCCATATGAGCTATGGTATCGAAATAATCCAACATTAAATTACTTTTAAGTCTTTGTAAGTAAATGTTTTATTCTCAATAAGAAAAAATATAGAAATTTTGAATCCCATAGAGATAAAGGGATATTTCTTAGTTAATCAGAAATAAGAAAAGAATATAAATTCTTTAATAAATAGTTAGAAAAATTAATTGAGAGCAATAATTTTGTTGTGGTGGAAAATGATCAAAATATTCAACAAATTCATAAATAGTATCGGGAGGATATTGATGAATAGGTGAGCAGCTCAAGGTGAGTGTAAATACCTAAGTCAGACTTAGAAAAGGATTCAGATGATGAGAAGAATAAACATGTATAGAAACCAAAGAGCCAAGCAGAAATCAATAGGTAAAATATCATTGGGGATCAGACAGTACCTGTACAAACAAGGAGGATGAAGACTCTACAACAAGCATCTTTCTTATCATAGGTAGAGCCAAAAAAATTGAAGAAGCTTCAAGAGATGGTAATTGGGTTTATTTTATGAATAAATATCTTGACTAAATCAAAAATAATAAAACATGGGAGATTGTTTCACATTCGATAGACAAGAATGTTATCGGGACTGATGGTTTTTCCATAACAAGTTGAATAAAGACGGTATAATAATTTGAAAAAAAAATCATGACTTTTATGCAAGGTATACTCCCAGATTGAGGGTATTGATATTGATGAAACATATTCACCTATCGCAAGGCTAGATGCAATTTAATTATTCTTAGCCATAGTAGTGTAAAGTAAATTAAATCTTTTCCAAATGGACATAAAGTTAGGATTTCTGAATGGGGTTCTATAAGAAGAAGTATATATTGAATATCCAAATGGTTTTCTCAATCGTGAAAATGATAACAAAGTTTTTTGATTAAAGAAGGCTCTATATAGGTTGAGGAAACCACCAAGATCATGGTATTCATGGATTGATTGATATTTGAAGAAGCTCAGTTTTGAACATGGTGGATTTGATTATAATATTTATATCAATAATGAGAGAAATCAAAATATTATGGTGCTGGTAAATGTTGATGATATAATCTTGGATGGATCAAATGAATCATAGTGTAAACAGTTTGTAGAATTCATGAAAAGTGAGTTCAAAATGTCAATTATTAGCAAGCTAAAAAAATTCCTTGGTTTACAGGTAACACAAAGAAGACATGGTACATTTATTTTCCAATAAAAATATGACAAGGAGGTTCTTAAAAGATTTGAAATTTAAATTTATAAAGGTATGAAAACTATGGTTTCCACTCAAATTAAATTATCAAGGGATGATGAAGGAAAAAACAACCAATATTAAAGAATACAGACATATCATTGGAAGTATGTTGTATTTAATAGTGACACAACCCAACATTGTTTTTTTCCACATACCAAGAGTCATGTTATCAAATTAATCCCAAAGATATCCACTTAATTTCAGTGAAAATAATACTTCAGTATATCGAAGGCACAGTGGACTTTGGATTACTATATAATGAAAAATCTTAAAAAGATTTATTGGGTTTTATAGATGCATATTGGGATGGTTCAATGGATAATCTAAACTCAACATCGGGGGTGTATTCTATATTGGTTTAATGTTTATTTCTTTGATAAGAAAGTAACAATATTTCATTTCTTTGAGCATCGCATAAGATGAATACATCACAGCTACTCAAGATTGTATGCAGTTATTATGGATGAAGCAACAGTTTGAAGATATGAGAGTTGATGTAAAGTATCCAATCGGAATTAATTATAATAAATAGAGTGTTACAACTCAAGAACAAATCACATTGAAATCAAATATCACTTTATCAAAGAGAAAGTGTAATGTGGCCTTGTGAAGTTAGATTATGTGCCTATTGAATTACAATTTGAAAACATCCTAAGAAATGCCTTACCTAGAGAAGTGTTTGAATAACATATATTGGCTCTTTGTGTTGAGTTGAATCCCCACACTTTAAAAGGTGGGGATTTGGGACCCTCTCTCCTCAAGGTATGGTGTGTTTTTACCTTATGTGATGATTTGTATTCTTTACCATGTTTCATCCCACAAAGGAGTGGCCTTTAGGTTTATTCAAAAGGGGGGAGGAATTTCTTGATCAAGATAGTGGGAGAAGCTAATAAGGAGAGCATAAAAACATGGGGATTTATAAATATTATGATACTAAAAATGGTTTATCAATGAATATGAATCATGAACATGAGTGATAAGTTCATGGTACTGGTAGTTTTCATAAGAAGTGATATTGAGGGTTGATCTTGTTTTATCTTTTGGTGTCAATAAGGTTTTCAATGGAAGGTTCAAGAATGACATGATTCATCAATGAACTTTGTATACTAATATTGTTTCTCATGCTAAGATTGACTCATGTGAGAATAGAGTACGTGTTATGGAAGTCATTGATCATTATTTGGGGTTTTAGAGGGAAAATGGTTTCCATGTACACGTCTTTTCAACAAGTTTTTTCTTGAAGTTTATAAGTTTTGTCAACAAATACATGGGGGTATTGTTGGAAAAAAATCCCTCTTGATGGTTCTTTTGGGTTGATTGTGTTTGTTGACAAGGTTTGAAGCTGTTGAAAAATTATGATTGTCAAAGGAGGTGTGAAGAGTTGGCACAAATTTCAGAACTGATCGTGTGGAGTGTGAATGTCAGAACTGATCATGGAGAGCATGAATGTCAGAACTGATCATGTGGAGCAAAAATGTCAGAACTGATCATGCAGAACATGAATGTCTGAACTGATCACAGAAGTGAGAATGTATAAACTGGTCATGTGAAGCATGAGTGTTTAAACTGATCACATGTAAGGTTCATACGGTGCATGAATGTCCCCAATAGATCTCATAAAGAGATCATGCAAAGCACTTTAATACGTCACATGATTGTTAGGGGATCTCATGAAGAGATCACACGAAGCACCACATGATTTTCAAGGGATCTTACAGTGGGATCATATAAAGTGAATAAAGGAAAATAGTTTGGAAATGATGGAGATATTTCATGGTCATTAGAAATCATGTGACCGCATGATAGCTATTTGATCATGTTATGTGATCACATGAAGCGCTAGAGGGAAACGTCGATGACCACATGATTTTGAATTGATCACATGATGAGTTCACATGAAGCACACATTATTTTCAATTGATCAAGATATGGGATCATGAGATATGATCAAAAATAATGTAGGTGATCATGAAAAGAACTTGTGACATGCAGTAGGTGATCACGCAAATTGATCACATGAAGCGTGTAAGGATAATTGTTGAGGTGGTGTAATAGATGGAAAAATATGATTTATGGAGTTAAGGCAATGGATTTATGCCAATAAATACCCCCTAATCCATCCTTAATAGAGTAGATAAGTTTACTTAAGTGGTTTGATATGAATTAAATTATTTTTCATGTGGTGAAGAAGGTCTTGAGCTAGAATCACGTGATCTGCATAATCAGAATAAGGTCTCGTGGAGGAGTATTGTGGAGATATCTCATAAAGGAATCATCCAAAGTGAAGTATGTAAAGGGTTTTTTCATGCATAAGAAGACCCTTTTATATCACATGAACAATGTAACCTTAAAAGGGTCTCACACCAGAGTCACACGATCTATATGAATAGAAGAAGGGCTCATGAAGGGATCTCACATAGTGATATCGTAAAGGGATCTTGTAGAGTGGTCTCATAGAGGGGTATTACTGGGGGGTCTCATGGAGAAGTCTCATAGTGAGGTCTCTCAGAACCATATCATGGAGAGGTCATGTTAAGGATTCTTTCATAGGGGTTACACACTTATAGAAGAAAAGTCTTGAGCAAAGGTGGTTGTCATCTCTTTGATGAATCAAGAGCATAAAGACACAAACAAGTGTGAATCAACTCACAAGATTCTACTAAAAGAGTAGTCCATTAACTTCAGTAGAGAGAGAAGTAAGATTTAAAATTATGAATGGTTGTAAACTAGGAGGGATAGTGAGTTCACTCTGAACCTTATAACAATAGTGTGCTTTAGTGGATTTGGTACATTGAAATATTACCTATGTATACTCCTTGGACATAGCCTAGTGAGGGTGAAAAAGTAGAATTATTGTGTATTGTGAAAGTTTTAAGTACCATTTATTATATACTATGAGAAATAGAGAGAAGATAGTTTTTTTACAACGAAACAAGATCTAAGGAGACAATTTTTTTAATCCTTCATACCCTGATTCACCCCCTTCCCCCCTCTCAAGGTATTTAACCTAGTTGGTCTAACACATAGACATGAGAGATGAGAGATTTTGAAATTATTTTCAAGATATAACAAATAATAAAAAGAAAATAGAACCTTTTTCCTTATAGTTTAAGGTGAAAAGATTTGATCAAGCACTTCAAGGGTTTAAAAATAATATTTTTTTGAGAATCCACCATTTGATAGATCAAGGAGTTTTGGTGAAAATACATGTAATAAATCATTTAAAAGATCATTTTTGTACCCTTGAGTGTCCAGAAATGTTAGCATAGTATGAGTTGGGCATGGAAACAAATTTTGGTCCATAAAAATTAGCTAATAGATATTTAGGAACCCAAACTTGTTTATACTTTTGAATAATATTAAAATAAATATGGATAGACTTACGTCTTCCATATCTTGCATTCTTAAAATAACATTCATATATAAGATTACCATATTTATGACAATATTTGTAAAAATAATTTTGAAAAACGCATTTCATAAAGTAAATGGTTTTTGAAGAAGTTGCATTATTTTGAAAATAAAAAACATGATTATTCTTTTTGATACATTCAGAACCAAGGATCATATTAAGATATTGTTTCCCTTGTGTGAATTTTGAAAGAGAGATTTTTATATCCTTGATTTTATATTTTAAACCATCAACATCCAGTTGATTTTTAAATTTAAAAAAATCATCCTTTTCATTTAAGAGAATATATTTTTCCAAAATCTCTTGCTTGTATTTCTTTTCAAGCTGTTTATATGAAGAAGTAAGTTGATGATATCCATTTTCGATTTGATATCAATAATATTTTAATTCTTTATAATTTTCATGATTGAAGTATAAATAAGAAGAGTTGGTAGAAGAAGATTGATAAGGATAATAAGAGTGAGATATTGGAGTACTAACCTCATTACCATCCTTAATGTATTCCATTAGGCATTTTGGACTTGATTTTCTAGAGGATTTTGATTCATCACTATCACTTTTGTTGAAATTTTTAACCCCCTATTACATTTCTTTTTTTCATTTAACCTCTTTTTATAGATCAGTAATTCTAGTCTTATATTTCCATTTTATTGCATTCATAGCACGCCGCCTTTAGAACATCAATTAGATATTGTTTTTTGGTAAATCAGGATGATTTCTTCTTTTTTATGATTTTATATGCCATTTTGACAATTTTTTCAAGTTTTATAATTCATCATTGGTGTCACTTTAGTAAAAATCATCATCTTTCATTGATTTGAAAGTAATGTTCTTCTTGGTTTCCTTTACTTCCATTGATTCTTTAACCACTTGGTGTTTCATCATTATTTCATATGTTATTAATGATTTGATTAGTTCCTTGACCTACATCATTTTAATGAATTTGGATTCTTGGATCATTATCACTTTAGGTTCCCAAAAACTAGGTAAAACCCATAAGATTTTCTTTATGAGCATTTATTTGGACAAAACATCGCCAATATATTTTATTCTATTGTAAATATCAGTCAAACAAGTAAATATGATAGTAATAGATTCATTTACATGCATAGAGAAACTTTTGAAATCTTAACGATGCATATCTAGCCTTATATACTTGAATTTATTAGTGCCTTCATGTGTGATTTCAAGGAGTTTAAAATTTTCATTAGCAGTATTGTAATAAGATATTCTATTGAATTAATTTTTATCTAAACCACGAAACATGGCATCCATAGATTTTCCATCTAATTCAAAAGATGAAATATATTGAGGAGTCCATTTATCTTCAGATTCAGTGAAGGGGTATAACCATGCATAACCATTTTACAAATAGGATATCCAATACTTATAAGAAAAATAAACATGTGGGTTTTTCAATATGAATAATTTGAACCATTAATGAAAGGATCTTGAGTATAAAAAGAAGAATTCATTTTAAAATCAATCTTTGAAATTGGTTAGGATTTGAAAAACAAAAACAATTTTTGAAAATAATATTTAAAAAAAAACTAAAAGGTCTCCTTTGATACTAATTGATGGTATCAAGGAATAGAAAAGTAATTTTCAAAAAAAAGATAAAATTTACCCTTTGATATCAATAATTTGTTAGAGAAATGGAAAGAGGGAGGTGAATTGCCTTTAAAAAAGTAAAAGTGATAAATAAATCAATGCTAAAAAATATATGATTATGTAATACAAGCATGTGATAATATCAAATAAAGCATAGAAAAAATTAAAACAAAGAAATTGAAGCCTGGGTATTGATAAAAATTAAATGTATAAATTAAATAGACATAGTCAATTTGGTAAAGATGTTCGGTAATGGTACCTAAAGATACCCCTATGTATCCTCCCCATGAGAACAATCCTAAGGTTCGATAAATTAAATCTATTGGTTTGAAATGGATAAAAAAAACT
The DNA here is from genome assembly GCA_963277665.1 of Viscum album. Lineage (NCBI taxonomy): Eukaryota > Viridiplantae > Streptophyta > Magnoliopsida > Santalales > Viscaceae > Viscum > Viscum album. Next base: position 1,137,146,557 of record OY728129.1, read on the forward strand.
AAAAACCCTTTATTTTAATGGAAACCAAGAACCTCAAAAAAACTTGATTTTAATGAAATAACAAGAACTTCAATCCATTAGTTTAAATGGATAACCAAGAACCAAAGAAGTAGAAGTAGAAGTGAATAGATGGATAACTTAATTACAAGCCCTTTATAATTCAAAAAATTCACTCTCTCTTGAATAAAAAGAATCAAGAGAGAGAGAGAGAAGGATAAGAAGGGAGATCCAAGGGGTTTTATAAAATATGATCAGTAAGAGGAGAGAAAAGTAGGCACAAAAAGATAGAAAAAGAATTTCATTGGCACTTTGGATGAAGTCATTGAAGAATATTCCCTTTTTAATTTGGTGCCTTGATATCCTTGGATGATGAAAATTTTGATTCTACTTTGTGAAGGATGATAAATATGGAACTTTAAAACTCGTTAAAAGTTTATGAGTCCATTTAAGATCAAAGATACCTTTGTTTGATTCACACTATAATTGGATGAAGTTCCATGCCACCCAAATCCTCCTCTAGCTCATCAATATTTTTCCTTTCCAAAATGGAAATAAGAATTTCATTAATATAGAGAATTAAAATAATGAATCTCCCTTCATCATACACCTTATAGCAATAAAAATGTTCTACATTGCTCCATATGAACTTTTTTTCAACAATAAAGGCATTGAACTTTTGGTTTCACTACATTAGTGCTTTATTTAATCTATAAAGGCTTTGTTCCATCATGCACAAAGATTTAAGTTTCACTTATCCATGAAACCTTTTGACTGCTCCATGTAGATTTCTTAATCCAAATCCCCATGAAGAAATGTCGTCTTTACATATAATTATTCCATATGAAGAACTTCCATTGCAACCATGATGAGCACTATCTAAATAGTCACATGTTTAAAAACTAGAGAAGAGATCTCAGAGAAATCCACACCTTCCATTTGTTGAAACACCTTCACGACTATCCTCACTTTGCACCTCCATCTACCATTTGTTTCCTCATTAAATAGATAAACCAACTTATTCTAAATTACTTTCTTCTTAGTAGGCCTTTCTATTAACTTCCATGTTCTAAACATATATAAAGAATCAATATCACCCTTCATGGTTGACTCCCACTAATTTGAGTCCTTCGAACTTGTAGCCTCTTCTAAGTTCTTGATCCCTCCACCATCCTTGAGAATAAAGTAATACATATCACTTTTGTATCTCTACACTAGGCATATAACTCTAGTAAATATTCACAACTCCCTCTATATCTCATCTCCTTACATAAGTGCTACTTTTAAAATGTCACCTTTCAGATCTCTTGTCATGACCCCCTCCCACTAGAGGTACCCCTAATGAGATGAAAATAAATGAAGAGAGATAATAACCCCTAAGTCACACCTTCGATAAGACCTGGGTTGGTGACCAACATCGAGGGTATATAAATCTCAGATATGGAAGGCATTACCCTCACTAAAAATAAGGATCAGAAGATGGGATAAATAATGACCCTCCAACTCAATCACATGAAATTAAAAGTAAACCAAAATCATCTTGTAATGTATGAACAATGTAAACATATACAGATAAAATTTTCCAAATAAATACCAAGAGACAATTCATATGATAATGACTCAATAGAAGCTCCAATTTCAAAGCTACTATTGTCTATATCAGCCCACAAAATTCTCCTAGAAACCTAAAAAATAGTTTATATATATGTAGGGTGATCATAACATATATACTCAGTGGGATCATACCCAAGGTACCTCGTGCACATGTGAAAAGATCATACTAATGCATCGGTGAATAAACAGAAAAACCAAAATGAATCTAAAGGGTTCAACTAACCAATCTCAACCTCACCATAGTACACTCACCAAATAACGCATCCAAAGTAGTAACATGGTATCAAAAGAATATAAAAGAAGGTACCCCATAACCACTTCCCCACTATTTTTCACTCTCATGAACCAACATTGGACATCTTATGCTCTCATATATTTCATGCATATCTCATCACATATCCATCCATCTCTGATGTGGGTCGAGATGCATCCTTACCTATCCAAACCTCCTGTAGAGTCTAGAATCTGGTGCTATAACCAATCATCATCGCAGTCTCATCACAATATCCCGTATCAAATCCAAGGAATTAGGGTATCATGAATGTGAAGGACATCAACCTCACGCCATCTGCCTACCATGCATGACCTCTACCACATACCACATCCTCATGCCCTCCTCCAACACCATCTTATCATCACTGAGTGATCTCCAACACCAGCCCATGTCATCACCTAGGTAATCACCAACACCAACCCATGTCATCATCACTACTATTGAAGGAAGAGTGGGGAAGTGGGGGTATCCAACCATCTAATTCACCACCATACTGAATGTTGGGAAAAATATCTGGAACCTAAAAACTTTGGGCATTTGTAAGGTTATCCAACTCAGGTGGGATGTATATAGAAATAACATCAAATACATGATAAGTAGATATTACACATTCCCCAACCTATGGGTTAATATCAACTGCACTATCATTCTCCACAACAACACCACTACACCTCATGACATTTGTCACGACCATCGCCACCACTAAATGCATCACATCACACCACCACCACACATTACCACATAATTTTCTACTTTTAATTATAGGTTCCACCATTTACCAAAATTAAATAGTTTCCACTAAATCCCATGTACTAATCCATTTCATTCACATTAACATAGCCCATTGATTTATCATTCATTTCATTTAAACCAATTACCATGCATCATTTTCATCCCATTCTTATATTTAGTTCTAGCCCATGCTTAATCATTTACCAACCCATGTTAGTTTATTTTCAGTATTTCAATTCATTACATGGATAACTAGGAAAATAACACGACCACACCACATGATAGATCCTCCATATCACATCAACCATCACCACAACACAACATGTGACAATCCATCATCACAACCCAAACATCTCACCACAACAACCATACACTACAACCACTGCACATCAGCCCACATCACATTCCAATCCAACAAATCATCACTTCGCTTCCCAAGACATTCCAAACCCATGTCGGTCACCACCATCACCGCAAAAGACCTAAAAAGGTTCATATAACTATATCAGATTCATAGTAAGCACATAAACACACAAAATTACATTTCAACTTCCACATTTTACCATAATTTCATATTCAGGGACTTTCACATAACATCACTTCTTCTTTATCATGGCTATTATCACACAAATCCAGTTTTCCATGGGAAATGAGTTCATTATCCATATATAAGTGATTATCCATTTCACACATGGTGAATTAAATCAAACAACATAGTAAGGGTATCATAATTCATAAAAACTATATCACAAACAAAGACCCCAACAGACGCCAACTTGTGGATTGAAAGTGATTCTACGACTGTGGTGCAGTCCATTTAGAATGGTGTGATTCATCTAGCTTGGCCGCTTAATATGCATTGGATGAATTTTCAATGTTCTCTTCATGGCACCAATTTCATTGAAACCCATAATTACCGTGAGGTGAATATGGTTGCTGATGGTCTTGCCAATAAAGGGGTTGCGTAGGACATAACCTGGCTGGAGGATCTTCCGGACAACCTTCTTCCTCTTCATGTGAAAGATTTTAATATGATCCCGTATTTTAAACTCTTGTAAGCTTTTATTTTTAATAAATTTTGCTTTGGTCTTTTGACTAAAGCATCACCTTCTTTAAAAAAAGGGACCCCAACAGACGTTATTTTTAGTATAGGTAATAAGTAAGCATCATCATATTGGAAATATCACAAAATTAGTAAACATATATGATTACTCCCCATTCCCAAAAAAATCATATTTATCCAATTAAGTATCTTCTTATGTAGGCCCTTACTATTCACCCAAAGGAATAAAAAAGCATGAAATCCCCACATATGTACTTAAAAGGGGAGAGAACAAGGATCCCCTACCTCAAACAATGTTTCTTAAATCACTATCCAAGGGTGGGACGAAGAACGAACATCCTCATGACCAAGATCACACACTAAGGATATATCAGCAACCTTAGAACACAATGCCCTCTATCAGCATCCAACCACCACATCACCCAAACCATCCTTATCCCCAAATATAGACTCCTCCATAATGAATAACATAGAAAATTGAGAAGGAAAAGAGGATATTCACCTTATAATTTCCAATGCTCAACCTCCAGATGCCAAAAATCAAAGCCCATGAAGAGAGGGTGAAAGGACTCAAAAATCAACTATGAATTTCCCAAAATTCGAGAGAAATGATTGTATGGATATAGGGTTTGAAGAGGCTTGGGAATTTATAGACAATCTTGAAATTATAAGACCACAAGGAAAAAATCCTCACTATGATGCAAAGGTGTTGACATGAGACATGATTGTGGAATAAAGGAAGAGACCATGCCATAGTGGGGATAGTTAAAACTATGTCTAAGAAAAATGGTGAGGTCCATGACACAAATCCAAAAAACTAGGAGAAGGAACGCTATGAAAGGTAACCACCACATCATAAAATTCAACTGCTAAGAATAAGGCCATGTTTTAGTCCAGATCTATGGTGTAGATACCCCGAAATCAACATAACCACATGAATTGCACCTTTAGGTATCTACACCACATCTTAAGAGCAATTTCATGGTTATGCTGAAAAAGGAAGAACCACCAAAACCACACTATCCAAATCTCCATGATGCAACTGATCTCTCTATGCTTCAAACATTACCATTATAGTGTAACATAATCCTATGTGTCACAAAACTTTTCCCGATTGAAATTTCAGCTACAACTCTACCATCCACTCCTTAACTCCTCTGGGAGTTCCCCCAAACACCACCATCACCTAGATTCTCACAAAGTAATGGGTTGGAAAGTCTAGGTCGTTACATTAGATACCTCTTAAACAATTCTTATACTCGATAATCAAAACCCAACCCAAAAAAAGAAAAAGGAAAAAAAGAATGGGCCTGAATAGTCACCCCATGAGATACCTCTAAGGGTTATCATTGAAACTGAAACATTTCCACTAACCAAGATCATCAAGCCACAAACCACCTCTCTTACATATAAAAATTAGTACCACCATTTCAAAAACCACGCATATCAATCCAAAAACTACTATAACCACCACACAACGCTTGCTCAATCACACCAATCAAGGAAACCCACCTTTCATATCAAGATAGTGGTTGCTTTGAGTGGAACTAGCTCACCCACATAGTTTTAAAACATGTAATAAATATAACGTATCTTGATTTGGAAGGGGTTTTCCCCTCTTCATATTCTTTAATACATCACACAACACCTGTAAGGGAAAAAAGTGAACCTCATAAACCGGAAATATTTAAGAATCACATCTTGAAAGAAAAAAAAAAGAAAAAACTTAAAACAACTCAAGGTATTAGGCACACATCTTCCCCTTACACTTATGAGTAATCTCCTTCAAGCCAACATGCCTCCACAACACACAAACCAAGGGGATGATTCATCCATGAAGCACCTTCTCTTGATGGTCCTAGATTATTATTGGCTGCTCCATGAATATCATGCATCCTCAATATCCAACTCTCCCCAGTCAATGATGTGGGAGTCATCATGAAGATAATGATAAAGTTGAGACATGTGGAAGATGTTGTGGATCTCATCCATCCATAGTGGAAGTACTAGTTGATAATCCACCTTGCCAACATGCTCCAACACCTCAAAATGCTCGATGGACTAAGGATAAATATTACACCCCTAGTCAAACCTCTGTTTCCCCTATTGAGGAGAACCCCTTAAGAACACGTGGTCTCTAACCTCAAACTCCAGGAGCCTCCACCTATGATCATCATAGTCCTTATAATGTCCTTGTGTCACCTTTATCTACTCTTAGACCACCTGGATCTTCTCGGCCATGATCTACACCACATCAGGACTAAGAACCATTGTCTCTACAACCTTTGTCCAACACAACAAAGAATGGAATGATTGCCCATAGCCCAAATGGCCCGAAGGCCTTATTTTTTTTATTGATTTTTTGATAACCCCCCTTTAAAGGGATGAGGGGGAACCTTTACAAGGCTCGTAGGCTTAGAGATTACATGACCCTTAGGCCTTAGGAAATTATACAGACTATACTTGGAACTCCTCCTCCCAGCTTCTTCGTCGTGATATCAGCTCGCCACCTTTGCATGGTTGTTCTTCTAGGCTTCACATGCAAGCACAGGTTGGTCCTAATGGAAATGTCATACCCTCTCTTTCAAACAAATCCTCTTAGCTTCTTCTCTAGTGAATGCGCCTTCTCTGATCCACATCTGGAGTCTACTCCTTGTAGAGTTTGTTTAATCATTAAGCACAATTTCAGGTTAACCAAAGGCCTTGAGGTGGCCCGAAGGCCTTGAGGTGGCCCAAAGACCTTGAGGTGGCCTGAAGGACTTGAGGTGGCCTGAAAACATTACTGTCCTGAAGGCCTTGGGTGGCCCGAAGGCCTTAAAGGACCCGAGGCCCAAACCGATGGCCTAAAATCCCAAACGGATGAATAGTTCCGGCTACTACAGTATCGAACAGTGTCTACTACAGTGCCTGCTACAATACTGCTACAGTACTACTACAGTAACCCATAAATATGTCTCCACCCAGTTTTGAACTCGGGTCTCTTGGATGTACTTGTTTAGTCAGTGTATTTGTATCACTGAGAGGAGGAAGGGGTGAATCAATGATAATTTTTCTTTTTTGTTTTCTTTCAATTAAAAAAAACTTCTCCTCCTGTTAAAGATTTAATTACCTACTAAAAATAAAAAAACACATACATAGGAACACAGGTATTTATAAGGTTCACTATTCAATACGAATAGCTATGTCCTTGGTATGGTTTGGAGAAAATCCAATACCATAAAATCTACTAAAAACAGTCCCTAGATTATAATGAGTTGGACATGACCTTTCGCTTGTGTAGCACTTTGAAGGAATTCCAAAAGTGTGTGTGCACCCTCTTAGCACAAATAGGGTAAATCAAATGTTTGTGTAATAACTCATGTTACCTGTGCTTATTTTTCAAATCAATAGATATATTAAATTGAAAAAAATTATTTAATTTATTACCTAGAAGAAATGTAAGAACCTCATAGACTTTGTTGCAGAAAAATCAGTCTGATTTTTCTGGGTCCAATTTTCCCAGTCTGATTCTTCCAAGTACAATTCTCCTTGTCCAATTTTCTTTCTAAATACAATAGTAATGAATCCACACCAATTAAATACCTGAGTATGATAAAACATAGTATGATTCTTCCTCAGTCTGAGAAACCCAATATGGAAATCCCAAAGTCGATTAATTCAGCCCGATATGATGATCAACTAAATACAAATGACAAGCTAAATACGATTACTAGATGAGTATGATAAATCCTGAGTACGATGATCGGTCGAATAAAATGTTGTGATCTTGCCTCTTCTCTTTCACATATCCATCAAAACTTCTTCAATATAGAATCAAAACGGTATCACTTCCTCTCACTGAAAACTCAGAGCTTCTCTCTCTACTATGGTGAACAGTACTCTATCATCAATCATGTACAACGTACTTTTTTCCTTTTATAGGTGACCCAAAATAGGTTTAGGGGGGAATCCCAAAACATTTTCCTGCTCACCTAAATTCACCCAAATCTAAATTTCTCATGAAATCTCAAAGAAATTGTGACTTCATCAATGATTCTCTAATCTTCTTCAAACTTCATCTCCTTCTTCTCCAGAATTCCATTTCAATTGTCAGTATGATTACAACTGGTGAATTTGATTTTCTGAAGCTGAATGTCTCAATACGATTTCTAAATACGATTCTTATAACCAATTTAAATCAAAAACTTTTATTTGAAAAATAATCTCCCCCTTGATAAATCATTCAGCAATCTCTCTTCTTCAAACAACTCATCCAAACAAAGTAATTCAACCCTTTTGAAATGGTTGACTACATTGTTGATCATCTTCTTTACTTCTTATCTTGAACCACTTGAAAAGAACATTTCAGAGTAAATCAGTGTTCATTTTTCTCTTCCTTAAGAAATTCAAATAGTTATTCAACTCATTCTGATTATGATATGCAGAGTACGGTCTTTCTAAGTACGATTATCCTGAGTACGATCATTTCTAGATATGATCATTTCTGGGTATGATCATTTCTAATGTCAATTATCCTGGATACGATCATTCTGGGTATGAAAATTTTTTATATCATCCAATGGAATACAAGATGCTACAGTAAATCAGCACCACCTCTTACTCTTCTTTCACCCGAATGTGATTGTTTTGAAAAACAATCAGTGTCACTTCTTTCACTCTGCCACCTAGATATGATTGTTTTAAAAAACAATCGGTGTCACTTCTTTTCAATTGGAACCACCTTTTTAATCAACACCACATTTTAAATTGGCACCACCATTCCTTTAACTCCACCTTTATTCCATTAAGCTTGCATCATAATTTTTAAATTCAAATAATGATTTGTATGAAATAAAAATTACCAAGAATCATCACAATTAAAACATAGAATTCATGTTGACCTTGATTCTCCAGCAAAACAATAACTTATTTCTCATCGTATTCAGAGTGAATCTGATGATGATTTACTTCCAAAAAGATGTATTCACTTTCAGTCAGTCCTGAGTCGAGTCTGATCAAAAACACTTCCTCCAAGCAGCTTATTCTCATTACGATGGACTTTTACTCTGAATCTGATTCTTTTAAAAACATGAGTCGGATTATTTACAAAATAAATGTCAGTATGATTTTTTTCATAAAAAAAGTGAAGTGATTAAATTTATTCAAAAAAAACCTTGACAACAAAAGAAAACACATAAAAACCATCACCTTCTTCACCAACTTAGTCCTAACAATCTCCCCCTTTGGATTTTGTTGTCAACCAAGTTTTCATAAATCACTGAACTTTGTGTCCTCAAGTAATAGATTACATACCAACAATTCTAAGCCTATGTGAGCTAACTCATCATAGGAAACAAGAATCATTGACAGCAAATCCATGTTTTCCAAAATTAGTGATTATGAGAACCTATTTATTTTTCCTTCCTCATCCCTTCTTCATGATTCCTGTAATAAAAAACAATTTCTTTCCTAAAACCACTCCAACAAAAAGTTAAAATATTTCACTCACAAAATAATGATGAATCCATAGCTTACCCACAACTCTCTAGTTTATGCAATAGATTTATGAAAAAATATAATTCTCCCCCTTGACAATACAATATAAAGGTAAGATGAGAGAGGGGATAGAAACACATACCTCGGCCTTAATGAGAAAGAGGTTAAACAACCATGTTCAGCCTCAATTTTAATAATGATTCCTTCGGTAAATGTTTTATGAAAATGTCAGCCAATTATTCTGATGTTGGAACATACTCTAGCTTCAATACATTCTTCTCCACGTGATCTTTGATGAAATGATATTTGATATCAATATGTTTTGAAAAATAATGTTGAACCATATTTTTGGTGAGATTGATTGTGCTTTTATTATCACAACCCAAAAGAAATGGTAACTTAACTTCAATAAGTAGATCTTTTAATTGAGTTTTAATCCACAAGATTTGAGTAGCAGCTTGAGTAGTGGAAACATACTCTACTTTAACCATAATGAGAGTTACTAAATTCTGTTTCTTTGAATTCCAACTAACACAATTCTTTCCCATAAAGAATACTCCACCAAATGTGGATCTTCTATCATCAATATTTACTGACCAATCTACATCTAAATACCCAAACAAATCAATACCATCTGAGTTGAAATACCTAATCCCGAATTTATTTGTGTCTTTGATGTATCTGAGAATTATTTTTCCAATAATAAGATGTGATTATTTTTGGAACACACTAAAATCTTGCACATAAGGTAACAACATAAACAATGTTGGGTCTTATGGCATTCAAATACAATAGGATTCCAATCAGCTTATGATACTCTTTCTGATCAAATTATTTTCCTTTCCATCTTTACTCAGCTTTTTTCCCATTGAAATTGGTGTGGAAATAGGTTTTTATTTTTCCATGTCAAACCTCTTTAGAATTTCTTTAACATACTTTACTTGGGAGAGAAAAATGTATTCTTTCTTTTGCAATATTTGTAACTTGAGAAAGTATTTCATTTTCCCCAGTATGGACATTTCAAATACCTTCTTCATCTCTTCAACAAATCTTTCACAAATTCTTTCATCATTCCTAGCAAAGATAATATCATTAACATAGATAGTCACAATGAGGGAATACTCTTGACTTTATCTGATATACATATTGTTATCCACTCTTCCTTTCTTGAAATCCATCTTCCTTAAGAAAGTATCCAATTTAGAATACCATGACCTTCGAGCTTGTTTTATCCCATATAAGGCCTTATTCAATATTCACACATAACTTTCATCTTTTACAACAACAAATCCATGAGGTTGTTTAATATAAATCTTTTATTCAAGCTCACTATTTAGGAATATAGATTTAGCATCCATTTGAAAGATCTTGTAGCCTCGTTGTGCAGAAATAGAAAGAAATATTCTAATTATTTCCAATATAGCCACTAGAGAAAAGGTTTCATCAAAACCAATTCCTTTAATCTATGAATACCCTTTGCAAACTAATCTTTCTTTGTTTCTTACAACTTCACCTTCTTCATTTATCTTGTTCCGGAAAACCCATTTTTTGCCAATGATGTTTTTATTTTCAGGATTGGGTATGAGTTCCCATGTATTTTTCTTTTCAATATAATCCAATTCTTCATTCATGGATTGAACCCATTTTGGATGGTCAAAAGCTTATTTCACATAATTTGGTCCCACTTTTGAATACAATGAAATATGTGTGATAGCATTTTTTGTTCTTCGGGTTTGAACCTTTTGATGTTTATCACCAGTTATATTTTGAGATTCCACTTGTTTCCTCAGCCTGGGATGAGTTTTTTGAGAATCATCTTCATCGATTGAAATATCTGAGTTCAATTCTTTTTCTTGATTTAGAATACAATTGTATATATCCTTATCAGAATTGTTTTCTTCAACTTGATCAACTTGTTTTTCAGCTTTAGAAGGTTTTTATTTCCTACTTCTTTCAATCACCTTCACATCAATGGAATAAAAAATTATTTTTTTTCTTTATTGAATCATCTATATCCTCTTCCTTCTGAATCATAGCCAATAAAGATTCCTTTTTCACCTTTCAGCTCAAATTTTCCACAGTTTCCACCTTTCTTCTTTATAATATAAGGGCTCCCAAAAACTCTGAAGTGTTTAAAACTTGGATTTTTGCCATAAAACAATTCATATGGAGTCATACCTAATTAATGAATATAGAAACAATAATTTTGAATGTAAAAAGTAATACTCGTGGCTTTCCTCCAAAATTAACGAGAAAGTCCATGTTCAAGTAACATAGTTCTTCCCATTTCCACCAAGATTATATTCTTTCTTTCATCAACCCCATTTTTTTTGAAGTGTATGGGGATATATACTCATGTCTAATTTCATGTTTCTCAAGATAGATTTCAAATTTTTTACTTCTATATTCACCACCATTGTCTGTTCTTAACTTCTTCACTGAATACTCACAATATTTCTCAGCTTTCCTTCTAAAACTTTTAAACATTTTCAAAGCTTTTGATTTGCATTTCATATACATAACACAAGTAATGTGATTAAAATCATCAATGAAAGTGATGAATTAATTATCTCCGTTTTTTTGATTTTTTTCTCATTGGCCCACATATATCTAAATGAATCAACTCTAGGTATTGTCTTGAACAAATCTCAACTTTCTTGTGCACAACATTTGCAATCTTTCCTTTCTCACAAATAATTCAACACCAATCTATTATTATTATAAAATAAGGAATGTCTTGGACACTGTTATTATTAGATAACTTGCTCATGTTTCTCTACCCCATGTGTCATAGCCTTTTATGCCACAATTAATTTTCATCCACCATACTCGTGTAACAAGAGTTTTGTATATCACCAACCTAAAACAAGTTTCCTTTTGTATGTTAGCCTATTGTAACTATCTTTATATATTCTTCATTTTTCACAAAAAAACTCATATTTCTTGAAGATAACTTCATTACCCTCATCATATAATTGTGAAACACTTAGCAGAATGTGTTTCAACCCATCAACATATAATGTTTTTTTGGATTTCATCTTTTCTTTTCCAATGATGGATGAACCAACACCTTTGATTTTCAATGATTCGTCATTTCCAAATGTCACAGTGCCTTCTCTAAAATCTTTCACATCCTTCAAAAATTTCAAGTCTCCTGTCGTATGCGAGGAACACCCACTATCAAGTATCTAGGTTCATTCTCCTTTTGTAGTTTCCAATGTAGTTTCAACAATAATATCTTTTTCTCGTTTCTTTTCTTTCTTCACCTTCAGCTTATGAGAATTAAGAATCTTTTGTTGAGCCGGTAACAAAACAATACATCCTTTTTCAAGAGGTTTTTCACACCTTTCACAAATAGTTTCTAGGTTATGGAACCTATTTTTAATCTTCATTCCATTATTTTTAGACTTCTTTTTCAAGGAAACCTTCACAACATTCTTTCTTTGAGGAGATTGACTCCCCCTCAAACTCTACCTTACATAACCTATTAGATAATAGTAATGTTTTCGGTTGAACCAACACATACTTTAAGTATATCCAAATCCACCATAATACCAATAATGGCCATAGGATGAGTATTTTCCTCTGAAACCTTCATACTGATCAGAATTGTGAATACGATTCTCAACCACTTTCCTTTTTTTCTTTTCTAATCCTCCAACCTTTTTGTTTTCAGTCAGATTATTCTTATTCTTTTCATCTGTGTTGGAATCAAGAGTATTGGAAACCTTTTCAGATTAAAATTGTTTCAAAACATTTCTAGACTCAGGTTTCTTTGAGAGTTATGAATTCTCAATTTTGTTGGTCTTGGCCACGTACACCACTTTCCCAGCATTCTTCTTTTTAGAAACAATTACATTTTTCTTCTCACCCTTTTAAGGTATCTTTTGTTAAACCTTATCAGGTTTCTCGTTCTGAGAACTTTCACCAACTTCAATGATAGAGTTTTAGAATCTTTTGTTTCTCAATTTAGATTTATAAAGTTTATGTTGAACAAGTTCCAACTCTTCTTCTTTGGATCTCAATTTCACCTCTAGATACTCATTACGATTCTTTTCTTCTTCAAGATATTTCTTCAAATCATCAATATCTTTAACTGTATTTTATTTCTCATTAGCAAAACATTTTTGATTTCTTATTAAAGAAAATTCATCTTCTAACTTTTTGTTTTTATTTTCAAGCCTTTTGATCTTTCTCAGACATTCTTTCGATTCTTATTTCAAATGTATTTAAAGTTGAGTTTCTTCTTCTTCAAAGTTATTGCTTTCGTATTCTTTATCATTCACTATTTCTATAAAAGTATTTTTAATACCATACTCAACTAATTTTTTAGATTCAACATCACTTCCTTTTTCTTCTTCATCTTTAGATAAGAAACTTATTCTTTTGGATTTGAATAATTTATTTTCTTTCATTATGGAATACAAATTTCCCTTTATCGCCCTATTTCTTCCACGGTCTTCTTGGCTTTATTTCTTCTTCATCACTATCCTATTCATTCTTTCTTCAAGGATAATTGGCAGCAAAGTGTCCAACACCTCCACATTCAAAAAAAATCAAGGGAAGTTTCCCTTTGTATTTCCCTGTACCTCTTTTCACATTCTTAGAAAACAAGAATAAAATATCATTGAGATTTTTACATACCTCATTTTCAAAGTCAGAATCACCATCTTCTTCTTCAAAAATAATCTTCTTCAACTTTTCTTTCTTCACCGACTTGAAATACATTTCTCTATAAATTTTTTTTTCTATTCATAGCTTTCTCTATTATAATTTCATAAGTGGTAAGAATTCTATGAAAATCATCAAGAGATAATGTTTCAGGATATCTATCTTCAAATGAAGAAACTTTCGCATCGAATTTATCTGGTATGATTCTCAAGATCTTTCAACAAATGTAGATTCATCCATATTTTTTCCAAGACATCTGATAGTACCCATAATATCATTCACCCTGGTAAAGAAATCCCTAACATATTCATTCTCACCCATCTTCAATTCATCATACTTCAATCTTCATATTTGAAGTTTTGTCTTTTTGACTTTTGTATTTCCTTAATATATGTTTTTCAATTTTCCTTGTATACCTTTGGTTTTGGAAACACCTTTCACTCTCAAGAATTCACTTTCATAAAGTAATGATGATATAACATTCTTGACCCTTCCATCATTCTCAATATACTTCTTTTCAATAGATGTAAGTGGAGATTTATCATCAATGGGAGAAAACCCAATTGTTATAGCTTAAAGAACATTATAACTAATAGACATAAGATACGACAACATTCTATCTTTCCAGATATGATATTTTTTTCCATCAAACACCAGAATTACTTTACTGTTCACGCAATTTATATTCTCCATCAGCAAAGAATAGCAATAGAACCTTCTACTTTGATACCACTTGTAAGTGCCCAGTCAGTGTATTTGTATCACTGAGAGGGGGAGGGGTGAATCGGTGATACTTTTTATTTTTTGTTTCCTTTCAATTGAAACAACCTTCACCTCCTATTAAAGATCCAATTCTCTGTTGAAAACAAAACAAACACACATCTACAGGAACATAGGTATTTATAAGGTTTACTATTCAAAATGAATAGCTACATCCTTGGTATGGTTTAGAGACAATCCAATACCATGAAATCTACTAGAAAACAATCCTTGGATTATAATGAGTAGGACATGACCTTTCACTCATGTATCACTTTGAAGACAATCCAAAAGTTTGCATGCACCCTCTTAGCACAAATAGGATAAATCAAATGTTTGTGTAACAACTCATGTTACATGTTCTTCTTTTTCAAATCAGCAGATGTATTCAATTGAAAAACAATTCTTCAATTTATTACCCATAAGAAAGGTAAGAACCTCCTGGAATTTGTTGAAGAAAACTCGGTCCAATCTTTCTGGGTCTAATTTTCCCAATTTGATTCCTCTGAGTAGGATTCTCCTAGTCTGATTTTCTTTCTGAATAAAATAGTAATGAATCAGCACCACTTCAATACTTGAGTATTATAAAACCCAATAAAATTCTTCCTTAGTCCGAGAAACCCAATAAGTAAATCCCAAAGCTAATTAATTCATCCAAATATGATAATCAACCAAATAAAAATGACAAGACGAATATGATGACTAGCTAAGTATGATAAATCCTAAGTACGATGATCAGTTGAATACAACATTGCGATCCTGCCTCTTTTATTTCACATATCTGTCAAAACTTCTTTAGTATATGATCAAAATGGTGTCACTTTCTCTCACTAAAAACTCAAAGATTCTCTCTCTACTACGACGAACAGTACTCCGTCGTTAGTCAATTAAAAGGTACTTTTCACCTTTTATAGGTGTCCCAAAATAGGTTTAGGTAGGAATCCCAAAACACATTCCTGCTCACCTAAATCCACCCAAATATGAATTTCTCCTAAATTTTAAGAGAAATTATGACTTCATCAATGCTTCTCAATTCTTCTTGAATCTTCTTCAAACTTCATCCCCTTCTTCTCCAGACTCCCGTTTCAATTTTCAATATGATTACAACTATTGAGTCCAATTTTTTAAAGCCCAATGTCTCAATTCAATTGATTAATAAAATTCTCAGAACGGATTTGAATTAAAAACTTATATTTGAAAAATAATCTCCCCCTTGAAAAATCATTTAGTAGTCTCTTTTCTTCAAACAACTCATCCAAACAAAGAAATTCAAACCTTTTGAAATGGTTGACTAAATGGTTTTTCATATTCTTCACTTGTTCTCTTGAGCCACTTGAAAATAAAATTTGAGAGTAAATTAGTGTTCATCTATCTCTTCCTTCAGTAATTCAAACAGTCATTCAACTCAGACTGATTACGATATGCAGAGTATAATCTTTCTGAGTAAGATTGGACTGAGTATGATCATTTATGGATATGATCATTTTTTGGTATAATCATTTCGGATGCCGATCATCTTGGATATGACCATTCTAGGTATAAAAAAAATTATATCATCTGATGGAATACAATATGCTATAGTAAATCGGCACCACCTCTTGCTCTTCTTTCACCCAGATACGATTGTTTTGAAAAACAACCAGTATCACTTCTTTCACTCTACCAACTGGATACGATTGTTTTGAAAAATAATCGGTGTCGTTTCTTTTCAATTGACATCGCCTTTTCAATCGGCACCACCTTTTAAATCAGAACCATCATTCCTTTTACCCCCCCCCCCCCTTTCTTCCATCAAGCTTGCATCATAAGTTCCCAATTCAACTCATGATTTATATGAAATACAAATCAGCAAAGCATCATCATAATTAAAACATCAAAGTCACACTGACCCTGATTCTCCAGAAAAACAAACACTTCTTTCTCATCGTATTCAGAGTGAATATGATGACCATTTACTTCCAACAATATGTATTCACTTTCAGTCGGTCCTGAGTCAAGTTTGATAAAAAACACTTCCTTCAAGCATCTTCTTATCATTATGATGGAATTTTACTATGATGTTAGGTTTGATCCATGCCATTAACTTTTCCATCCTCTTTGGTTGGAACAATCTCTGGATTGAGAGTGACTCGACGATCATCGTGCAAGCGATTTGGAATGGTGTAACTCATCTTTCCTGGTCGATTACTACTCATTGGATGGATTGCAATCATTCACTTACAGATATCAACTATATCATCACACATGTGTATCGAGATTCCAACATGGTTGTAGATGGCCTTGACAACATGGGGGTCAATCAAGACATCACTTGGTTTGATGACCTCCCCGCCGATCTGATTTCCTTTCATAAAAAATATTGTAACATGGTCTCGTACTTTAGACTCTTGTAATCTCTTTTTTATTAATAAGTATGTTATGTTCTGTCTTAAAAAATGGACTTTTATTATGAGTCTGATTCTTTTCAAAACATGAGTCTGATTCTTTACAAAACAAAGGTCAGTGTGATTGTTTCTAGAAACAAAGTGAAGTGATTTCCTTTCTTCAAAACAAACCTTGACAATAAAAGACAACACATAAAAACTATCACCATCATCATCAGCTTGGTCTTAATAATGCCAATTGATGATTGATAGTTATTGTTATAGAAAAAATCAACCATAGGTAGGTGTTTTATCCATCATCTTACAAAATTCAGGATGAAAGATCACAACATATCCTACAATGTCTAGATATTACACTATATTTTCCCATATGTTTGAGGATGAAAAGCAGTGCTAAGGTGAATCTAGGGGCTAAAGTCATGTTGAAATCCCCTCCAGACCAAAAATTTAAAATGAGGATCTTGATTGGAATGATGGTCTATGGTACCCCATGAAGCCTAACCATGTCATCTACATATTTCCTTGCCAAAACATCCATGACATTTGATTCCCAAATTGCCTAAAAATGAGCTGAATTCATTATTCAGTCCACTATCACCCAAACAACGTCACATCCTCCCTGAGCATAGGGTAACTTGATAAATAAATTCATCAAAATTTCCTCCCATTTCCACTTGGGTATATACAAAGGTTGTAACAACCCTAAAGGAAATCAGTGCCCGACCTTCACCTGCTAACATACTAGACATTGTGCCATGAACTTTTCCATTGACCACTTTATTCCAGGCCATCAAATTTATCTCCTAAAACCATGGTGCATCTTATAAAAACATGGATATACCACTAAGTGTGATCTATGAAACTCATAGAGAACTCCCTCATGCATTGCCAACAAAACAAACATCTTCCCCTAAAACAACATTTCATTCTGACTATCCTTTGACCATCCCTCCAGAGCATCACCATAGACAGCACGGTCACACATCACCTATTACTCTTAGTCTCCCCACTGAGAATCCTCCACCTACTATATAAAGTGAGATTCAATGGTCATCTGATAAAAACAACCTCAGTCACTACTTTCCCCAACATTAAGATACATCATTGCAAGCTCTTCCATACCTTTCTAATCATCCATGGACTCCCTAACTGTATCTCCTCAGGACATCTGACCCAACACATCGGTAACAACATTCCCCTTTCCTAGGTTATAGGATATCTCAAAATTTAATCATGTAGAAACTTCATCCACCTCCATTGGAATAGATTCATATCCTACTAAGAGAAAACATATTTCATGCTTTTTTAGTCTATGAAAATCATAAAACACTCACCGATGAGTTAATAATGCCACAGTTTCAGCACAAACACAATTACCACTAACTCTAGATCATGGGTAGCATAGTTACGCTCATGGGTGCATAACTATCTCAACCCATAAGAGATCACTGCCCTTTACTACTTCAAGATTCTTCCCAAGACCAGATGGGACACATCACGAAAAATCTCAAACATCACACCCTCCTTAGGAAAATGAAGCATCAAGGAACTAATCAATATCTCCTAGAACTAATTAGTCTAAAAAGTTCCTGGTTTTTCCTGGTCAAAGTTGTTAGTGGTGCTGCAATCTGAGAAAATTTGGACACAAACCTCCAATAATAGCCCACCAAACCAAGGAAACTATAAACCTCTGCCACACTCTAGGTTGATTCCTAAGAAACAACTACCTAGATATTTGATGGTTTTATGAACACACCCTAATAGTACACCACATGCCTAAGGAAATTCACCTCTCATGTCCAAAAATTGCACTTGGATAGTTTTCCATAGAGATGATGGAGTCGAAGGACCCTGCAAGAGAGCTCTGAAATGGTCAACATGATCCTCTTATGACTTTGAGTGGATAAATATTTCATTCATGAACATGAACACAAATTAATACAGGAACTCATGGAATGAGAAGTTCATGATCTTTATGAACACAGCTGGTGTGTTCGTGACACCAAACGACATGGACACAAACTTGAAGTTCTCATACCTACACCTGAAAGTAGTATTTGGGATATCCTTATATTTCACCCACATATGATGGTATATAGACCATAATTTGATCTCTAAAACCAATTTTATCCCTTTAGAAGGTTGAAAAGATCATCAATACTTATAAGGGATAATGATTCTTGATCCTGATTCAACCTTCGATAGTCCATGAACAACCTTAGACTACCATCCACCTTCTTGGAAAACAACAATGAAGCACCCAAAGGAGATATACTGGGTTAGATGAAACCCCTATACATCATATCATCAACCTATATCCTAAAATAATGTATCTCTGCAAGCATTATCTGATAAGGAGACATCAAAATCAGAGATGTGCCCAATTGTAACTCTATCCCAAACTCGACATCGTATCGAGGGGTAATGCCACAACCTCATCTAGAAATACATCAGGAAACTCTTCCATAACCCTGGGATCACCCTCTACCTAATTTTCTACTAATATATTTTAAAATCAAGATAAAAGAGGATTCACTTTCCTCTTACCCATCTGATAACTCTGCTCACCAATGAATGCCACTCACTAACCCTCCACAATAGAAAATGATACCATTATCTAAATGTATTCAATGATTTCATTGAAAAAATATATCCAATGCATGATAATAATGACATTATATGGTTGTATATATAGAAAAAATAAATCCCCCACTGACTGGCGTTACCTCATCACCAGCCTACATCCCCGACACACATCAAACAAAGTATCCTGACCTCCAACTAGTGTAGAAAACACCAAGGGCACAAGAAGTCCCTCCACCCCCAGTATCAAATCATAGACCAAAGTAGAAGAAAAAAGGTATTGTGAGGCTCTCAAATCAAACAAATTAAAAATAAGGGTATATAATAAACTGATTGTACCTCAGACAACCTCTGGCCCAGCAGGCGTTGATGCCTCCATCACATGCATCTACTGACGGTCTCCATGAACATGCTCTGATCTAGGTCCATAAGGATGAGGCCTATCATGGGGTTTACCTATACTAACTCCACCTTCCCTCAGCTACTGAACAAATTTTGGTGGTCCATGTGACTTGTACTACCACATAGGCAACAGTTGTTGCTGAAAAGGGGTCTGACCACCCACCTGGTATTGTCTTCCCTAAGCTTTCAAAAATTGAGCCTATCGGTGACTATGGCCCCTATAGACATAGAATGAAAATGAGAATCCCCTAGTAGGTTCTCAAGATATAACTTCCCCATAATGATGATAAAAGGTCTATCAAGGTTAGTTCTCTGGTATTTGGAGCCTCAACTATTTAAACATCCACAACCCACTTCTTAAAGTCCCACTCCTATAGATGCATTATTGGCCACTCTCTTGAGTCTCACATCCTAGAGAAAGTATCCACTTGATAATATATGCATTATTATACACCTCTAGATATGTAGGAAGTGTAAATGGGGTGACTTTATGCCTAATTTTTGGGCATAATCCCACCTCCAAACGCCATGCACAAGACTCCTCATTTGGGAAGATGTCAAGGAAAAAATGTAGGAGGCCCTTGAACTTGATCCCAAATTCTTGAATGTCCATTACTCCCTACTAGAGAGAAATCAGCTCTTTCCTCTTTATCACCTTCATTATCAATGATAAGAATTATAGACAAACTTCTTTCGGAAGTCAAACCATTAAACATCTACCTCATTCTATTCACCAAGATAGAACATCCACCATTATTGCATAGCTCCCCGCATTTGGATAACTACTAACAACACCCAAAACTCAACTTGAGCTCGAATCAGATCGAAAGTGATCTCAATATCCTCTAATCAGTGCTCTATCTCTATATCAAAGATGCTCCCCACATACTTTCCCAAGCTCTACCATTGAAAGGCGTGCAAGTCCCACTTCTATGCCACATCTTCATTTATCAGGTCAATTCTATGACGATAAACTAAATCAGCCTGTTGAATCTCTACTACCTAAGCTACCTACGAACAATGAATATGATCCATTCCTGAGAAACAAGAAGAATCCCTATGCCCAGTAATGTAGAATTCTATCAAAATTCATTTAAGTAGTTTACATTTAATTCCTAAATTGTCCCAATTTAGTCACTAATACAAACATGTATGATGTATAAACCTCTCCTAGGTCTCTACCCTACAAGAGGCACTACCTCACTTGATTATTCAGTAGACTTAGGGTCCTCTTATAGACTCATGGAAGGCTCTAAAATCTCATGTCCTATATAGTCTCCCTAGTCTATGTCACACACCAAGATCAACTAGAATTGTTTCCCTACCAACCAATTCAATCCACATGGTGCCTAACTCTAAACGCCATCTTATCTCTCAAAAAAACCTTTGATACCAATATTTCATGACCCCCTCCTTCCAGAGGTATCCCTTTTGGTCTGAAAAATTAAGTAAGAGAGATAATGACCTCTGAGTCCCACCTTCAGTAGGCCTCAAGTTAGTATGAAACATCCCTACCCAACCCATTGAATTAGACCAGATCAGAGGTGATAATAACCTTAGATGAAATTATCTGGATGATAAAGGATAGAAATAAATTTCAAGGGTTTAAGATGAAAATACAAGGGGGTGGTTTACCCTATTGACACACAAACACAACTATTACCTGATAAAGATGAAATAAATAAAACCAAGGACAATTCTATAACGATGCGTGCAACAAAACAAAATAGTAATAAATAATGAATCAAACACCAACATCAAAGTAACATCATAATAATGTAAAGATTTAAATGTTAAGACATCAAAGTATTAAAGACTCTAGAACCAAGGTAGAACCACTCCAGACCAAGATTCAACCCACCACAAGCTACATATCCAATAATTGTGATGTCAACATCAAAGATCCCTGCTAGATAAGTAGGAAACCTTCCCCTTTTATGTGTCATGGTAACTAACATATTCATATGCACCAAAGTGAATATATATGGGATGAGTAATCATACCCATTATGAAACCCCCAAGTGACTTTTCCCACATGCCACTAAGACCAGAAACAGGTTATCTCATAGGATTATAAAATAGATAGGGAGGATATTAAAATAAGATAAATAGGTTTTCCAAAAGCAATTTAATCAGAGATTAGTTTTACTTTAAAGTAGAAGAAGAAAATCATTAATTAAAGTCAAAATATTCCATATATTTTTTCACACTCACACACTCATTTATGTGAATGTATATATAGGACCTCCTTATACACACAAGTGGTGATTCATTCTTTCACCAAACTGTCACTTAGTGAACCCATTTGATGGCGGTACCTCTGACCATGATCGGTCCCAATTTCCCCTTATTTGATGGTGGAACTTGTTACCATGATCTATCCCACATGAAAATTAATGCACATGACCCATTTATTCCAAGAACATAAGTAAAAAACTATTTTACTTTGAAAAAACCATTAAATAAATTCATCAAACATGTCTTGGGTGACACCCAAAACCCAAATTTCAAGATCCAACCAGTAAGAGAAAATATATCAGATGTTCAGTTAGGTAATTTCATTGAAAAATAGAAGATAATTATTTTAATAATATTAATATCCTTCATATTCTAATAAAAGTGAAAATAGGGGAAACCGCCTACCTCATATACTTTTGGTGCAACAAAACTCCCACAAATCCATAGATCTATGTTCATTATTTAGTTCCTCTTATATAACATAAGAATATCTCATTAAAATGTGTCTAATCACATATATATGGGCATGGAAACCCCATTATAGGATTTCTTTCTAGAGAAAACAAGTATAAGTAGAACAGACAGGATAAATGGAGTCCTTACCTTTGATCCATAAGATCCAACATTTGAAGAATCAATGAAATTGGATGTTAGAGGTTGAAGATCATCGAAAACCACCTAGAATAAACCTATAATTAGAAAAGGATACAATTAGAACCAAATAAGGATTTGTAGTCATAGAAAGGATTAAAATAGGTTGGACCTGGCTTGATACATGGTGTAAAAAAGGAATTCACATCGTGAATCTTTGGGACGTCACATATGATGAAATTTACATCACCTCAATGTAAAATTCCACAAATGCATTAATTTTTTAAATATCATCTCATAACATAAATAGCCTTATCTAACCTTTTAATGAAACTCATTCACAATTTTAAGGTCACTCATGGAATCTTCCCAGAAAACATTCACATCGTGAATAAACCATTCATGATGTGAATTATTCATGTAGCCAGATTCAGCTTTCCTTTTTTTACTCTCCTGAAAATCTCCCACAATCAACCCAACTAATCTAAAAATAAAAGAATAAGCAATCAAAAAGGTAATATCTCAAATTTGGGGAGATACATTCTCCCCACCATTGGGCTTTTCATTCTCAAAAAGATATAGGTCTTCAGTGACTTTGAAAATCTCAAAAAAATCTCAAATGTAAACTTATCACATTCCCATGTTTCTTCTCGAACCTAGAAATGTTTCCATAAAACTTGTTCCAAATAAATAAATCTCCCTCATAGGGTATTTTTTTATATATCTAGAAAATGAATGGGTTCATGGATAAATTTCACATCTGGCTCAAGAGTAGCATGGTCCCAACTGATCACATGACTAGGATCTGGGTGATACTTCTTCATTTGAGAGACATGGAAGACATTATAGACATCACTAAATCTCGATGATAAGTCTAAATGATATGAAACATTTCTAATCCATTCAAGAATCTCAAACAATATAATACACCATGGGGACAACTTTCGTTTCTTTATAAAGCATCGATGATCAAATCTTGGTGACACTTTCAAGAAAACATGGCCACTCACACTGAAAGATAAAGGTCGATGGTGGTGGTTTCTATATGATTTATGTTGGTTCTGATCCATAAAAACCCACTTTAAAATCATCGAGATCTTCTCCATAGTATCATGGTAAAAACTTGGTCCAATTAGTGAAGTTTCTCCTATTTCCACCCAATATAGTGAAGAATGAAAAAGACAACAATATAATGTCTCGAATGGGTCCATATACAAAGTCTCCTAGTAGGTTTTCTTATAAGAAAATTCCACCAATGGAATATGATCTTACCATGATCCGCAAAATTCCATGACACAATCTCTCAACACATATTATAATGTATAAGGTTTTTGTTTGGAATATCCATCGATTTGGGGATGATATGTCATGATCATGGTCAATTAAGTTTTGAGATATTGTTGCAACGATTTCCAGAATCGATAAGTAAATCAAGGATATCTACTAGATATGATCAAAAGTGGAAATCCGTGTAACTTTATCACTTCTAGAATATATAACTTTTGCAAATCCTCTATCATGTTGGAATCTCTAATTGGGAGGAAGTATGTTGACTTGGTGAGACAATTCGCAATCACCCAAATAGCATCATGCTTTTGAATCTTTCTCAGTATACCTATGAAAAATTCAATGGAAATGTGTTCCCACTTCTATATAGGTATAGGTATAAATTGTATCATATCAGTTGTTTATTTATATTCAGACTTTGCCTGCTAGAAAGTTAGACATTTCATAACATAATATCTAATCTTGTGTTTCATACATAACCACCAGAAATGAGTTTTCCTTTAAAGTAACAGATGCAATTCATTAATTAAATTTGGAATAATCCACCCATGTGTTCACACTCACAAACTCATATACATGCATTTATATCATGGACCTATCTATACTCATGAGTGGTGAGTCATCCTTTCACCAAGCCATTGCTTTGTGAACCCATTTGATGGTGGAACTTCTGACCATGATTTGTCTCAAGTTTCCCTTATTTTAAGGTGGTAATTTTGACCATAATTCATCCCACACGAACATGAATGCACACAACCCATTTATGCCAAAAACATAAGTCAAAACCATTTTACTCTGCAAATCCCATTTAATCAATTCATTGGACATGTTGTGGGCAACACCCACAACCCAAATTTCAAGATCCAACTTGTAAGATAAAATCCAAGAGTTTCAGTTGGGTAATTTAATTCAAAAAACAAAAGAGAATTATTTTAAGAAAACTAGGAGCGTTTGCATTCCAATAAAAGTGGAAAGAGAGAAAAAAACACCTACCTCATATATGTTCGGCACAACAAAACACTTGCGAATCTACAGATCTAAGCTCATTCTTTTATTCCTCTAATAAAACATAATAAGATCCCAATAAAACTTTTCTGGTACCATAAATCCAATCATGGAAGCCCCATTATAGGGTTCTGTTCTAGAGAAAATGGGAGAACTAGAACCTACAGGAAGAATGAATTCCTTACCATTGATTCCTAAGGTTCAACATTTAAAGAATTTATAAAATCAGATTTTAGAGGTCTAAGATTGTCAAAATCCACCTAAAATAACCCTGGAATTCTAAATGGAGATAATGGGAACCAAATGAGGATTTATAAGCATAGGGATAATGAAAATAGGTTAGACCCGACCTGGTTTATGATATGAAAAAGGAATTCACATTGTGAATCTTCGAGATGTCATATACGCCAAAATTAGAACCGAATCAAACTAAAACCCTACAAATCCATTCACACCATGAATATAATATCATGTCATGAATGGACTTAGCCATCCTATTGATGAAACCCATTCACTCTTTGAAAGTCACTCACGACATCTTCCTAGAAAACATTCACGTCGTGAATAAAAATTCAAAGTGTGAATTATTCTTATAGCCTGATTCAACTTCCTTTTTTTCCTCTCTTGAATACCCCCCACAATCAACTTAACTACTCTAAATGTAAAATGAGAATCAAACAACAAGTTCATACTTCAAACTAGGGGTTCTACATTCTCCCCACCATTAGGCTTTCCATCCTTGGAAATCTAGAGGTCTTCGGTGACTTTGAAAAGATTATAACATTTCTCCAACATAAAATTATCTCATCCCCATGTTTCTTATTGAACCTAGTCATGCTTCCATAAAAATCATAGCAAGGAAATAAATCTCCATCACAGGGTTTTTTCTTTTCAATCCAAAAATCCAAACTGGTTCATGGATAAATGTCGCATTCGACTCAAGAATAGCATGGTCCCAACTGATCACACGACTGGGATCCAAGTGATACTTATTCATTCAAGATATGTAAAAGACATTATGGGCAACACTAAATCTTAGCAGTAAGGCTAATCGATTATGAAATTGAAAATATATTCAATAATCTCAAATGGTTTAACATGCCATGGGGATATGGCGAGTTGTTTTACTGAAGGTATGTTATCGGTATCCCAAATTGTTTTACCCTAATGAGTATAGTACCAGTAAGGGGTCGATCCATAGGGAACAATAAGTTATTTTTGTCTTGCTTATCTGGTTTGTATTTTCGTCTTAGTGAAGTGTACTGAATTTAGAGTTGATTTTTTTAATGTTTGGATAACTGGTAGTTGAATTTAAATTTCTTTAGCAAATTACCTAATAGATAAATGAAAATACAGGAAATTGGTTTTGATGCAAATATGGAGGGAAATGCATTGGGGCTATGGATTCTTAAGAGTTTGTTTATTAAATAAATTGCTTATGAGGTTGTGTTGTTCATAATAACCCAACACTCTGGGTTTTAAATTGTAACAAAGTTTCCTTGGTCTGGTAAACTTATGTCTTGAGCTGAGGAAAATGACTCCTTGGTCCGGTAGTAGGTGTTTCACAGTTCTTTATTTGGATTAGTCCATTTTTGAGTCGATGAATACTTCCAATGATCATGAAAGTATTCATCGTTGTTCTTCTTTTGAATCCCTGCAAATTCTGCTCTTGGTCTGGCTCAAAATTTTCAATGATAAAATGAGTTGATTAAAGAAGAATAAGAAGAGGTTAACAGAACAGACACATTCATAACAAATAATAGAAATTACAATTATTTCATCTCCCAAAACCCCAACACACTGGGTATTTAGTTACACATAGAGGAAAAGATAAAAACAGAACCCTTGATACCTGATGTGATCATCACAAAAACTTCGAGGGGAGATTAGCTCTTTGGTAGAATGGTAGAATGGTGAAGTAGTTGAATAATGGTAGCACGACAATAGAGCTTATTTCCTTTAGACCTTCACACCCTTCTCTCTCTTCCTTTAAACCAGAGTCCAAGGCCTCTATTTATAGAAAATAAAATTACATGGCGTGTGGAAAAAGTACACGCCGTGTACTTTTGTCAACACGCTTTTGTCATCTTTTTCTCCACTGGTAGGTGGACTAACACGCCGTTTTTTTGACTTGGAACATGGCATTTCCTGGTAGGTGCGTATACACGGCGTGTAGCGCCGCCATACATGGTGTGTACTCTCTTTTATCATCCACCAACCACTTTTATAAGGACAGACACGACGTATAGATGATGTACACGGTGTGTCAACGTCAGCCGTCCACATGGGCATGTAGACTTCTTCTCAACAACCAAACACTTCTAGAATACTATAAACAGCATGTATTTTTCGTACACAGCGTGTACATGCTTCTGGTAATTTGGGCACGTACTTTTCCAAGCCAATCCATGTATGAGTATGACTGTACACGGCGTGTATATATGTACACGCTGTGTAGTTGTAAATTTTACTCAGTTTTCCCCCAGTTTGTGTGTTTGGCTAGAAATCACCTGAAAATGAACAAGATCGCCAAAATCATTGTATTTTTTCACTAAGTAGTAGGTATTTTTCTGAAGACGTGTTCTTATTTTCAACAAAGTGTGTGGAAATTTATACATAAATCGGGTGCATCAGGATAACATCCCTTGATTTCCCAAGCATCGATGAACAAGTCTTGGTGACATTTTTAAGAAAACATGGTCACTCAAACTAAAAGATAAAGGTTGGTAATGATGGTATTCATATGATTTATATTAGCTCTAAGCCATAACCATCTGCTTTCAAATCATTTAGACCTTATCCATAGTCTCATGAACTAGACAAGGTCTAATCAGTGAAGTTTCTCCTATTTCCACCCAAAATAGTGGATAATGAAAAGGAAATACATATAATGCCTCGAACAGGTCCATATGTATCATCTCTTGGTAGCTGTTATTATAGATGAATTCCACCAAAGGAATATGATCCTCCCATGATCCACCAAAGTCCATGACATAAGCTCTGAGAATATATTCCAACGTATGAATTGTGAATTTGGATTGTCCATCCATATGAGGATGATATGTCATTCTCATGGTCAATTGAGTTTCGATATACCATTGCAATGATTTATAGAATTGAGAAGTAAATCAAGGATCTCTATCAAAGATTATTGAAAGTGGAACTCCATATAACTTTACCACTTTTAGAATATATAACTTTTTTAAATCCTCTATCGTGTTGGACTCTCCAATTGGGTGGATGTGTTAAGACTTAGTGAGTCAATCTACAATCACCAAAATAGCATCGTGCTTCCAAATAATCCTCAATAGACCTCTGAAAAAGTCCGTGGAAATATGTTCCCACTTCCATACAAGTATAGGCATAGATTACAGTATACCAGCCAGTTATTGATGCTCAACGTTTACCTACTGAAAAGTTAGACATTTCATAATATAATCTACAATCTTTCATTTCATAATTGACCACCATAAATAAGTTTTCCTTTAAAATAGAAGAAGAAATTCATTTATTCAAGTTGGAATAATCCACCCATGTTTTCACAATCACAGACTCATGTACATGTATGTATATCCTGGACCTCCATATACTCATGAGTAGTAAGTCATACTTTCACCAATTCATCACTCAGTGAACACATTTGATGATGATGCTTCTGACCATGATCCATCCTAGTTTTACATTATTTGATGGTGGTAATTATAAACATGATTTGTTCCATATGAACATGAGCACACACAACCCATTTATTTCAAGAACATAATTCACAACCATTTTACTTTTCAAAACCCATTTAATCAATTCATCAAACATATTGTGGGTGACATACACCACCTAGATTTCAAGATACAACCAATAAAATAAAATCCAATAGAGTTTCAGTAGGGTAATTTAATTTAAAAATATAAGATAATTCTTTTAAGAAACCTAAGAGCCTTCGTATATCAATAAAAGTGGAAAGAGAGAAAAACTACCTACCTTAGGTACATTCAGTGCAACAAAACTCGTGAGAATATATAGATCTAATCTTGTTATTATATTCCTCTGATGAAACACAAGAATGTCTCATTAAAACTTATCTAATCCCATAGATTCAGGCATGTCAGTCCCACTCTAGGTTTTTGTTCTAGGGAAAATGATTGAAACTATAGTAGACGAGAAGAATAGAGTCCTTACCCATGATTCCAAAGGTCCAACATTTGAAGAATCGATGAAATTGGAGTCCAAAGGTTGAAGATTAATGAAAAACACCTAGAATAACACTGAAAGTCTAGAGGGAGAGAATGGGAACCAAATTCAAGTGTAGTGAGAATTAAAATAATCTAGACCCAACTTGATTTATGGATTGAAAAAGAAATTTAAGTTATGAATCTTTGAGATCCCACATATGCCAAAATTTGCACTACCTCGATTAAAAATACCAAAAATTCATTCACACCATGAATATAATCTCACATCATGATTGACCTTTTCCCGCCTCCTGATGAAACCCATTCACACTTTGAAAGTCACTCATAGCATCTACCTAGAAAACATTCATGTCGTGAATAACCACTCATGGTGTGAATTGTTCTTGTAGCCAAATTTATTTACCCTTTTTTTCTTCTCTTAGATACCTCCCACAATCAACCCAACTACTCCAAACATAAAAGAAGCTGCAAACAACAAGGGTGTACCTCAAACCGGGTGGTGCTACATGGAGACTAGCATCAAGGGTATAAAAATCTCACATATGGAAGGCATCACACTCACTAATAATAAGGATAAGGATATAGGATAAACAACCATCTAGAAGCTCCATCACATGAAAGTAAAAGCAAACCAAAATCATCCCATAATGCATGAAAATTTTCAACATATACAGATAAAGTCTCTAAATAAATACAAAAAAGACAAGTCCCATGATAGTGACTCAACAATGACTCCAATGTCCAAGCTAGTAATGCCCATCTAGGTCCCCAAAACCCTCTTGGAAACCTAAAAACTATTTATATATACGTGGGGTGGAAATGACATGTATACTCAGTAGGATCATACCCAAGGTCTCTCATGCACATGTGAAAAGAGCATATTAATTCACTAGTGAATAAATTGTAGAACCATCATGCACCTAAATAGTCTAGCTAACTAATCCTGACCTCACCATGGCACACACACTAAATAAAACATCTAAAGCAATAACATAATATCAAAAGAATATAAACAAAAGTGCCCTGCAACCATTTCCCCACTGGTTTTCCACTATCATGCCCCAATTTTAGGTGTATTATGATCTCATCCCTTTCATGCACATCTCATCACATATACATCCATCTATGATGTGGGTTGAGATACATCCCTACCTATCCCAACCTCCTGTAAGGTATAGCATCCAGTGTTATAATCAGTCATCATCATAGTCTCATCACATCATCACATATCAAATCTAAGGTATTAGGGTGTCATGAATGTGAATGACATAAACCTCATGAACTCCTCATACTATGCATAATCCCCACCTCATATCACATCCCTAACATCACTGGGTTATCTCTAACACAAACTCGACATCATTGAGTGATCTCCAACACCAACCTATATTATCACCTAGGTATTCTCCAACACTAACCCATGTCATCACCTAGGTAATCTCCAATACCAACTCATGTCATCACCTGAGTAATCTCCAACACCAACCCATGTCATCATCACTACTGTTGAAGGAAGAGTGGGGAAGAGGGGTAACCATCCATCTGATTCACCACTATCCCAAATGTTGGGGAAAACACCTAGAAGCCAAAACCTTTTGATGTTGGTAAGGTTATCCAACTCGGATGGAGAACATACAGAAATAACATAAAATACATGATAATTATACAGAACACATTACTCAACCTATGGGGTTAACATCAAATTAACTAGTGTACTCCACAATGCCACCATTACACCTCACGACGTCCATCACGACCGCTTTCGCCACTAAATGCATCACACCACACCACCACCACATATAACCACAAAATTTTCCACTTTAAATTATAGGTTCTTCTATTTACTAGAATTAAAGAGTTTCCACTAACTATAATTTAATAGGATATTTCATTCACATTACCACAACCCATTCATTTATCATTCATTTCATTTAAGTCAATTACTATACATAATTTTCATCCCATTCTTATATTTAATTCTAGCCCATGATTATTCATTTACCAACCCATGTCATTTCAGTTCCAACATTTCAATTCATTCCATAGCTAACCAGAAAACTAACACAACTACACCATATAACGACCCCTCCATCTCACATCAACCATCGCCACAACACAATGTGTGCCAAGCCATCATCACAACCCAACCATCTCACCATAATAACCATACACCACAACCACTTCACATCACCCCACATCACATTCCAAGTTAATCATCACTTTGTTGCCCAACACATTCCACACTCACATCGATCACCACCATCATCGCACAAACCTCAACAGGGCTCACATAACCACATCAGATTCATAGTAATCACATCAACACACAACATCACATTTCAACTTACAGACTTTACCACAATTCTAAGTTTAGGGGCTTTCACATAACATCGCTTCTTTTTTAGCATGGATATTATCACACAAATCTAGTTTTTTTATGGAAAACTAGTTTATTATCCATATATAAGTGATTAGTAATTTCACACATGGTGAATCCAATCAAACAACATGGTAAGGGTCTCATAATTCACAATAACCACAACATAAAAAAGGCCCCCAATGACTGTTATTTTCAGCAAAGGCAACAAGCAAGCATCATCATATTAGAAATATCATAAAAATAATAAACACACATGATTACTCCCCATTCCCATCAAATTCAGATTTATCCAATTAATTATCTTCTCGAGTCATCCCTTACTATTCATCCAAAGGAAAAAAAGCATGAAATTTCCATATACGCACTTAAAAAGGAAGAGAATAAGGATACCTACCTCAAACAAAGCTTACCAAATCACTATTCAAGGTCGATATGAATAACTAACATCCTCATGACCAAGATCACACCAAGGATGGGTAAAAAACCTTAGATCACAACACCCTTATCAGTCTCTAGACACCCAATCACCCAAACCACCTATCTCCCCTATGACAACCTCCTCCAAAATTAAGAACAGAGGAAAACTGAGAAGGAAAAGAGGGTGATTGCCTTAGAATTTCCAATGCTTAACCTCCAGATTCCAAGAATCAAAGCCCACATGGATAGGGTGAAAGGCCTCCAAGATTCACCTAAAAGTATAGAGAAAAGATTGGAGGAAGATAGGGTTTGAAGGGGTTTCATAAATTTATAGGCAATCTGGAGATTAGAAGATCACAACACAACACTCCTCACTATGGCATAAAGGTGTTGACACTGGAAAAGACTATGGCATGAAGAAAGGGACCACACCATTATGGGGTTGGTCAAAACCAAATCTAAGAAACATTGTGAGGTCTATTCCATAGATCCAAAAAACTAGGAGAAGGACCACGATGTAAGGGAAACCACCATGTCACAGAAGTCAATTTCCAAGAAGAAGGCCATGTTGCAACCCATCTTGATGGTGCAGCTACCCCAAAATTGACGGAACCACAAGAATTACACCTTTGAGGATCTAGGTCACAACCTAGGATCCACACTATAAATATAAAAAAAAGACAGATCCACCAAAACCACACTCCCCAAATCTCCAAATCACAATCAAACTCTCCATACCGCAGACATTGCCTTTATGACACAACATAAGTCCCCACACTGCAAGACTTTCCTCAACTAAAATTTCAGCTACAAATCCACCATCCACTCCTTAACTCCCTTAGTAATTCCCCCAAACACAACCATAATCTATATTATTACAAAGCAACAGGTTAAAAAGTTTGATTTGTTACATCTCCCCCCAAGCTTCTACAATTCCCAATATATTTGGCACTTCTAGGCTTGGAAACACTATCATATCGTGACTATCATTCAAAAAAAAATTCAGATAGTCAGGTTCCTTTAGTGCTGACATACCCCCTAAATTGTATGGAACATCCATAACTTTTGGGCAACCATTTAGTTGAATCTCAACCTCTGATGATACTTTGATCCCATCGGTAATCTTCACTTGGTATTGATCTTTCCACAAGATCTATTCATTGAATATTACATTTCAACTTCTGAAAACCTTTCAAGAGTTATTATCCTAGAGTCAAAAACCAAAATATTCATCACCATGACCTATAGTTTAACATTATTTGGACTTATATTCTAAATTATCCTTATCCCTAGAATATACATGTGATTCTCGCTCAAATTTACCCAAGAGAAGAAGGTAAGACGGTCCTTGTAGTTTATCTTGGGTTGTCGAATCCTCAGAGACCTAAGAAGTAACCTATAGACACGTACATTCTATGGACTATTTTTGGCTATGAAGTGGCCAACTTGGGTTGATTTTAGATGGGTTTAAAGGGACTCTAAGATACTTAAGTGAATTCAATTTAAAATAATGAGTTTATCCTAGGTTATCACTTAGGGTGGATTGGACATATTTCCTTTTCAATGATTTCAATTTCTTATATTTGAGATGGGTTCATTTAAGGAGATAAAACAACATCATCACTTACTGGTTTAATGCCTACACCCTTTAATACTAATCACCTATACACTTGAAAGATCAAGTTTTTAGCACTTCAAGGTAAAGGTTCGTATTAGCACTTGAAGTGTGTGGCCTTAATTTCAACAAGGACGATGGAGTTTAAAAATCATCAAATAAAAATCTCAATTAAAGAAGTGATTATAAATTAATGAGGTGATAAATAAAATCCAATCCAGACCCTTGATACTCCCTTTGATCAACCCATAATTGGGTTATCCCTCCATTGATTCTATGGTTTCAATGAAAGCGGAAAGTAGACTCATGAGGGAAGAAATGGAGAAGTAAAAAAACACAATAAAATAACAATCACTCCACCGTTGTGTGATAATATCACAAGGTTTGGTATGAACAAGTTCACAACTTTAACCAACAGTATCAAAGTGATAAGGATAAGAACATAATAATAAGAGAAGAAGAACTTTTATTAAGAAACAAGGATGAATTAAAACAACTTACATGTGGAAGACAAATTTGAGACAACAAAACCGCAGCATAACATTACAATGAAAGGAAGCTCAAAGATTATCAACTCCTTCATCACCACTAACTTAAATAGGAATTTTTGAGCCCTTGTGTCGAGCCTCCAACAGTCCAAGTCTCCTAAATTAATTTTGGTAGGCCATAGGTGGGTGGAAAGTAAGGGAGAGTTGATTTTTCCACCCTTGACCCGAGGTGGCATCCAGCTTTCCTTCACCGAACAGATGCACTTGTAAGACCTTCTATATATCCGAATAAGAGTTGTCCATAGAAGAAGAAAATGGAGCTCAGGATGTCCTATAGCTGCCTGTAATATTTGGGCCCATTTGGAGTTGTGGGTTCCGTGATATGATCATATTAGTGGACTATTTTTATGGGCCGCAGAATCTAGCCCAGAATTTTATATCTAACTTGGGCCGCCTAAATGGGCACCATGGAGGACGAATTAGCATTGGATCATGTAGAGTGATTTGTTCCTATACATGTCTTATATTATCCCACAAAATTTGGGATTAATTGGGCCTGTATGTTGGGACCCACAGTCTCATCAGTGGGTTGGTGTCCAATCTGACTTCTCCAGAATTGTTTCCTTTCATCATAAAATATCCTCATCTTCTTCCATGAATTCTCCATTGATCCCTGAATCAAACATGTTCATATTTAAGTGTAGATAAATTTAAAAAAATATCAAATTAAAATATTTATAATTATATTCCTTAAAATCAGATGAATCATTGGGTACTTTAAATGATGTTCAAAAATGTACCACATAATAGTGCATTTTAAGAAGGTATTACAATCATAATGTGAAATGATGTTCAAAGTGTAAAATGAACTAAAATGGTGTTTATGAATAATAAATAACATGAATATTATGTATATTAACAATGAATATTAGCCTCATTTAGTGGCTAATCACACCCCCCAACTTGAGTTTTTCTAGTCCCGAGCAAAATATATCTCAACAATATGAAATTCGAATTCCCTTTTCCAAAAACATTTTAATACACAATGATCACCAGAAACCCTTATACCAAACAATCATGAAACCCATAAAAATATTTTAATACAAGATATTTTCATAAGCAGATCCCAATCCCAAGCCCATTCCTTTGTTTAAATTCATTGTCATATTTCATCCAATACCAATTAAGTATGAGGATGTGTTGTGCATCACAATAAACATGGGGGTTCATTTTTATTCAAGGGGGGAATGATTAAAGCACTTGGTGGAATCACATTTCAATATTAAGATGAGTATTCATTTTTTTTGTTTTTTTTTGTTTTTTTTTGTTTTTGTTTTGTTTTTGTTTTTTGTTTTTTTGCAATTTTTCCATGGTAATTGAAGTTGCACTCAAAAGAGTCAACCCCTGTAGCGAGACTTTGTCGATGACTCCCAGGCTCAAAGACCTTAGGGAACCAAGTGAAGCCCACATACTCGGGCATCATCTCGAGTTAACTCAGTCAAAAACAAATTCAAATTACCTAAAATAGAGATAAAATTACTAACTCTGAGCCAGACAACTATGGAGTCACGATCCCCAAGTGCCAAAGCCACGCATTAGGTCATTTCATTGCTCTACGCGCAATTTTTTTTTTGAATACTCATATTAAACTAAAATGATCATCAAACCTATGCTATTTATTTAGGTAACCCCATGAACTT
The DNA here is from genome assembly GCA_963277665.1 of Viscum album. NCBI lineage: Eukaryota > Viridiplantae > Streptophyta > Magnoliopsida > Santalales > Viscaceae > Viscum > Viscum album. The sequence goes on from OY728129.1 coordinate 1,137,182,422, forward strand.
AAACTAATACCCCACTATCCAAAGGACGTGCATTGTGATCTTTTTTTTATTTAAATGAAAATATAAACGATGAAATATCACATTGGACAGCCACACTTTCCAAAATCAATGCTCATGAAATTATACAAGGATTAAAATCAGAATCAGGGCATGCTAAATTATTTGATATTCAGTTTCAAAGTGTGCAATGTGTATTACCATGTTCAAAGTTAAAGGAATTTTTCCTTACATTTACACATTTTTTTTCATTCATTTTTTTGACCCAAAAGCATTTTTTTTATTTTATCTCCCCCCCAAATTAAAACAACACTGTCCCTAGTGTTTGAAGAAATGAAAATTTAGAAGGAGTAGAGGCAGATAATGGAAGTTCAAAAAGGAAATTGAAACTGATGATCATGGAATGAAATCACCTGGTGGTTGAAGTTGAAGTTCTTGCTGCTCCAAATTAGTCCTTTGATCTCTTGGGGGATGTAGACACCTCCTTGATTGAACATGTATCACCCAAAAATAGTACCTGAACCATAAAAACAAAAACAAACCAGACAAAACAAACAACACAACGACTTATTTAATTCCAAGTATCATAATTTTTATGGTTTTTCATGTTTTTCTGTTTTTTTTAAATAAAACTAATGATACATTGTCTTATTTTAATTTTATGGGTAAGGTATTACTCAGGGATCACACTGCGTGACACGGATGAATACGGTGCTCCCCTTTCATACTCATCCATACTCATAATAGAAGAACATGTCAACAGTCTTTTTTTAATATAAAAATGATTAATTAATCCTATTTAAAATATAAATTTTATTAAAACAAAAAAATGATAGGAAACTTGAAAACCATGGGTTTCCTCCCATGTAGCGCTTTTTTTAACATCGTTATCCCAACATGGACCCTAAATCTATCAATTTTTTCCTGGTTCATAGGTTGGCTCAGTTAACTCAACCTCTATTTTATGTTTATTGAATGATTCAATGAATGGTTTTAACCTTTGACCATTGACCTTGAAAATGTAACCACTTGTGGGATCTTGAATCTCTACTGCCCCATGGGGGAATACGTGATGCACTATGAAAGGTCCTGACCATCTAGAACTTAAATTTCCCGGGTGTAAATGAAGTTTTGAACTATACAAGAGTACAAGTTTTCCCGGTTCAAAATGTTTGATCTTGATATTCCTAGATTGGTAGGCTTGAACTCTAGCTTTATTGATCCTTGAATTTTCATAAGCCTCCATCCTTAATTTCTCCAGTTCATTGAGATCTAATTTCCATTTTGTTTCAGCCAACGAGAGGTCATAATCCATTTTCTTAATTGCCCAAAAGGCCTTATACTCAATTTCAACAGGTAAATGGCATGCTTTTCCATAAACCAACCTATATGGGGACATTCCTAAAATGGTTTTATATACGGTTCGATAGGCCCAAAGAGCATCTAAGAGTTTCTCAGACCAATCTTTTCTAGAGGGGTTGATAGTTTTTTCAAGAATTTTCTTAATCTCCCTATTCGCTAACTCAGCTTGACCATTGGTTTGAGGATGGTATGTAGTGGACACTTTATGAGAAATACCATACTTAGACATGAGTGAAGAGAATGGGCGGTTGCAGAAATGGGTTCCTCTATCACCGATTATAGCCCTAGGAATTCCAAATCGAGAAAATATATTCTCTTTTAGAAATTGAATCACAACTTGATGATCGTTGGACTTAGTGGGAATGGCCTCAACCCATTTTGTGACATAATCAATATCTAAGAGTATGTAGAGGTATCCCATAGAGTTTGGGAAGGGACCCATGAAATCAATTCCCCAACAGTCAAATATTTCAACCACTAAGATGGGAGTGAGTGGCATTTGATTCCTTTTTGTGATGGACCCTACATGTTGACACCTAGGATAACTTTGAAAAAATGTGTAAGAGTCCCTTGAGAGGGTGGGCCAGAAGAGACCACATTGAAGAATCTTAGCAGATGTTTTCTTAGAGGAAAAGTGACCTCTACATGCCTCACTATGACAGAATTTAAGGATGGACTCTTGTTCAGATTCTAGGACACACCTTCTAATGACTTGGTCAGGGAAGAACTTATAGAGGTATGGATCATCAAACACATAGTGTCTAACATCAGGAAGTAATTTCCTTCGATCTTGAGTCCCTAAGAATTTTGGAATGACTCCTGTAACTAAGAAATTGGCTATGTCGGCATACCAAGGGCAGTCACTCATAGAGTATAGGTGTTTATCAGGAAATAAATCAGACACAGAAAGGTGATTTGAGTTGTCTTTTAATTCCATCCTAGAGAGGTGATCAGCTACAACATTTTCAACGCCCTTTTTATCTTTGATTGTGAGGTCAAATTCTTGTAATAGAAGGACCCACCTAATCAGTCTAGCCTTAGCATCTTGTTTTTGGAAGAGGTATTTTAGTGCAGAATGGTCAGTGAACACAGTGATGGGGGATCCTAAGAGGTAGGACCTAAACTTTTCTAAAGTAAACATAATATCAAGTAACTCCTTTTTAGTAGTGGTGTAGTTGATTTGGGCATCATTTAAGGATTTGCTTGCATAAGAAATGACATAAGGAGTTTTATCACAACGTTGTCCTAACACAGCTCCTACAACAAAGTCATTAGCATCACACATAAATTCAGAAGGAAGGTTCCAATTTAGAGATTTCATGATGGGGGGAGAGGTGAGAGAGGATTTGAGGGTTGAGAATGAACCCTCACAGCTTTCTATCCAAACAAATGGAGCATCCTTTACTAGGAGAGCACAAAGGGGGCGAGAGATTGAACTAAAGTCCTTGATGAATATTCTATAGAAACCAGTATGTCCTAAGAAATACCTCACTTCCTTGATAGTTTTGGGTGATGGAGGGTGACGAATGATGTCAACCTTGGCTTTATCAACTTCAATCCCCCTACCTGAGACCAGATGGCCTAGAACTAGTCCCTCTTTAACCATGAAATGTCATTTTTCCCAGTTTAGGACAAGATTCTTTTCTTCACATCTTGACAAGACTCTCTCCACATTCTACAGACATCCCTCAAATGTATCCCCAAACACAGAGAAGTCATCCATGAAGAACTCTAGAAAATCCCCTACCATGTATGAGAAGATTCCCATCATGCACCGCTGGAAGGTTCCAGGAGGATTGCATAAACCAAAGGGCATGTGTTTGAAGGCAAAGGTTCTGAATGGACATGTGAATGTAGTCTTCCCTTGATCCTCTAGGGAGACCTCAATTTGATTATACCCTGAGTACCCATCTAAGAAACAGTAGAAGGCATGACCTGCCACTCTCTCAAGGACTTGGTCAATGAATGGTAAGGGGAAATGGTCCTTCTTGGTGAATGAGTTTAGCTTCCTATAGTCAATGCAGACCCTCCATCCACTACTCACCCTTGTTGGAAGAATCTCTTCATCCTCATTGGTTATCACTGTGATTCCAGCCTTTTTTGAAACCACTTGGATTGGGCTCACCCATTCACTCTCAGCTATGGGATATATGATACCAGCTTTTAACAATTTTAGAAGTTCTTTCCTTACTACCTCCATGAGATTAGGATTGAGTCGTCATTAAGGTTGACGACATGGCTTTGAATCAGATTCCAGAACTATCCTATGAGTCCCAACAAGTGGGCTAATCCCGGGAATATCAGACAGGGTCCAACCAATGGATTTCTTATGTTTCCTAAGGACATCTAGAAGCATCCTCTCATGATTGGCTTCAAGAGAAGAAGAAATGACAATAGGATGTGTTTGATTGTCCCCTAAGAAATCATACTTGAGTGTAGTGGGAAGTTCCTTCAATTCAAGATCAGGTTGGTTCGAAATTTCAGCAGAAGATTGGGACATTAGATCAAGTTCAATTTCTTTTTTTAGAGTTTCAGATAGGATTGATTCCCCACATGTAGAAGTTTCAGCTACTAGATTGGCTTGATCAGATTTAGGGAAGGAAGTTTGAGTGGTATCCATGAAAGTGTTTTCTTGAAAGGTTTCACTGATTGTTAGACCTAAGACTTCATCATAAGAGCAATTTGAAAATGATTTAAGCCAATGAGATAAACTTCCTTCATATGAACAAAGGAAATCAATCTCATCCTGACTTAAACATTCATCAAATATTCCTTGATGTTCCATGGATTCATTATCAATGCTTCCTATCATGTTTACTTCCTGAATGTCCTCATCATCCCCTATTTGTGAGCTTGCATTATAGATGTTCAAGTCTAGACTCATGTTTCCAAAGGTGATGGTCATGTTCCCATTTCGGACTCGGATACACAGAGTTGATTGTTGCAAGGAAGGGATGACCAAGGATGATTGGTGTTTGTTCCTTATTTCCTAAGTTTGGATGGTTGTTAAGGACAATTAAGTCAGCAGGGTAGATGAAGTTTTCAACCTTTACCAGAACGTCCTTTAAAATACCCTTTGGAACCCTAATGCTACGATCAGCAAGTTGAAGTGTGACAGATGTGGGTTGGAGTTCTTCTAGGCCTAACTGGCAGTACACAGCATAGGGAATAATATTGACACTATCACCTAGGTCACACAAGGCCTTGACAACTTTTCTCTCTCCTAGTTCAACATTGATGTAAGGGCAACCCGAGTCTTTCAACTTAGGAGGAATGGTCCCTTGAATGGTGGTACTCACATTAGCAGCCAAAAGGACTTGGTTTTTATGTGAAAATTTTCTTTTAAAAGTGCACAAGTCCTTAAGGTACTTTGAGTAGGTAGGTATGGTTTGGATGGCATCGAGAAGGGTAATGTTCAACTTGAATTGTGAGAATATTTCCCTCAATGTTTCACTCAATTCAGGCTTGGTTTTCCCCCTCATGCGTTGAGGAAATGGTGCATGTTGTGGGGTTGTTTGTTGAAGAGTTGTTTCCTTGACAATGTTATCAGTTTCCTCAGTTTGATCTTGTGGTTCATTTGAATTTTCATCTAAGTTTGAATCTTCATGTGGGTTTTGAATTAGTTGTTCAGGTTTCTCAATTGATTTCCCACTTCTTAAAACAGTCACAACCTTTAGTTGTTCATGAGTTGATTGAGTACAACTTGACTCTCCCCTTGAAGTTGAGGATGGCACCGCCTGAGTAGGCATGGGTGCCTTTCCAGTTTTGATAGTTTGAAGTTCTTGTTTAAGGGAAGATACTTTTGAGTTCATCCTTTCCATTTGTTTGCACAGTTGTTCTAGTAGGCTTTGTGGAACATTTTGGGTTGGTTCTTGAGAAGATTGGTTTATCCTGGGGGGATATTTTGGAGGTGGGATGGTTTGTTGAAAATGGACCGGTGGATGTTGGTATTGGATAGGTTGGGTTTGAAACTGGTTATGGGTTTGGTAGTTCTGATGGGGGTAAGGATTTTGTCCCTGTGGTTGGCTAGGTTGTTGGTTATCTTTCCAGCGGAATCCTGGGTGGTCATTATACCTTGGGTTGAAGTTGTTTTGGTATTGAGTCTTTTGAAAGTTCAAGGCATTTACTTCTGCTGGGGGTCCTCCTAAAAGAACATCCTTGATGGATGGAATGGTTGGGCAGTTGTCTGTCTTATGGTCATTTTTGTCACAAATTGTGCAAATAGGGTCAACAGTTTGGATTTCATGGACTTTCCTAAGGTCTATCTCTTCAACCTTCCTAGAGAGTGTTGTGAGTTTAGCCCTAAGGATTTCCTCTTCTCTAAGTGTATGAATTCTAGTATTTCTTTGTGTCTTTTCAGAATAAGGTGAAGTTCCCCATGTTTGGTTTTGTTCAGAAAGGCTTTCTAGATACTCATAAGCATCATTTGGGGCTTTGTTTTTAAATGTTCCATTACACATCATGTCAATGAATTGTTTATTCCTCGGACCCAACCCTTCATAGAAAATTCTCACTTGTTCAGGAATAGAAAAACAATGGTGTGGAACCATGTTTAGAGTGTCTTTAAACCTCTCCCATGTTTCATAGAATTACTCTCCCTATTTTTCAAAAAAGTTTTGGATACTCTTTTTAAGTGCAATTGTTTTGTGGTGGGGAAAGTATTTTTTGTAGAATTCTCTTTGTAATTGGTCCCAAGAGTTGATGGATGATGGTCTCAAATTGTTTAGTCAATTTTTAGCTCTATCCTTTAAAGAAAAAGGAAATAGCCTCATCTTATCTAATTCTAGTTTATGTGGGGGACACATGGTTTCTACAATGTCATTGAACTCCTTAATGTGAATGTAGGGCATCTCGGACTCCATTCCATGGAATGTGGGAAGGTGGTTTAGGACATGGGGTTTAAAAGATGTAGTTGTAATCTCCTAGGAAATTGTGTCTAATGCATGAGGGGGCATTGGTCCAGGAAGGTGTGAGGTAGTCATTCATGGTTTGATCAATTGCATTCCCCAAGTTTGGGGTTACCTCATTTGGGTTTCCATTTTGGTTTCCACCCAGGTTTATGAGTTGGTTTCTTTGAAGACCTTCCATTGAAATAGGCTCAATTTTGGACTCTAGAGTATTATGAAGATTAGGATATAATGTAAAGAGTTCCCTTGGTGTACTTGACTCCCCAACCCCAGGACTATCCACCCTAACTAGACGGTTTGATTGATCACGGGTGTAGGCGGACATGCGCCAAAAGAAAAAAAAATGAGAAAGGGACAAGATAAGAGAATTTGGATGAGAAAAGAAGAAATGGGGGAGAATATAATGGGTGTTTAGATGACTTACTTGGGTCCCCATAAACGGTGCCAAAATTTAATTCTCGCTCAAATTTACCCAAGAGAAGAAGGTAATATGGTCCTTGTAGTTTAGCTTGGGTTGTCGAATCCTCAGAGACCTAAGAAGTAACCTATAGACACGTACATTATATGGAATGTTTTTGGCTATGAAGTGGCCAACTTGGGTTGATTTTAGATGGGTTTAAAGGGACTCTAAGAGACTTAAGTGGATTCAATTTAAAAGAATGATTTGATCCTAGGTTATCGCTCAGGGTGGATTGGACGTATTTCCTTTTCAATGATTTCAATTTCTTATATTTGAGATGGGTTCATTTAAGGAGATAAAACAACATCATCACTTACTGGTTTAATTCCTACACCCTTTAATACTAATCACCTATACACTTGAAGGATCAAGTTTTGATCACTTCAAGGTAAAGGTTCGTATTAGCACTTGAAGTGTGTGACCTTAATTTCAACAAGGATGATGGAGTTTAAAAATCATCAAATAAAAATCTCAATTAAAGAAGTGATTATACATTAATGAGGTGATAAATAACATCCAATCCAGCCCATTTCTACTCCCTTGGATCAACCCATAATTTGGTTAGCACTCCATTTATTCTATGGTTTCAATGGAAGCGGAAAGTAGACTTATGAGGGAAGAAATGGAGAAGTAAAAAAAACACAATAAAATAACAATCACTCCACCGTTGTGTGATAATATCACAAGGTTTGGTATGAAAAAGTTCACACCTTGAACCAACGGTATCAAAGTGATAAGGATAAGAATAGAATAATAAGAGAAGAAGAACTTTTATTAAGAAACAAGGATGAATTAAAACAACTTACACGTGGAAGACAAATTTGAGACAACAAAACTGCAGCATAATATTACAATGAAAAGAAGCTCAAAGATTATCAACTCCTTCACCACCACTACCTTAAATAGTAATTTTTGAGCCCTTGGGGTGATCCTCCAACAGTACAAGTATCCTCAATTAATTGTGGTAGGCCATAGGTGGGTGGAAAGTAAGGGAGAGTTGATTTTTCCACCCTTGACCCGAGGTGGCAGCAAGCTTTCCTTCACCAAACAGAAGTGCTTGTAGGACCTTCTAGATGGCCGAATAAGAGTGGTCCATAGAAAAAGAAAATGGAGCTCCGAATGTATTCTATCCTCCTGTAAAATTTGGGACCATTTGGAGTTGTTTAATCCGAGATATGATCATATTAGTGGGCTGTTTTTCTGGGACGCAGAATCTAGACCAGAATTTTATCTCTAACTTGGGCCGCCTAAATGGACACCATGGAGGCCGAATTAGCATTGGATCATGAAGAGTGATTTGTTAATATACAGGTCTTCTAGAATCCCAAGAAATTAGGGATTAATTGGGCCTGTATGTTGGTCCCCACAGTCTCATTAGTGGGCTGGTGTCCAATCTGACTTCTCTAGAATTGTTTCCTTTCATCACAAAATATCCTCATCTTCTTTCATAAATTCTCCATTGATCCATGAATCAAACATGTTAATATTTAAGTTCAGATCAATTTCCAAAAATATCAAATTAAAATATGTATAATTATATTCCTTAAAATCAGATGAATCATTGGGTACTTTAAATGATGTTAAAAAATGTACCACATAATAGTGCATTTTAAGAAGGTATTACAATCATAATGTGAAATGATGTTCAAAGTGTAAAATGAACTAAAATGGTGTTTATTAATAATAAATAACATGAATATTATGTATATTAACAATTAATATTAGCCTCATTTAGTGGCTAATCAACATGGATATAAAAAAGTGAAACAAAAACTTTGAGATGAGTGATTTCAATCTTTTTTTTACTAACAAATCTCTGGAAGTTTCCGCCCCTATGAAGAAGAGGGGCTCTTATTGATTAAGTAATATGAAAAATTTACCAACTCTATTAAGAAAACTGGATGAATTATCATGCTCCTCGCCTTCTCAAATAACATTTGATTCATCCTCTCCATTACTCCATTATATTATAGAGTTCCTAGTATGGTCTTCTCAAATGATATTCCCTTTTGCTGGCAGAAACTCTAGAAATCCTTACTTTTATAATCCCCACCATTATCAAACCTTAAGCACTTAAACTTGCATATGGACTCTTTTTCCACTATGTATCTCCATCAGATGAAGGTTTTGGATACCTCATACTTGTGCTCGAGAAAGAAAACCCACACCTTTCGTGTTACATTGTCGATGAATATAAGATACTATAACAACCCTCTGTGAGAGAAAACTAGAGCTAACCCCCATATATCTATATGAACCAAATCCAACTTCTTATTCTTTGGTGTCTTACCTTCCATTTAGAATAATACCTTTTGTTACTTCATAGGGACACAATCTTCGCATGTTTTGTACTTCTTGCTTCCTATCTTCAGCATTCCCTCAGTAGTTGGGATCTTCATCCCTTTCTCACTCAAGTGACCCGAGAAATCATGTCATAACTTTTTAGAAGTTTCTTATCCAGCATGAATTTCAACTTCAAATACACCAGTTAGGTGTAAATTTCCTTCCTTCACTCATTTGTCCATCACCATGGAACCACGTGTAATTATCTATGCTCTATACATGAATGTAGTTCAAAAACTCATTCCATCTAACTACCCAATGGAAATTAAGTTCTTTCTTAAACCTGATATATTTTTCACTACTTGTAACTCTAGAAAACTTCTATTCATTATTCAAATGAAAACATCACTCTTTCTTAAATTATTGAGAGATTTATCATCTGGAATATGCACCCTATCAAAACTTCCATAAGTATGATTCCTCATACTCCTTTATCGGATGTTGAGTTAAAAGAAGCTCTCAAGTTTATAACCCAAGGCTCAAGTAAACTAGAAACACTTAACAAAAAAACTAACATATCTTTCAACACATGATTCATGGATCCACTTCTGGAAGCATATCTTCCAGAATTGACTCCATGTTCATTTTAGTCTTTCTTTATGTGGAATTTTTCCCACAATGCCAACATATGAGACTACATTATATCAGGCTACTCCTACTCCAAATTCTTATTCCTTCTCTCTTCTTATGACTTTTCCATATTGTGAAACACCCCCATCCTTCCATGATATAGGTGTTTCTAAAAGATGTATGGTTCTCTTTCAAACTTGCCACTTTAGTTACTCAATGTAGTGTCCATTACATCCTAGAATTATAGGAGTGATGAGAGTAGAAGAAGCACCCACTCTAAATCTCCAAAGTTCACCTTCACTGATTCCAACTAACTTTGAATTATGTTGAATTCATTGATGTGATCAGTTTTAAGCTTACATTCTAACATTTTCATGTCAAACAACCTCTGCAATAGCAACACATTATTCATTTTTGTTAGTTTCTCATACATATCAATGATATTATTCATAAGTTTTGAACCAGTCTTCACCTCTCAGATATTATAAGCCATATTTTGGGATAGTGACATCCAGATCATAGAGAGTGCTTTCTTATCTATCATCTTATATTCTTCTGTTTTCATCACCTTCAACTTAGTACCTATTAACATAAGATCAATATTATTTTAAAGTAGACAATACTCTATCTACATCTTCCAAAATCTAAAATTCCTCACATTTAACTTCTCCACCTAAAACCTTCCCTCATCCAATGCTATAATTTCCAGAGATGATAAACCCGCACTAAATTTTTGAAATAGATAAGAGGGCTCAAGAACTGCTTACCAGAACTCTCCTACAGGGAAAGGGGTTGAAGGATGCCACCGAGCTAAGCTCTGAACCACCTTATCTAGGGTCTATTTGTCTATAGCTCTTCAACCAAAGATCTGAAAACACTTGTTGGGTTTGGTGCAACTACCTATTAAACCATCAAAAGTTACTCCTCTAGAACCTACAGGGTGGAACAAGGTACTAGAATAAACCCATGAATTCAATGAATATGGACTTAAAATAAAACCACACCTAAGATACCACAATGAATCACTAACCTCCAAACAACCTAGGTGAGAACTCTAGAATACCTCTGAAAGACAATGATCGAAAGAAAATAAAGCAAAAGAACAACACAACAACATGTGAGGTTCAGTTGTGAGCCTTAATCTATAGAGGTAACATTACAATCTCATTAATTAAAGAACTAGAAGATGATTATATTTTTTAAGTCCATTCAAAACAATTCCTCCACCATAGTAAATATAGTGAAGTACATATGGTGCAACTGGCCACCACCACCTTCCAATATTCATGTGGATAAGTCTACATAGACATGATCTTCACGATCATCCCTCCACTCATTCAAAGACTCCCACTACCTTAACTTATATTTCTGGTATGCAATGCCCACTTTTGAAACTCTAATGAGTTTACTCTTACATAAGATTCTAAAGACCCTTATGTGTTTCTTCACCATAAAATTTTTGATTAATAACCCTCATGTATCCTTCAAAAATACTTTTACATATCCAAATGTCGATCCCACTTTGTGTGGGTTGTATTTGGTGTTAATGGTTGTTAATGATTTTCAATGAAGAAGGATTTCATTTATATTAATATGTTGAAAATAAGATTTAAGAATAAGAGTGGAGATGATGTATCCTGGATGATCTGATCAATTAAATAATTCATTCTTTTTTATGAAAAAGAATTTTCTTGGATGTTAAATGAAGATGATAATGAAATATTGATAAGGAATGATGAAGTATCTGAGCTTTTTGAAAAAGAGGCAAAGTTCCCAAGAAGGAGACTACTTATCTGTATGTGTTTCAAGATTGGATGAAATATCTTGGAAGATTGGATGATAAGCCTAAGAATATTGGTTTGGAAGTTGGTTGAAGTCCTTGCCTTAAAAGCATTGTGATATTACCTTATTATTGTAGGCAAAAGTGGTTGGAAGATTGAATTTCCATAGAGGCTTTAATATTGATCATTTTTCATATCTATGATGAAAGGCAATTGAAGTTATCCACATGTGTTGGATGAAGTATGAATCCAACCAAAGATGGAATTTGGTCTTAAGTTTCATATCTCAACAAAGTAAATCAAGAGGTTTGGAATTATTCTTGAAGTCCAACAATTGATCACAATGGTAATGTTTTTTGATGTTTGCCATATTTTCTAATACAATAATACTGGAGGATTTGGTTGAAGAAGTGAATGTGATTCAATATGTAGAATTTTATTTCCAATGCATAAATCATATTCAAACTCACATTTATTATGAGGTTAAGATGCTTGGAGAAAAATTTAAATGATACTTAAGTTGGTTCAAAGTGTTTATATATCAGAAAGATATCCATGATACAATAAAATTGAAAGGGGTGGTAGGATTTCCACGCTGCAAAGCATGGTATTTCCCTGTAGAAGTGGATTGAAGAAAACATTATGTGCCATGGCTCATGTCCACGCCACAATCAGGTGACATCGAGTTGGGCTATGCCACAAAAGAGGTGTTCATTCCATGGAGATGCTGAAATTTTCAGTGGGATGATAAATGGTCTATAGGACCCCATGTCATAGTGTAAGTGTCTATGTTGCAGAGGAGACTCGATCAGAGTACTCCATATTGTAGTGAAGGTCCATGTCGTAATGCACGAAAAACAAGATTTTAGTGGTTCTGGAGAATTTGGGACCTCCACGCTGCAAAACATATTCTATGTCGTAGTTAAAAGAAAATATGGAGGACTACACCACAGTTCATGGACCACACCGCAAAGGAGTTTAGGGTGTTTTTTTGCAGCTCTGGAAATTTGAGTACCTCCATGCCATAGAATCTTTTTCATGTCACAAGTACTTTGTATTTCTTGTCAATAAGGGGGTGGGGAATAAAGATAAGAAGATTGATACGAAAGGAGGAGAAAATTATAAAGTTGGAGATAATGAACTGAAATTTAAAAAGTCTAGGGGTGAAAAAGTACACTGGCTTGTTTGAGAAGTGAGTTGCACATATTGATATTGACACGTCATTTTATATGAGTATTTTCGACAAATACAAATGGGGATATTATTAATCCCACTTTGTGTGAGTTGTATTTATTTTCAATGGATGCCAATGATTTTCAATGAATAAGGATTCCATTGATATCAAAAGATTGAAGAATTAGAGTGAAGATGATATAGCTGGGAAGATTTGATCAGTTGAAGAATTTAAGCTTATTGATGAAGAAGTTTCTTGGATATTGAATGAAGATGATAATAAAATACCAATCATGAATAATGAAGTATCTAAGCTTATTGATGAAGAGGCAAAGCTCCTAATAAAGAGTCTATCAATATCTATATGTTTCAATATTGGATGACATATCTTGGAAGATTGGATGAAAAACCTTGATATATTGGTTTGGAAGTTGGATAAAGTCCTTACCTTAAAAGCATCGTGAGATAACCTTACTATTTCATGAAAAAGTGGTTGGAAGATTGAAGTTCTATATAGGCTTTAATATTGAGCATTATATATCTCTATGATGAAAGGCGATTGAAGTTTCCATCCACATGTGTTGAATGAAGTCTGAATCCATCTAAAGATGGAAGTTGGTCTTAAGTTTCATATTTCAACATAAGAAATCAAGAGGTTTGGAATTATTCTTGGAGTCTAACAGTTGATCGCAAGGTGATGTTTTTCAATGTTTTCCATATTTTTTAATATAAAAATATCAGAGGATTTGGTTGAAGAAGCGGACGTGGTTCATTGTGTGGCTTCCATTGTCAATACATCAATCATATTCAAACTCACATTTATTATGAGGTGAATATTCTTGGAGACAAGTTCAGACGATGCTTAAGATGGTTTAGAGTGTTTATATTAAACAAATTGAAAGGAGCGGTATAAGGAGTTCTATGTTTCAAATCATGGTATTGTGTCATATAAGTGGATTGAAGAAAATGTTCTACGCCACAACTGATGTCCACACTGCATCCACGTGACATTGAGTTGGGCGACGCCATAGTAGATTTGTCAATGTCGTGGAAATGCTAAAATTGATAGTGGGATCATAAATGGTCTATAGGACCTCGCGTCGTAGTGTAAGTGTTTATGCCACAGAGGATACTTTATCAGAGTACTCCACATTGTAATGAAGTTCCATGCTACAATGAACAACGAATAAGATTTTAGTGATTCTAAATAATTTGGGTCCTCCATGCAACAAAACATATTCCATGTCATAGTCAGGAGAAAATATTGAGGACTGTACCACAATTCATAGACCATGTCATAGAGAAGTTTAGCCTGGTTTTTGGCAGATTTGAAAATTTGAGGACCTCCATGTCATAGAAGATTTTTCATTCCGCGGAATGTTCTGACAGTTAAAAAAATAATTGATTTGTTCTGCTGTGTTATGCTGTAATGGAGGTGCCCACACTATAATTTCCTGATATAGGCAAATTAGAAGAAGAATGTTGACTTGACTTCATCTAAGTCGTTTGTTAGTTATTCTAACTCAAAATAACTAAAAAATTGAATTGGATGATCATTATCTATTAGGATAAATATCCAAAGGCCAAGTTTGAAGAATAAGTTGAAGGAAGTTGGTGGTTTTGAATTTGAAATCCAAATCTAAACAAGCTAAATTGGAGGGCTAATGTGCAGTGTTGTATACACATCATAGTGGATAAGAAGAGCATCATGAAGTAGAGTTTCGACACTACAACATCTAAGAGATATGCTAGTGTCGAGTAAGTGACCCGATACTATACATAACTACGTGAATTCTCTGGTATTGAAGAAGAAGAGAGAGTTAGTGCAGAATGTTTGTCACTGAAGTATAAGAAGATAATAAGATAAAATGAGAAGAAGAGGTGTTGTGAAAAAGTGTTTGTGTGGTGAAGAAGAAGAATAGAATCCTTATAATCTGTGCAGGAAAGGTATTGAAATTTACTTGTTGTTATGAAATAGGAAGGGGTTGTGTTCTTCTGAGCATGCAATAGAAGAAGTCCTTGTATGTTTTTTTGTAAGTAAAAAAGGAAGAAGAAAGAGGAAGGACATCTACAGCAAGACAAAATTCTACACTAGTATCAGAATCTCTTGTTGTTATCCAAATGTTTATCACTGTGGAGTGTGAGATGCACCTGTGTACGAGATGTACCAAAGCATAGTCAGGAGACATGAAAACACCAGTCTCAAGGTTATGTCATGATCGTTATGGCTCATAGGAGGGATTTAGTGGGTTATATGATTATGGAGGAATCCAGTTCACACCAAGGACTAACTATCTCACATTGAGTGGTAAACCTTGTAAATTGATATATTCCTTGTGTGTGTGTGTTTGGTTGCGTTGTAAGAAAGAAAGAAGGAAAGAGAGAACAAGGATGATTTGTTCACCTTAACAGGTGACGTGGGTAAATTGAAAAAGGATAAAAGTCAAGTAGTTTTTTATTAGATCAAGACTTACCAAAACTAATTCACCCCCTCTCAATGTGGTTTATATCCAAATCATTCCCCACACCAGAGTTGGTTTCATGCAAGTCCTTTACGTTTTCCACATTGCCTCCATCAAACTTGACAAGGGGTAAGTTCTGATTGCCCATCTTCTGGTCACCACCATCTGGTCTATCACCTTCTGGTCTGCCTGCTTACAGTCACTCTACATCCGAGCATTTGAATATTGGTCACGCAACTCTGCCATCTCCATCCAACATCAGAAGTTAGACTACCATAATCACTCATTCCGATAAATCTACAACTTAGTCGGAAACTGGTTTTCATAAAGTCAAGCCTAACAATGGGGGGTGTAAGGGTCAAGGGGGTTTATACCAACATTTTTCTTCTTCAAATTGTTGGTGTATAACTGGTCTATACCAACGAGTTGTTAAAATTACTGGTATAGGTGGCCTATACCTACTGTTTCTCAAACCGTTGGTACAGTCCCGTTGGTATATAATAGATTTTAGGTAGTGCAGGAAACTCTTAGAGACAATTGTTCTGGATGTGCAATATTAAGCTTTTGTTACTTGGTGTTTATAAGTAGGGACAACAACAAAGCAAGTATTTGCAAAAATATTAGTCTCGAATCCAAATTCAATTTTTTTTAACTTGTTTAATGATGTTGAAACTTGAATACCTGTTTAATTTTAAAACCTTTACCTGAACCTGATCCAAATAAATTTTGACTTGACATTTCATTATCTCAAACCTAAATAAATTTAATAACAATAATAACAATCCATTCATTTTTTTATTAAAACAGTTTAATAATAATAATCAATATAAACATGTTTATGTTGAGAGTAACCTATCAGAGGTACTCGAAACCGACCCAAATCCTAAGTGGATAATGAGTTATTATTCAATGGGGATGCATAGGTTTAACCAAACCAATCATAGTCAGTCGAACTAAACTGACTTACACTGGTAAAGTTTAGTTTAAATCAGTTAATCGGGTCAAGTCGATTGATGAATATTGTATACTTCATTTTTTTAGTTCGGTTCAGTTTTAACAACCTTAAATGTTTTTAGCTGTCCTTTACTGAAATTAAACAATTAAATGAAGCATATAAATCATTGTTAAAAGTATAAGTGATGATTATTTTTCTACGATCAAAGCTGATATAACATAAATCATTATTTATTTTTCATTATCATAATATGCGATGAATATATGTGTTGCTCAAGTGGATATAAGTCATAGTACCACATCGAAAGTTTACACCCATGTTATTGAATCCCTTTAAATCTTTTAAATGTCGGTGGCTTGGTTGTGTATCAAGTTATTTTCCTTGTTTTAATATTGAATTGGTTATTTTTCCAAGGATCCTCTCTAATGTTTATTTTACCATTATTTTCACATTGTCTTGCAATCCTTGGCTATGAATGTTTAGGATTTTATCATTTTTTTTATGAATCACTTTTGTATTATGTGATTTTATCCTCATGGTTCCTTAATAAAACAAAATAAGTTATAACTTATATAGCCAACTAACTTAGTTTATATTAACTATGGATCAATCATTAGTTATTTTCAGTTTTCATTTCATTTTTTTAAAAGAAAATAAAAGAAAAGTTTTAAAATACATGACACAAACGACCATTACTAACAAATATAAATTTCCATCACTTTTTTATTCTAAATCAAAAAATATATTATAATTTTAAATTTAACCTTCAAGGCAATTATATACACATTTAATTTCAAAAAATATATTAATATCGCTATTTAATTTTTATTATTTATAATATGAGAAATTTTAAACATGGTTAACTGGATATAAAAAAAAAGGAAAGGTTTTATATCGTAACAAACATAATGAACCATTCTATTCGTAGAAACTCCCCAACATACCTTTATTGGGCGGCCTCCCTTCGAAGCGATCGAGAGCTCCCCTCGACGCTTCCGATCGCATCATTGGGTTCCTGGTGTTTCCCCTGTCATCTCCTCCGGCGATACAGCCTAATCCGCCGGCGATTCGGCTCATGCATCACTTCTGTATGCCGCAGTCGACGATAGACGGTGATCGGGCCGATTGTTCTTTATTCTAACCCACTGATAACCATCACTCGACACACACACAAGCACATATCTGCCAACTAATATATCTCTCGATGGAGGATTGCATGAACTGCGACGACGATTACTATTACTCCGACCGAGAGTCGCTCGATGGTCTCGAAAACGATGAATCCGATCTCCAGTGGGTCCCCCCGAAGGGTCCCTCCTGCAAGGTATTTAATTTCCTGGTTAATAATTTTGACATGGCATTACTTCGCAGCTCTTTGTAATGCTGGGATTGTTCTTGTTTTTTGACTCCCCTCTTTTGAAAAAAGAATAGAGTTTTTTCTATGTGACACGTGGGGTTTCTCTCTAGCTCATTTTTCTAGATGGCGTCTTGCTTGATGTTGTATAAATGAAATATTTGAACCTTGAAGTGCAGATTGCAATCTTGAAGCCAAAGAATTATGGTCTCTGTAGTTTTTTATTTTTTGCGGTCTTAAGGTTGATATTGTTATAGTAACGATAACTCTACTAGCAGTTGATGTGAATTGGCTTCTGATGTTATTTCGGTATTTATGCATTCTGCCGAAATTCTTATTGTTCTTGATTTTCAGGATTAACAATACGTGCTATTTAGTATGAATAGGGATTTTTTCCCTCAGTAAACGATAAAGAATTCAAAGGTGCTTACTGTATCATTATTTGATTGAAAATCTCAAGGAAGTGCTGTGAAAGTTGATGATATAAGTTTATGTCTTTTTTTGGTTTCCTTTTGTCTTTAAACGAGTGAGTTAGGTTTTATTTCATATCCTGCCGTCTTTTTAGTCCGGCTAATTTATGCATGCAGTAATTTACTTGCAGGTTATAACCAAAGAATCTCTACTTGCTGCCCAGGTGAGAACAAATAAAAAGAGAAATAATACTATTTTATTAAGTTGCTTTATGAATTTTATTTTTTTCCATCCGTGATATAACGCTCCAGCATCTCTCTATCGTAGAGGGTGGACTTGCTTCGAGTGATGGACTTGCTATCATTGAGGGAGCACCATGCTCGTACTCTTCTTATTCACCATCGTTGGGATGTTGAGAAGTTGTTAGCAGTGCTTGTAGAGAAGGGGAAGGCATCCTTATTTGCCCAAGCTGGAGTGTATGTGGCTGAACTTCATGATGTGGACTCTTCACCACCTTCTCCTACAGAAACGTGTATTATTTGCATGGAGGATGTATCCAGTGCTGAAATGACTAGGATGGACTGCGGTCACAGCTTCTGCAACAATTGTAATTGTTCTGCACTTTCTCAACCATTTGATTTTAAATTTTATTTTTCTTATCATTTTAATGTGATGAGCCTGGCTTCCATTAAAGTTCACACTAGCAGCATAGGAACTGTTTTTTATCTTTTAATTATCAACACTTACTCAACACCAAGGCTCTTTCAATACACTTTTGATGCGTTTTTTAACACTCTAGAAACTAGTTATTGTTTTTTTATTCTGGAATTAGTTTCAACAATTTAACAATATCTGCAAAACGTGCTATTATTTTTTGTCACTGCAAACAGGTGTAAGCACATTTTTGATGGGTGTGAAACATTGTATGTAGGGTGTGTAGGTTATTACTGTGATGCGTGGGATGTTACTGGTCATGCGTGTCTCATTTAAAGATATTTGGTTTCTAGTTTCCGCGGATCATGTTAGAGGGTGAGATTTGTGATTTTCCCTGTGCTCAATGTCCATTTTATACAATTTATTTTGTTTTCTTGTTACAAATTACAATAATTTTAACTATCTTGGAGTAGCTAAGAAATGCACAGAAAGTAAATTTTTAAGTATTCAACATGCTTCAAAAGTGCGTTTTTCCCTATTTTTTTGAAAAATTTTCTATGGACATGCTGTGGTCCATTTGCATCTTCTGTCACATATCAGCGTCAATGCTGCTTCAGGTTCATTTAAATTGGTTGATTCTAATGGAAATATGGTATGCTGTGATCTTTTATGGGATTTTATTTCATGCTGTTGTTCTTTCTTCTTGAAAAACCTGGATTTTCATTGACCAGTTGTAATTTTAAATTTTAAATTCTAATTTTATGCCTAGGTTGGACAGCGCATTTTATTGTTAAGATAACTGAGGGGCAGAGCAGGCGTGTTAGGTGCATGTCACCCAAATGTAATACCATATGTGATGAAGCAATTGTGAGAGATCTAGTTAATAAAGAGCAGCCTGAGCTAGCGGATAAATTCGATCGTTTTCTTCTGGAGTCCTATATCGAAGACAATAAAATGGTCAAGTGGTGCCCTAGTGTTCCACATTGCGGGAATGCAATACGTGTTGATGATGATGAGTTTTGTGAAGTAGAATGTTCCTGTGGCCTGCAGTTTTGTTTCAGTTGTTTATCAGAAGCACACTCACCTTGTTCATGTTTGATGTGGGAGCTGTGGGCCAAAAAGTGTCGAGATGAATCAGAAACCGTTAATTGGATTACAGTTCATACAAAGCCTTGTCCAAAGTGTCACAAACCTGTGGAAAAGAATGGTGGCTGCAATCTTGTGAGCTGTATATGTGGACAAGCATTTTGGTAAAAGTTCTACCCTCCTTGCTCCTTGATTGCTAGCTGATGTTCGAATTTCTCATTTTCTGAGTAGTTGCTTAAATTTGTCGAGTGATAGAATATTGCAACTTTTTGATGGTTTAGATTTTTCCTGCTCTCAAATTTCCCTTTTGACCTGCAATGCTTGATTCTGAGTCACTGGAAATCTATACCACTTGTGTGGAAGCTCTTGTTTTGCCAGAGTTTACTTTTCATTTTTCACGGAGAGTTGGGGAACTTCAACATTTATGTTTTCTTTTGGAGTGCTTCTAGCTTTTTCATTTTGGTTTGCTTGCTTCCATAGCAGGCAATCAATGTTTATATATATATATATATTAGATTTTGGTTTAATTGTTCATTTATTTGTTTTGATGATTTCAATTATTATTTTTATTTTACTTTTCACCCAGTTGGCTTTGTGGCGGAGCAACTGGCCGAGACCATACATGGGCTTCTATTGCTGGTCATAGCTGTGGTCGCTACAAGGAAGACAGGGTAAAAGATGCTGAACGTGCAAAGAGGGATCTTTATCGTTATATGCACTATCATAATCGTTTCAAAGCTCACACTGATTCCTTTAAGCTTGAAAGTAAGCTTAAGGAGAATATATGCCAAAAAGTTTCAATTTCAGAAGAGAAGGATTCTTCTCTGAGAGATTTCAGTTGGGTAACTAATGGTTTGAACAGGCTTTTCCGATCAAGGCGGTTTCTTTTATATTCTTATCCATTTGCATTTTATATGTTTGGTGATGAACTATTTAAAGATGAGATGACTGCTGAGGAGAGAGAAATCAAACAGAATTTGTTTGAGAATCAACAGCAGCAGCTTGAGTCAAATGTTGAGAATCTTTCCAAAATTTTAGAGGAGCCATTTGACCGGTTTACGAGTGATAAAGTAATGAGCATTAGAATGCAGGTCATCAATGCATCGGTCATTATTGACAATCTTTGTAAGAAAATGTTAGTATACCCAAGCAAAATCGTCCACACATGTTTCATTCTTTATTTATCTGTATTTAAATTTTCATTCATTCGTTAATAATATGCAGGTATGAATGCATAGAGAACGATTTGTTAGGTTCTCTACACCTCGGCACCCACAACATAGCACCCTACAGGTCAAAAGGCATTGAGAAGGCATTGGAACTTTCTATTTGTGAAAAGCATATACATTCATATCCTGGCACCAATGGTATGGTGGGTTGAACTTTATATGGCAGTCTTGGTTTCTAAATTATAAATTTGGCACAACATAAATATTTGCATGTTTTACCACATCCACCAGCAGTTTTGATTGATGTTTGTCCTGTTAACCTCGAGCTTTTTCTGGTGCTCCATGCTTTCTCATTATTTCCTTTATCCTCATCATAAATGGTATGGGTGGGAATTTATATTTCCATGACTTGCTTTAAAAATGACAACCTGTTCATGTTAGTTAGCTGAGATGTGATAAGCATTTACTAAGGGCCGCAGTCCTTACTGCTTTAAGTTGTTTGATTTCAACTAGAGGTGGCAATTTGGGTTCATGGATTGGGTTCATGGTTGGTTGACCATCTTGTGAACCCATTTCAACTCTAACCCGATCCATTTAATTTAACGGGTTGGCCCTGCCCATCCCATTTATGAAGGGGTCTAACCCTAACTCGATTCGTCACCCCGTTTAACTTCAAATATATACCATTGACTACATCATGACATGTCTAACTAGATAATATCACATCCACTCAATGTCCTAACCAAATTGAATTAACCCATTTAGACTAAAAAATAATGTAATCAATATGGAACATATGTTATTCATGTTGCAATTTGACCCTCTTAAACCGTTTAAAATAAATAATGTGTCATAACGATGTTGAATTATTTCAAATTAAGTTGATGATATGAATAATATATATTATAAAATTAATTATCATTATTTTTTTTGAAATTTTATATTATCATTGTTGGACCCCATTTAAGTTTAATGGGTATTTCTGAGTCCCACATCGGACTTACCTCCTTGTAATTTGTTTTTACTCATCTATAAAAGAACGTCTCCACCTCTTATTGAGGTAAGGGGAATTCACCAATAACATGGTATCAGAGGGAGATTAATCCCGAACCCTCCCTCTCCTGCGGATTTCCGGATCTGTTCGGCCCCGCCCGTCTCCCCTCTGCCCTAGCCCTTCCTGGCGGCCCTCTCTCCCAGCGCGCCTCCCCTCCCGGCGGCCCTCTCTCCCGGCGCGGCTCCCCTCCCGGCGGCCCTCTCCCGGCGCGCCTCCCCTCCCGGCGGCCCTCTCTCCCGGCGCGGCTCCCCTCCTGGCGCCCTCGCCCCGACGCCCTCGCCCCGGCTCCCTCGCCCAGAGGCGCCCTTGCCCCGACGCCCTCGCCCCGGCTCCCTCGCCCAGAAGCGCCCTCGCCCCGGCACCCTCGCCCAGCGGCCCCCCTCGCCCCAGCTCCCGGCGCGGCTACCGGCGACCCTCCCTCCTGTGCCCGGCGGCTCCCTTCCCCGACGTCCCTCCGTCGCTGCCCCTCCCGAGCACGACCCTCCCTCGTCCAGCGGCCTCCCTTACCCGGCGGCCTCCCTTCCCGGAGGCTCCATTCCGGGCGACACTCTTCCACAAGCGGTTTCCGGCTCCCCGCAACTGCCGGCTCCCGCTCCCACTTCTCCCGGCGAGCAGAACAGCCGGCTCATCCAGCAGTCGGCCTCCACCTCTGCCGGCTCCTCCAGCATCCGACAGACTCCTGGTTCGACCTCGCGCCGCCCGTGCCTCCCCGCCGCAACCTCCGACCAGTGCCGGAGCTCCCTGGCATTCCAGCTTGAAGCCGCTCCCCCGAATGCCCCTTAGGCCTGCGCTCTCCTTCGGACGTACCAGCACCAGGTTTGCCCGCGGCCACTGGCAGCAGATCCAGGCCGGCTGCTCACCTTGCGGCGCCTCCGGTCATCTTCCTGCCAGGTGACCCCCCCTGCCCCGCCTCTGTCCAGGCGCGACTCCCTCCTGGCGACTGGGGCCCACTAGTCCGGTGCTTCCTCCCGCAATCCAGGAGTTTCCTGTTTTCTGGATCCAATGCGGTCATCCGGCCCCGCCCTTTCGCGACACTCCCGACGATGTTTGACTGGTCAGTCTCCCGACGCTTCTTGGCTCCTGCATCCGATGCGGTCTCTCGGTCCGCCTCCAGCGGTTTCTTGACCCTGTCCTGAGCATCGACCCTTTTATCCAGCCACTATTGCTCAGCCTGCTAGCTCCACCGCCTGCCTATCTCATCGACCGTCAGTTTGGATGCTCGACTCCGGTGCGTCTCAACATCTCACAGGTGATTTTGGTCTGTTCACTACCTACCATCCATCGACCAGTGCTTCTCCAATCACTGTTGCTGATGGCTCAACAATCCCCATTGCGGGCTTTGACACATGCCTTTTGACCCCGTCTATGAGTCTGCCTTCCGTTGCTCACGTTCCTCACAGCCAGTTTAATCTTCTGTCCATCAGCCAACTCACCAAAGATTTAAACTGTGCTGCTATTTTTACATCTTTTGGTGTTGTGTTTCAGGAGCGATCGACGAATCGAGAACTTGGTCGAGGTCATCTTCAGGCCGGGGTGTACATACTCGATATCCCACACCCTATTGCCTGCCCATCCACCTCAGCCCGTGCCCTTGACCTTCATTCTCGCCTTGGTCATCCACCGGCTTTCGTCCTCCATAAACTTTGCCCCCAATTTAGTCCTAATATTTCATTCCATTGTGAACCCTGCAAATTTGCAAAACATCATCGGGTGACATATGTACCTCGCTTGGACCCGCGTGCCGCGAATCCTTTCGACCTTGTTCACTCCGATGTATGGGGTCCTTGCAGGGTTCCTAGCCAGCCCGGGTACCAGTATTATATTACCTTTATTGATGACTACTCCCGCATGACCTGGCTATACCTTTTTTGTGATCGGTCTGAAGTATGTTCTACCTTTCAGACCTTCTACAATGAAATTCATACTCAATTCTCAACTTCGCTGAAATGTCTCCGTTCCGACAATGGACGAGAATATTTATCCTCCACCCTTCAGCAGTTTCTCAAGGATAAAGGCATCATTCACCAGACATCTTGCCTCGATACACTGCAGCAGAATGGAGTGGCCGAGCGGAAACACCGCCATATTCTGGAGACTGCTCGTGCTCTCCTATTTCACATGAAGGTGCCTCTCCAATTTTGGTGCGATGCTATCCTGACTGCTACCTACCTCATTAACCGCCTCCCTTCTTCTATCCTTCATGGGGAGACTCCTTTTCGGACTCTGTTCTCCTCTCTCCCTCCTCACTCCCTTCCCTTGCGTGTCTTTGGATGTCTCTGTTATGTCCGGGACACTCGACTCGGTCTCTCCAAACTCTCTCCTAATTCCCTCCGCTGCATATTTCTCGGCTATTCCCGTACTCAGCGCGGCTATCGATGCTTCTCTCCGGACCTACGGCGGTATATCATCTCTGCTGACGTATCGTTCGTTGAGAGCTCTCCTTTTTCACATCTCTCTCTCCATCCAGACACTGACATTGATGATTGTCTTCCCCTCATCATCCACCCTCCACTGGTGTCTCCCCCTGCTGCTGCTGATCACCATTTTGGTGCGGTCTACTCTCGCCGCCCATTGCCTGTACCCCTGTCTCGGCCGAGGACACCATCATCCCCGCTTCGTCTGATGCTCCTGTCCCGACACCGGACGACTTGCCCATTGCACTCCAGAAAGGTACTCGTTCGTGCCAGAGTACACCTTTATTTGTATCTTCATACAGGGGTATGTCAGCTCTGGAGACATTATCGATTCCTCAAACTGTTGGTGATGCAAAATCTCACCCAGGGTGGCTAGCAGCAATGCGGGATGAATTGCAGGCTCTGGAAGAAAATCATACTTGGGATCTTGTCCCCCTTCCAACAGGCAAATAGGCGGTTGGCAGCAAATGGATTTACACTGTCCGACTCAATCCCGATGACACTCTTCATCGACTCAAAGCCCGCCTTGTGGCTAAGGGCTTTGCACAAACTTACGGGGTGGACTACTTTGATACATTCTCTCCAGTGGCCAAGATGACCTCCGTCCGATTATTCATCTCTCTGGCGGCACATCATCGTTGGCATCTTCATTAGTTGGATGTCAAGAATGCCTTCCTCCATGGCTTTCTTGATGAAGAAGTTTATCTGCAACAGCCACCCGACTTTTGTGCCTCCGGCGCCGAGTCTCAAGTCTGTCGACTCCGCCGCTCTCTGTACGGCCTCAAGCAATCTCCTCGTGCTTGGTTCGGCCGCTTCAGCACTGTTGTCACTGATTTTGGCCTCTCTCGAAGTATGAAGGATCACACAGTTTTTTACAGAACGACTCTTGCTGGTTGTATCCTCTTGGTGGTCTATGTGGATGATATCATCATCATAGGGAGCGACTCCACAGGAATCGCCAATCTCAAGGCGCATCTTCACCACCACTTTCACACCAAAGATCTTGGTCCCCTCACCTACTTCCTTGGCATCGAGGTCTCCCGTTCTGCGGACACTATCTCTCTCTGCCAACGCAAGTATGCTCTTGATATCTTGCAGGATGCAGGTTTGAGCACAACAACTGCAGTGGACACTCCTCTTGAGCCTGGGGAACGCTCTCTCCATACCGACTCGGAACCATTTCCTCATCTCGAGAGCTATCGACGTCTGGTGGGTAAACTTAACTACCTCACCATGACGCGACCCGACATTGCCTGCGCCGTTGACAAAGTCAGCCAGTTCATGGAGCATCCAACCAGATCTCAGTGGGATGCTGTCCTCCACATTGCCAAATACATCAAGAAAGACCCTGCACGTGGCCTTCAGTACTCACATCATGCTCATTTGGATGTTGAGGCCTTCTGTGATGCGGACTATGCAGCTTGCCTCGCTACCCGCAAGTCTACTTCGGGATTCGCTGTGTTCTTCGCCGGTAACCTCATCTCCTGGCGCAGCAAGAAGTAGACTGTCGTCTCCAGATTGAGTGCAGATGCCGAATACCGCGCCATGGCCACGGTCACCACTGAGATCCTCTGGCTTCGTCATCTCCTCCATGAGCTCGGGTTCCCGGCGCAAGCCTCTGCTCATATCTGGTGTGACAATCAGGAAGCCACAAAGATTGCCTCGAATCCCGTCTTCCATGAACGGACGAAGCATATCGAGGTGGACTGCCACTTTCTTCGCCACCATCTGGAGCAGCAGCATATCAGCTTTGGCCATATTCCGACGGCAGATCAGCTTGCCGACATCTTCACCAAAGGCCTCCCAGGAGCTTGCATTGACTCTCTCACTACCAGGCTGGGTATTCACAGCATCCATGGCCCAGCTTGAGGGGGAGTATGAGATAGCCTTTGTGTCTTGTCATCTTTTTTTGTGGGACTCAATCCAATCTGGGCATGTCCAGCTTGAGGGGGAGTGTTGGACCCCATATAAGTTTAATGAGTATTTCTGAGTCCCACATCGGACTTACCCTCCTTGTAATTTGTTTTTACTCATCTATAAAAGAGCGTCTCCACCTCTCATTGAGGTAAGGGGAATTCACCAATAACAATCATTATATTTTTAATCGGGTTGGACGGACCGGGAAATGATCAAACCCGAACCAATCTGAATATTAAGAGTTGCAGTCCTTGCTACATATTAATTACAATATTATTTGTGCCACATTACTCAACCCGATTACAACCTGAACCCATTTATGCCCGATCCAAACTCGTTCAAACTCGTGTCGTGTCATGTCGGGTTCAAAATTGCCACCTCTGATTTCTACTACTTTTAATGTTTTCAAACATGCTCTTAGCATAACAATCTTAGATTTGGTGGACCTGGTAAATATTAAACACAGGGCATGATTTGCTTACGTCTTTCAGTAAAAGATAAAATTAAAGGCTACTCACATCTTGAAATGGATGCGACCATGGAACATGCAACACCAGCATTCAATTATGTTTCAACTAATTGAATGAAAAACCAGCAACTCATGGTTGTTTCCATTATTCTTTCAATTCATTTTTCCATTTCGCATACATGAAAGGGATCGGAAATGATAGTCATTGGGGAGCAGCTTGAATTTAAATGCCCCATTTAAGGCGCCACATATCGGAATCAAATCCACACACCGCATGATTGCCACTGATGCTGGCCTGCACAAGTCTAGGGTTCATCTTGCATGTGTGGAAATTGCAACCATAAATTACAGTGTTGTATCGCAGGACAGCTGTGCAGTTTTGAATGGAAGAAAATCCTTTGGGCTTGTGAGCTTACACATTCATGTTGCACAACACATGTCACAAGGAAAATCATGTCTGGAATTGTCAAATGGAAGTGATTAAACATTGGCTGGGTCTCATAAAAGATTTGAAGATATGACTAACATAGGTGTTAACTAATTTAATTTGTCAGCATGAATAGGAAAACAAAACTGTAGGTTGAGAAACCCCCTTACCTTCAAAGAGAGGTGGAGGCCTTCTTTTATAGAATGAGAAGACGGAATATACAAAGGAGTATTCCGATGTGGGACTCAGAAATACCCATAAGAATAAAAATAGGGTTTAACACTCCCCCTCAAGCTGGACACGCCCAGCTTGGACACCGAGTCCCACAAAAAATAAAGATGACATCATACAAGACCTAGACAAACTCCCCCTCAAGCTGGGCGTCAGATGCTTTGGATCCACAGCTTGGAACTGAGCGAGGCAAGGCGAGCACCGGGGAGACCTTTGGTGAAGATGTCAGCAAGCTGGTCCGCCGTCGGAATGTGGCTAAAGCTGACATGATTGTGCTCCAGGTGGTGTCGAAGAAAGTGGCAGTCCACCTCAATATGCTTCGTTCGTTTATGGAAGACGGGATTCAAAGCAATTTTGGTGGCTGCCTGATTATCACACCATATGTGAGCAGATTTCTGCTGAGGAAAGCCAAGCTCCTGGAGGAGTTGTCGAAGCCAAAGGATCTCTGTAGTGACGGTGACCATGACACGGTACCCAGACTCGGCACTGGAGCGAGAGACGACCGTCTGTTTCTTGCTGCGCCAAGAGATGAGGTTGCCTGCCAAGAATATGACAAACTCAGAGGTAGATCGCCGCGTAGCAAGACAACCAACATAATCAGCATCACAAAAGGCCTCAATATGCTGATGAGGATGCTGGGAGTAGCGAAGACCACGGGCAGGATCTCGCTTGATGTACTTGGCGATGCGGATGACATCATCCCAATGAGAGGTGGTTAGATGCTCCATAAATTGACTCACTTTGACAACCACACAGGAAATGTCGGGTCGAGTCATGGTGAGATAATTGAGTTTGCCCACCAACCGACGGTACCGCTCGGGATGTGGATACAGTGCCGATGAGGCATAAAGAGACTGTTCCCCAGGCTCCAGAGGAGTGTCGACAGCAGTGGCCTGAGTCAACCCAGCATCCTGCAAGATATCCAACGCATACTTCCGTTGGCAGAGGGAGATGGTGTCCGAAGAATAGGAAACCTCGATGCCTAGGAAGTATGTGAGAGGACCGAGATCCTTAGTGTGGAAGTGCTGGTGAAGATGGTCCTTGAGATGGGTGATACCCACAGAGTCGCTGCCGGTGATGATGATATCATCCACATACACGACCAATAAAATGCAGCCATGGGAGGTCGCCCTGTAGAACACAGTGTGGTCCTTCATGCTGCGAGAAAGCCCAAAGTCGGTGACGACTGTGCTAAAGCGACCGAACCAAGCACGGGGAGACTGCTTGAGACCGTAAAGAGAGCGGCGGAGTCGGCAGACTTGAGATTCAGCGCCGGAGGCAGAAAACCCGGGGGCTGTTGCAGATAAATCTCTTCCTCAAGGAAGCCATGGAGGAAGGCATTCTTGACATCCAGTTGATGAAGAAGCCACTTATGATGGGCGGTGAGAGAGATGAATAATCAGACGGAGGCCATCTTGGCAACTGGTGAGAATGTATCAAAGGAGTCAATACCGTAAGTCTGTGCGAAGCCTTTGGCCACAAGACGGGCTTTGAGGTGATGGAGAGTGCCATCGGGATTCAGCCTGACTGTGTAAATCCATTTGCTTCCTACCACCTGTTTGCCTGCTGAAAGGGGGACAAGATCCCAAGTATGGTTTTCTTCCAGAGCCTGTAATTCATCCCGCATTGCAGCTAGCCACTCGGGGTGAGATTTGGCATCACCAACCGTGCGAGGAATAGAAACTGTCTCCAGAGCGGACAGACCCCTGTATGAAGATACAAATAGAGGAGTACTCTGGCAGGAGCGTGTACCTTTTCGTAGGGCAATGGACAATTCCTCGGGTGGCGGGGCAGGAGCATCTGACGAAGCGGGAGCGTCGGTGTCATTGGCCGGGACGGGGGATAAAGTCGATGGACGGCGGGAGTAGACCTGACCAAAATGGGTGTCAACTGGGGTTGACACTGGTGGAGGGTGGATGAGGAGAAGAAGACAATCATCGATGGTGGGGTCATGATGAGGAGAGGGAAGGGAGAACGAAGAGCTCTCAACAAAGGTAATGTCGGCCGAGATGACATACCGCCGTAGGTCGGGGGAGAAGCAGCGATATCCGCGCTGAGTGCGGGAGTAACCAAGAAAAATGCAGCGGAGAGATTTGGGAGCGAGTTTGGAGAGCCCTGGATGTGTGTCGCGAACAGAGGCATCCAAACACGCGAAGGGGAAGGGAGTGAAGAGGGAGAGAGGAGAACAGAGCCCGAAAAAGAGTCTCCCCTTGAAGGATAGAAGAAGGAAGACGGTTTATCAGGTAGGTGGCGGTAAGAATGACATCGCCCCAAAAATGCAGAGGCACCTGTCGGTGGAAGAGGAGGGCACGAGCAGTCTCCAGAATATGTCCGTGTTTCCGCTCGACCACTCCATTCTGCTGGGGTGTATTAGGACATGAGGTCTGATGAAGTATGCCTTTCGTCTGGAGAAACTGCCGAAAGGGAGTGGAGAGATACTCACGTCCATTATCCGAGGGGAGACATTTTACAGAGATGAAGAATTGGTTCTGAATTTCATTGTAAAAGTTTTGGAAGGTGGAAAACACTTCGGAGCGTTCTTGAAGGAGGTAAAGCCAAGTCATTCGCGAATAATCATCTATGAAAGATATATAGTATTTATATCCCAAATTACTCGAAATGGTACAAGGACCCCAAACATCTGAATGAACCTGATCAAAAGGGTGTGAGGCCCGTGTATCCACGCGAGGAATGTATGTAGTGCGATGATGTTTCGCAAAAGTACATGACTCACAATGAAAAGAAAGATTTCGACTAAAGACTGGAAAAAGCTGATGAATGGTGGATGCAAGCGGGTGTCCCAAGCGGGAATGAAGATCCAATGCTTGAGAAGAGGCAGACGTGCAAGCGATGAGTGCCGATCCATCGAACATGTAAACCCCGTCCCGAAGCCGGCCTCTACCAAGTTCCCGGTTCGTAGTCTGCTCCTGAAACACAACACCAGAAGAGGTAAATATGGCAGCATAGTTATAATCTTTTGTCAGCTTACTGATGGAAAGAAGATTAAATGGACTGCGGGGCACGTGTGCCACAGAGGGTGGTAGGTGTATCGATGGAGTCAGTGAGCATGCGCCGAAGCCCGCAATGAGGATAGTGGAGCCATCAGCGACGGTGATGGCTGATGAACCGACATAAGGGCAGTAAGAGGTCAACATACCAGCATCACCGGTTAGGTGGTCAGAGGCACCAGAGTCCAGCATCCATGCAGGGGAGTGATCGTACCACGATTCACTGTTTTATTCTACCCTTACACCGCAGTTTTAAACTAGTTTTGTAATGAATATTCCAAATATAATAATAAATTGCACTTCATGTTTGAATAAATCAATTAATGTTAATAAATATTATAATGGACAATGTTACTTGTTTTTATTGTTTCAATGTAGGTGGAGGTGATTTGGAGGGCCTTTGATGAAGTGGAAGAAAAATGGGTCAAAATTGCATGGATCCATGGATATCTGTCCACTGTTTTGCATAGTACACGAAATCCGTGCATCCTAATGGGCTGAAATTTTGTGGGCCTGTCCAAAACTTAATAGGCTACATTTCATATTAAGGAACCCAATGCTGATTCGGCTTCTATGGGGCCATCCGAACTGATCTGTCCAAGCCACCGAATTTGGACCAAGTCAAATGCGGTGTTCTGTATTTTATCAATATCTTGAGCTGTAGTTGTCCAAAGGGAGATAAGACTGTCTGAAGGCCGAAACGCGTGGTACAAGTGGATTGAAGAAATCTGTGTGCCTAAAACCACCTTCCAATTTTCCTATAAAATGGCACCTTGGGCTCCCCATTTGCAAGTTCGGCCAAGAGGCAAGGTGCTGCCATTTTGGAGTCCCCAAGGAGTCTACTCAACATCCCTAGAGGTTCTGGAGGCTATGGGAGGTGCTACTTCAACATCTTCTTCTTCTTCCCCTCTCATGGGTTTCTAAACCCCTTGTGATCACCCGAGGAGGAATGTGATGTAATCCCGAGCTTCAAAGTTGTATTAATTTGAATGATCTTTTTAATTCCAGGTTGTATGTTGTTTTTCCTCATCCTCTATTCTTATTTTATTGAGTTATGTACTGGTATGTCATGCTCAACTCATATGGTCATGTTTGGGGGTACCCATTCATGTGATGTTTCACACACCGTTCACCACTTTCTTTTCCCCCTTTCAATTGCGGTGCTTGTGTGATTTATATTGGTCAATAGAACTCACACAAGCTCTGTCAAGGCCATGTACATTTATGTCATGGTATCACAATGAAATAACATGCAAACCTGGTGAGCACATCAAATTCTTCATGTGTTGCCTTGGTGAGTTTCGGTTATGATGTCGAACACAAATCACCCAATCATCGGCGGTGTCCGGTGAATCGTTATGTGTTTTCGACTGAACCCTAGGAGGTATCCTAGTATAAACTCAGTAACATTCTGGTTCTAGGTGTTACAAACCAGGGATTAAAAGATCATAACCCCATCCCTTGAAGCGATGAAGGATGAGCATCACGAGACTTCCCCGGGTTGATCACACTTAATCAATCTTGTTCATTTCTACTTTATTTTATCGCTTTCATTTTCTATTTTCATCATTAATCATAAAACCCCCAAGTTTCACAAAACCTAATTCACCTTCTACTTTCATAATCAGAACCCTCTTTTTAAATTAATGATCTAAGGCTCCGTCGAGGGACGACCTAGGGTTGCTGTTATACTGCAGAAATTCTAGTCAAAATTAAACAACTAATTTGACGTGCTCGACAACGCGATCAGGGAGCGACGACCGACAAAGGCAGCGGAGCGAACAAAATGGGCCAGAGAAGCCAAGGATGGACCGGGTCTGGCAGGGTCCCGAGGATCATGAGTCAGCCAGATGTCGGCCACAGACAGGTCCAGAGATGGGGGAAGGGTGGAGACTGCCGAGGATGCCTCCTGGACTGCGGTCTGTCCCTGCCGCGGGCGCTGAGATGGACGTCCATGCAGGACCCAACATCGGTCGATCATGTGGCCAACCTTGCCACAATGTTGACAGAGGGGACGTGGACGACCCTCAACACGACCACGTCCACGAGGACCCGAGGAGCGGCCACCGCTTTGACCGATGAGAGCTGAGTGGTCGATAATGGGGGCGGTAGGGGGAAGAGCCCGCTGGGCCTTGCTCAGCCGATGATAAACCTGAGGGATCTCCAGCGTCGACGGGCTAGCGAGCATGTCGGTTGCAGTGGTGGCAAACTCCGGAGCGAGGCCGCTGAGAAGGGTGAAGATGCAGAGTTGGTCCCGCTGGGTCTGAGCCTCTGCCGGAGTTTGGGGAATGGGCCACAACTCCTGCAACTCATCACGAAGCCCTTTCCATTCCATGAAGTAGGCGGTGAAGGACTGGTCCTGCATCATGGGACAGACACTGAAGTATATCGGAAACCCGAGCCAGGTTGTTGGTCTCTGAATACATGATATTCAAGGAGTCCCAGAGTTCCTTGACTGTATTTGCCGTGCGGGTGACATCTTTGACCGATCGATCCATGGAATTGACCAGCAGAGCGAAGATTTTGTTGTCAGCAAGCTTCTACGAACGATATTTGGAGTCAGTCGAAGCCAAGGGAGGATCCTCAAGGTGATGATCAAGGTCCATCCCGGTCAGGGACATCACTACAGTCTTCCGCCAGATGGAAAAATTTGTGGAGTCCAACTGGTCATCCACAAGGCGGGTTCCATAGAGGCGTCGAGCAGCGGTCTAAGACGCAGTAGGGGGCAACACCGAAATTAGTGAGGGGATGGGCGTGCCGGGAAGCTGAGCACGCCGGGCGTAGAAAGAGTCGGGAGGAGCTCGGTTTGCCTGGACGAAGCCGGGAGCCGCGTCTGAAAACTGCGACGGGAGGTGACGGGAGCCAGGCCCGTCGGGAAGAGCTGTCGACAAGAGCGGTGGGAGCTGGGGAAGGCGGGACCGACGGGGGCGACGGGAGGCGTGGGAGCCGCAGTCGCCGAGAAGGGCCGGGAGGGCGCGCGGGAGCCGGATGGAGCCGCGACGGAGGGTCGCGCTCGGGTGGAGGCGCGACGGGGCGACGGGAGTGTCGAGCTCGGGAGGAGCCGCGGCGGGGCGTCGGGAGTGTCGAGCTCGGGAGGAGCCGCGACTGGAAGAGCGCTCGCGCAGGAGCCGCGCCGGGAGGGCAGGCGCACCGGGGGGGGAGTCGCGACGGGGAGGGCTCGCGCGCAGGAGGAGCGGGCGCCGGGAGGGAAGGCGCACCCGGGAGCCGCACCGGGCAGGAGGCGTCGGGGAAGGAGGGTGCAAAAATGCACCGGGGAGGTGGGGCCGGACTTAGCCGGGAAAACCGCAAAGAAGAGCGGGGCTAGGTTAAGATGTAACTTCCTCTGATACCATGTAGGTTGAGAAACCCCCTTACCTTCAAAGAGAGGTGGAGGCCTTCTTTTATAGAATGAGAAGACGGAATATACAAAGGAGTATTCCGATGTGGGACTCAGAAATACCCATAAGAATAAAAATAGGGTTTAACAAAAATAAAAACAAGGCATTAATTAATTTGTCTTCATGAATAGGAAAACAAAACAAAAGCAAAAACAAAATCAAGACAAAGCAAAGAAAGAGAAGAGTCCTAAACTTCAATCATAAAGAAATATATGGCCTAGTTTTGTTGCATACCAAACTAATGCAATCAAAGAATATATGCTACTCAAGGAGTTGTCTTCTTTTAAAATCACTTTAGTGTTCGCTTTGCCACCTCGACATGCCTGCCATGGTCTTTGGGAGGTGGCCTTGCTTGGGTTTGTCTTGATGCGTGCTTAGACTTTAAACGAGAGCGACCCAAACATGCATTCTGGGAATGAAGAAGGGATAGGGAGAGGGAATGAGTGAGAAAGGTTGGGAGGGAAGGAGCATTGTAATGACCCGCCAATTCTCATTGGCTTGAGAGTACCACGAGTCATTACTAGGCCTTAAGCGACATCCCCAAGGCGCCAAAGACTGACAATAAATGCCGAAGGGTTTCAAGTACAAGTGGGGGACGATTTACCCTTTAAGAAATAAACCCATAAACCAACCATAACCAAACATTCACTATATGATGTATGAACAAATGAAATACCAATAAACACTTCATTTATATCAAACTACATCAAAGTGCACAACAACGGAAGATCAAACTAAGCATCAAAGTACACAGCGGATGAACAACTCAAGACTCTCAAAAGACACTGCAACTCCATGCTCCACAAGCTCCAAGCTCCAAGCTCCACAACATTTCCCAAGCATCACCATAAGCCACTAGCAATAAGATGCTTTACCTTTACCTGTGTCCCGGAATACGACATCTGCAAAAGCACCAACGTGCCAAAGCAGGGGTGAGTATAAAACTCAGTAGGTTTTCCCCAATGACTTCCCTACTCACGCCACTAGGATAGAAGAGGTAACCACATTTATATAAAAACAGTTTATATAAAACATTTTCTCAAAAGCAGTTTATAACTAAATATAAACAAGTTTCCAAACCATTCATAACCAAAGGCATTCCAAGTGAAATTGAAACCAATTTTCCAGCAAGTTATTTTTCCAAAAAAATAACCAAACAAGCTTAAGAACCATTTCACAAACATTCCTTTTTGGCATACCCAACCATTCCACAAACCCATGCAACCAACCATGCATGCTACCTGGAAGAAGGGGAAAGCCCTAACCCTTATCCATCCCAACAATGATGGGGGAGACTTCTTATCCTTATCCAACCTAAATGCACATGAATGCTTGACGGGGGGAGCCCTAACCCTTATCCATCCCAACACTGATGGGGGAGACCCCTAACCCTTATCCGTCCCGAATGCAATATGAATGCTTGACGGGGGAGAGCCCTAACCCTTATTCATCCCAACACTGATGGGGGAGACTTCTAACCCTTGTCCGTCCCGAATGCAGAACACACACCACATCTGCCTATCAATCATGCCAAAACACCCTTTCAATAAAAACACCTTTTTATTGAAAACCATTTCCATCAAAACCATTTCAATCTCAAACCATTTCAATAAAACACCCTTTTTATTGAAAACCCATTTTTCATCAAACCATTTACAATTTCAGCAAATCCATAATTTAAAATCAACATTTTAAATTCAAGAAGCCAAATCACTTTGCACAACAATTCAGCAAGATTTCACAATTTCACTAAAATCATAAATCATCACTAAAGAAGATTTATTCTATGCTTTTCACAATCAATTCCACACCACACACTCAATTTGAAAGCATGCCAATCAGTTCTACTAAGTGGAGTCGAGAAAGAAGCCCCCTACCTCAAAGGTTTTGACGAAAACCACAACGGTCGAAGAACGCTCAAGAAAACCGGATTGATTCTTCAAAAACCCGCCTTAGATCTCTTCTCCTAGCACGATCAAGACCAAATCTCATCATATTTGACATCCACACACTTAGATCTACCCATAACGGGCGTAAACCTAAGAAACCGAGAGAAGAGGAGAAGTAGATCTAAGTAGATCTAAGAAACCGATCAAGAACGAAGAAGAACGATCACATACCTCAAGAATCCGGCTTCGATTCGCCAAGAGAAGCCTTCGGATCGCCTTCGGAACGATGGGAGAACCTTCTCTGGCCTTAGGAGAAGCAAAATCCCTAGTTAGGGCCGCTTAGGAGGAAAAACGAGCCACATAGAGGCAAAAACGCGTGAGATCCACCTTTATAGGATCTCGTTTAAGTGGCCGCACGGTTTGCTCGCACGGTTAGACAAACCGTGT
Organism: Viscum album; assembly: GCA_963277665.1. Taxonomy (NCBI): domain Eukaryota; kingdom Viridiplantae; phylum Streptophyta; class Magnoliopsida; order Santalales; family Viscaceae; genus Viscum; species Viscum album. The sequence goes on from OY728129.1 coordinate 1,137,218,360, forward strand.
GCTAACCGTGCGTTAGCCACTGCCTCGGCAGACACTCTACGCACGATTTGGCCGCACGGTTAGACAAACCGTGCGCTGCCCGTGCGGAAGCTACTACCTTAAGGGCCAACTACGCACGGTTTGGCCGCACGGTTTAGACAACCCGTGCGCCGCCCGTGCGACTTCCCCTTTGCCTCAAAACATCATTTAAAGTTCTCCCGACTCTCCCATTCGTCACCCTTAACTTTAAAACCATTAAAAACATCAAGAAAGAGTTACATATCGGAAACCGGGGGTACTACAAGCATGCTGTGAGTTTAAAATGAGAGCAGTACAATAAAGAGAATGAGTGACAATAAATGCAGGTGGTTATGGTGGGAATTTCAAAGGGGTGGATGACTAAAGAGGGGAAGGAAGATAATTAGAGTCTTAACTCTTTAATTTTTAATTATTTCATTTAGACCTCTCGTGGTTTTCAGAATTAAGTTAGGTTAGGAAATTAATATTAGGGGTTTGAAATTTGTGATTGAAAAATTAGGATTTCAAAGTTTTGAAATGGGTCATAGGAATTTGTTTTTTAATTAAAGGACATTTATGGATTTGGGTCTCAAATGTAAATGTTTAGAAGGATTTGTGGGAAAATTGGGGGGGGATGCAAGATAATTGAACTTTAAAGAATTTAAATTTTTGAGAATTTAGGATATATAGGCAGGCTTATTTTGGTTGCCAAGCGTTTTTTGCAGGGGAGTTGAAAAAATATGAAATATGAGGCTAAGGAAAATGATTACTGTTAAGGAAAAATATTCAGATATGTTCATATAATCACAACACATCTCCATCGATATATCTCACATGTCATTAAAGCATCTGGGGCTATTAAAAAAATGCAACATTTTTAAAATGACGTACATACATTGGCATTGGAGAGAATTGATAGTGGTTGAACCCAAAGAACCTAAGGGTGCATTCAGGGGTTTTGATGTGATGAAATGGAATGGTCATTAATGGGACATACTGGAACGAAACGGAACAAAATGGAATGAAATTTAATTTTCCATTTTTTGGAAGTTTTAAATGGAATAGAATGGTCAAATCCAATAATTATTTGAAAAAAATTATAAATGAAATACAATAAATTAATTTTCTATCTTGAATTTTCAAAATTATCGTTATAATTTTTACCTGTTTTTCTATCATCAACCCCTCAATTTGGAAAATGGGAAATGATCGTGTCTTTGAGGAGAACCTACCGTGATTAATTTTTGGCAGGGACAATCTACTGTCTACTGTGCCTTTGAGGAGAACCAACCATGACTTTTACTCGACTATTTTAAGTGAAAATTCGCCTTGTATGGTGAAAGAATGTCTTAGTGATGCCACCATATTCCGTTTTAATGGCGATCCACAAAATGGAATGAAATTTAATTTTCCATTTTTTGGAAGTTTTAAATGGAATAGAATGGTCAAATCCAATAATTATTTGAAAAAAATTATAAATGAAATACAATAAATTAATTTTCTATCTTGAATTTTCAAAATTATCGTTATATTTTTTACCTTTTTTTTATATTTTTAAAATATCATAATTAGTTACAATTAGTCCAGTTCATCATCGACCCCTCGATTTGGAGGGTAATAAAAAGGGGGTTAGGGGGCAAGGGATGGCCTGAAAGCCCATTAATGGTCATCCCTGCAAATGAAAGAACTGACTATGCAGTTCATTTTAGTGACCGAATGAATTGACCATGAATTTATGAGTACTAGGCAAGGGGGAAGTGGACATGCATTTGACATGAAGTGATTGCAAATGAAATTTGGCAAAGGGGAAGTAAACGTGTCTTTGATATGAACTGTCTGTGAATGAAATTTGGAAAATGGGAAATGATCGTGTCTTTGAGGAGAACCTACCGTGATTAATTTTTGGCAGAGACAATCTACTGTGACTTTGAGAACCAACCATGACTTTTACTCGATTATTTTAAGTGAAAATTCGCCTTGTATGGTGAAAGAATGTCTCAGTGATGCCACCATATTCTGTTTTAATGGCGATCCACATTCCTTATGTGTAGGATGGCAAGAGGGGGGGGGTGTATTGCCTTTTAAAAATAATGCGATACAATTATGCAATTAAGCGATAAATTTAAATTAAACAAGCGCAACGGAAATTAAAATGACAAGGCAAATTGATAAAGAAGTTCGGTCAATACTCAATATGAGTGCCTACGGCTCCTCCCCTCAAGAGGCTTGAGAGGTGTAGAAACGGAAGAGTAGACTGAATACCCAAGGTTTTTCACTAAGGGAGGCCTTGGGGTTATTTTATAATAAATAAAAAAGATTACATAATAAGTTAAATCTGATGTGGGACTTGACACAACCCCCCTCAAGCTAGGTGTTCCTAGGTTGGATATATAATAAAAACAACGCATAACACTCCCCCTCAAGCCGAGACATATATATTTATCATGCCCAACTTGTTACACAAAAATTGAACTCTTGGTCCAGACACTCCTTTTTGAGAACATCGGCAAGTTGATCAGAGGTGTGAACGTCGCCGAAGGCGATCTTCTTTTCAAAGTTTTCTTGAACAAAATGACAATCAACTTCAATATGTTTTGTCCACTCATGAAAAATTAGATTTGTGGCAATTTTGATAGCAGTTTGATTGTCACACCAGATATGTGCTGGTTTCTTGGTTGTATACCCAATCTCGTGAAGAATTTGTTGTGCCCAAATAATCTCTGCAGTCACATATGCCATGACACGGTATTCTGACTCTGCACTTGAGCGAGAGTTAACAGTTTGCTTTTTTGCTTCGCCATGAGATCAATTTTCCTCCAAAAACCGCAAAACCAGACGTAGATCTCCTAGAAGAGAGACATCCAACATAACCTGCATCACAAAAAGCCTCAATGTCCGTATGCCCATGATCAAAATATAGAAGACCCAAACCTGGTTCCTTTTTCACATATCTGACAATGCGAAGAACATCTTCCCACTGCATTTTTGTTGGAGATTCCATAAATTGACTCACTTTGTTAACCGCACAAGCAATATCGGGTCGAGTCATTGTCAAGTAATTGAGCTTCCCAACAAGTTGTTTGTATCTATCGGGTGATGAAAACATCTCACTATCAGAATGTAGTGACCTTTCTCCAGGTTCGAGGGGCGAGTCAACCGAGTCAGCTTGAGTCATTCTAGTCTCTTGTAGAAGATCAAGAACATACTTCCTTTGAGATAGAAAAATTCTTTTGGCACATCTGGAGACCTCAATCCCCAAGAAATATCGTAGAGGACCCAAATCCTTCGTATGAAAATGTTGATGAAGGAGGCATTTGAGCCAATCAATATCGTCAGTATCACTTCTAGTAATGACAATGTCATCCACGTAGACAACCAGGAGAATGCTGCCTGCTGTAGACTGATGATAGAAACAGATGAATCTTTTATGCTTTGACACATGCTAAAGCTAAGCACAACGGTGCAAAAACGCCCAAACCAAGCCTGAGGTGACTGCTTGAGTCCATACAATGATCGACGAAGACGACAAACTTTGGAAGACTCCCCCTGAGCAACAAACCCCAATGGTTGCTCCATATAAACTTTATCAAGAAAACCACGAAGAAAGACATTTTTCACATCCAGCTGATGGAAAGGCCAGTGATAAGAAGCGGCAAGAGAGATAAATAGACGGACTGATGCCATTTTGGCCACTGGAGAGGTGTCAAAATTATCAACGCCATACGTCTGCGCATAACCCTTGGCAGCAAGCTTTGCTTTGAGACGATTGAGAGAACCATTAACATTGCGGTATAGATCCACTTGCACTCGACAACCTGTTTATCTGTAGGGAGAGGGACAAGATCCTAAATGTGGTTGGTTTCTAAGGCTTGAAGTACATCCTGTATGGCATGTAACCAACCGGGATGAGAGATGGCCTCGACAACAATGTGCATGGTCGGCGAGTAAATATCTGGCTAAATCGTGATCCAACTATCACTTGGAAGAGATGGGGGTGGGGGTGTATCGAGAGAATATGGCAAAATAATTTCGGAATCAGGTAGAGTAGATGGTAGTGGGAACTCGGGAATAGACAAAATTGATGATTTGACAAAGGAAACATTAGCGAAGACAACATAGCGACGCAAATATGGAGAGAAACATCGATATTCGTGCTGGGTGCGGGAATAGCCAAGAAAGATGCATTTGAGAGCACGCGCATCAAACTTGGTAACCGAGGGATGAATGTCTCGACATAACACACACAACAAAAAATGCAGAGGGGTAGGGGATGAAAGGGTGTGGTTGGAAATAATGAATGAAAGGGTGTCTCCCCCTGAAGAACAGACGAGAGAAGCCTGTTGATAAGATAGGTGGCTGTGAGAATGACATCGCCCCAAAAAAGTGGTTGAAACTTTTTTCTAAAATAAAAGCGCCCGAGCAACTTCTAACAAATGGCGGTTTTTTTTGTTCTAAGCACCATTTTGTTGAGGTGTGTCATGACAAGAGGTCTAATGGATAATGCCATGGTCAGTGAGAAAAGACCAGAAGGGTCCAGAAAGATATTCACGACCATTGTCAGAACGAAAACAGTGGAGTTTAGCGGAAAACTGGGTGGTGGTGAAGATTTCAGAACATTTTTCAACAAATAGACCCAAGTCATTTGTGAAAAATCGTCGATGAAAGTAACAAAATACCGGTAACCCAGTTTAGAAGGACTAGGATTGGGCTCTCAGATATTAGAGTGAACCAAATGAAACGGGGTGGATGCACGGGGAACTGCTCGAGGAACATAGGTGACCCGATGATATTTTGCGTGGTGACATGACTCACATTCAAAAGGAAGAAAAGGTCCCAATCCTGGAAAAAGGTTTTTAAGAATGGAGGTAGGTGGATGACCAAAGTGATAGTGAAGCTGGAGGGCATGATCAGAGGTGGCAGAACAGGCAAGAGTGGGGGCCGAGTCAAGCCCATACACACCACAGAGGTACATGATGGGGTGGGGCGCAGGGTGCTGTTGCGCATAGGGAGGGCCGGTAGGAGGGGCCGTCGCACGCACATGATGGGGCGCAGGGTGTTGTCGCGCACAGGGAGGGCCGACAGGAGGGGCCTTTGCGCGCATAGGGAGGGCCAGTAAGGGGGCCTTCGCGTTGCACAGGGATTGCGCAGGGGGGCCGTTGCGTTTGCATAGGGAGTGCGCAGGGGGGCCGTCGTGTTTGCATAGGGAGTGCGCAGGGGGGGGCCGTCGCGTTTGCACAGGGAGTGCGCAGGGGGGCTGTCGCGTTTGCACAGGGAGTGCGCAGGGGGGTCGTCGCGCGTAGGAGGGAGGCTCGTCGCGCGCAGGAGGGAGGTCCGTCGTGTGTAGGAGGGAGTGGCCGCTGGCGGGGGGACGTCGTGCAGAACAGGGAGGGTCGGCAGGAAGGGGCACAATAGGGGGTCCGCCCGAGAGAAAGAGAGAGGGTGGGTTAGGGTTGGATGATCTGCTCTGATACAATGTAGAAATGGAAGAGTGGACCGAATACCCAAGGTTTTTCACTAAGGGGGAGGCCTTGGGGTTATTCTATAATGAATAAAAGAGATTATATAATACGTTAAGTCCGATGTGGGACTTACACAACCTATTCTCTAAAAAGAGGGTTGTATTAATCCCTTAGTTTTAACGATAGCCAAGATACTCGAAAAGAAAGAAGACACTTGCCTTTTAATGATGTAAGCAAGAAGCCCAATACAACACTTGCTTTTAAGTGGAGAAAGCAAGAAGCCCAATACAACACTTGCTTTTAAGTGGAGAAAGCAAGAAACCCAATACAAGACTTGCTTTTAAGTGGAGAAAACAAAAAACCCAAGAACTCTCACTTTAGTGGTGGTTGTGAGCACCCAAGAAGAAGAAGAAGAAGTTTGCTTAACGCAAACTCTTTACAACACACTCTCAAATCTCCCAGCAATAATTGAACAAGAAAGAATAGGAGAAAGAGAGACAAATGTAAGAGAGAGCAAGAATCTTAAAAATGAAACACAATTTTGCTCAAGATAAGTCTCAAAGGCAAAGCAGGTTGGTGGGGACCAACCATAACAACTAGTTTTTGTTTCTGGAAAAGTGCCACCGGTTGACAGGTAGCCTCCACCGGCTAGCCGGTGGGCTTCCTAGCCCTCTCCAGGTATGTCCAGTTCCCATCAGCGGGCTTGTAGGTTGGGTTGTAGCTAGGTGCTACTGCCAGCCTCACTGGCTAGCCGATGGCCTGCCTGAGGCCAGCCGATGGGCACTGGCAGAATCGTTTAACAACCCTGTTGCTTGGTAGCAGGCTGTCACGGCGTGACCATAGGGTGTCACGGCGTGATGCATGTTCCCGAGTCCCACCGCGGGGCGTGGAGGGGTTTTGCGCATGGTATATAAGTCCCCCCCCATGAGCCCCCCCTCCCCATCACATGGCCTTTTCAAGCATGGGTGAGTATCGGATGGTGTGATGCCCCGAGGAAACCCTAGGAAAGCAAAACCGTGCATGAGGAATCCTAGAGCGGACAATATTGTGATGGTAGAGACTGTTGCCGGGGTCCTACTATTGGTATCAGAGGGTAGGGACAACCTTGGCCCCTAGGGCAAGTGCTGAGGGGGAGATTGTGGAGCCCACTTAAATGCAGCACGTGCCCTAAGTGCCCGTGACCATAGGGTGTCACGCCGTGATACATGTTCCCCAGTCCCATGTCAAGACATGGAGGGGTTTGGGCATGGTATATAAGTCCCATGAGCCCCCTTCCCCATCACAAGGCCTTTTCAAGCATGAGTGGGTATCAAATGCCGTGATGCCCTGAGGAAACCCTAGGAAAGTAAAACCGTGCGGGGGCCTTATATGCTGGCCGGTGTCTTGCCTCCGGCTGGTCGGTGTTGTTTCCCTAACTTCATATCTCAACATCACAACTGAAATACACTCAAATGAGGTTAAAGGCAAAGGCAAGAACCATTTGTAGATAAATATATCCAAAGTAATTTTGAAATGATTTCAATATTTCATAATGAAATTCAAAAGAAATTTTTAAATGTTTTTCTATACTCAAGTAGAAAACCAATTTAAAGACAAACTTTTAAAGAAGATCAAAGCCATTGAAGATCAAAACAATTTTGATCAATTAAGACAATTGAAAGAAATTGAGGCAATTGAAATTTTAAGAGGATTTGAGACAAATAAATGATTTGAACAATTAAGCAAGAGGAATTCCCCCCCTTTGGAGAAACTAAATCACTCTCCCTTTTTGTGATTATCAAAAGGAAACTTATAAGAAGGGTTAGATAAGCAAAGGATAAACAAAGATTCATGCATGAAGAAATTCATCTAGAAAAGAGATCTAATCATAAGACATAGGATATAGGAGTGATTCAAACATAACCACGCAAAATCCATACAAGGATAAAGGATTTTTATGAAAGTGGTAGCTCCCCCTCAAATGGAGCATTATTTCAAGGAGGTGTGAAGATAATGAACATATTAAGATCAAAATCTAAACATGGCTTCACAAAAGATCATACAAGAATAAGCATAAAAAAGCATAATTCAATTAAATGTTCAAATATTGAATTTTAAAAATATTAGCAAAATTTAAGGAAATGAAAAGACCGCAAGCTTGCCTTAGTTAAATGAGTGTTTACAAGCGCGTCATTCCTAACCCTCCCTTAATAAAATCAAAACGTTGAGGAAGGGGTCTTGTGAAGATATCGAATAATTGAAGTTTCGTACTAATGAATTCTAGCGCGGTATCTTTCTTTTGAAAGTGATCTCTAATAGGATCTGAAACCTCCTAGGTGAATGGAAAGGTTTACTCCAAAAAGGGAAAAACTGTCCATACAGGGGAGCAGGCCGTTAGGCCACGTGAGAGTGTGCTGGATGTGAGCAACGGTTATTAAAGGGGAGTGGTAGCGTAATGGAAGGGTATATTTTCAGTCAGTGGGAAGTGTGCGATTGTTGCTTAGGCGGGTAAATCGTGGGGGAGTTCCCGATTTGGCTTGAATCTGTTGTTCCTTTCTCCCTTTCTCTCGCTATTTTCCCGAATTCCTCTATTAATATACTTACATAAGGCCCTCTGTTATTATCACTTGGTCTGATCTGCCTCTCCCATCCCTTCCTCACCTCTCCTCAGTTCCATGGAGACACTCACTCAGTCTCGTGTGGATGGGATCGAGCGACGAATGAACCGCGTCGAACTCTCTCTATTCGATTTATCCTCAATTGTTGACGGTCTTCAACAAGGGGTTCTAAGCCAATGTTGGTGGGATCAAGAACTCGCCGAGCAAACGAAGTTTCAAAAGGTCATGTTGTGGTGCAACGACAAAACCATAATTCGAAGATTCCCACCCGTTGAGGATTTCATTGGTGCTGGGAATCACAAAGAACGTTTCTCCCTGCCCGGTGCTACGAGGACAGACCCGTGGTCCACCGCCTCACACTTGCTCCTCGATCCCTTCCCTGTAACCCGTCATGTGGAGTTCCCCACCTTCGATGGATCTGATCCTCGTTGTTGGCTTACCCGTGTAGAATTATATTTTTGTATTCATTTAACGCCAGTGACGTTGTTGCTCCAGCTCACGCATGTTAGTATGGATGGCATTGCCATACACTGGTTCACCATCCTTAAGGAGGTATGTTCGGATTTATCAAGGTCTATGTTCAAAAATGAGCTCATGGAACGTTTTAGTGGTCTTGAGATCCATATTCTTTATGAAGAATTGGCGGCACTTCATCAACAGGGAATGGTTCATGAATTCATTGAGCAATTCGAGTATTTAGCCTCCCTGCTGCCACGCCTCCCGAAACCTCAATACCTCAGTTATTTTTTACGCGGATTGCTGGAGGACATCCGTTCTTGGGTTCAAATTCATAATTCCGATACCCGACTTCAGGCCATGTGCCTTGCCCGCCATGTTGAATTGGCACTTCACCGTGGCACCACGGGCTACGTAGAGGCAGTCATGATACCACTCTTTGACAACCGCTTCCACGTTCGAATTTCTTACCCTCGCCTACTACCTCCGTGCGGATTCTCTCTCGGCTTGGCGAGGGAGCCTCAGGACCTTCTTTGGATGTACCTTGACAATCTTCATCGGCTGGTCGTGGCATTCGCCACTTGACGACGCAAGAGTGGGACGAACGACGCAAGATGGGGCTCTATTTTCGGGTGTGGTTTACCCTACTCTCATACACATTGCTGCGCCTATCCAGAACTTCGGATCCTTATTCCAGGGGAATGCGACACCGACAATGACGATATGGAACTTTCTGTTGGTGATCAACCAACTCCTCCTGCCTTGGAAGAAGCCAAATGCCAGGTGGCAGAGTTCCACTATCTTTAGCTCGGGTGCTCTGTCCACGAGTCTAGCAGGGGAGGGCTCTCTTCCATGAAAATTGACGGCTCGTTGGGGGGCCTCTCTATCTTGTTGTTGATTGATAGTGGAGCTTCTCATAACTTCATTTTGCCAATGCTGGTCTGCCTCATTGCACTAGTGGTGCAACCTACCCACTTGATGCGTATCAAATTGAGGGATGGACACTAGTTATGGTCATAGGGTGTCTGCCCACAATTATCCTTATGCATTGGCGATTATGTCTGCAACATCTCTGTGCATGTCTTGGACATTGGCAGCTTGGATATCATTCTTGGCATTGCTTGGTTACGCACTGTAGGGGAGGTTCATACCAATTGGCGGACTATATTGATGAAATTTTCGATTGTTGGTTGTGAATACTCTTTACATGGCACACCTCCCCTTAGTCTGATCACAGTCTCTTTACAAGACTGTGCAAAACGCTTCGTGAGTTGGGTGGCCTGGGTTTACTTATGGGTGGCCAGGCAAGCTGGACCCTTTCTCTTTTAGCAGAGTCGCTACACTCAAAGTTCTGCCTCTTAATGTCTCAGTTTGTGCAAGTCTTCCAGGATCCTACAGGACTCCCCCCAAAGCGCCCCATGGGATCACGACATCCATTTGCAGTCGGGCCGGGGGCCCAGTCAAGGTTAGCTCTTATCACTGTCCTCACAAAAAAACAAGATTGAACTGCAACCTACCCACTTGATGCGTATCAAATTGAGGGATGGACACTAGCTATGGTCGTTGGGTGTTTGCCCACAATTATCCTTATGCATTGGCAATTATGTCTGCAACATCTCCGTGCATGTCTTGGACATTGGCAGCTTGGGTATCATTCTTGACATTGCTTGGTTACGCATTGTAGGGGAGGTTCATACCAATTGGCGGACTATATTGATGAATTTTTCGATTGCTGGCTGTGAATACTGTTTACATGGCACACCTCCCCTTAGTCCGATCACAGTCTCTTTACAAGACTGTGCAAAACGCTTTGTGAGTCGGGCGGCCTGCGTTTACTTATGGGTGGCCAGACAAGCTGGACCCTTTCTCTTTTAGCAGAGTCGCTACGCTCAGAGTTCGGCCTCTTAATGTCTCAGTTTGTGCAAGTCTTCCAGGATCCTACGGGACTCCCCCCAAAGCGCCCCATGGGATCACGCCATCCATTTGCAGTCGGGCCGGGGGGCCAGTCAAGGTTCGCTCTTATCGCTATCCTCGCAAAAAATGCGATTGAACGACAGGTGCATGACCTTCTACTGGCTTCATTCTATTCTAGCCTAGTTTTGTTGGTGAAAAAGAAAGACGCTTCCTGGCGTATGTGCATCGACTACCGTTCCCTTAACAAGGCAATTATTCCACTAGTCGAAGAATTATTGGATGAGCTTCATGGTGCCACATATTTCTCCAAACTCGATCTCAAATCGGGATATCATCAAATCCGCATGCAAGAAGACGATGTGGACAAAATAACATTCCGTACTCGGTACGAGCATTATGAGTATTTAGTTATGCCTTTCAGTCCCCACTTTGTAAATTTGTGCTGATATTTTTAGATGATATTTTAGTCTACAACACCAGACTTACCCAGTTGCTGTTCTCCAGGTCCTACTCGACAATCATTTTTTTGTTAACCAACAAAAATTTCAATTCGCTCAACAACAAATAGAGTATTTGGGCCACGTGATCTCTAGCCAAGGAGTGGCTATGGATCCGGCCAAAATTCATTCCATTCTCGATTGGCCAAGGCCTACAACAATTCGAGAAGTCCGCGGTTTTCTTGGCTTAACTGGGCATTATCGTCGGCTTATCAAAGGCTATGGGGCCATCGCCCAACCTCTTACGACCCCACCAAAAAAAGGGTTTCCATTGGACTCTAACAGCCCAGTTTGCTTTCCTTCACCCGCAACAACTCATGAATCAGGTCCCTGTCCTTATTCTGCCCGATTTCTCCACTGACTTTGAGCTTGAATGCGATGCATTGGGGCTGGGCATTGGAGTAGTCCTCACGCAACACCGGTGACCCATCGCTTTTTTCAGAAAGCTTTATCCCCTCAAAATTTGGCTAAATCCATTTATGAAAAGGAACCCATCGCTCTTGTTCTAGCCATTCAACACTGGCAACCCAATTGGCTGGGCCGTCCATTTTTTGTCTACTCGGATCAACGAAGCCTGAAATTTCTACTTCAACAGCGTATCACTACGACCAATCAACAATGTTGGCTCACTAAGCTCTTAGGCTACCACTTTGAGATCAAATTCAAGCCCGAACATCAAAATTCTGCGATGCTTTGTCCCGCTGTCAAGACTTCCCTTCTCCGACCCTTCCTCAGTTCGCTCCCCAATGGCTGGATGGTCGAGATCTTCCAAGAGGTTTCAATCAACCCACACCTTCAGAAGATTATCCACGCAGTGCAGGCCAACAACCCATCTTACCCAGGTTTCACTTTTAATCAGGGCATCCCATACTACAAGGGCCGACTAGTTCTTTCTGCCACTTCTCCCTGGATTTCCCAGTTCTTGGTGGGAGTCTCATTTCTCTCCCCAAGGGGGTCACTCCAGGTTTTACTGCACCTATAGACGCCTTGATGCCACTCTTTATTGGTAGGGAATGAAAACCGCTGTTCAGGACTTCGTACGACAATGTTCGGTTTGCCAACGAAACAAATATTCCACCCTTTCTCCAGCTGGGTTGCTCCAACCTTTCGAAATTCTAGATATCATATGGGCACTTTATTTCCAACTTAACCAAGCCTGGCGACTTTGATGTCATCTATGTTGTAGTGGACCGACTCTCCCAAGTATGCTCATTTCCTCTTGTTGAAACACCCATACACAGCTGCTAAAGTGGTAGATGTTTTCTTTTGGGAGATAGTTTGTTTACACGGGCCCTTCTTCCATTGTTAGTGGTCGGGATCCAGTTTTTCTCTGTCACTTTTGGACTAAGCTGTTTCGCTTACATGACACTAAAATCCGCTTTAGCTCTGCCTACCAACCATTGTCTCGAGACATATCTTCATTGCTTTGCGGAAGAACAACCAAAACATTGATTATATTGGTTACCATGGGCCGAATTATCCTACAATACACACGTCGATTAAAACCTCCCACTTTGAGGTGGCCTACGATGGCAAGCCACTTACAATTCTCAAGTACCTACCATCTGAAATACGTGTCGCCACGGTGGCCATTGCCTTAGCAGTTTGGGACAAGGCTTTGAAACAACTCAAGCACCACCTAGTCCGTGCCCAAGACATCATGTGATAACAAGCAAACAACCACAGGCGCCCGGTCAATTTTTCAGTTGGCACCTATGTTGATGTGAAGCTCCGCCCACACAAGCATCACTCCCTTGCTTGACCAATCAATCAAAAGTTATCTTGTTATTATAGACCTTTCTCTATCGTCCGACCGATTGGCCCGATGGCTTACCAACTTGCTTTGCCCCAAACAATCTGCATCCATTCGGTATTTTTTGTTTCACAATTCAAGCAGGCGGTGAGACACCATGCAACCTCCACCTCTCTTCATACTGATCTAGATGGTGATTGACTCCCAACAATCAGAACCTAACAAGATTCTGTCTCGTTGCTTCCAGCTCCAGGACGACGTATATCAACTACAGTTTTTAATTCAATGGCAGGGCCTAGCAGTAGATGACGCCACCTGAGAGGACGAATCTGTACTCCAAAATCAATTTCCCGCTTTCAGTCTTGCGGACAAAACTGATTCTCAAGAGGTGGCCAATAATAGGATCCGAAACCTCCAAGGTGAATGGAAGGTTTACTCCAGAAAGGACAAAGCTGTCCATGCAGGGGGAGCATGCCGTTAGGCCATGTGGGAGTGTAATGTGAGCAACGGTTATTAAAGGGGAGTGGGAGCGTACTGAAAGGGCATCTTTTTAGTTAGTGGGAAGTGTGCGACTGTTGCTTGGGTGGGTAAACTGTGGGGGAGTTCCTGATTTGGCTTGAGTATGTTGCTCCTTTCTCTTTTTCTCTCACTGTAGTCCCAAGGAGGTGGGGCCGATCGATGCCGGGAGACCACGGGAGGGCGGTGCCGAACGTCACTGGGAAAACCGCACAGGCGGGCCGGTCGTCGGAGCGCCGGGAAAACCGCACGTGCGGGCCAGCATGGAGGCGGTGGCTGCCGCAGGAGGAGGCTGGCATGGAGGGAGCAACGGTGGAGGCGTTGCAGAAAGGGCACGCTCCGCAGGAGGCACCGTCGGGTGGAGGACCATCTGGCAGATGCGGTTACAGCGCACAGGAATGGTTGGGGAGAAGAGCCGGCGCAAGGAGAGGCCAGCGACGAGATCCGACCGGATCGGTCCAGATCTGGAAGAGGGGAGGCTGTCTGGTCCGTTGCACGCGGAGGAGGAGGCCGCGGCTTGTGCAGGCTGTCGGAGGGAGAGGCGGACGACCGACTACATGAGGCAGAGTCGTGTGCAGAGGTCCTCAGATGGCGTTAGGGAGGGCGGCGACCGAAAACAAGCCCTACTGGCGTCGGGACGGTCCGTCGCCTAGGGAGTCGGCGTGTAGGGAGGCGAGGGGGCTGGATCCCGTCGGATCTCTCCGGATCTGGGAGAGGGGAGGGTGTCGGACGGAGGTCCGACTGAGGGTGCGCCGTGCCTGCTCGGGACAGCTGGGACGGAGGGGAATGTCGCGCGCAGGGAGGGATTTGCCGGGAGAGTGAGTCTGCCTGGTGTTGTCGTGCGCGAGGAAGGGGCAACGGAATGGGGCCGTTGCGATGGAGAGGAGGCGGAGCACCGTTTAACAGAGTGTCGGGGAGGGAAGACGCGCGCAGGGCCTGCTGGCCATGGGGGCGATGATAGAAGAGGATTGGCCTTGGAGAGAGGGGCGACGACCATCAGATTTAGGGCACCCTGGCCATGGAGGCCGTCGCCCCCCACGGGGGAAAAATGCTGGAAACCCTAGACGGGAGAAAAAAAAGGAGGGCAGACTCGGGTTGGATTAAACCTTAATCTGATACCATGTAGAATGATAAAAAGAGGTAGACCCGAATACCCAAGGTTCTTTCTAAAGGAGGCCTTGAGATTCTTTTATAATGAATAATAAAGAATATATCAGACCATAAGTCCGATGTGGGATGCAGACTCCAACAAATATACTTAAACAAGGCCCTCTGTTCTTATCAATCTCTTAAGAAGTGGTGCCTAAGGCCGATGTGCTTAGTTCATGAGTGTTGAATCCGATTCATAGAGATACTAATGACACTGGTGTTATCACACTTAATTGGAACGTGATCATATGTAAGCCCATAATCCAAGAGAGTTTCATAATTTGGGTGTAACAACTCCCCGCAACTATATATTTCGCTTTTGCTGTAGAAAGAGTAATAGAGTTGTTTCATACTACTCCAAGCGATAAAGGATTTTCCAAGTACGTGATAAAGCCCCCATCAAGCTTTTCAAGATAGCTGAACTCAGAGTAGTCACTCGTTGTACATGTACCATGTAGCTCCTTGGGATTTTCTCTTGAGACATTTTTCTCTCAAAATAATCAAGAAATTAAAGACTTTGTTACCCAAATGAATTTGGGTCCACTAATGTTAGCTAAAAGTGATTTTGGAAGTCATATTTGTTTAACATACGATTCTCTAGATAAAATATTTGAGGAGAGGTGTACCCTTTTGGGTCTACCATATCTTGCATTTTTATAATTGTATTCATAAATGAGATGTCCGGTTTTGCGACAATAATTACAAAATTTATCTTGAGAGCATCCCCTTAAAAAATGGTACTTTTAGAGGTGCTTGCTTGATTTGAAAAACCAAGCTCATAACGATTTTTTCCATGATGTCAGAAACCCAAAATTTTATTTAAATTTTGTTTACCTTGGGTGACCTTAGCAATGTGTCATCCTTGTGCAGGGGCCATGCTAATCTTCTTTGCATCCTTCTGATTTTATTAGATGTCTTTGAAGAGACTAAGTTCTTTAGTAGTGGATTCTAGTTTTTCTACATTAGTCTCCTCTAATTTTAAGGATAATTCATCATTTTCTTTGGATAGTTCGTTTTCATTAACTACTTGTTTGTATTTCTTTTTAAGCTCTTTGAATTTTGAGGAGAGTTCATAAAACCCTTCCTTTAATTGATCTCTAGCATATTGAAGATCTTTATTGTTGCTCAAAAAGTCACAGTGACAGAGGTTTGCGGATGAAGAAAAGACAGAAACAAAAGAAGAAGAAGATGAACACGGGCACAACAATTTAAGTGGTTCGTGAATAATCCTTACGTCCACAGAGAGACGGAATCCCTTCACTAAAATCGGGAGCAGAATTGCAGGGAGGTTTTAGAGTTTTACACACACAGAAACTCTAGCTCGAATGAGCTAATAAAGAAGACAAAACACTACACCACCAACCACACAGTAAGTCTATTGTGCTACAGTGAACGGTGACTGAAAGTCGGCTATCCAAGTCCAAGTTGCTACAGTGCCTAGTGGCTAGAAGTCCGCAGAGCTACAACACTTTTGTCTCTAAAGTACTAGATGCTACAGTAACCATGCCAAAGTCTGCACTGCTAGAGGCCATGTCGGTGTCGCCTGATCAGCTCTTCTACCGTCGGTCAAAATTGCTACAATCCCCAAAATTTGGGCCGAAGGCCTTTGACCCTCGGAGCAAGGGCGCGTTGCCCCCTGCAACCTCCAACGAGCTCATCGCGGAGCTCGACCCGCTAGAGTTGCGGTTTGGTGTGCAGTATGAGCTGCTAGCATTCGGCCCAACATCATCCAAACAGATCCGGCTATATCAATCCAACATTTATAATTTAAATGACTTGAAGAATAAGAAGTGGAGGACAAAGAATTTACCTCGGTTTGAGCCATGAGACATTTGGCGCTATCATCGCTAGAGTTGGTTGGGGGAAAGGGAGTCGTCGCTTGCACTCAATGTAGAAACTTTGAAGGTTTTCTTCCTTTTCTTCTTCCCTTTCATCTTCTTTTTGAATTTGGGACACCTCGGTTTGGTCTGTCCCTTGTTTTTGCATCCATAACAAGTTACCTTTGGTTCGCTATGTTGATCCTCCTCCTTGGCACAGTGAACGAATTTATTCTTCATGAATTTGTTCATCTTTTTGGCCAAGTGAGCAATTTTGACATCACTTTTGGATGAGTCATAATTGATTGCCTTAAAGACAAGAGTCTTCTTGACTTCTTTGACTTTGCTTTTTTTTCTTGCCTCTTCATGGTAATCTCATAGGTCATGAGAGACGCAATGAGTTCTTCAACCGACATATTCTTGATGTGCTTCGCTTCTTGAATCATCATTACCTTGGGTGCCCAAGAACATGGAAAAACCCAAAGTATCTTCTTCACGAGAGTTTCTATAGAAAGTTTATCACCTAGAGATTTTCTATCATTGCAAATGTTAGTAAAACAAGTAAACATTTCAGTTACACTCATTTGGATGTATGCTAAAACTTTCAAAATCTTGACAGTTCATGTATAGTCTAGTGTCTTTGACTTTATTAGTGCCTTTGTGTGTGATGTTAAGAAGTTTTTAAATTTCATGTGTGGTTGTGCATGTGTAAATACGATTAAATTCATTTCAGTCTAGTCCACAACGAAGAGCATTCATGGCTTTGCCGTCAAGGTCAAAGGTGACAATATCATTGCGAGTCCATTTGTTCTCTCATTCCTTAGTGGGTGTATAATCATGCACAACTATTTTCCAAATGGGATATCCTATACCTAAGAAAACTAGACAAGTAGACATGTGAGTTTTCCAATAACTATAATCCGAGTCATCAAAAAATGGAGTTCGACCCATTGAGTGCCCTTCGGGAGCACCTTGGGTGTTAGAGGTAGTGGCCATCCTTTATGGTTGTTCCTTTAAACCGGTGAAGGTTTATAAACCAAGGATGGCTGTGATACCAATTGTTGGTTCGTGTAGGTTGACAAGAGGGGGAATGAATTGCCTTTTAGAAATTTAAACTAAATAATGCTATACAATTATGCAATTAAGCTATATATTAAAATTAAACATGGAAGCGCAACAAAAATTAAAATGACAAGGCAAATTGATAATAGAGTTTGGCCAATACTCAATATGAATGCCGACGTCTCCTCCCCTCAAGAGGCTTGAGAGGGTTGTATTAATCCCTTGGCTTTAACGGTAGCCAAGATACCTGAAAAGAAAGAAGACACTACTTTTTAACGGTGTAAGCAAGAAACCCAATACAACACTTGCTTTTAAGTGGAGAAAGCAAGAAACACAAGAACTCTCACTTTAGTAGTAGTGAGCACCCAAGAAGAAGAAGAAGGAGATGTTTGCTTAACGCAAACCATTTACAACACTCTCTTAAATCTCCCAGCAAGAATTTAACAAGAATGGGTGAAAGAGAGACAAATGTATGAGAGAACAAGAATCACAGAAATGAAGCTCAATTTTGCTCAAGAGAAGTCTCCAAGGTAGCCGGTAGCATCCAAGCCTCCTTGGGGGTGTATTTATAGCCTCCAAAGGTCCCATGGTGATTCTTGAGGCCTTGGGGGTTGAATTGAGCTGTTGGAAGGCAAAACAGGCTGGCGGGGACAATCCATAATGGCTAGTTTTTGTTTCTGGAAAAGTGCCACCAGCCGGCTGGTAGCCTCCACCGGCTAGCTGGGTGGGCTTCTTAGCCCTCTCCAGGTCATGAAGTGAATTTAAAAAGCATGTGGTCATGAAGTGAATTGGGTTGTTGTTGAAGACTGATATGGATATTTTCCTTCTACTGACAATCTTGAACAGCTTCAACAATGGATTTTGTCCCCATCCATTCCAACTATCTTTATCCTGAATTGACAAGTTCAAGAGGCAGTGAATTGGATTGTTCCTCTTTTAGATATTTGTTCGATAAAAAATTTAAACAATCAAATTAAACACAATAAAGATAGAAAGAACACTGAACACTTTTTTTTGGTGGTTCGGCAAATGATTCCTACCCGCATTCTCTTTTATTAAACAAAATCAAATGTTTCACCAAGATTATGAGTCGGGGCACACAAGACCTCTCTTGCTTTCAGCGGAAAAGCAAGCAATTCGATCAACTCTTTGCTTTTGATGGTTATAGTAACATGTACAATCCCTTTCTATCAATTGGTTAGCAAGAAACCCACGCAAGAATACAATGATACTTGACACAATTCTCAATCAGTCAATTACGATCACATAGTGGAAAGCTTTGGAAATTTGTTGTAGCCAAAGACGTTCTTCGTGCTGAAGTTGCAATGATGGCTCGATCTTCAAGGAAAATTGTCCACCTTGATGTTGAAGATGATTCTTCAAGCGGAATCACAAATTCAGCTTCCTTCCTTTCTCTCTTGCTTTCAGCAGAAAAGCAAGCAATTCGATCAACTCTTTGCTTTTGATGGTTAGCTAGTAACATGTACAATCCCTTTCTATCAATTGGTTAGCAAGAAACCCAAGCAAGGATACACTGATACTTGACAGAATTCTCAATCAGTCAATAACGATCACACAGTGGAAAGCTTTGGAAATTTGTTGTAGCCAAAGATGTTCTTTGTGCTGAAGTTGCAATGGTGGCTTGATCTTCAAGGAAAATTGTCCGCCTTGATGTTGAAGGTGATTCTTCAAGTGGAACCACAAATCCAGCTTCCTTCCAGGTACCGAGCACTCCTGGAAATCCTCTCACATATTAGTTTGAAATTTGATTTATATTTGTTTTTAGGAATCCAAACCTTTAAGATATGCCAAGTTTCCTAAATCTGCCCATTTACTCCGCCTGCACAAGCTCCTTACTGCCTGGGTAATCCCTAAGGCTTTCCTAAAATTGTTATCGATGTCTAAGGCTTCTACTTAGACAGTCTTCAGTAAAATCTTCAAGCAAAACTCCAGACTTCATGATGGAAACATCTGATGAAACTTCTCTGATCAATCGATATATAGCTTTGTTCTACCTAAAGATCTTCATGACGTTTAATTGCATTGGATTTACTCCGTACGACAAGATTTATATCTCACTACTTGCAAAAAATAGTAGTACGATGTTGAGAATCTGACATTATATGACCAATATACATTCATGAAACAAAACGAAATGTCCATCTATCTCGATGTGACACTCAATCAGCTCTGTATGCCACCACCTTCATAGCATTACATGCGAGCCCATGGCCCACTCCCATCGAATGGGGGATATCATGTGGTGCCTGCAAGATAAATCAAAGTAGAAATCTAGACGCACACCAAAGGTTTACCTATAGGGAGTGGGTTAAAAGGCCAATAGGATAACTCCAAAGATTCTATACAAACCATAAATGCGATTTTGAAAATAAATAAAAAAAAGTTTTCATAAAAGCGAGAAAAGAAAACAAATAAAGGGTTTTCTCTATTCATAAATGCTATTTTGAAAATAAATAAAAAATACTTATATTTTCATAAAAGTGAGAAAAGAAAACGAATTAAGGGTTTTCTCTTTTCTTAACAAGGAAAATTTATTAAAGCATTATCACATCAGTCATGGGATAATGAAATCAATAGAAACAAAAAATCACCATACATTAAACCTCATTTATCATGGGACCGCTCCTGCACTTCTCTGCTTTGTCCTTCAAGATTGCTTACATAATATTTTTTTTTCAGGGACCTCTATGCCATCACGTTTGATTAAATTCTAATTGGTGGTCTTCCAGTTCTGTTTTTCATGATATCAGTTAATGTATTGGACTAGTTAAATTGTTGTGTCATATTGTGTTAATGTTTGATCCAGCTTGTGTTGAATTTAGCTTGAAATATGCAAGGGTGCTGAAGCTACCGCCGGATTTGGAGTTTGGGGAAGCAAGAACGAAAATCATGATCAAAACATTGAATTAGTATAATAGGTGTGTTGCGCCTACCTTTCATTGTCTTAAAAAAAATCATTAATGGAAAAATTAAGTTACTCTTTTTTTTTATATTCAGCAACTTCAGATGAAACTTACATCATTATTTATGGGATGGAAGGGTCCCTCGTGCCCCCCTAGACACGCACCCTTCCTTCTGAGGCACGCCCTCCCCCAATTTGCGAGCCTCCCTTAATCAACAGAGAAAGCCACCTCCCTGTTGATGCCCACGTTCTGTTCCTCTCTTTGCCACCTTTTCATTGATGAAGAGAGAACCATTGCTTGATACGTCTTTAGCTGGAACCTACTTTAACGTGTACAACACCCTCTCATCTTTCCTTTCCATATCCGTAGTCCTAGGGACGACATTAAGATCCAGATTCTGACCCACGGGTGATGGGAAGAAACCACACCAGTAGGCTCCACATACTGTATGGAATTGAAGGAAAGCAGAGCATTCCTCCACCCTTTCTCGTTGTCTACTGCAATGATTACTGCATATTTTTTTAAGTCTGTTTTTAGTCTATCCTTTCCTTTCATTCGCGTTATTCATGTTGTTCGTCACTATGGCTGCCATGAACGCAACTGCTACTAAACCAGAGATGATTACATTTTCCTTTTAGCTGGTTGATGAACATCCTGATTAATACGACACAATGCATGGTTGAGCTCTTCAAAGAGGATTTTTGGCATATGCAGTCTTGACTTGAAAAGTCTACCTCCTCCAACGCTAATGTGGCTCAGTCCGATGTCTACATTGCCTATCTCTCTCAATGTCCTACTATGTGGCTGGTTGTCTTTGGTGCCTTCGTTCACGCCACCGACACTCTAGGAATTCTTCATTAAAGAATCCTCTGTACCGATTGCAGGGTTTGGTGTTTGTTCAGTTGCTGCTGAGATTACATTGTCTTTCCTGATTTTTGTTCTTCTTACTGACAAATTTTGTATTTCAGAAGCTTGATGAATCAAGTGCTTTGTAGAGGCAGACTCCGTGAAGATGTTTACATGTTATATTCACCCCCTTCCCTAGCTTTCATGTCTCTTCTTGATGGCGTCCTGGATCTCCATTTTCGCCATGGTCACCCCATTTATGCTGGTTCTCCCGTGTCTTCATCTCAAGTTAGGTTCTTTGCATTTCGTTGACTGTGGGTCATGTCTCTTCACCAAACATGATAGGGCCACCCCACCTATGCCAGTTCTTCAATGTCTTTATCCCAAGTTAGGTTTGTTTAATTTCATCGATTGTGGATGATGTCTCTTCACCAAACATTATCGGATCACATACATTCCCCAGCAGTTAAAACTTGTTTAGTCCTTTTGTGTTTCATTCTGATATGTGAGGCCCTAGCGTGGTCACTTGTAAACCGGATACTGCTGCTATGTGTTAATCATTGATGATTTCTCCCGTATGTCATTATATTGAATAATCATTATGAGGTTTTTCATGTCTTCTGTTCATTTTATAATATAGTCAAGATTCAGTTCTCTGTTTCTCTAAATGGCTTGCATTTCGATAATCATCATGACTACTTATCCACCTCTTGTCGCATGTTTCTTGATGCCTACGGTATTCTCCATCAAACCTCTTTCCCGGACACACTGCAACAAAATGGTGTTGTCAAGCGCAACAATTGCCATCTTTTGGAAGTTCTAACTTTTATTTCACATAGGTACCCACAATTTTTTGGAATGAATATCATGATAGCCATGTATCTCATTCTATCTTCTGTTCTTGAGGGGGAGACTCCCTATCATATCTTGTATCCTTTTGCTTTCACCTCAGTCACTTCCATTTCGTGCCTTTGGATGTCTCTTATGTTCATTACTCTTGTCCATTTCATTGGAAGTTTGATGCTTGTTCCCCTAAGTGCCTCTTTGTTCACTGATCCCACATGATCACACCATTACCGATCCAAATGTGCATTGTCCTTTTGCCGTTACTCCCATAGTTCCTTCTCCACAATCTCCTTATGAGTCTGGTCAGCTCTGCTTTGATAGCGCCCCTCCCATCAGCCCATCTTTGCCAGCTCCTCTTGAGACAAGCGGGTCCTATTTTGGTAGTATTTATACTCGCCACAAGCATGATCCCATAGTTGGTGGATTTATACTATTCATGTCAATGTAGATGATTCCCTCAATTGGTTGAAAGCTCGTATTGTTGCCTAGGGATATTCCCAAACATATGACATTGATTATTTTGGTATATTCTCTCTGGCAGTCAAAATGACTGTAGTCCTTCTGTTCGCCTCTCATCAGTGATCTTTACATCAATTAGATGTTAAGATTACTTTTCTGCATGACTATCCAGATGATAAAGTTTATATGGAGCAGCTTCTTCTCGGGTTTGTTGCTGAGGGAGAGCAGAGGTTTGTCGCCTTCAATGATCTTTATATGAGTTCAAGCAGTTCCCGTGGGCCTAGCTTTGCTGATTTTGTACCGTGGTGACTGACTTGGGTTTTTCAGAGTTTGAAGGATCCATCATTGTTTTATCAGTAGTTGGTCGCCAGAAGTATTCTGCTGGTCGTTCATGTGATTGACATTGATTATCGGGAGTAACTTTTCAGGAATTAATTAGGCCTAGTCTGTCAAGGACATGGGTTTTTGAGGCACTCTTTTGGGTATTAAGTTCCTTTAAATGCACAGAAGATATTTTTCTTTTCCAGAGGCTGCATGAGATAGGGATGCCCCTTGCCGACATTGTTGATACTCTTCTCGAGCCAGTGAAAGATCTCTTAATTCTGGGAGTTGGACATTTCACCCACCAGGTAGGTATTGCCGACTGGTCAAGAAGCTGGATTTTTTTTGACCATGACTCGACTCGATATTGGTGTGGAGTAGTGACTGAAGTGAGCCGGTTCATGGAACATCCGATAACGCTTCTTCACTGGGATGCAAGACTTCACATCGTCTGATATGTTGGGAGAGAATCAGAATCGTGCCTTCTACATTCTGACTATGGGTATACTGACATCGAAGCGTTCTGCCGTACTGATTATGCAGGATGTTTATTCTTTAGGAAATCTATATCCAAGCTTGCTGTCTTTGTTGGTGGTGATAAGATCCTCCTGGCTTAACAAGAAGTGTTGATGCAGTAGCGTAGTGTAAAATGATAACTTCACCCACACTGGCGGCTTCATATGTGCATGATCAAATGGAATAAATACACAACATGCTAATGCAGTAGCTTAGTGTAAAATGATAAAGGCTGAACTAATAGCTGAGTGGGGGACAAGAATGCTTTAACGTGAGTGTATGGATGCTTGCTTGAATGCAAGGGTTCGGTATGGATAATTATTGAGGGTTTCGTCAACCAAGGGAGAGGCAATCTCATAATCTACCTCTTGTTCTTATACCCACATAAAAAACCACTGTAGGCTATGTTTGGGTGCTTTGGTGGAATGGAATAGAATTATCATTAATGGGATAAAATACAATTAAATGGAACATAATGTAATTGAATTGAATGTTCCATTGTTTTTTTGTTTTATGATGGAGTGGAGTGACCTTAAATGGCTATTGTTTAGAATTATTATGGAATGGCAGGTTGCATCCTGTCAATAGGGCATTTATGATCATTCACTCGTTGGCTTAGTCTTCTTGAGTACACTGAGCATCTTTGGTCCAGTTCCCCTAGTCCCACCTCAGCCTGTAGGTCACTGGGCTAACGTGACATATCGACCACCTCACCACCTAGGGTTTGGAATCTTATGTTGTGATTGTGAGTAGTTTTGTTATATTCTTCTCATGCTTTGTTGTTAAATTTCGTCCCATGAACTGATGTTTGGTCGTGGTTAGTTGAAATGGAGTTACATTGAATTTAAAGAAGTTGATATGTTTATGTTGGCATGGTGCAGATGTGATAAGAGGGATGGAGGAGGCAGACCAGGCATCATGTTCTCGAAGCTCTCCTGAGAGTGGATGCTCCCCTAGGAAGCGTGCCCGGAAGGGCATTGTTGTTGGGAATGTTCTCTTTGATCTGAACTTGCCTGCAGTTGACGGTGTTCCCGATCCCTAAGGTGGCGCCGTTCATACAGGTTGCACATGTACAGCCTCTAACTCGATGGTGCTGAGCACTTTTTGATATGATCCATAATTTCTGATAAGTTTTTGCTGCCATTATGGTTAGGTTTCCCATTTTTGTCAAAAAAATCGCCTGATTGTGTAGTGGCGCGATCGTCCCTACTATAGAGGGAGGTGAACAGAGCCCCCCTGGGTTGTAAATAGGCCATTTATTCTGGTTTTGTGAACCACTTTTGAATGTAAATTTTGTGAAGTTGCTTATAGATTTGAACGACGGCATGATTATTTTTCTGTTTTAATGTCATTTGGTATGATTTATGGGAAAATTTTACCGTTCTGTCTTGGCTCTGTGCTTGTAATGAAGGTCCTTGCGGTATGATTTGTGGGAACAGAACCGCACTCCCATTCAATGCATACAAAAAAAAAAAAAAAAAAAATCATGCTTGTGATTTGGTACTTTAATTTTCAGTAAAGATTTGATCCAATCAAATTGTCCTATGCATTATGTTGTGAATTATTTAATGTTTGATGTGAAAGCTGATTCGGTTGGTTTTTGTTCAATTTGAATCAAATTGGATTGTTTTGGTCATGTTGTGATTATTTCCCACTTTTATCCTCATCCTTTTATTTACACACATATTGGGGTGTGATAATATTTTTTGTCAGGGTAACATTGGAATATAGTTGCACAATCATCTTTATTATTTCCCACCTTTATCCCGATGACATGGTATTTCATTCGGGGGGAAAACCATGTATTAGCCTTCCGGTACCCATGTTTTAAGGTTTCTGTACCTCTGAGGTTTTGAGTCATGTATTGTAATAAATTTACATCAAATGAGTTATTGCCATTCCTTATGGGGAGAGACAGCCTTAACCACTGAGATGCTTAGGATGAGAGTGTTATTTGATTGATTGTAATCCCCTCTAGGATAAATAAATATAATACAATCCATATATGGTTGAATAAAACATCAAAAAATAATTTGTTATCAACTTTAGTTGCATAAGATGTTCATCTCAATAAAAATGACATCAACATAAATATTCGCCTAAGCTTTCCTTATGGTATCATATTTTACTTTGTTTTTTTGCTTTTAATGGATGACTTGAGAAATAATGGAAATCTTCGGGTAGATGTCAAATTAATGCTTATGAAACTTGGATTTTAATGGGAGATTTTACTTTTTAAGGTAGTCCAAATGATCGTCTATATGAGGGAAAAATTTGGTTAGGGATTTGGTGAAATTCGATATATTTATATTAGGGGTGTGCAGTGCGATGAGATGGTTTGTCAAAAAGCTCAAACAAACACATGTAATATATAATCTATATGAATAGTGTCAAATGCAATCATTATTTTGCATAACATCCAACAAAAGTTTTGATTTTTTTAACAATCCCAACTTGGACTTTAATTACTGAACTAATGAAGACTATTCATGTCAAAAATTGGACTTTAATTACTCAACTAATGAAGATTATTCATGTCAAAAAATAGTTATATCTAATTAAAGTCCATAAAAAATGTTTAGATCAAGCATGTAAAATCCTTTTATATTAAGAGCAGGTGTGTCGGGTCAACCCAACTAAAAAAGAAGCTACCTTACTACCCGACCTGACTAGGCATGAAGAAAAAAAATCAACCCACCCTTTTCGACACAGAATGGGGAAATTGATTTTTGAGCAAGCTTGATAGCACCCTGTTAATAACATTTAATATTCAAGATTCCAACAATTTTTGGTGAAGTTTCTTTCCTTTGGTATTTTGGACCATATTCCCTATGTTGCTTCATTGTTTCCCATTACGAAAGTTAAGAGTTTCTTTTAAATTTTGTAAGTTTTGGTGTAAGAATGATGAATTTAGCCGGTTGGTTTACATGTCTTGGATGATGAACCGCTCAAAGCCTACTTTGAGTTGTTTATGATACACTTTGAAATCTCTTAAGAAGGAGCTTATAAATTGAAGGGCCCCAAGTGAGATCCCAATACACAGAGAGGTGAGGATCAATGTATCTATTCTAGATTCTTAAATTTTACAAACACAATTAGTTTAACCTTCATTTACTGATTCGATAAAAATGACATGTGTTGTTTTTCTTCTTTAATGAAATGTGACAATGAGAAAGACAAATAAACATCAAGAGAAAAACATTTACAAGGTTCGCCATTCAATACGAATGTCTACATCCTTGAAATGGCCTGACATAATTCATGCCCACACAATCCATTATGATGATCCAATGAATACAAGCGAGCAATGTATATTCTTAAACTCATTATATGTAAAGTCTCCCAATTTAAATAACTGTGCCCATACTAATACATAGATTAAATGATATATATCAGTAATGAAGATCTCCTTGACTACCTTCAACAATCATAAATAAATCTTCAATAACTCTGAAATTTCATGGCTCATCAATTCAATCACTACACTTCATAACGTTAGACTCCCATCAATTCTTCAATCATTGAAATTTATGAATTTCAAAGAACCTTCACTCAAAATGGCAACCCAAAATCTTCATAAGTCAAATACCGATGAGTTTTGAAGTTGAACATCAATACAAACCTTCAAAAATCATGATAAAACTCATAATACCTTTGTGTTCTTAATGAAAACAAAATAGTCTTTAATTTTGAGTAATCACACTTCAAGAACCGAATCAATGAATTTCTTCCATGTCTCTCTCTCTCTTGGGCATCAATGAGTTTTTCTTCTCCTCACTTCTCTCCCAAATTCATCACGCATAGTAACAAACACTTCGATAACCTTTAACCTCTTCAAATTTGAATTTCAAATTCAAATATACTTAACTTTCATTAACTTTCAACAACTCCACTTTGAATTGGAATGTTCCCGCTTAATGTAATCACTAAAACATGTTAGATAGGGTCTTTAGATGTCTTGGGTTGAGTATGATCCATCAGATGTGACAAACACTTAACAACATCATCAAAATCATGAAATATGTGCATTTCTATAACAAGTCGACCGTGTACTTGTAAGGAACCATGGGGTGCCCCGTTGAGCATAACTAAATCAAAACCACCTCTCTATGCTGGGTACCCACTGAGAAGTGCCTGATAGCTGATGAGCCATTGGGTAGCTGGTGAGAACCATCAAATATCTGGTGAGAAAAGCACCATGATTATTGGATCAGTATCTCATCCAATGAGAACTTGTTGGAATTCCACTATTTAGCTGGTGATAGGAGATTCAAAACTCCTTTTCTTTACCTCCAAATAATCCTTCCAAAGTTGTACAAACCTTTTAAACACTTCATATAACTTCATGAGAATTCCAATAGAGTTCAAACCAATATCAATATCTCCTCTTCCATATGCTGAAAAGTTTTGGCATGACAAAAGGCAAAAAATATAGACCATGTATCCAAGATAAATGTTCTCACTTGAATATGACACCATCCTTACCCATCTCCTTTAACATGATCTCAACAAACCCTTAGATTTTTTTCGGAAACCATTAAAATCTCAACCTTAAATAAATCCATCGCCTTTGAAATATCTTTCTCCAAAAAATGATATTAGTAGTGAATAACTTATTTAACATTTACATGAGAAACTCTTGTTACTAATTGAATATAAATTGATAATCTCTTAATACCAATCCTTAACAACATATTCTGAAAAAATGATGAGACCAACCTGCAAGTCTCTCATTCCTTAGCTATGAATTATTAATTAATTAATTCTAAACCTACATGAGCTAATTCAGTGCAAGAAACAAGAACGGTTAATGTTATGATCAAAGTTTTCCAAAAAGAATATTTCACTCACTGTTTATAATCTTTCATTCTTCATATCACATCGTATATTGAAAACTCCCCTACATATATTCCAAACACTTCCTATGCACATGCTTAAACAAACACACCATTTCAACACAAATCAACACACACACACACACACACACACACTTAATTCACAACTTTACCCCTTTTGCTTTTATCCATTTCAAGAGAATCCACCTTTAATAGTTCCCCCTTTACCATTAACATAAATTTGGATTTATGTTATTCTACCCCTTTAATAATAATAATCCAAAGACATATAGACAAAGGGAAAAATAATCATACCACAACCTTGAGTAAAGATAGGTTGAACACCCATCATTAACCTTATTTTTTGGAAACCATCCTTTTGTAGAGGTTTTATGAATGCCTCCTAGACTTGTTCATTTATTTGAAAAAACATCATCTTAAAAAAATTCCTTGCTCTAATTTATCTTTTATAAAGTGGTATATGATATCTGAAGGGTATTGGATTTGATAACACTCATCCAAACATAATGAAAAACATCAATTAAAACCTATAAACCATAGGATCTTCTATTCATATTGAATTGAATACAAATAAATAAAGAACATCATATGTTTTCTTTGATGATATGATTTTTTCCAAGATCTTCACCACAAGCTTGATAATGATCACGTAGAAGTAGCCAATGAGCTACCTCCTCATAGGGCATCCACATGCTAGATGAATCTCCCAACACTTGGGAAGGATCCCTTCTTCCTAAAGGTTTGATATAACTTTGTTTAAATAGAAAGTGAGAGAGAAAGAGAAATAACTTCAGCTTGAGGAGAATTCAAAGCATGAGTATCATACTGGAATGCGACACATCACTCAAAGATTGAATCAATTTCTATATCCATCTAAAGACCCTCTTTGGAACTCAAATGTGTTGTGCCCATTGGATTGAAGTTTTATTTATTTAAAATATAATTATGAAGTTGTGATGAAGTTGATTCAAAGTTGGTTGCATGAGGATGATGTTGGAATGGTGTAGCCCAATCCTTGTATGATGTTGGGCCAAATTCTAGTGGCCTGTTATGTACACTAGGCCATAACTCTCCCAATTATTGGGGCACTGTAAAAACTTTGAAAAACTATAGAAGAGATGACCAGCAACACCGATAATGGTAATGCACCAGTTCGAACATTGACATGGTTACTATAGCCACATAGACTTTGGAGACAATGATACTGTAGTTTCGTAGACTTCCTACCATCAGTCAATATAGAACAATGGTCCAACTATGTTGATTGGAACTGTAATGACATGAGTTACTGTAGCATTGTGTTGCTTTATGAACTAATTTTTGAGCTAGGGTTTCTGTATCCCTGAGATTTGCCTGAAAGTTCCCCTAGGAAATTAGTGAAGTGCTCCGCCTCTCCATGGACATAGGGATTATTACCGAACCACATAAATCTCCGTGTCTTGTGATTGTCTTCTTGTTCTTTTTTTTTTCTCCCATTTACTCTTTATCTAGAATTTTCTATCATCATTTATCTCAACATTTTTTTCATAATAGATGAGTGTGATGCTACCATTATACATGGAAAATAAGGTGATATGTGTTGCTTCCTTGAAGAATATGGCCGTACAAATTCAAGGCAACCCCCAACATTGTGATGATTGTTGTTCCAATCTTCATGGAAATTTAGGACATGTGTTTATGGATGTGAAACCATTGCCTACAACATTTTGGAAATGAGTTTTAAGTGTCTAAGAAGGTTTAGAATAGATTTTAAGAGTCTAGGACCATAAATAAATAAATATGGAATATTCGAGGTGAAGTTGAAAAATGGAAAAGGCATGAGGTACATATGAGTAAAACTCAATATATTTATGAGTCATTTGACCCAACACATGAGTCATTTTATACTCTGCGTATGATTCATTCTCAGTAGACATGGGAAAATGGAAAAGGCATGATCCACATATGATTAAAACTCAATTTTCACATGATTCATTGGAGTTTCTATATGATTCATTCGCTTATACGAAGATCTACATAAGTGCCACTTAGCTGAATTTCTAGAAAATAGAAGACTGAAGAAAAAAATTATAAAGATGAATTTAGGTGGAAAACTTGAGATAAGCAGGATAAATATTCCGATTAAATGGAGGAATAAATTATACACTATTACCATGTTAATATTTATGGATTAAATCATCATGATCAAGCATGTGATCATGATTTAAGCCAAGAATGAAGGAGGCCCAGTCGAGGAGGATGCTGTGGGCTGAGAAGAGTTTCACACCGTAAAGAAAGCTTCCATGCGGTAAAGATACATGATGCCATGAACATGGAGATTTATAATGGGTTAAAGAAGTGGATTTTATGGAGGATTTCAAAATATAAATACCTATGTCTTCAAGAAATTTAAAAGGAAGATTTTACTGGGAATTCAAGTGAGACTGAATGAGGAATACAAATCAGGATTTCTATTTGATCGATTTATATGAAGATCACTACCACTTCTAAAGATCAAGGGAGTTTCCAAAATTCTATTTTGGAAAATAATATTATTCATAATATTATTTTTTAAATATAAATCTATAGTAAATGAAGAATGAAGATGTGTACGCGATGAGAGAGAGAAGCTGATGAAGAGAACTTGCAAATTCTGAGTGTGAGATTTCTAAAGAACTGAGCCCCCAATACATCATTGTATCAAGGATAGAATAACAGGTCTAAAGCTGAGATAACTTTTACTAGAGAATAAAACCTATTTATTGATTATTTAAAATGAAGAGAAATACCTAGATTGTTCAAGACCTGGAGTGAGTTTTTAGATTAACAGTACTGATCACCATTGTCAACTGGTGAATTTATTCAAGGTGCTGTACATGAGTGGAATGGATCCTATATTCTTGTGGAGTATGATCATTAACTAATGGCACAAAATAATTCAGGAGTATAAGTAGGTATTTTTATATATGGAACATTTTTATAGAGGATAATTTATAGTTAGGGTGTATAACCGATCACATGAAGGAGAAATAGTGACTGGGGAATATAACCAGTTACATAGGGAAGGAACATAGTGGGATTCTATGTTGATTGGATCAAGACTATCTCTAGTGTAATCAATTGCGTATATAGTGGTTAATCCATGAATGGGGTGTATAAATAATCATAATAAGGAGTAGGTCTATAAGGTTGAGACTTTTAAATCCTTGTGTGCCTATTTTTTTTCTTTTATCTGCATGCATACGAGCGAGGGTAAGACAATTATTTAAGAGTGGATCAAGACCTTAACTATTCATATGTAAAAAGAAAAATGGGATCACTAATTCACCCCCTCTCAATGATTCAATTAGATCTAGGATATTTAATTGGTATCAAAGTGATAGGTTCCCTCTAAAATATCTATGAAGTTTTTGAGTATGGAGAATCTACATTCTATGAAAACCAAGGGTGTTCTAACGTTTGATGGAAATAACTAACGTAGTTTGAGGAATAAGATTCTTCCCTACCTCTTATCACTTATCTTTAAAGTTAGATATGAAACAATAGTTGGATATCCACCCATTATTGAAGGTGTTCCCATGACTCCTGCTGACAAGAGAAATATGGGGGTTGATGGAAAAACACAAAATTCCATCTTGATGTCTTTATCAAAGAAGGTGTATAAAAAATTCATGGAACTAAAAACTATCAAGGTTTGATATAAGTTGTGTGTAGAATTTATGGAGGAAATGTCAAAATCAAGTAATCTAAACTACAATTTAGGAGGAGAAAATTAAAAGATATTAAAATGAATGATGATGAGAAAATTGATGATTATTTCACAAGAATCAATGAGATTGCAAGTAATATCCGGGGGTTTGGTGAGAAGCTAGAAGACTCCACCATTTTCATAAATCTTATGGGAATTTTACTAATAGATTTGATCCTAAAGTTTCAGCCTTAAAAGATAGGGAGGATTTTTTATTGGATGAACTTCACAACAGTATCATCGCTTATGAAATAAGGAAAGTGCTGACTTTCAAAAAGGATACAAAAGATGAGATGGTTTTTGAGGTATTGAGAAAAGGAAAAGTCAAAGAAGAATAAGTTTCAAAATCAAGTGATGATAAATACTTCAACAATATTATTTCTATTCCCTAAAAAAGGTTCAAAAAGGGTAAGTGGAAAGGGAAATGAAAACAACCACACATGTTCTACAAATTTAATGACATTAGTTATTTTCCCAAGGACTATCAAGGAATAATATAAAAGTGACTAAATTAGAGGAGGATAATGAGAAGTATCAAAATTATAAAAAGGGTAAAAGAAAGAAAAAGTTTAGTAGTAAGAAAATAAGTTTAATGATCAAGAAATAAAAAAGTGACTCATCAAGTATGACTCAGATAATGAAGTCAATTTATTTTATCATACTGAGAAAGGTTTTGATTCATTAACCAATAATGATGATGGAGAAGAAAAGACATAACTTTAGTGGCAATTAAAAGGTGAGTTGGAAGATCATATTGAGTAGATTACACAACTCAAGAAATAAAAGAGAAACTGGTAAAAGAAAAATAAAATATATCCACTAAAAAGGATGATTGTGATAGAAAATAAATATCATTTGCTGATGGAAGTAAGATAAATAGATTAAAGGTGGATGAACTTGAAAACATGGTAAGTGATCTTGAAGATAATCTAGATTCAAGGGAAATGTAACTGGCTGAGACATAATCCATATGTCTTAATGCCAAAAATGAGTTGAGAAATATTATAGAATAATTCTCAAAGTATTTTTATATTACAGGATAATTTTATCAAGATGGTGAAATGAGGTGTTCCAACAGGGAAGAAAAATCTTCACATAATCTTTCAAAAGTTAAATATTCCATCTCTAGCAGTGCAGGAGATAAACATAAGGCATAACATATTTGGATTAAGAATAATATTGATAGGTAATCTTCCATATCAAAGGAATGGAAGAACATTCCAAGGATACCATTGTTCCCTAAAAAACAAGTCTTATAATGTAGGAGGATAATAATAGTTTTCTATATAGACTTATCAATAATATGAAAGATCAAAATTTTAAGAGTTATGTTGGTGTTGTGGAAGGTATAGACACAAAGCCCATTCTTTTTTGTTTAATATGTCATTTATAGAAAAGAATCAAGAATCAAGATGGGGATTTTAGTGAGCACTTGAGGAAAGATTTAAAGAATAAGAAAGATGGTATTAGGAATGCATCAAATCTGTCAACCCAAAACATATATGGGTGTCTTGAAGAAATGTATGGAAGATGCAGGCAAGAAGGTCACAAACCTGAGGTATGCATGACTAGCCTACCTATAAAGGTTTTATATATTGTTAAAGGGAATTCATGTACTGCTAATTATATCAAGAAGATATGTGAGAAGCCTAAAGAAACTAAGCATGTTAAGAAGGAGTTCTTAACAATTTGGTCAAATTAAACGAAGAAGGCTAAGGAAATAAAGAAAGCATAGAAAAATGACAACACAAAGGTAAAGCAAGTGTTTACACATGAAGAAGCCTACATTCATAAGAAGTCATCTATATAAGGTAACTTGAATATTCAAAATAATCCATTTGTGAGATGTGGTAAGGTTTTAAATGATATGAAAATCTATAAGACAATACCACCATCCCAATAAGAAATGATGAAAAGGTTTCTGAAAGCACAAGGTAATGGAGCAGCCTTGATATCTGAGGAAAAGAATACTACCACATATATGAGGAAAGATCAAGGAAAGGAGATGAATAAATTTTTTTTAAGTCTATTTCCAAGAGTATAAGTGTTGAGTTTTTAAGTAAAGATTGTCCTAGGTTGAGATAAAACCCCCAATATCAGTGTTACTTTTGAGGAATAAAGAGGTCCCTCCTTATTCTCTTAATTTTTTTTGTTTATTTTTGATAACATGCTGGGAATTGAAGGAGAGTAATAAATAATTAACTATTAAAAAACAAATTAGATGTTATTTATGGTATATCTTAATTTCCATGAGGTGAAAGATATGAGTTAATCCATTTAGGGGGAGTAAACATGATTTAGAGCTATAAAAAATTCACAACTGTGTGAATATAGAATTTCTAGATAGCCCTATGAAAACTGGAGAATGTGTTATTCAATCAAACTTACAACCATTATTTTTATTGTATCAAATATTTTTATAAATATTGAGTTTTGGTTGATGAAAATATTTAGAAAATGGAGTTTTATAACTCTTTCATTTGAAAATTTCTATGGGTTTATTGAGATTTGTGGAGGTAACATATTTTTCTTAATAAAACTTTTTGCTATAGACCCCGAGTTGATTTATTTGAGTGAATTTGATTTGATAACACATGTTGAATATTTTAGGTAAAATCTTGATGTTTTTTTGAAATCTATATTGTTTTATACACTGGGTTAACCCACATAGACTTAGAGTAGTTTAACTAAAGGCTCTTGGATAAGTGTGTATGTGGTATCATCCTTCTCTCAACAAGTGTATAAAGGTTTTCATTCATATTAGAAGAGGGAGAAGAAGTGGTTTACCTAAAAATCCCACTACAAATCCTTTTTATCCATTATTAATTAGGGGATGAATAAAAAGGGAGGGAAGAATAAATTTGATTTATAAAGTTGAACGGTGCATTGATAACAAATCCAAATGGGGAGATTGTTGTTCCTAGTTGGATTGAAGTTGTATTTGTTCTCAATATAGTTTTGAAGTTGTGAAGAAGTTAAGTCAAAGTTGGTTTCTTGAGGATGAGTGTGATACTACCATTATACATGGAAAAGAAGAAGGTAGGATGTGATGCTGCCTTGGAGAACATGACTAGACAGATTTAAGGCAATCCCAAACATTGTGATAATTGTTGTGTCGATCTTCATATAAATATAGGATATGTGTAAATGGATGTAAAAATATATAAAATATTTTATAAGTGTGTTTTATGTGTTTGAGAAGGTCTGGAATATACTTGAAGAGGTCAAAATCTTAAGTAAATAAATCTGAAATAATGGTGGTGGAGATGAAAAATTGAAAAGGCATGAGCTACGTACAAGTAAAACTCAATATGTGTATGATTTTTTTGAACCAATGTATGAGTCATTTGATACTATGTGTATGAGTAATTATCATAAAACATGAAAAAATGGTAAAGACATGAGACATGTATCATTAAATCTCAATATGCATATGAGTCATTGGAGTTTCCTTATGAGTCATTCACTCATACGAAGATCTATGTAAGTGTCATTTGCTGTCTGCATAATGTCATCTACATACTATGTATGCATCATCCAAGAGCTATTAAATTGTAATTATACACTTCTTATGTGTCATTTACTTTTATAAATTTCTAGAAAATGACAAAAATGAAGAAAAACTTTATAAAGATGAGTTTTGGTGAAAAAACATGAGATAAGTAGAATAAATATTCTGATTAAATGGAGGAATAGATCAAATGTTGATACCAATATGATATTTATGTATTAAAACATCTTGATCAAGCATGTGATCATGATTAAAGCTAATAATAGAGGAGGCTTAGTCAAGGAGGATACTATGGGGTGAGAAGAGATTCATGCTGTAAAGAAATCTTCCACATGGAAAAGATGCATGATGCTATGCATGTGGAAATTTTGAATGGTTTAAAGAAGCTGATTTTATGGATGATTTCAAAGATGGAGATACCCAAGTATTAAGGAAATTAAAAAGAAAGATTTTATTGGGAATTCAAGTAAGTCAGAATGAGGAATAAAAATCAGGATTTATTTTTAATCAATTTATGTGGTGATTGCTACCACTACCAAAGATCAAGGGAGTTTACAAAATCCCATTTTGAAAAATAATATTATTCATGACATCATTTCGTGAATATAAATATGTAGGGAGTAAAAAATAAAGATGTGTATCTAATTACAGAGAGAATATGATTGAGAGAACTCATAAATCCCATGTGAGATACTTTTGAAGAACTACGAGATCAATGCATCGTTGTATCATGGAGAGAATAAAAAGTCTAAAGTCGGGAGATATTTTTTGGGAGAATAATAAAGAACACTCGAGTATTTAAAAGGAATATAAATACCTAGATTGTTCAATATCTAGAGTGAGTTTCAAGACTAGCAGTTCCAATCACTATTATTAGATGCTAAAGTTTTTGAAGGTTCTATACATAGGATAACTAGATCTTGTATGCTCGTGGAGAAATATATTTACCAAGTGAAATGGAATAATCCAAGATCAGAAATATATCAATATACATTTAGATCATTGTTGTAGAGTAGAATTTATGTTTGGGGCGTATAACTAATCACATGAAAGAGAAATAGTGGTTGGGGTATATAACCAGTTACATGGATAAGGAACAAAGTGGGACTCCGTGCTGATCAGACTAGGACTATCCATGGTGTAACTAATTTATATATAGTGGTTAATATATGATTGGGGAATATAAGCAATCCCAAAAAGGAGTAAATTTTTTAAGGTTGAACCTTGTAAATTAGTATGTACCTTTTCCATTCTTTCATCTATATGCATGTGATTGTGGGTGTGACAATTATTTGAGAGTGGATTAAGACTTTAAACATTCATAGAGGTTGAGTTAAAAAAGGGGTAAATTAGTAAAATAAAAAGGTGATCATTGATTCACCACCTTTCAATGATTCAATCAGATTTGGGAACTTTAATTTTTTTGACTATATTAATGTAATGTTTTAGAAACATTTCATAGGCTATAAATCATTTTAACCATAATGTATTAAATTTTTAATGTTTAAAAATTTATTTGGTATGTTAAAACTCCTCATATCATCATTACATGACGATAAAACTAAGAATGATAGATTGTAATAGGAGAGTAGATGGAGCACACATTATCATATAACTTGTAAAACTTCTATAAATATCACCATGATGTGGTAACATTCACTATTCCATGGTGTATCCCAACACAAACCATAACATGGTCTAAACCACCATGTTATGGTTGTAACTTTAATGAATATTTCCAAAAATCATTCACTTTCACTAAAGATTCATAAACTTAGTGTATGTTCATCTCATGTCACATTATATGTAAAAACTTGTTAAAATTATATCCAAAAATCCTTTTGGATATATTCTAAAACCCTTTTCTGAAAATATATCATTCATTTTCACCACATGTTATATAATATGAAACAAATTATAAAATTCATCCAAAAATTCTTTTGGATATCCTCCAAATTTTTTTTGGGGTTACTCTTGAAGTTTTGTGAAAAAAATTTATAACAAAACTTAATACATATTCACAAAACCACAAAGTGTGACCCCATGAGCCTTTATAGTGTTGAAAACAATTATGAATTTATTAATAAATAATTGTGAGCAAAGAGAGTCCTTTATCAAAGCACCAATACCACTTATGCTATAAAGGGATCTAACATGATATCTATCAAACACATGTATCTCTATACCCATTTCCACTGATAGTATCATATAAAATTATGCATAATAATATAACCCATTTGTCCAAGACACCGAGTGAACACAATACATAAAGTATCTCAATCCCATATAGCACACTCACACATTCATGAATCTCTAAGTATATATTGACCAGACATATGAAAACATCACATGTAATTCACCCAAATAGATGAGCACATTAAATAAATATCATCCATACCAAATACATAATGTAAAAAACTCTCTATAGTATACTTAGCATATCATCCATCATAAAAAAATATTTTTTGTATCTCATGAGAATATTCTATATCACTATACAAAATCTTACCCATGCCAACCTTAATATGTTACCATAACCTTCAATACTCCATGATAGACATCAATTAGGGATAACTCAAAGTCGTACTTTGAGAGTTTAATTATCCTTACACTTCATGAAATATATGAAGCCAATGTGAAATAATGGCCAATTAGAGAATATATTTTATATAAAATGATACATTTTACATTCTTAAAATCCTATAAAAATACTAAAAAAACCATACACAAACACCCATATAATCATATCCTATATGAAAGACCACTAGATAGGTCTTATGTTTTTTGTACTTTTAGTGTTTAGTTAAACTCATTATATCTACATGAAATTATTACCATATCTCTTTGTAACTATTTGATAAAACCCTAACACTAAACCCCTTTAGTGAGTAACATCTATGAAGAAAGACTTTTTTAATAATGGTGAGACTTAGGAATCATATTCCTAACATTTAACTCTTTGAACATAGTATTCAAACTCCTTTACTTTACAAAATAAAATTTTATGATGTTAATAACTTCTGTCATCAACCTAGAAATATTTTTTAGTTCATCATCATTATCTTAGATCTTTTCCATTTAAACTTTCCATTAAGATTATTTGGTAACAAAATATAAATCTTTACATTAATATATTTCTTTACTAATACATCCTAAAATCCTTTAGGATATAAAGTGAATTTCAATTTGAGTTTGAATGGTATAATATTTTATTTATTATACTCTAAACTTCCCTAAGCAAAAATAATCCTAGTAGCCTCTCAGAAACTAAATTTTTAATCAAAATATCCTTCTAAGATATAAAAAAATCCTCCATGTTAGGAAATAATGATTACTTCCTTTATTATAAATATTTAAAAAATAAAATATTATATCCATATCATACATGGTATTATATGTGTTTAGATAATTACTATAAAAATAATAATTTATTCTTTAAAATATACCATTATTTTGGGTGATGGGAACTATTTCCTTCATATTTTAATAAATATCTCAAATAAACACTTTTATCCTGGATAAAAATCCTTTTTATTCTTATCTTATTTTCAATAATGTTATAAAATATGATGAATCATAAACATTGTGTATCATATCATTTTATTCAAAACAACTCATTATCTACAAAATAATTTCTATGATCACATAAGATAAATGAGATAAAATACAAACTCTTTATTTATATTCATCCAAGCATTAAAATAATAATTTGTATTCAATCACTTGATGTAGAAACACTTTTCTTCATCATATGAATACAAACTACAATCTTAATCAATCCTTACCATGATTTTGAACTCATGTATATTTATAACAGTTGTAAAATATATATTTGGTATCATATACCCTTAAAAATCATTGAATTGATTTCTATAACATTAATACCTAGAGACCCTATGAAGTTTCAAAAACCCTTTCATGTATTATAGCAAATTCCATCTAATGAAAATACCACCCCTCCTTCCTAACTCCTTCATTAGGTTCAAATGACCTGGGATAACTATTCGACCTTCCAATATTCTTCTTATACCTTAAAAATTTACTCAACTATACTATCAATATAGTAGAAGATTCTAGACATCCCATTTCATACTCAATTATCATTAACAATTTTATGTGATTAAGAAAACATTTTATTAAATTTATTAATATTATTGGAACCCATCCAATAATAATTCTAGAATGAATTCCATAGACAAAAACTTATTAGAAATATTTAGTTTCTGTAAGTCATTAACATACCCAATCATATTGAGTACACAAGTAGAGACTAAAGTTTCTTATGTCATTTTGTATCTAATATATTTGAAACATAAAGTGAATCCTTCTATTATTCTCATAAAAATATATATTTTCTTATTGAAAAAAATTATATATTTGTTTGATCAGGAAGGGGTTAGTCTAACACATAGAATTTTAATCTTTCTTAATAACAATTCTTAATTTTATATAAAAATATGGAAAGTTACTTCAATTTTTTTTTTCTTTCTACAATATTGATCTCAAACTCTTGTACGATGATTATGATTCCATTTTATCTACAAAAAAATATTTTACCAGGTAAGTAACATGTTTTACAATCATTTAATAATTACTTTTATTAAATATTCTTTCACTAAAAATGATGTACCCTTTTAAATTATATCATGTCCATTAATGGGAAAATATCTAGGTTTCACTAAGATTTGGGTCACTTTGTCATTTCTCCCATAACTTAGCTATTTAGGGAGACCATCATTCCAATCATATTATAGACAACTCTTGGATAGTTAAGGGGAAAATTCCTTGCCTAATCCTTCATATGGATAAAGTTAATGCTATTTATATTCCATCTCAACCTTTAATATTTCTTAATTAAGTGTGACCCAAAAAATACCCCAAATATAGACACCTAATCTTATTAAAGTCACCCATAGATTTCTAGCCTTAAAAAATCTAATAAACCTTTAAATTCAATCTCATAACTCACGAACAAGTCAAAATCAAGGTAGAAGAAAACTAACTCAATTATCACACCTAGCATGTAACTAATTAAATGCATGTATGATAATTTACAGAAGCATTTTAACACTTTTAAACTAAATTATATGTTAATTAATAATATAAAAAATTTACATCTATGGATAAAGTAGGGAATAAATTAAATAAAAGAATAATTCATGTATTTAAACATGAGATAAAAATTTATGAAAAATTCATAAATAAATAAAATTATACACTTTATAATTTCACATGCTCTATGAACATCCCATAAAATAAATAAATATGAACATTTAATATTTATTTTAATACAAACTCTTTGACAGTAACGACCCAATTTTTTTGAATAATATTTGTTTTTTGAAAATGTGTGTACTCAACAAAAATATATCTCTTTAATAATGAAGTGAGTATAGTTTGAAATACGACCATCGGGTTTTGACTGTTATATGACCATTGGTCAATATAACCATTGGAAAATATACTCTTAATAATTATTTTAATGTTATAATTATTATTTATAAGTAGAAATGATAAAGGAAAATTAATGCAGAAAGAAGAGTCAATGACCTCATCCAGTAGATTTGTTCCGTATGAATCCCATTTTTTAAAACTTGGGAGGGAGGTAGAATCACTGGGATTCAATCTTGACCAATCCCAAGCTGAGCTTCAATATGTGACGTTTGAACGAAATCACCTATGAGAGAAGTTCAAGTTAGTGGAAATTACCACTCAGGCGATGTTATCTGAGCCGCCCCAAGAATATATCACTACCGCACACCTAACCCTTAGGTCGTATGTGGGTGTTATAAGGGTTAATGTGTCGAGGCCTTAGTTACTTAATGTGTAATACCTTTGTATAAATAAAATTTTTATTCCATCAATTTCATTTCAAGAATAGTTTTTCTTAAAAATATGATGAATTTGATAAATTGATTTTTTTGGATAGAAATTATACTATTTAGAAAAGATATAATTATTATAATAAACTAATGTATTATTAATTTTTTTTAATGAAATAGTATGATTAAAATAATCTTATTTTAATTTAAAATGATATATTTTTTTCAAGTGTTGAAAATTTTACTATGCATTTTCTATCCACTATTATTTTTAATAAATAAGGATTTTTATATTTAAAAGTTAAATTTATCATACTTAGAGAATTATTATGATAAAATAAACATCATTTTTGAAATCATCATATTGAAATTAGGTTAGGTTGAATTTATGATAATTTTCTAAAATATTTTATTTTTCAGTGAATAGTAAAAATACAGTTGTGAGTTTTCAATATATTTAATGACATTATAATGATATAATAAGTAATATAAAATTCTGGTTGACTATTTTGGATTAAAATAACATATTATGTGTCCCAAGTGTCCAATACCATGGGAAATTCCATGGTTTTTTAAATACCACTACTGAGGTGTCCAAAGAAATCAATAAAAAATACCTCAATTTTTCTATAAATACCCACCCATTTCTCCATTATATTTTATTACCAATTTACAAACCAAGAAAATATGATAATTTTTTCTTCCAAGGAGTCCTACCAAGGTGACCTAAATCCCCCAAGGTCTTAATCTTTTAGTTTTAGGATTTACTCTTCAAGGTAAGGGAAATCTCAACTTCTCTTTTCCTTTGAAGTTTTCTTTTTTATGTAGTATGACTTTAAAATTTACATTCTATGTTATTATGTACATTTTATTATATAAAGTTATTATATTAATATTATTTTATGAATTTTATACCCTTATCCCATCTCTTTTTAATGTTTTATAAAACCATGTTTCATACTTGTTATGCTGTTGAATTTTTATCTCAAAGTTTCTCTTTTTTCTCAAGAAATTATCTTATTTTATTTTGTGAATACCCAAGACTATTTATTTTATATGGGTATTCATCTATATGTAAAAAGGATCTATTTTATTCAGGTATTATCATACATGAGACTCTATTTCCCTTTTCATGGGTTTAAAATGACGTAATGAACTTGTCCATAAGAACTTTTAAAAAATGTCATGATTTTGATATGAAACCAATTTCTTTTATTCTACATGGGTTATTTATGAAATGTTTTATTATTATATATTTAGATAAAATTAATTAATACATATTAAGGGTTCAACCTGATAGCTCTCCAATGCATTTATTAAATAATTTAATCTCTAGAGATGACATGTTTTACGATACCTTGGTGAATAACCTTGGTAATTTTTATGACACATCAGTGAAAAACCTTGATAATATGCTTATGAATGTCTAAAATAAACATTTTAGACACATTTACAAGATATTATTCATGTTATTTTATTTATGATATTCCTCATGTTCTCTTTTTTATTCCATAATGATATTCCTCAAGTTCTTATCAATATTTCTCAAGATCACATGTAAATTGTTCTTTTGTTTTCCCTTACTGGGCCTTATGCTCACCCTTTAATTTTATGTATATACCTAGGTTATGAGATAAAATAATTATACTCAGTATGAACCTATTATTAATCCTTTAAAGTGAATTATAAGAATTTTTTAAGATTTCATGTATTATGTACCTTGTTTCCAAGAAACTAAACTTTAAAAGATCCTCTATTTTGTATAATGTAATGAAAAGTTTATGTAATAAAAAGGTGAGATGCCACAATTGGTATCAAAGGAAATTTTAGTTATTTATGGAAGTTAGGATTTTAAAACTTTATGAATAACCCTATATAAATGTTTAAATATAGGAAAACACCCTGGTATTTTGGTGAAATATTAAGTAAGTGGTTTTTGAGAAAAGAAATCCCTATCTGGATATGAACAAGTGGATGTGGCTCTGAAACAGATGTACTTAAGGGTAACAAATACAACAAGGTGTGTCGTTCCTAACTCATCATAACCTAGTACATGATAATGGGCCTTGCTGAACTCATAGTTTGACACTCTTAGGGGATATGTTTGGTTAATCATAAGCTTTTTATCAACCATTATGAAGGATTTATAGAAAATGTAATTGTTGTTAAAGAATAAAATATTTAAACATGATATTTTA
This sequence comes from Viscum album, assembly GCA_963277665.1. Classification (NCBI taxonomy): domain Eukaryota; kingdom Viridiplantae; phylum Streptophyta; class Magnoliopsida; order Santalales; family Viscaceae; genus Viscum; species Viscum album. The sequence goes on from OY728129.1 coordinate 1,137,261,603, forward strand.
AGACATGAAATTTCTTTAGAATTATAATATTATTAAATTAAAAACATTTCTCACTAATTATTTATTCTTTTAGAAAATGGTGGTAAATAGGAGAAAATCGTGTAAATGGAAAGCATAATAGACTAGGAACTGACGGTCTTCTGATGGAATTCAGAATGGAAAACTTCATGAGAATGATGAATCAATCTACTTGAGTTATGAACAATAACTTGAATCAATCCAAGAGACCAGATTCACCTTGAAGGGAACAAATTTCCATTGAGTCCTTTATGCATCAATGAACACCTTCATTCAATGGATCTACTTACCCATTGATTGCTAAAAAATGGATAATCTCTATAGAAAAGATATTTTTAATACTTCGTTGTTGGAATAAGAGAATGTCACCCTGGATGTGTACCACTTAGAGGGAGAAGCTGATCAGTGGTGGACATTGGTTAAGAATATGAAGCTAAGAGGATAGATTGAAGCTATGGAGTGGGAAGAGTTCATAGGAACATTTTTAAAAAAATATTTCCCTCGTTCAATGAGAACAAAAATGGAGAAGGAATTACTAGAGCTGAAGAAGAAGTAAAATGAATCTATGTGAAGCTATGAGATGAAATTAATAAGAGTTTCCCGTTACATATATATCCTTTTCATGGATCCTAATGGGAATTTTGATAGATTATTCATTGGACTAATACCTCATCTACGGAAGAATCTATCCAATTGAGACTATGATGAGATCGTGAGGAGTGATATGAAAGTTGAACTGGAGTTCAGAGAGATGCAATGGTACCATAGATCAAATTAAAAGAAGTGATATTTAGAGCCATACTTGGGGAGGATCTTTGATCAGGTAAGAGGAGGAAAGTGAGTGAAATTTTACACAAGCAACAAATTTGGGAAGAATCATTCGGGGAAATTCTTTCTTGGGAGCATGAAATGTTACAAGTGTGGAAGAGATGACCATATTTCTAAGAACTATTTTAATGAGGTGAAGAATCAACTTCTCAACACTAATGAAAAAGTAAATATGGTGAAGACCCTACCTGAAGTCTAATGATTCAAGTGTGGACAAATTTTGGCATTTTTTCAATCACTTTCCAAATCCTAAGTTAATGGAGGGGAAACACCCTCAACCTCATCATAGGAAAAGGGAGCAAGGTCATGTTTTTTCTATCATGACAATTGATATTGAAGCTCAAAATGATGTGGTGGTAGGTAATCTCATTGTTCTCTCACAGCTAGTAAGTACTTTGTTTGATTTTGGTTCTACACATTCCTTTATTTCCTCTAAGTTTTCAAAGAATATAGAATCAATCCCTAAACTTATAGAAGTAGAGTTATCATTAAAGACTCCTAGAGGTATTATCCAAGTATCAAAAGTGTATAGAAACTATAGTATTCACTTTGGTGAGTACAATCTCTTCACAAATCTAGTAGTCACTCCCATGTTGGAATTCGACATTATACTAAGAATGGACTGACTATCAAAGTATAATTCTAAGATCATCTTTATAAGTAAGTGAATCTTAGTAGTCTTGAATGGAAAACCTACATTTTTTTTCAAAGTAGAGATATCTCAACCTAAGATTTTTCTAGAAGCAACACCCATATCCTTATTTATGGATATGATCAGTGAATATGAATAAGTAAATGAAAGTATACAAATAGATATTGTTCCCATAATTTAGGAATACATTGATGTATTTCCCAAGGAGTTACCTAGAACTCCCACAGAAAGAGATGTAGAGTTCTCCATTGAGCTCATGCATGGTTTCAAGATGATTTCAAAGACATCGTATAGAATGGAAAATTTGGAATTGTAGGAATTAAAGAAATAGATCCAAGATCTTTTTGATAAGGGGTTTATCCAACCAAGCGTGTCTCCTTAGGGAGCACATATTCTCATTGTAAAGAAGAAGGATGGATCAATACGGCTATGCATTGATTATAGATAACTTAATTGGATCACGATGAAGAACAAGAACCCTCTTCCAAGAATTGATGATTTATTTGACCAACTTCATGGGGCTCAATTTTTATCCAAGATTGATCTTCGACATAGTTATCATCAATTGAGGGAAAGAAAGAATATATTCAAAAGACCGTATTCTTATCAAGATATGGGCATTATGAGTTTGTTTTTATGCCATTCATCTTGACTAATTCTCCTAATATTTTTATGTATTTGATGAATAGATTCTTTAAGGACTACCTTGATAACATTGTGGTAGTTTTTATTGATTTTTTTAAAAGGTAGTGCTTCGGTCAAAGACCGAGGCACAATTTATTGAGGATAAAAAAACATTACAAGAGTCGAAAGGATGGAAGTTTCCTACAATAATTGTCATAAAGCTGAAAAAGATCATGAGGGAGTGCATCAATCCACGTCATCTCCTGATTAACTCCCATGTTTGCAAGCGCATCAGAAACTTTGTTAGCTTCTCTAAAAACATGCGTGGCGATAAGATTGAACTGCAGAAGAGTGTCGAGGCACTTCATCCAGCGAGTAGTGAGAGGCCAGGCAAGGTGAGTCATCCCCTTCCAGATTGCTTGAACGACGGTGGTCGAGTCACTTTCAATCCAAATCTTCCTCCATCCTTTTTGGAGGGCATAGTTGACAGCGTGGATCACTCCCATCATTTCAGATTCCAATGAAGAGACAGTGCCACGACCAGTGAAAAAACATCCATGGCATATACCAAGATGTTCTCTGAAGATCGCTTTGCAACCGGCAGGTCCTGGGTTTCCCTTGGAGGCACCATCAACGTTCACCTTGATCCATCCTCGAAGCGGAGCCTGCCAAAATACTTCAAAGGTTCGTTTGGGTTGCTTGAAGATTCCTTCAATGTGAAGTCTCCAAAGAATCTCGAAGTCTCTAATAGTATTATTGCAGTGAGACTTTTGGATAGAGGCAGCCTCACGCGTCGCAAGGAGAATACGGTCTTTACCTGCATTAAGATTTGATGAAGAGTTATTATGAATCATATTGTTTCTATCATACCAGATCACATGAAGAAGCTCAGCAATGGTAGAGAGGAAGATATTCTTGATTTGTTGCGATTCCTCTTGCTAAACACATCTTTTTAATTTAGATCCAATAGTATCATAAAGAATCCATATGCAGCCAAATAAGTCAAGAGTATAATTCCAAAGAGCAGAAGCTGTAGCACAAGAAAGAAAGAGATGATTCATATATTCCCTGTGTTGGTTGCAGAAGTGACATTTTGAGCATATCTAAATACCAAGAGATTGTATGCAAACTTTAGTAGGAATTCTATAATGTGTAATTCTCCAAATAAGTGTAAATATTGAGGGTTTAATCCATGGTTTGTTAAAATGGACCAACCATTCAAAGTTGGAGTCAGTGTTTATGAAATTATGCTCATAGTAACTTTTTGAGTCCAGGATTCCATTATTAGCAGGTTCCCAGATAAGGAAGTCATCAGTAATGGAGAAAGTATAACTATCAATGACATGCATAATGTTATCAGGGATATCACTATTGTGAGAGTGAATAACATCTTTAATGGTACGATTGGTGTTTTCAATAGTTTCATTAGAAGATATCATAGAGATTAGGGGGTTCCAGTCCAATTATCAAGCCAGAAATTCATGGAAGAATTAGAATTGACCATCCATCTAGAGTTCTTCAAAATGTTGAATTATGTGTATTTGATAGACGGACAGATCAAAGAGGTGATGTAATTTAAGTTACCCTTTTTAAGTTTGTGAAGAAATCTATTTTTAAGGAAATACAAAGCATCCGAGTTGGTATGAATTATCCTCCAGGTGAGTTTAGCTTGGAGCGCATCATTAAAGAGTCTGAGATTTTTAATTCCAAGACCACCTTTTTCTAAGGGCTTACAGCAGGTGTCCCAAGGGATGGTAACAAGTTTTCTTTCAAGAATACTTCCAGTACAGACAAAATTTTTAATATAGGCATTGAGATTTTTAAGAGTGTTAACAGGCCATTTATAAACCATCAACGAGTAAACCATTTTAGAGATAATGGTAGATTTAACAAGACAGATTCTTCCAGCCATGGAGAGGGATTTTCCTTTCTAGGTGTAGAGTTGTTTAATAATTTGATCAACAATATAGGAAAAATAAAGGGATTTTGGACTTCCCCAGAAGATAGGAACACCAAGGTAGTTGAATAGGAGGGATCCCTCTTTAATTCCTAATTTGTTGGCGATGGAGACCTTTCTGTGAGGGGAGAAATTTTTACCAAAAAAGACAAAGGATTTATTCCAGCAGATTGCTTGACCTGAGACCTCCTCATAGTGAGACAGAGCAGTTTTTAAAACCTGAATATTCCTTTTGTCACCATTAAGGAAAATAATTATGTCATCGGAATAAAGAAGATGGGTAGGGACATTCGTGTCCCTAGAAGCCTGGATGGGCTTGAGTTTACTTTGCTCGACTAGTCGGGTAAGTAATCTACTGAGGTAGTCTTCCGCAACAACAAACAAAATGGCTAAAAGAGGATCTCCTTGTCTGACGCCTTTAGAGCATTTAAAATACCCCTTGGGGGATCCATTAATCAATATGGAAATAAAAGCAGAGTTAAATAAAGTTTTTATTCTCAAAATAAAAGTATCTTTGAATCCAAATCTTTGCAGAACTTTGAAAATGAAACTCCAGGCAATGGTGTCAAAGTCTTTTCTAATGTCAAGTTTAATGGAAATATTTCCACCTCTTGCATTCCTATTAAGAATATTGGTGCGTTCCAAAGCAAGGCAAATGCAGTCTTGTATGGATCTGCCCTTTATAAAACCAAATTGGTTCCAAGATACAATTTTGTTGCATATAGGGGCAAGCCGATTAGTGAGAATATTGGTTATGATTTTATAGAGAGTATTAATAAGGGCAATAGGTCTAAACAGATGGATCTCCGAAGCATTCTCCACTTTAGGAATTAAGGTAAGGAATTGAGAATTCAGACCATGAGGGAGGACACCATCTGAGAAGAAAGATTTAACAAGTTTACAAACATCTAGGTGTATGATATCCCAGTGTTGTTTAAAAAAATCATTATTAAAGCCATCGGGATCAGGAGCACTATCAGGCTTTAAACTAAAGACCGTGTCCTTTATTTCATGGTCCAAGGTAGTGCTTAAAAGATAATCGTTGTCCATGTCATCAACCATAGAGGGGATGATATCGATCATAAGATCATTGTTGACCTCTGGACCATTGAAAGTATTATGAAAGTACGAGACAATATGATTGGAAATGGCCTCCTTAGTGTCAATAATAATGTCATCATGAACAAGGAAGGTAAGAGGTCTACTAATTTTCAGAATTATCTGAAGGGAATTATAAAATTTGGTGTTTCTATCACCATCAGAGAGACATTTTGTTTTAAAAATTTGTTTTCTCATGTTATCCTTGAGGGTGAGAAGAGAGTTTAGTTTTAGAGAAGTACTGATTTCAGGTTGGGGGTCAATTGTGAAATCCAATCTAGTAGCATTGTTTTGAATGTGAGCTAGCTCTCTTTCAAGAAGGGAAATGTCAGTGTCAATTTCTTTAATTTTAGACCTACACCAATCTTTAAGGGCATTCTTAAGATGTTTTAATTTAATATTACAAGAAAATGAATCTCTATGATGATTCATAGAATTCCAAAAGTTTTTAATGAATGAGACACAATCAGAGTTTGTAGACCAAGCATTGTTAAATCTGAAGGGAAATATAGTTTTATAATTTTTGGTGAGAAAACTGACAAGAATTGGGTGATGATCAAAGTTAAACTTAGAAAGGGTAATGCTAGAAATGGAGTGGCCTCATCCTATAATAGTAATTAAGATTCGTAGTTTCCTTGGATTAATAGGATATTATAGGAGGTTTGTGAAAAAAATTTCATTACTTTCTAATCCACTAACCAAGTTAACACGAAAAGGGGAGAAGTTCATCTGGACTAAGAAGTTTGAATAAAGTTTACAAGAGATGAAGAAGATATTGGTTACTACACCCATGTCAACTCTACCCTCTATCGGAGAAGGATTCATTATTTTTAGTGATGAATCTATGAAAGGGATCGGGTGCATAATCATGAAAGATGAAAAAGTGATTTCTTATGAATCTCGACAGTTGAAGCCTCATGAGAAAAATTATCCTACACATGACCTGGAGTTGGATATAGTTGTTTTTTCTCTAAAGATATGGAGACACTATCTATATGGGTAGAAATGTGATATATAAATAGACCATTAGATTTTGAAGTATATTTTAACACAAAATAAATTGAACATGAGACATAGGAGATGGTTGAAAATTCTTAAATACTATGATTATTCAATTAATTATCATACCAAAAGATCAAATAAAGTCTTTGATGCATTAAGTAGGAAAGACCCTATTGTTCTGGCTATGATGAAGATTCAAGGAGATCCTTTGATCAAAAACCTATTAAAAATGGACATGGGAATTGTAAGGGAAGGGACATCATAAAAACTATAACAAATGATTTCTCAACCATAATTACTAGATAATATCAAGAAATATCAAAGAGAATATCCTTTTTTACAGAAGAAGATAGAGGATATGAAGAATGGTAAGTTTCATGAGTTCAATATTGATCAAGAAGGTGTATTAAAATTTCATACAAGGCTATGTGTTCCATCTATTCTAGAAATAAAGGAGCTGATAGATGAAGCTTATTGCTCTAATTTCTCTATAAATCCTAGAATCATAAAAATGTATGGGACCTTCATGATCATTATTGGTGGGATAAAATTAAAAGAGATATTTCTGACTACACTACAAGGTTCCTGGTGTGTCAACAAGTGAAGGAAGAGCAATAACTTCCTAAAGGGGTATTAAAACCACTACCCATACCAGCATGGAAGTGGGACAATATCACTATGGAATTTCTCACTATTATCCTGAAAACATCCAAAGGAAACAATACGATATGGGTTATAGTGGACCGTCACACCAAGACTACCAACTTTATCTCTATTTAGGAAGATTTCTCACTTGGAAATATTTACAATATATACATGAAGTAAGTGGTAAGGCTACATGGGGTACCACTCTACATTTTATCTGATCTTGATTCAAGGTTCACATCAAAATTCTGGAGAAGTCTTCAACATGCTCTGAGTACTGAATTGAATTCCAGTATGACCTATCACCCCCAAACTGATGTCCAATCTAAAATGACTATTCAGACACTCAAGTACATGCTTAGAACATGATCAATGGAATTTAAAGGTGTATGGGATCAAAATATCCCATTAGTTGATTTCTCTTACAACAAAAACATCCATTCGAGTATTCAAATTGCACTTTATGAAGTTCTATATGGGAAACGATGTATAAATCCTACTTGTTGGGATGAAGCTGGCGATATAAAGCTTCTTGGGCCTGATCTTGTGTAAGAGATGAAGGGAAATGTTCATGCTATCCAATAACACATAAAGGATGATCAGAGTTGGCAGAAGAGCTATGCTGACAACCATCGAAGGGAATTGGAGTGTGATGCCAATGCCAAAGTCTTCCTTCAAATTTCACCTTGGAAGAGAGTCATGTGGTTTGGGAAGAAAGAGAAGCTTATCCCTAGGTACATTGAACCTTATAAAATACTTGATTTCATAAGAGCAGTGGCCTATCATCTTTCACTTCCTCTGAATATAGCTAAATTTCATGATGTATTCCACGCATCTCACTTAAGGAAGTACATACCTGACCATTCACATGTATTGAATCCTGAAGTGATACAACTAGAACATGACCTATCTTATGAGGAGCTGTCAGTGGAGATATTGGACCATAAAGACAAGGTTATATGAAACAAGACTACCTGCCTCATTAAAGTGTTGTGAAGGAAACACAAATGTGAAGAAGCCACATGAGAACCAAATGAGACAATGAGTAAAAAGCACCCACACCTTTTCTAAACCAAGGGGATGAGTTTAAATTTTGAGGATAAAATATCTTAAGGGAGAATAATGTAATGACACAAACTTTTTAAATAATATTTGTTTCCTAAAATTTTTTGTACTCAACATAAATATATCTCTTTAATAATTAAGTGAGTATAATTTGAAATGTGACCATCGGGTTTTGACTCTTATATGACTGTTGGTAAATTATGACCATTGGTCAATTATTACTGTTGGTCAATTATGACCATTGGTCAATATAACCATTGAAAACTATACTATTAATAATTATTTTAATGTTATAATTATTGTTTATAAGTTTAAATGACAATGGAAAATTAATGTCGAAAGAAGACTCGATGACCTCATCCAATAGAGTCATGCCATATGAAACACATTTATCAGAACTTGGGAGGGAGGTAACATCATTTGGCTTTGGTCTTAACCAAGACAAATATGAGCTTCAACATATTAATCTTGAACAAAATGGCCTATGGGAGAAGTTCAAGTTAGTGGAAATTACCACTCAGGTGATGTTATTCAAGCCGCCCCAAGAATCTATCACCCTCACACACCTCACCCTTAGGTAGTATGTGGGTGTTATAAGGGGTTATGTGCCGAGGCCTTATTTACTCAATGTGTAATCCAACTGCATAAATAAAATTGTTATTCCATCAATTTACTTTTGAGAACAATTTTTCTTAAAAATATGATGAGTTTGATAAATTGATTTTTTTCAGAAAGAAATTACACTTTTCAAAAAAGATATAATTATTATAATAAACTAATTTATTGTTAATAATGTTTATTTTAATGAAATATTATGATTAAAACGCTGTTATTTTAATTTAAATGATAAAATAATTTTTTTCTTCACGTTTCAGAAATTTTACTATGCATTTTTTATCTGCTATTATTTTTAATAAATAAGGATTTGTATATTTAAAAGTTAAATTTATCATAATTATAGAATTATTATGATAAAATAAACATCATTTTTGAAATAAACACATAAAAATTATATTATGGTGAATTTATGAGAATTTTCTAACATATTTTGTTTTTCAGTGAATAGTAAAAACACAGTTATGCTTTTTCGGTATGTTTAATGAAATCATAATGATGTAATAAGTAATATAAAATTATAATAGAATATTTTGTATTAAAATAATACATTAGTTGTCCCAAGTGGATAATAATATGGTAAAATACCATGGTAAATCCCATGGTTTTGCAAATACCACTACTGAGGTGCCCAAAGAAATCAGTAAAAAAATCCCTCACTTTTTCTATAAACACCCACAAATTTCTCAATTATATTTCATTAAAAATTCATCAAAAATTAATATCTGATATTTTTACCTTCCAATGAGTCCTCCCAAAGTTTCCTCAAGTCCCCAAGGTCCCAATATTTGAGTTTTAGGAGTTACTCTTCAAGGTAAGGGAAATCTCAACTTCTCTTTTCCTTTCAAGTTTCCCTTTTATGTGGCATGTCTTTCAAATTTACATACTATGTTCTTTTGTAAATTTAATTATATAACTTTAATATATAAATATTATTTTATAAATTTTATACCCTTTCCCCTTATCTTTTTAATGTTTTCTAAAACCATGTTTCATACTCATTATGCTGCGGGATTTTCGTCTCAAAAAATCTATTTTTTTCTCAAGAAATTATCTTATTTTATTTTGTGAATACCAAAACCTATTTATTTTATAGAGGTATTAAACTATATTTAAAAATGATATATTTTATTCAAGTATTAACATACATTAGACTCGATTCCCCTTTTCTTAGGTTAAAAAAGACATAATGAACTTGTCTATAAGAACTTCTTAAAAACATCATGATTTTGATATGAAACCAATTTCTTTTATTCTCCACGGGTTATATCTGAAATGTTTTATTATGATCTATGTGTATCACACTAATTAAGACATATTAAGGGTGATCCTTGATAGCGATCCAATGCATTGAGTAAAGAATTTAATCTCTGGAGATGACATGTTTTATGATACCTTGGTGAAAAACCTTGGTAATTTTTTATGACACCTCAGTGACAAACCTTGGCGATATGCTTATGAATTTCTAAAATAAAATTTTTATCCAAAATTTTAAGATACAATTCATGTTATTTTATTTATGACATTCTTCATGTTCTCTTTTTCATACCATAATGACATTCCTCAAGTTATTACAAATATTTCTCAAGATCATATATAAATTGTTTCTCTTGTTTTCCCTTACCAGGTCTTATGATCACCCCTTTACTTTTATTTACATCCATGGGTAATTATATGCAATAATTTTACTTAGGATGAGCCTATTATTAATCCTTTAAAGTGTATTAGATTAATATTTTATGATTTAATGTATTATGTACCTTATTGCCAAGAAATTAAACTTTTAAAGATCCTCTATTTTGTACAATGTAATGAAAAGTTTAAGTAATAAAAAGGAAAGATTTTATATTTATATTATCAATTTATAATGCAGTTAATATGAAATCATTCATATTCCAAAATATGGGATATTTTATGATTTTTTTTTGAAAAAAAAATAAAATTTTCATATATTATGTAAAAAGATTAAATAATTTAAACATCACATATTTGATTTTATTTAAACTATTAATAAAATAAACCAAAAATCATTTTGGAATGGTTTAAATAACTTTCCAATTAAGGCCTAACAATAAAAAAATTTATATTCTTATTATGAACAATTCGTAAATCAATATAAACACTTTTATATATTTTATTATTTTATAATTTATTAATATTATAAATTATACACCATGAAAAACCACTTCAAACCTAGATCATATATACCTAAACATTTTTGGTTTAGTTTAAATCCCCCATCATATTCAGAGTGGACTTCCAGGACTTCCTCAATGAAGGTTTTTGAAAATTTTAATAAAATCTATTTATAGAGAGAGAGGGAGAGAGGGAAAGAGGGAGGGAGGGAGAAGGAGAGGGAGAGGGGGAGGAGGAGGGGGGAGGGAGAGGTAGAGGGATAGGGAGAGTAAGAGTGAGAGAAAGATAGGTAGAGGGAGAGGGAGGGAGGTAGGGAGGGAGGGAGGGAGAGAGAGGACCAGAGAGAGATGGTGATGAAGGGAGGGAGAGTGATGGATAGATAGAGAGGGTGATAAGGTGATATATATATATATATATATATATATAGAGAGAGATAGATATATAGAGAGACCGAGATCGAGAGAGAGAGAGAGATAAGGAGGGTGGGGGAGAGAGAGAGGGATGAAGGGAGAGGGAGGGAGAGATGGGGGGGAGATAGAGGGAGAGGGAGAGTGAGATATAGATAGATAGAGAGATAGAGAGAGAGATTGATATAGGAAGATAGATTGAGATCTAGAGATAGAGAGTGGGAGATAAAGGCAAAGAGAGAGGGAGAGAGAGAGAGCTAGAGGGAGAGAGAGAGAGTTAGAGAGAGAGAGAGAGTGAGAGAGAGAGTGGGAGTGAGGGAGGGAGGTAGGGAAAGAGAGGGAGAGGGAGGGAGGGGGAGGGAGGGAGGGAGTGGGAGGGGGCGATGGGGGGATATAGAGGGAGGGGAGAGGTGGGGGGAGATGGAGGGAGGAAGGGAGGGAGAGAGCTTTATCTTGAATATAATTTACAACACGATTATCATACTCTAATGCCACATATCATCCAATAAATAGTTTATATATCCATCCAAAAAACTTATTTGGAAATTAAATGTTCAACCATATTAATGGAATTCTTTATAAATGTTTCATTAATTACATGCAATGACCATGACCTTATTGATTATGTTTTTGAGGAAATTAGGTAATGGAATTATGAGAGAATTTAGATTTTTGGATCATTATAGGAATAATTTTTTCATTTTGGGATTTGGTATTTGAAATTAAAGTATTATATTAGACATCTAGGCTACCCCAATTATTTTAAACCATTAGTATAGGTTGGGAAACCATTGGTATATCCTTTACCAACAGCTTCCCAAACCATTGGAAAAATATTTGTAGGGATAGGTCTTTATGAATGGTTTCTTGAAACTATTGGTATAGGTCCATTGGTATAACCTTATACCAATGGTTCTAAGAAATCATTGGCATAAGACCATACCAATAGTTCAAGGATCTGCTGGTATAAACCCTCCACTAAGTAACAACCTTCATCTAGTATGCACCCCCTATCCATCCAACAGCCCGAAGGCCTTCAATTTTTTTATTATTAATTTTGACATAAACATAAAAATAAATCCCCTTTTTAAGGGAATAAGGGGGGGGGGGGATAAATCATCGACTTAAAACAATTCACGACCCGAAGGTCTAGTGAGACAAAACAAACTGACACATGAAGCTACCCCTCCCTAGAATATGAACATGGAAAAGCACTCCACCGTTGAAAGGCTTAACAACAAGAAAGTTTCCTATATCAAAGTACATACCTGATTCGATGACTGACGTCATACCCTATCAAACATAAAAATATGAAAAACACTGAAATGATAAAGAGCAGCTCTGGAACCTCCTATGGGGCTTGATCCATGGGTCGAGTTTGGGTGCATCACCATACCAACAGACCTCCCAATAAAAACCATTCGCCTTGTCGAAATGAACATTCCAAGAGCCACCATCAACAGTAATTCTGGACCAACTCCGCTTCCCTCCTCAAACACCCAAGCCACCATAGTCCCATAAGCCCAGAAGACAACCCAAGAGGCATGATATCAGGCCATCGTCACCTAGGACTGTGTGGCTCAACCCCGCACCAAGTGGGTACCACTGATGTAGGGATAAGGGTCATCCTGAAATAGAAGCACCTCTATGGGCATGAGTCTGCTCCAATCAGAACCATAGATGCACCCTTACTAGGTTCCAAAACCTCACAACAATGAGAATGGAAACAAGAAATGGCAGAGAATAACCAATGAGATCGAACCCAAACAAGCGAAACCGGATCCAGCCAGAATAAACAAAGCACAACATACCAAATCACAACATACCAAATCATAGCATACCAAAGGACACACATTATATATTTTACATTAATCTAGTTAATAACTTATAAACCAAATGATAAAACACATATACAATTAGTTTCATCCATAATTTTTCATATACAAGGTTAGAAGAGTCATATATATGAAGTCAGAAATGGATCAGGTCAATATCTCAGTCTTAAAAATCATTTTCATGACCACCAACACCATCTTGGTAATCACTACCATCACCCTCATCATGAATTTCATCACTAAAATCATTATCTTCAACAGATTCACCACCATAATCACCAGGAAAGGAATCATCCTGACCACCATTAGGACCATCATCGCCGTCACCTAAGGATCATATAAGGAGATCATAATCAACATGAATATATCAAATACCATAGTAGTATCTAGGGGAAGTGATGGAAAAAAATATGTCATAGATTTTATGAACTGATTGGCCACCTTTTGAATTCTTTCATGCTCTTTCATGGATGATTTTTTAGCCCATGATTATTTAAAACAATACTATTAAAACTTGGTGCTAGTATATGTGTTTTAATTACTTGAAGTGGCCCAATACCTAGTGGGAATGAAACTCTTCCTGAGTTGACAATAGATTCTCCCATGGTGCTCATCACCTAATACCCGACATAAATGATTGTTTGGATTGAATTTTTAACCTTATTTCTTATTAAGGGCCTCTAAATCATGTTGTTTACAATATAAATGAGATATTTAGTTATGAAATAGATATTAAAATTTTAAATTAGTAAAATAATACTTAGAATCATTTATTGTGTATCTTTATTAACAACACTCTCATCTTTCTTCTTTTTTCTCAAGAAAAATAAATTTTCTTGAGGTATACACCCTTTGACATTCAAAAATTCCAACTGTAAATGACAATGGATTTAAGAAAAATATATTCAATAATACTGTATTATTGAACAAAATTTAATCAAATTCAACTACAATTGAAATCAAATGTTCTTTATTTTTTTTTAAATTCCTAAAAACCTAATTAAACTTAGTTGTATATAAAAAATACCTTGTTTATTTCATGTTCTTGTATAGTTTTTCATCCCAAAGTGTGCACATACTTCATATAATCCTTGTTTTTAATTTCTTTATGAATAAATCTGAAAAATAAAATTCAATGATATGACAAAAGTATTAATACATATCATAATAATTTTTTAATAAAAAACCATTAAATTTGAATAATAACATAAACTCAACACTCTTATAATACACAATCATCTCATGGCACCATGTAACTGGAAAGTCATTAAGGATTGGTATACCCTATAAATCCATGCTTAGTCTACTGGTTTATCCATAATATAACTCATGCTTATATTATCTCCATAGTTCCCCTAATTCTATCAACTGTGAATCTCTCACATCTTGACCATCAGGGATGTTAAAGAAAATTTTTAAGAAAAAAATCAATTTATATAAATAAAATAATAATGCATATTTTAATTTAATAATTTTTCTTATCCATATATCATCATATTCATTATACTTGGTTTTATCCCTGACGTGTCTCTGTGATTTTGGTTGTATAGGAATGATGTCACCATATTTCTCTAGAATCATTATAAATTTTTAACATTCTTTACCGTGTTTACCAATCAATTGGATGCATTCATTATACTCTACCATAATTTTTTCATGGTGGTTCCCAAAATCACACATATGAGTACACCCATGCCACCCATTAGAAGATCCAACCAAAAAATAAAAATAAATAATAATAATTAATACTCATTACAACTAAAATAAAATAAATGTGATAGAATTTAATTCAATTGCAAACATATACCTGATATAGGTTTATCAGGGGGATATTATGGATTTATAGGTTGTGACATATCAGTATCCTATAAAGGAAATATAAAATCTAATGCATTCTCAAATGATTATAAATCCTCAGAGAATAAGTTGCATGATTATAAACATAAAATCCTATAGATACAGGAGAAGTGGGAAATAAAGGCATAATAGAAGTGGGTGGAAAATGATAGAAGGGATGAGGATCCCTCATAGGATATGGAAAAGTTATTTGATAAGTAGAGCCTATATTAAATGATATCAAAAGTGTAGGTGGGAACATCACCAATTCCTCAAGTGGAATAGTGGGATGAGAAAGTATAGTAGACGAGAATGTGGTGACGGGTCTCGATGTGATCAGGTATGGAAGGTGCTATGAGAAACTTTAGTACCACACCCACTCGATTGACCATGCTTCTCACCACTGTCAATAGTCTGATTGGAGAATAGTTTCATCTTAGATAGTTTTTCTTGAAATAAATTTTAAAATTAATAATAAAACGAAATTCAATGAATTATAGTCGATATATATTAGAGTTAATATACTCACTACACACACCATAGTACTTAGTCCCATGTCTCACATTAGTCAACCATTCTAATAAAATCTATTTCTTCTTATTTATTCAATATTTTTCATATTCTTTATAGAAATATTTTTTTAGAAATCCACAACTAATGGGAAAGACTATTGACCTTCATAGTGAAATTATTTTAATGATCACAAAAACATTAATTAATTTCTAACCTATTTTAATTTGTTTTTAGTGTTTTTATTATGTTTTTTTAGTTACAATGGATGGAAGGAAATAGTCTTAAAGGTGACTTCAAACTGGGCTCAAAGGGCCTCTTTCAAGTATGTTGCAATAGGGAAACACCAAATATCCGGTGCAGTGCCACCAGATAGATGATAGCATGGGCATAATATTATTATCCAGCAAGAGTCCATCAACTAGTCGGTGGAGGCCACCGACCAACTGATGGTAGTAGATAGATTACAGGTAGCTCCAACGGCACCACTGGCTACCTGGTGGTGGCTATCGGGTAATTGGTGGTGTTGAGGAATAGGTTTTGGGGGTGCATTGAATTTGTTTAAAAAGCAACCCGCTTCGATATTTAATTCTGAAATTTAACCCAAGATATTCCAGACAATTTTCATCTTCCTATAAGGCTATAAAAGGATGGATTATGTGGCTTGGAAGTTATTCATCAATCCAATTGAATTACGAAATGACCTATGATCTTCCATAACTTCTCAATCTCACAAAATCTTAAAGTTCAAAACTTTTATTCACTATTCAATGGGAGATCAAGATTTCATTATTTAAGGATATTTAAGGAACTAAATTAAGAAGGGAATTTTCTTCAACGACTTCATCCAAAGCACCAATGACATTCTTGATTTATCTTTTTGTGCTTCTTTATCTCTCCTCTTATTGAGACTATTTGTAAAACCCCTTGGCTCTCGCTTATTATACTTATTTCTATCTATTTCTATCTTGATACAATTATCCAATAGAGAGTAAAGTTCATTCATTATAAAAGTCTTTAAATTAAGAAATTCACCTATTCTCTTCTCCCTTTACTTTGGTTCTTGATTATCCATTCAAACCAAGGGATTGAGGTTCTTGTTATTCCGTTAAAAACAAGGGTTTATGAGGTTCTTGGTTTCCATTAAAATCAAGGGTTTTTGGTTTCTTGGTTTCCATTTAAACTAATGGGTTTATTATATTTAACCATCATAATTGTATTCATGGTGAGGAGATATAGGGGTACCTTCAGGTACTATTTCCAAACTTCTTTACCAAATTTCTCGTGTCCTTTTAATTTTTACATTTACTTTTCTGCTATGTTTTGTCCTTTGATTTACTTGTTTTAATTTATACTAGAGTTTAATTTTATATTCTCAATTTATTGGTTTACATTATTGCATATTTTATAGAATTTATTTATTTATTCACTTTATTTTTTTGAAAGTCAATTCAGCAACCTATTACCATTTCTCCAAAACAAAAATTGGTATCAAAGGTTAACTTTGGTTTAAAAAACTCTTTTTGAAAATTATTTTTATTTCTCGATACCAAAATTTGGTACTAAATGAGGTATTTTATATTTAAAAATCTCTCTTTGAGAATTTTTTTTATTCTCAAAATCTTGTTTTCATTTTTTTTATTTTCAAATCCTAACTAATTTTCAAAGTTTGATTTTAAAATGGAATATACTTATTATATGCATGCTTCTCTCTTTAATGGTTCGAATTAATCATATTAGAAAAATTGAATGTCTAATTTTCTTGGTATTATTAGTTATTCCATTTGGAAAATGGTAATGAATGAGTATGTTCCAACCAAATAAACTGAAGAAAAATAGACTCCTAAAGCTATTAAGAATTTTGAACTTAATAACAAAGATATAAATGCATTGCATTGTGGTTTAGATCAAAATGAGATTAATATAACATATACTTGTAAAAAAATCATGAAATTTGGAAATTATTATTAATCACACATAAAGGAATGAATTAGGGAAATTAGATTGGATATGTATCATCAATATTTTTAATGTTTCTCTATAGATGAAAATGAATCTCTTACTAACATTTTTACTTGTTTCACTATCATTTTCAATGGTATAAAATTTATCAATGATATTTTTTCCATATAAATGATCATGAATAAAATAATATGTGCTTAACTAGTTTGTGGGCTCCCAAGATGATGAAAATCCAAGAATCCAAGGAAGTTAAGAATATGGCAGTTGAAGAACTCATCATATCCTTAATGAGATACGAGATAATGATGAAACAAAAAGTGATTAAAGAAGAAACTAAGGTCAAGAAAACTAAGAATAAAATTTATTTTAAATCTATCAAAGATGATGATTATTTTAAAAGTAAAACTGATGATGAAGGAGAAATTGAAAAACTTTTCAAAATAGTGTACAAACTTCTATAGAAGAAGAAATCATCCTGATGTGAAAAAGTAATATCTAATTGAAGTTTCGGAAGTGATGTGTTATGAATGAAAAAAAAGGTAATATAAGACCAGAATTCCTGATCTAAAAAAATTGGATAAAATACAGGAAAAAAGGTAAAATGGGGATATGAGTTTTAACATAGATTGATAGTGACAACTCAACCAGCTCAAGCAACTCAAGTCCAAAATTCCAAATGACACACAACAAGGATGATATCAAGGTTAATACTCTAAAGTCTCATTCTCACCCCCAACTCCTCCTCCTCCTACTTATTCTCCTCTCCCTTCTTCTTCTTCTTGTTCCTCTAGTCACCTAAATTATTATGATTTAAAATATTCTCAAGTTCAATATGAAAATGGATATCATCAACTGGATTATTTATACTTAAAAATAAAAAATAAATGTAAGAAAGTGATTGAGGAAAAAGATCAAGTTTTAAATGAAAAAACAATCTATTAAAATAAAAGGATGATTTGATTTTAAAATTAAAAATTAAACTGGATATCAAAGGATTTAAATATGAAATCAAATATCTCAAAACCTCTCTTTCAAAATTCACAAAAGTTGAAAAATCTATTAACATTATCCTTAGTTCTCAATGCATCAAAAGAAATAATCATAGTTTTGGTTTTCAAAATAATGAAACTTCTTCGAAAACCACTTATTTTGTGAAAGATTTTTCTCAAAAATAAATTTTGTAAATATTTTTATAAATATGTACATCTTATTTGTGAATGTGATTTTAAAAATTCAAGATATGTATGGCCTATGTCCATCCATATTTCTTCAATAATTCTTCTAAAATATAAATAAGTTTGGGTTCTCAAGTATTCACTTTCTAATTTTTATAAAACTAATTTTTTTACTTTCCCAAATCATATTATTCTAATATTAATGGATCCTAAAGGGAACCAATAGGATATTTTAAATGTTTTCTTGTAGGGACTTTCCATCAGAACTCATCGATCTATCAAATGATAGATTCTCTTAAAAATGGAATTTTTACCCCTTGAAGTGATTGTTCCACTATTTCCACCTTGATATTATTTTTATTCTCCAAGTGAGTGGGAGCCTAGATCTTTCCTTTTTGGAGAATCTTGTACATAAATCTTAATCTTCATGGTAAAATGGTTCTTTATTATTTTAATTTTAGTTCTCTCTTGAATCTATTTTCAAAAACTATTCTTTTTAAATTTTATCTCTTTTTTTGTCTGTTATCCCTTTTTCATAATTGTGTTATCATTTGAGGGGGAGCCTTGTCACTTTATTTTCTTCTCTCTTGTATCTTTACTTTTTATTTGAGATGATGTGCTCTTTAATTTTTATCTCTATTTCATCTCAAATGATTTACTTATTTTAACCATGTTATATGATCTATTTTTTTACATAGGGGATTCATTTTAATGATCCTTTAATTTTCTAATATATTTTATATTTAGAAATATTTTGTTAAAATTATGTTTTAATTTTCAATCTATTAGCACAATATTATTTTAAATATTTGAATTTTTTTGTTTAATTCTTTCAACATATTTTTACATGTTTTGAAAATCCTTTAAAAAAAAAATATTTTTTAAGGAATTTTTGTTCATGTATTGTTCTTTTTTTTGTAAGAATGGTACCAATAGTTAATATCTATTTGAAATTTTGATCTTATTTTTTATATCTTTGTGAAGCATGTTTGCTTGAAAATCACCACACTTTATTATTCCTTTCTTTTCTTAAATAGGAGTTAAATATTGTATAAAGTTTGTTTTGAAATTATCTTATCTTATCTTATCTCTCTAACCCTCATGATTTTTATGTTATTTTTTGATAATATAAAAGGGTGAGAAGTTTTTTATGGAGGTAAAAGATAAAATAATGTTGGTTTCAAATGATGTTTCCTTAAAGGGGAAGAATTTTTCTCAAAGTTTCAAAAAGACAGAGACATGTTTTCATATTTATTTAGTAAAACCCTTCCTTTTTATATTTTCCCTCTTCATTATCTTGATTTTTATATCAAGTGTCTATGATCATCAAAAATGGGGAGATTGTTTACCCTTATAGAGTAATTTTCTTAATGATCACAAACACTTTAATTTGTTTTGAACTTATTTCAATATGTTTCTAGTGTTTTTATTATGTTTATTTTAGTTATATTGGAAGAAATTAATTGTACCTAAAGGAAGATTCAAATTGGTCTCAAAGGACCTCTCACAAGTATGTTGCAGTAGGGAAATACTAGCTACCTGATGAAATTCCATCGGATAGCTGATGGCATGAGAAAAATCCTCTTAGACAATCAATAGTAGCAGATAGATTACAGGTAGCTTCAATAGCACCACTGGATACCCAATAGTGGATATCAGGTAATCGATGGTATAGAGGCAAAGGCTTTAGGGGTGCATTTAATATGGTAAAAAATCATTCCTCTCAACACTTTAATACTCTAGTTTGACCCAATATGTTTTAGAACAATATCAGCATCCTAGGAGGCTATAAAAGAGTGCTTGGGTGGCTTGGAAGTTATTCATCAATCCAATTGAAGTATTAAACACTCTACAATATTCCACAGCTTCTAAATCTCCAAAATTATGAAAGTATAAAACTATCATTAACTATTTAAGGGTAGATAAATATTTCATTATTCAAAGAGATTAAGGCACCGAATCAAGAAGGGGCTGTTCTTCAATGAATTTATCTAAATTTCCAATGACATTCTTGTTATATATTTTTATGACTCTTTTCCTCTCCTACTATTGAGATTATTTATAAAACCCCTTATATTTGGTTATTATCCTTGTATCTATTGATCTAATTATTCAAGAGAGAGTGAAGTTTGTGCATTGTAAAGAGATTGAAATTAATAAAGTCATATATTCTCTTCTTGTAAGAACTTGATTTTTTGGCTCAGGTATAGATCCTTTTAAATTTGGTCTAATTATTTATTTTGGACCTATTATGGATGTACAATGAGTTAAATAAGGTTTTGGGGGGTGTTTGGGTATTATTTAGAGCTTGGAACCTTGACTGGTTTAAAAAATACATTGTCCGTATAGTTTGTAGAAACCCTACGATCCAGGCCACAAGGTATCTCCTAACCGTGCAATGTTGGACAATGGGGTGATACGGGGAACACATTTTACCCTAACCATACTCCAAGGTCCACACAAATGTGATAAAAACTATATATATATTGTAGAGGTTATTTACATGGTTTGCACATGGTTTCCCTAACTGTGCGGCCTAACTGTTTGGGTTCCCCCTCCCTACAGAAAAAAAAGTATGGTTGGCGCACAGTTTCCCTAACCATACAGCCAAAACATGAGATGCCCAAATTTTGGTGATTTTACAAAAATTCCCTTAAAAAACTAATTAAATCAAACCATCTTCTCTATTATTTATTTACAGCAGATGAAGCCTCATTTTCTCTCATTTTGTAGTCATCTTTAAGCCTAAACTAGGAATCGACCCCATTCATCCATCTAGAGTCCGATCAAAGAACTATCAGTTTTGTTTGATACATACCGGTAAGATATTAATTCCTTTTTAGTCGTTATTTGTTTGTCTTTCTATCAAAAACTCTCTTTAGATATAGGATCATATGCCCTATTTTTAGGAAATTGATCCAGTCTTCATATCTCTTTCAATTCAGGCCAAACTTGAGGATGATACTGGACGAGTAGAGTAATATGACTATGAGGTAGGTGGTCTATAACTCATCCCTCAAGATTAGTCATTTTATAAACTTCCTTGTGTTCACAATGATTTCATAAGGAATCACCTGTTTAGTTAATGTGTCTTGATTATAGTCATTAGAACCGCATTTTAATACCCTTGTTAAATATGTTATCTATCATTGGTGGTTATGTCCACAACATCAACCACCCCAAGTAGTGTGTTTCTATATTTATGCTTCTAGTGGTCAGTTATTCCTTAATGGTTTGTTATGAGATTTTAGCTCCACCATTCGGGTGTATGGATTGACCCTACCAATGGAAGCCCATTAAATTAGATGAATTGTGAATTGATGAATGTCTTTCACCATGTTTCTTCCCAATTGACTTGCCTAAGGTAAGTGCTTCAATTTGATAAATCAATCTAAAATGAAAATGGAAAGTATAGGGTATATATATGACTTGACCTAATGGATTACAAATGAATGGCTTGGTTGCATGTCTTTAGCACCCCTTTCCATGTTTAATGTAAGATATCATAGTGAAACTTATTAAATGATTATGAATTATATGAAACAAATTAAATGGTTTCATTCTCATTAGCCTTGTCACACTAATGAAAGGAAATGATTGAACCAAATAAAATTAATTGGTATGAACATAACTTGGCCTTAATTATTAAATGAAGTAATTTTAAGGTTCCTAATTGTATATTGACCTTGAAATCATTATAGGAATGGTTAGACTCAAGTTAGATTCTATATTCTTTAGGGAATTCCTTGAGCACTCGTGGATGCCAATCCGATTCAAGGATTCCAGTTGCCAAGGGTGAGGCCCACCTTAGAATCCTATTATCATTGGATGCTCGATATGACACCATAGGATCCCTCCTTTACTATTACAAGATTCCTTGGATACACTCCTTGGATCCATCATGGATTCTATGCACATGATATTCCTTGTTTATATCCATGGGTCTATCTATTGCTTATCCCGTTTTACCTTGGATATTTTACCTGGAGTTAGTTAGATTCAATATTGTGGAATGACTTGGATTACACTCCTTGGATTACACTCTTACCCCATATCCAGACTGCAGTTACTACTGAGTTGGTGACCCTTGAGGTCAATGTTACCTTTCTTATTACCTTGTAACCTCATAAATATTATTATAATTATAGGATTACTTACCATGTATTGGATCCTTCACTATCATTATTATGTCAGGATTTTAGTGATGGTATTACCTCATGTGAAATATTTATATAAACTATAAATTAATTAATTAAGGAACTGGTTACATGTTCATAAACCAACTGAGGTATGAAGCAGGTACTTGGGTATTTACATTACAACACTGCTTTACTTTTATATATGCATGCTTGAACACTGTTTCAGTTTATATTATACGAACATGATGTTATAGACACTATTGGTGGTGGCCTATTGAGATTTATATTACACCCTATCTAGGCCACTGTTGGCACCCATGAAGACTACATGTATAAAGGTGTTGAAAAAAGTAAGAGTACCACTTCAGATACTTGATTGATTGCTTTCTTAGGATGGAGTGGGTAGCAGATGACCAAGATAGTGCCCAGGATGACAGGGACAATTTTTTTGATGACTGCTGATAATTTTTTTTATAAAATGTATTATTGTATTCCTTGTATCTATGTTTTAAATATTTATAGAGACATGACATGTATCATCATCTTTTTTATATCATTATAAGTTTCACATGTTATTTAGTATTATTGTCTACTTCTACTGTGCTATCAGTCTATTTACAATGATTCTACTATTTACCTTATGTTATCATATATATCTATTATGCTACACTCTATTAATGAGGTCATATTATCCCTATAGACACACCATAGTCCCTAGCTACTAGTTGGAATCCTATAACATCTGGGGAGATGCACTTGAGTCCATATGGCCAACCAGGCCCGAGGAACCTCTGAGTGAAATCTGGGTTAAGGGCATCACAAAGTGGTATCAGAGCTGTTACTTTCTTGATTTACTATTTGAAGATAATATACTCGAGATTAGGAATTCTTGGAACTTGGTTATAGACTGTGCTTAGGTGTAGCTAACCCATGTTTGGGGTAAATTCCGAGTTACCTAAATTATAATTATTGTTATGTATTTACTTCTTACAGTTGATATCATTTTTCCATTGGGTGTCACACATTCTATGTGATGGTTATTATGATTTTTATAATTGAGGATTTATTTCTTCCTTGGCCTGATGATATGAGGGAAAGGAGAATTTATACATGCATCATTATAGGCACCTATAATTAATATTCCATGCATATTGACATGCCATATAGGTGAATTTCACTACTTTCATTGCTTGATATTTCTATGATCATTGAGTGATGCTGTGGTAGTTATATTCTGGCTATGATTGAGTGATTTCTAGTTTCAATTCATGAGGTGTATGGGACCTCATGGGTTTAAATGGGCAATTTACCGAGTCAAGACATTAGATTAAAAATTAAACAGGTGTCAGTTTTAGTGATAAGGTGTATGATCCCTGATTCACTGGGAATGACCATCCATTTTAAATATACCTTAATATATGAAAATAAGAAAATGAAATGGTAAAAGTGAAAATCAACGCTTAAAGTGAAATGGTTTTCAGTAAATGATGAGGTAAGTCATAGTTTACCCTTCATCTAATGGAACACCTATAATATATACTTGACAGCTTACCGATACTTGGACTTCTAAGTAGGTATTTGGGATATTATACCATGGGTAGAGATCCATTTCCATTCATTATTCTTCTGCTAGTGTTTTATCTATCTACCTAAATCTTGTTCTAAGGTGTGTGCTTAGAATTTTCAGATCAATGCCACTACAACGTTTTCATGCCATGCGTGAGAAGGGTGCCAATGAACATGCTCTAGACATGGTGGGCCCTTATCCGCTAGTGTTATTTCCAGGAGTGACACTTGAGGAACCACCTCTTATACTTGGTCTAGGAACATATGATTATCTTTATTATAGTTTCCTATATCTGATGCAGTACATGAAAAGTGATCCATGACCTGCACCTATGATGCCTGATATGACCTGTGAGTTCCAGCAGCAGCATCCTCCTACCTTTTCAGGGGATGGTGGTCCATAGGCTACTAAGTCTTGACTGGAGAGCACCCGGTCTATCTTTGAGAATCTGGGGATGCCTCCAGAGAAGATGGTCCAACTTTTTACTTATATCCTGTGGGGTTCGGCCAAGTGTTGGTGGGATGTAATTACCTAGGCAATTCACCATCAGGGAATGGTATGGTCTGACTTCCAGAATACTTTATATGAATAATTATTTCCCCAAATACCGAGAGATGGCTGATCCAAATAGTTCATGCATCTAGAACAGGGTGTTATCTCAATCCTGGAGTATTTAACACGTTTCACTGAGTTACAACGCTTTTCACTACTTCTAAATAGTTATTAGATTTTACGTGATAGATAATTCGAGGATGGGATTCATTATTCCATCCATAATCAGGTGAATGTCTTTTTCTTATCTACCTTTTAGGAAATTATCAATCAGGATCTCATCAATGATCATGTAAGAACCCGAGTTTTGAGCCTGTAAGACTTTGAAATTTTCTTAATGTTATTCCAGAGCAGGGCGTTCAGAAGGTGTGTGATTCAGATCCCCGGTGTGTCCAGAATTAAATTTTAAGTGCGTTCACACTAGACACGCCAAATAAATAGAATAACTCCAAAATGGTTGCTCAGATGGGAAAATCGAGGGCACCGTTGAGTCCGGAGCATGCCGTTTACCCTAGGAGGGGTGTAACTTTCGTGGGCGTGACCCTTCTGTGGAAAACACCACCAGGGGTGTTTTTGTAATTTGGTGGCCCCGAGCGTGAACTTTAGAACTTCTGAACGGAGTCTCAGATTAAAATTCTGATCCCTCCTTTGCACTCAGAACGTGGTTTTTACCCTAGAGGCGGCTTAACCCCGACCCTGCCGAAAGTTTGGGTACGGGACCTACGAGCGGGGGGTTTAAGTGTTTTTCTATTTAAACACATCCACCCCCACCCTTCCTCTTTCCCTTAATTATTCCCTGGAATATCCCTCTCAACAAGCTCCTCTCATCTCCTCCACCTCTCCAAGGTGGCGCGGTGGCTCTGGCGGACCATTCGTGAAGCTTTGGGCTACGCCCAACGAGGTAGGAAGTTTTGTTTTTCATTTTTGATTTTCCACATCATCCATAAATTAAATTTCTTGCATAGAATTTCTGTCCAATCGTTGAGAGAAGACCATATATGTGTAGGTCTTGATCCGAGCTTTCCGTCTCCCTTTTTGGATTGAATTTTCGAGTCCCGGGGTGTCCGGGGTGACCCCAGGAAGTTTTCCGGCCGTTTTCTCCTTTTTCCGGTGGTTCCAGGGGCGGTTCGGCGATCGGTGCGGCAGTCAGGCGGGCTTCCAGTGGTGGCGGGCTCCTCAACGTGGCGGTAGACTCCTCAACGGTGGCGACTTCGTGTGGCACGATGGGTTCCAGGCGGCGGCGGCTTCGCGCGGCGCGACGGGCTCCAGGCGGCGGCGGGCGGAGGTCGTCGGCCGGGTGGACCGGGGGTCGCGGCGCGCGACCCTAAGGAGACCAAGACCTACCTTCGGTGTGTCTCTGCGAGGACCAGGGACCAACCACAAGGGCCGGTCAGAAGTTTGGACCACAGGTCCACAGTTGGGCCCCGCGGCAGGGCCGCGGGCCGACGCGGCGGACCGGGCCGGACCTGGCCGGTCCTGCCCAAGGGGGTTCGTCCCTTGACTTCGGACACCCCTAACTTCCACTAAGGGTGTCTGTTTTGCATTCCGTTTTCGATAGTGCAATCCTGGCGTCGAGAAAAAGATTTTGAGATGGTCCCGAGGATTTTCAATTCCCGATATGGGAGCTCGATGGCGCGACATGCTCGTTAAGTACTACGTCGGGATTCTTCCTCCGGATGGCGTGAACACATCCGAAGTCCGTTTAAGGAACCATCAGTGGCATTGTGACCCTGACATAGAGATGAAGCGTTCCAGGTTGGTTTTAGGCATTAAAGCCGAAGTTGAGGCACATGCCCCATGGGCCATCTTTTAAGCTCTGAGTAACGTTTTGCGAATGTTTCATCGGACGTCCGTTTGGGGTGAATGAGTAGTCGTTTTGGTGTGTTTTTCTGAGATCATCACGATGGTGCAGTTTGCCTGACCTCTTTCGAGACTGAGGTGTGGGCTCCATGAGATATCGTATGGGTGTAAAGTGGTGTTGAATAACTTTTTCGCCGGGAGTCCGTTTTCAGCGAGTAAGTAGTCTATCTCGCGTGTTTTTCTAGGAGGATTACAACGGTGTAATATTTTCGGGCGAGTGAAGGCTCTTTCAAGATCTCATTAAATGTGGAAACATGAATGGATGATGGTCGGAGGTTTCTTTGATGCACTCCAACCCAACACACGGTCGCAATGTTAGCGACACCCAGTGATGGCATGGGCGGTGTGGAGTTATCGGACTAGTTCCGGGTTTACCCTCTAGCGGCGCTAGGCAGTGGGTTACCCATTGACCTTAGGGTTTACCCTCCAGTGGGGCTGGGCAGTGGGTTACCCATTGATTTTAGGGTTTACCCTCTAGCAGGGCTAGGCAGTGGGTCACTCGACGACCTTTTAGGGTTTACCCTCCAACAGGGCTGGGCAGTGGGTCACCCGACGACCTTTTGGGGTTTACCCTCCAGTTGGG
The DNA here is from genome assembly GCA_963277665.1 of Viscum album. Taxonomy (NCBI): domain Eukaryota; kingdom Viridiplantae; phylum Streptophyta; class Magnoliopsida; order Santalales; family Viscaceae; genus Viscum; species Viscum album. The sequence goes on from OY728129.1 coordinate 1,137,288,669, forward strand.
CTGGGCAGTGGGTTACCCGATGATTTCTTTTAGACTCATCCCTTCCGATGAGTCTAGTTAGTGGCTTTTTTCTCCATGGTTACCGGCGCAGGGCTTTTGGTGGTGCGGTTTAGCGATGTGGCAGCTTTGACGTGCGGGACTGTTGGGAATCAGTGATGGCTACCCTTAGAACTATTGGCGACTTATCCTAGGCTAAGCTTAGAGATGGAGATCCCCTTCTTCACTCATTATGGTTTCTTTTTGAGCATATATATATATATTTATACAACCTACTTTTGTTCCCACTGCTTGGGTCTAGTTACTCTCCATCAAGGAGGGGCAAAGACACGCGGGGTATTCCACGTGCTTTTCGTGTCTAGCTCCTCTTGGTTGGGATGATTCTACTTCCTTTCTTTTGTTGGGTTGATCTGTACTCTCTCTATTGTATACTTACTTTGTTCTGTCTTTCATTTACTGTTTAGTACCTCCTTTGTTGCTCCCTTGAGATTTTAGGGTATCCTACTGAGTATCCTTATACTCACACCTTCTTGGGCTTTGCCCACACTTGGTGTGACCTTGCATATGAAGGACAGGTCGATCGAGACTACGGAGGATCATAGAGGACACATGAGCTTGGGCTACGTTCAGTGGACGTAGTAGGACTTTCAAGTGTGAGACTCACCAGCCGTTTACTTTCGTTTACCTGTTGCTGGGTTGTGGCACCTTTCGGGTTGGGCACGTGTTTTTCCACTTGTTCTATTCAGTATCTTTTAGTACTTTTAGCACTTTAATTTTTTTATTTATAGGTTGATGCATTGCTATGGTTGGGTTTTAGTTGTTTTCCTTTGGTTTTCTTTTTACTCTGCACTTCTGCATTGAGTGGGTTGTGTGTGTGTGTACAGGTACTTAGACAAAGGCCTCCCCGTGATTGTTACGCCTTCGACCCTTCTCACCAGCCCCTGGCCTATGGAGGCGGGCTTGGGGTAGTTGCAGCTCGATACCGATAGGGTCAGGTCGTGAAAAAGTGGTATCAAAGGTGGTTCTTTCCTTGGGGAATTTTTCGGACGTCCCTAAAAAGGAATTGGTTGGGATTTAGGGAAATAGTGTCGACATTTCTCGAGAGCGGCTCTAAGGTCAGGGAGTCCAGTGATGGTATGGGTGGCCAACGTATCCATTCACCAGGACCCTGATAACCCGCTTGTCGACTCAGCACACTGAGAAAATTGTTGCAGGGAACTTTGGAACATGCATCCGGTAGGATTGAGTCTTTGACTGTCCTTGTTGAGTCAACTCCCCTTTGTGATTATTGTTATATATATATATATGCTCATCTAATCATGGTAATCCTTGATAATTTTCAGGATGCCCCCACGACAGTAGCCAGCCAGGTTACCCTCTCAATTTCGTGAGGATGACCTGGCAAGCGACGAGACGTTAGTTCAGGGACCCTCACGTGATCCCCTTCCGCCCAATGCTTCAGGAGTAGCCCCACCCCCTGAGGAGCAATAGTTAGTACTGGCAGCATAGGCCGAGGTTGAGTGTAGGCTGAGTGCGCTCCGAGACTTTCAGCGTCAGTGACCACAGAAGTTCCGTGGAGGCCCAGATCCCCAGATAGCGGAAGACTAGCTAGAGTCTGTGGACCTACTTTTCAGGCTGGTACGGACACCAGCGGACCAGATGGTAGCTCTAGCTGCCAGCATTTTCCATGGGACGACCGGGCGTTGGTAGAGGTTGGTTAGGCAGACCCACGACGAGTCGTCCCTCATGTGGGATAGCTTCTAGAAGCTCTTCCGGGAGGAGTACTCCCCCTCTTGTTTACGCTCTGTTCGGATTCAGGAGCTTATGGAGCTAAAGAAGGTGGGGGGGTGACCGTGTCATAGTACTCGACACAATTTACTGATCTGACATGCTACTCGCATGATATGATCCACGATAGTTACTTCAGGGCGCGGAAGTTTGAGCAGGGTCTTCACAGGGATATCCATACTTGTGTAGTACCCCTATGAATCCCTACTTATGCTGAGGTGCTAGAGCGGGCACTCGTACCAGAGTGGCAGGACCTGGAGGTCCGGGACGGCGTTTCGAGGTCCTTCCACTGCCACTGCCAGGCGGCCCATGCCAAGCTCAGGGAGCTGGTGGTAGGGGCCATGGGCAGCTTCAGGCTATGGGTGTTCGTGACCCCTAACACACGAGATGGTTTTAGGTACGCTTTGTGTTTACTATACGCTTGCTTTGGTACTAGTAGACACAGGCTCCAGCCACTCCTTTATATCGCTGCTGTTGGGAAGGGAGTTGGAGCTTCCAGTAGAGGCGCTGGCACCTGCACTTAGCCTCGAGGTTTCTACGGGAAGTTCCTCGTTAGTGACCTTTATCTATAGATAGTGTAAACTGTTGTTCAGAGGAGGGAGTTTCACGTGTGACCTTATCTTCATCACGATGAAACCTTACGACGTTATCCTGGGCATGTATTGTATTTCTATGGTTCACACCCAGATCGACTGTCGTCAAAGATGAGTCAGAAGCGTGTTTTCTGATGGGATGAGGTTCACCATCCTTAGTGAACGAGACCTCGTGGCAGAGAAGATGGGTACTCTGAGCAGGAGACCCTGACCTTTTTTGAACCAGTTGGAGAGCATGGATCTCAGAGCAGTAGACGCTACAGGAACCTAGATCCCTACCATTGTAGAGGACTACATGGACGTCTTTCCCAAGGATGTCCCGATACTACCTCCGAGGCGAGAGATGGAGTTCTTCATTGACTTGCAGCCGGGGACTTCCCCGATATCATGTGCGGATTATCGGATGACACCCACAGAGCTTTGGGAGCTATGACTTCAGCTGGATGACCTTCATGAGAAGGGATTCATCAGGACTAGTGTGTCCCCCTGGGCAGCTCCAGTTTTGTTTGTGAAGAAGGAAGATGGGAGTCTATGACTTTGTGTGGATTATCATTGCCAGAATCAGTCCATGATAAAGAAAAAGTAACCTTTTTTGAGGATCGATGACCTCTTCAACTAATTGAGAGGTGTGAAGTGGTTCTCCAAGATTTATCTTCGATCTGGCTACCACCAGTTGTGGGTTCGTGAGGCTGATATCTCGAAGTTGGCTTTCCGTTGTCATTATGGGCATTACGAGTTTCTGGTGATGCCCTTAGGCATGACGAATTCCCACACCGTATTCATGGATTTGATGAACCAGATCTTCCATCCGTACTTAGACCAGTTTGTGGTTGTCTTTATTAAAGACATACTCATCTACTCCACGATGGAAGAGGAGCACATGGAGCATTTGAGGATGGTCCTAGACTTACTCTGGGAGAACCATCTGTATGGGAAGCTCTCGAAGTGTCAGTTCTGGATCAATGAGGTTCACTTTCTGGGGAATGTCATTATGGTGTAGGGATTGGCCATAGATCCCACAAAGATAGAGTAAATGCTTGATTGGGAGCCACCCAAGAATGCGTTAGAGGTGTGGAGTTTCCTTGGTTTGGCAGGGTACTACAAGAGGTTTGTGGAAGATTCCTCCAGGATTTCTGCCCCTTTGACTGCGTTGATGCGGAAGGGACGACCATTCACATGGACTGATCAGTTCCAGAAGGCCTTCGAGGAGTTGAGACAGAGGCTAACTAGTGCTCCAGTGTTGAGGCTGCTAGAAGAGGGCGTTGAGTTCTTAGTGTACTGCGACGCTTCAGGAGTTGGGCTCGGGTGTGTGCTAATGTAGAAGCGGGCAGTGATTGCATATGGGTCGAGGAAATTGAGGCCCATGAACAGAATTATGACGCTCATGATTTGGAACTGGCAGTAGTGGTCTTCGCCTTAAGGTTATGGAGACACTACCTTCTGGGTGAGTGTTTTGTGGTCTACTCAGACCACCAGAGCCTCAAGTACATCTTCACTCAAAGGGATTTGAATCTGAGGCAGAGGCGCTGGCTGGAGTTTCTATAGGATTATGATTTTGAGATAGTCTACACTCCAAGTAAGGGCAACATAGTAGAAGATACCCTTAGCAGGAGGTCCCAGGCCCGTTTAGTGTGGGAAGCTTCAGATCAGTTGGCTTACCTACGGATAACCTTGGTGGAGTAGGAGGGTACGACTCTTCTGCAGTCGATGGTGTTGACTCCTTCGCTCCTTGAGCGTGTGAGAGAGTCGTAGATGGGGGATATTGACAGCGAGGTACTGCGTGATCAGATATCCACGGGTGACGCACCTGATGGGTATTCTGAAGGAGAGAATCACGAGATCCTGTTCTAGGGACGAGCTGTAGTACCGATGGGGATGCGGGAGGAGGTGATGCAGGAGTTACAAACTTCTCCCTTGGATTTACATCCCGTTGTGGGGAATATGTACAGAGACCTTCAATGACAGTTTTGGTGGTCTGGCATGAAGCGGAGCGTAGCTGAGTTCGTTTCTCGGTGTCTTACCTGTTAGCAGGTGAAGACAGAGCATCAAGTTCTGGCAAGGTTGTTGCAGCCCCTCTATATCCCGGAGTGGAAGTGGGATGACATATCTATGGATTTCATCACAGGGCTCCCGCGCACAGCAAAGGGCCACGATTCCATTTGGGTGATAGTGGATCGACTCATGAAGTCAGCGCACTTCCTTGCCATCAGAGAGTAGAGCTCGGTGGAGAGTCTGGGGCGGCTGTATGTTTGGGAGATCATCTGCCTTCCTGGAGTACCCTCGACGATCATCACTGACCATGACGTGTGGTTTACGTCGCGATTGTGGCGAGGCCTGTAGGAGGCATTCGAGACCCAACTGCGGATGAGTACAACTTTTCACCCCCAGACGGATGGGTAGACTGAGCACACTATCCAGGTGTTAGAGGATATGCTCAGGGCATGAATGTTAGACTTTGGCCTGAGTTGGGAGGATCACCTACCCTTGGTGGAGTTTTCATACAACAACAGTTACCACTCTACTATTGGCATGAAACCTTTTTATTCCCCCTAGGGGAGACCCTTCAGGTAACCATTGTGCTGGATGGAGGTTGGGGAGACCTCCCTCGTGGGCCCAGAGTTGGTGCAGGCGACAACAGAGAAGGTGCAGGTCATCTGTGAGTAGATGAGGATGACTCAGAGCAAACAGAAGTCCTACGCAGATCATCGTCATAGGACTTTAGAGTTCGAGCAAGGGGATCATGTCTTTTTGAGAGTCTCTCCGTGGTGTGGTACACGGAGGTTCGTCTGGGGTGGAAAGCTATCCCTGAGGTTCATTGGGCCCTTTGAGATCATGCGCAGGGTCGACGAGGTTTCCTACCGTCTTGCTCTACCCTCACAGCTGGAGAGGGTGCATGACATTTTCCACGTGTCGCAGTTGAGGAAATACATGCACGACCCCACACACGTTATCGAATGGGGATATCTGGACATTGAGGATGGATCCACCTTTGCAGAGCACCCGGTGGAGATTGAGGACCGACAGGAGCGGACACTGTGTGGACAAACCATTCCTTTGGTTCGTGTGCTGTGGCAACACGAGAGGGTACAAGAGATCACCTGGGAATGGGAGATCCAAATGCAGGCTGAGTATCCCGAGTTGTTTTTATAGTTTTGTTTTTCATGGACGAAAAACTTAAAGGAGGGAATTATGTAAGAACCTAGATTTTGATCCTATAAGACTTTGAAATTTTCTTAATGTTATTCCAGAGCAGGGCGTTCAGACGACGTGTGATTCCAAGCCCCGGTGTGACTAGAATTAAATTTTTAGTGCGTTCACACTAGACACACCAAATAAATAGAATAACTCCAAAACAGTTGCTCAGATGGGAAAACCAAGGCCACCGTTGAGTCTGAAGAGTGTCGTTTACCCTAGGAGGGGTGTAACTTTCGCGGGCGTGACCCTTCTGTGGAAAACGCCACCAGGGACGTTTTTGTAATTTGGCGGCCCCGAGCGTGAACTTTACAACTTCTTAATAGAGACTTGGATTAAAATTCTGAGACTACTGTTGCACTCAGAGCATGGATTTTTCCCTAGAGGCGGCTTAACCCCAACCCCGCCAAAAGTTTGGGTATGGGGTCTACGGGCGGGGGGTTTAAGTGTTTTTCTATTTAAACACATCCACCCACACCCTTCCTCTTCCCCTTCATTATTCCCTGGAAGATCCCTCTCAACAAGCTACTCTCCTCTCCTCCACCTCTCCAAGGCGGTGCAGTGGCTCTGGCAGACCATTCGTGAAGCTTCGGGCTACTCCCAACGAGGTAGGAGGTTTTGTTTTTCGTTTTTGATTTTCCGCATCGTCCATAAATTAAATTTCTTGCATCAAATTGCTGTCCAATCGTCGAGAAAAGACCATAGATGTGTAGGGATTGATCCTAGATTTCCAACTCCCTTTTCAGATTGATTTTTCGAGTCCTGGGGTGACCCCGGGAAGTTTTCCGGCCGTTTTCTCCTTTTTCTGGCGGTTCCAGGGGCGGTCCGGCAGTCGACGCGGCGGTCCGGTGGGCTTCCAGTGGCGGCGGGGTCCTCAGCGCGGCGGCGGGCTCCTCAGCGGTGGTAGCTTCGTGTGGCATGGAGGTCTCCAGGTGGCGGCGACTTCGCGTGGTGAGACGGGCTTTAGGCGGCGACGGGTGGAGGTCGTTGGCCTGGTGGACCGGGGGTCGCGGCGCGCGACCCCATAGAGACCGAGACCCGCCTTTGATGGGTCTCCGCGCGGACCAGCGAACGGCCACGAGGGCTGGTCGGCGGTGTGGACCACGGGTCCATGGACGGACTGTGTGGTAGGGCCATGGGTTGGCACTGCGGACCGGGCCGGCCGGCGCGAGCCGGCCCAGGCCGGGTGGACCGGTAGGACCGGGCCGGTCCAGCCCAAGGGGGTTCATTCCCTGACTTCGGACACTCGTAACTTCCACTACGGGTGTCCGTTTTGCATGAAATCTACAGAAGTGCAATCTTGGCGTCGAGACAAAGATTTTGAGATGGTTCCGGGGATTTTTAATTCCCGAGACGGGAGCTCGGTGGCGCGACACGATCGTTAAGTACTACGCTGGGATTCTTCCTCCGGATTGCGTGAACACATCCAGAGTCCATTTAAGGTGCCTTCAGCGGCATTGTGACCCTAGCGTAAAGATGAAGCAGTCTAGGGTGGTTTCAGGCGTTGAAGCTGGAGTTGAGGCACGGGCCCCACGAGCCGTCTTTTAAGCTCTGATGAGTGTTTTGAAACTTTTTCACCGGACGTCCGTTCAGGGTGAATGAGTAGTCGTTTTGGCATGATTTTCTGAGAGCATCACGGTGGCGCAGTTTTCCCGACCTCTTTTGGGACTGAGGTGTGGGCTTCATGAGACTCAGTATGGGCGTAAAGCGGTGTTGAATAACTTTTTCACCGGGAGTCCGTTTTCAGCGAGTAAGTAGTCTATCTCGCGTGTTTTTCTATGAGGATTACAACGGTGTAATATATTCGGGCGAGCAGAGGATCTTTAAAGATCTCATTAAATGTGGAAACATGAAAGGATGATGGTCGAAGGTTTCTTTGATGCACTCCTACCCAACACACGGTAGCGATGTTAGCGACACCCAGTGATGGCATGGGTAGTGCAGAGTTATCTGACCAGTTCTGGGTTTACCCTCCAGCAAGGTTGGGCAGTGGGTTACCTGTTGACCTTAGGGTTTACCCTTCAGTGAGGTTGGGTAGTGGGTTAACCATTGATTTTAGGGTTTACCCTCCAGCAGGGCTGGGCAGTGGGTCACCAGACAACCTTTTTGGGTTTACCCTCCAGCAGGGCTAGGCAGTGGGTAACCCGACGACCTTTTGGGGTTTACCCTCCAGTTGGGCTGGGCAGTGGGTTACCCGGTGACTTCTTTCAGACTCAGCCATTCCGATGAGGCTAGTTAGTGGCTTTTTTCTCCGTGGTTACCGATGCAGGGCTTTTGGTGGTGCAGTTTAGCGATGTGGCAGCTTTGACGTTTGGGATAGTTGGGCATTAGTGATGGATACCCTTAGAACTGTTGCCGACTTATCCTGGGATGGGATTGGAGATAGAGATCCCCTTACGCACTCGTTTGAGTTTCTAGTTGAGCACACACACATATATATATATATATACCCTACTTTTGTTCCCACTCCTTGGGTCCAGTTACTCTCTATCTAGGAGGGGTGAAGACACGCAGAGTATGCCACGTGCTTTCCGTGTCTAGCTCCTCTTGGTTGAGACGAGTCTACTTCCTTTATTTTGTTGGGTTGAGCTGTAATCTCTCTATTGTACTCTTACTTTTTTCTATCTTTAGTTTACCATTTAGTACCTCCTTTTTTTCTCCCTCGATCTTTTAGGGCATCCTACTGAGTATCCTTATACCCACCCTTTTTTGGGATTTTCCTGCACTTGGTGTGCCCTTGCAGACGACAGACAGGTCGATCGAGACTACGGAGGAGCGTAGAGGACACAGGAGCTTGGGCTACGTTCAGTGGACATAGTAGGACTTTCAGGTGTGAGACTCACCAGCTGTTTACTTTTGTTTACCTATTGCTGGGTTGCGACACCTTTTGGGTTAGGCACGTGTTTTTCCCCTTGTTCTATTCAGTATCTGTTAGTACTTTTTAGCACTTTACTTTCTTTTATTTAGAGGTTGATGCATGACTGTGGTTGGGTTTTAGTTGTTTTCCTTTGGTTTTCTTTTTACTCTGCACTTCTGCATTGAGTGGGATGTGTGTGTGTACAGGTACTTAGGAAAAGGCCTCCCTGATATTGTTACACCTTTGACACTTGTCGCCATACCCTGGCCTATGGAGGCAGGCTTGGGGTAGTTTCGGCTCGAGACCGGTAGGGTCGGGTCGTGACAGAGCGTAACCTGAGGAAAGGAGACAATACCGAGCATAGAGGACTAGTGCCACAACATGCTAGTTATTATTCTGGTAGAAGAAAGGGATCCCTTAAGTTTTTTCATCTGGGCAGTGGTTTCCAGAGTTCTCGTACTGGTAACTCTATGGTGTGCCATCAGTGTAGACGATGGGGGAACCTGAAGACTCAGTGTGATAGAGACCCTCTAGAGTGCTGAGCTTGCGGCCGTATAAGGCATATTCATAGATTCTATCAGACCTTTACATTAGCATATAGTGGAAGAGGTTTCAAACCAGACCCACCTTCAGGAGTAGATTCCTTTACGCCACGTCAAGTAGGAAGTTAGAGTAGCACTGGCAATATTGGCCCGGGAGAAGGTTATGGTAATGGTAGTCAGGCTTTAGATTATCAGGAGTGCCAACAGAGCAGTCGTGATTGGGGTAATCTAGCTGTTTCATAGGGCCTTGTAACCGGTTAGTTGCATGCACTACAACCGATACCCAAGGATCAGGCTTCAGGGACATCTACAGTACGATGTACTATTCTAGTAGCATCCACGATAGTATTTTCTTTATTTGATATATGTGCTTCACACTCCTTCATATCCTTCTCTATCTTAGAAAGTTTCAGACTAGAAATATAATAATATTGTGGTGTAATGACCCTTGAAACACCTTTGGGAGTATGGTCAAAGGGAATACGCCAATGCATGGATTGTTCCCTTGAGGTTGGTAGTTAACATTTCTTTTGGGACCTCTTTGTTCTCAAGATTATAGGGTTCAATGTCATTCTCAGGATGGATTGGTTTATTATATATCACGCCTCTATATATTTATATCTTCTTAGGGTATCATTTTCATCACCATAGGGTAGTAGTATTCTACATAAGGTTGAGTGAGATTTCTAGGTTAGCAGAGCTAGACCAGAGCATTATGGGCTAGGTGGAGTAACCACTCAGATTTCTAATATCTTCATAGATGACCAGGGTTTACATTAGGCTAAATTACCTCCAGTAGTAAATTGTTTTAGGGATGTATTTCCCAATGATTTTTTCTGGATTACCTCTTAAGATATAGGTAGAGTTTATGATTGAGATTATTCTAATAGAAGCTCTAATTTCCATTCCTCTATATAGGATGAAACCCATTGAGTTCCAAGATCTCAAGAAGTAGTTAGAGGATCTAGAGGCTAAAGGTTTTATATGACCCATCACTTCCTCTTGGGGTTTACCCATCCTTTTTGACAAGAAGGTAGATGGGACCCTTTATCTATGCATAGATTACATACTATTGAACAAACTTATGGTCAAGAACCAGTATCCACTACCTCGAATAGAGGGTCTTTTTTACTAGCTCTGGGGAGCTAGGGTGTTTTTTAAGATTGAAACTACTATAAAATAGGCATTTAACAATGCTGGTATTTATTATCACTAGAAAAAAGCATTGATAAATAGAATCTTTATCAATGCTAAAAAAACACTGATAAATTTAACCCTTTATCAGTGCTTTATTTTTAGCACTGATAAAGGGTGACCTTTATGAGCACTTTATTTTTAGCACTGATAAAGGGTACCCTTTTTCAGTGCTATATTTTCAGCACTCATAAATAAATCATTTATCAGTTATTTTTTAACGCTGATAAATGACCAAATAAATAAAATGAAATAATTAAATAAAAAAATAAAAAATAAAAATAAAAAATGAGTTTATTAAAAATAATATTACAATTTTTATTAACTAAATAATTATTAATAAAAATTAATAAATTGATTGTACTATATATAAATTATAAATAATAATAAATGGTATGTATTAAATATAAAGATATATGCGAAATGAAAATTAAACAAATTAAAATTAAAAATAAATAAATTGAGAAAAATATTAAACATTTTATTAATTAGATGATTATTGATAATGTTAATAAATATCATATATTAAATATATAGATATATATTAATGTATACAAATATGATTTATATAATACAAAATATTATTTATACTTTACATTAAATAGTAATGTATTTTGTGAATAATGGTTTATAATTAAAAATTAATATGAATTAAAAATACTGAATAACTGCATCAAGTAATGGAAATAATTGAATGCCATTTGTTTTTTCAATCTATAACATAGATCAAACATATTATATTGATTTCACATATACATATTATATATATATGCACACACACAAATATATTTTTTGGAATTTAATTAGTTTATATTATTTATTTTATATAAATTTATTTACTATGTTTTAATATTTTTAATATTTATTCATCTTTATTTCAATATATATCCATTTTTAATGATTTATATTAATCAAACTCGTCCAAAATTTCAATATATTGTACTCATTTTTAATTAATCAATTTTACTCATTTTTAACATGCATAAACTTAAGATTAAATATTCATTAATAATGTTAAAAATATATTTGTAAAAAAATATTTATAAATAAAAATATTTATAAATGTATATTTATTGTTTTTATACATTTATAATTATAAATAAATAAATAATATCTATTTAAAAAGTATTTATATAATTATAAATAAATAATTATAAAATTATAATAAATTTATTTAAATAATGAATATATTTACTATGTTTTTATATAAATATATATATATATATATATATAATTATATAGATATATATAATGATATAAATATTATTTTTTTCAAAAAGTATTTATATAATTATAAACAAATAATTATATATTCAAAGAATTATAAAATTATTATTTTATAAAAAGTATTATTATAAGTATTATAAATATATATAATAATAATAATTTTTTTTTAAAAGTATTATTTTTTAAAAAATATTATAAGTATTTATCAGTGTTAAAATATTAGCACAGATAAATATTTATTTTATCAAAACTTCTTTAATGATGATAAAAGTTATCTTTATCAGCTCTTTTTTTGAAGCGCTGATAAAAGTGTCACAATCTATTTTAAGAACCTTAACCATTGTGAATGAGTTTGTGACATTTGAAGCTCTCCACAGAAGTGACCTGCTGTTGGCACTCCTTTTTGTTGAATCCTAGCTTGAATCTAGGTTAGAATCAAGGATGCAACTATTATAAGGCATGAATTTAAGTCTCGAGCAATTCAAGTGTTGAACACAACCATGACTTGAATGAAATCCAGGTTTTTCGATATCTATAATTTCCCCCAGTTATCCACTGAACCTTCTCATTCCGCAACCGTGTATCCCAAAAAGTTTAGTTACACTATCCTATAATAAAACAAACCAAAATTCATTATTTTTTAGATATATCGAAGTATCATCTTTCCCAATATCATGTGGGTCTCCTTGGGACAACATTGGTACCGTGTAAATTGAAATATGTCAAACCCAATGTTGGTTCATGTTGTTGTGAGGTATAATAGGCTCCCAATACCTATATTACATGACATATATCTTTTTAAATCATAAAATTTTGAAAAATTCATCCATATAGTGGTCGGTGTTGTCATTGAATTTGAATATTACATTTAAAATCACTTGGATGATGAAATATCTCACATTATTGGGGTCTTATATTATGTCATGGAGCAATTGGAACTAAGAGGGTTGAGTGATGAGGAACTGAAATATAGTTTTATCCCCTTATATTTGAAAGGTAATTCTAAAATTTGTTTCCAAAAAATGGATGATGAAATATCTGACACATGAGAACAACTATATAATGATTTTTTCATGAAATTGTTTCCTGGGATAAAAAGCACTGAAATATGGTGTAAAATTAATGGATTTATTTAGGATGACTATGAACTATTTCATGAGTCTTGGGATATATTTAGGGGTCACTTATGAAATGTAAAAATCAAATTATTCTAATGAATATGTAAAATAAGATGAGAAAAACATTATATATGTTTGATTTATTGCCTTATTTATTTAACTACTCCTTAAAAAAATATAATGTTTTTAGTTTTTATTTTTGAAAATTTTCAATTTGAATTTAAATAATATGACTTAAAGGATATAAAAATAAAAATCAAATAAGTTTAAGGTTTTATAATCCTTGGACAATATTATACAAGAAAAAATGATTTTGAGATAAAATGTAATTGATATTTTGATTTTGGTTGTTGAAATATAGTAAGAAAATAAACAATTAGAATGAGTCATTTTCTAGAAAAAACCTCAGCATCATGGTGTTTTAAGAAACAAAAATACCATTTTATTATGTGGTGCAGAAGAAGAGTATATTGTTGATAGAATTTATTTTTCTCAATCCTTTAGGATTAATCAATGTTTTTTCTAAATTTGATATTTTATTTTAAAATTAACTTATTTAATGAGAAATTTTTTCTATTTTTTAAATTTTAAAGAGTATTTTGAATCATTAAAGAATAAATCTTATACCACTATATTTAACTAATTTTTATAAAATAAAATATTAACAATTATTGATGTAAATTTAATAAATAAGTTTTAATAGAATCTATTTTTTTTGAAATAAAAACTATTTTTCATGGATAAAATCATTACACCTTTATAACCCCACTTCAAGTAAAATTTATTATTTTGGATTTAATAATTTAATGACACACTATGTTCACTATAGATCCTTAATTCTATTTAATTTTATGGCTTATTAACATAAAATTAAATCCATTTTTTATGTCCTTCTAGTGGTAATATGATTCCCCACAAATGTGACCACCTCAATTACATAACATTTTTTTTCATTACAATACATTACCATGACCTTTTATTTTAAGAGTTTTACAGAATTAGGAAAAAAAATTTACTAAAAAAATAATGTATTTTTAAACTAATGGACATTTTTTGGAACAATATATGTAACAGATTAATCCATAAGAAGCCGTCATTGTTCTTATTCGGATCAATCACATCATGTCACATTTTTATTATTCAGATAAAGATCATCATACATAGATTTGATCTAATTATCATCCTTGTCAGCCTCTCCAAATTATTTAGGCTCTACTTGGGAAAATGTTTTTTTTGTAGATTCTTACTCCTTCAAGTTTTCACTGAAACCTTACGATCACCAATGAAATTTTATTCATTGATTTCATCTTTGATTTTATTTCTTACAGTTGATAAAAATATATCCATATTTGAAATGATAACCCACTAATTAATATTTTTTAAAAATAACTTCATTTATTTCATCACACATCTAATAAACACTATGTATGTTTTACATTAATCCATATAAAAATAGATCATTCTTTAACATTGACTTTTGGTTCCACCCTTAGGAATCTCTGATTACCATCCATGTAATTATCACAAATGGGTGGTATTCACCTTTGATAATGAATATATTATGTGTATTTATTTATTTATTGTATAAAATAAATATTTTATAAACCCAATAGGATATCTTTACTTTATCTTGGATGATTCAAAGCTTCAATCCAATGTATCTTATTTTATCCTCATCCTTCTCACTCTTTGATTGATTCTTTGGAGTGATCTATTTTTGTTTTTTTATTATGATTCTTGCTTTACCATTACCATATACCTATGGTCAACAATGTTTTCATAGTAAAATCATTATCCATAGAATTAATTCATTGTTTCATATTTATGTTTAATTTATTTCTTTTCAATATTACTCATATAATAATTGTTTTATTCTACAAGTGGATTATTTTATTTGAGTTGGGGTGGTTTTTTTGAAGCTACTCATGATCATGAGGGATCATAATTTGAGCCTATAACTGAGATAATGACAACAAGGAAATGCATCAAGAATGGATTAAACCATTAGTAAAATGTGAATTCCTAATACATATTTAATTAATTTTGTCATCATTTTATCTATTATTTGTAAGTCAATTTCTTTATCATTTTTGTAAAGACCCAGAAAATTCAAAGAAATTATTTTCTTAAATAATTTGTAATTTTACGAGTCTATGGCTTCTGACGACACTTGATTCCGAGGCCCGGTGTGCCCGAAATCAATTTCCGAAGTTTAGCTTGGGTACGTTCAGTAAACGAACGAGCGGGATTTTCTATCTTTTGAACCGGTGCTCAGAATTGAAATCCGAGGGCACTGGTGAACTCGTAGCATTGGTAATTTCTTAAGAGGACCTTTACTGAAGATGCGTTTGCATAGGAGAAGAAGTTAATTTTTTTTGTGGATTAATTGAGAGGTGAATAAAATTGTGGAACAATTTTATTTTTATATCTTAAGTGGTTATAACCTACATGGAGAAGTTAGGGTGGGACCCACTAACATCCTAACTACCCATGTGAGGATAAATGTGAGGTGGGGCCCACACGAGCCCCAACCCTTCACATTTCCATTACTCTCATAAACTCCCCCTTTAAAACTTGATTAACTCCCTTTAATTAAGTAACTCTCCCTCTCTCTCTCTTTATTGCATGCTAACACACACATTAATTAATTAATTGAAACTCTTTATTAATTAATTAAGTGTTTGAATTTTTGTAAATTTGAATGCATGACATGATTTAATAAAATAAGGGAAGCCTTATTTTATTTGAGGGGTTGGCATGTTGTGTTGAGATTTTGGGGAGAGAGCTCTAGTTTTATTTGAAGAACTTCATCCTCAACGTCGAACATCGACTCGGAAACCCCAGTTTCTACGTCCTCTTCTTCCTCTGCGACAAGGGAGGAGACACCAACGCAGGAACTCGCCAACGATGTCACGCCTTTCAATCTTCTCTCCGTGAAAAAAAGGGGAGACGCCACTTCCTCCTAGGATGCTCTCCGTCGACGACTACGAACCCTCATCCCGCGACGCCAATGCTTGTCATCTTTTGTTGAGGTAGGGTGTGTTGATTCAATTTTATTGAGAATAAAATTGTTCGTTGTGTTTTGTGAACCTTATGAATTCTTGGCCATGTGATACGTCTAACGTGGAGGGCGTGGACCGAACGAACACGGCCTGACAACCCTCCGGTGGAACTTTATTCCTTTGGAATTAGCAACCGGAGGCGGAGGAAAAACACGGCGCCGTCGCGCCACGCCGGGATCGTAACGAAGGGAACCGGCACCGTTATGCTGGTTGTGCGGAATGAACCGTAGCCCGCAACGCGGGCCGCTTCAGCGGAAGAACCAGCCAGACCGTCGCGGGCCGCGCCGCGCCGGGCGCACTAACATCCTGACTACCCATGTGAGGATAAATGTGAGGTGGGGCCCACACGAGCCCCAACCCTTAAAATTTCCATAAATCTCATAAACTCCCCCTTTAAAAATTGATTAACTCCCTTTAATTAAGTAACTCTCCCTCTATCCCTCTTTATTACATGACAACACACACATTAATTAATTAATTAATTAAAACTCTTCATTAATTAATTAAGTGTTTGATTTTTTGTAAATTTGAATGCATGGCATGATTTAATAAAATAAGGGAAGCCTTATTTTATTTGAGGGGTTGGCATGTTTTGTTGAGATTTTGGGGAGAGAACTCTAGTTTTATTTGAAGAACTTCATCCTCAACATAGAACATCGACTCGAAGACCCCAGTTTCTCCGTCCTCTTCTTCCTCCACGACGAGGGAGGAGACACCAACGCGGGAACTCGCCAACGATGTCACGCCTTTAAATCTTCTCTCTGTGACATAAAGGGGAGACGCCACTTCCCCCTCAGACGCTCTTCGTCAACGACTACGAACCCTCTTCCCGTAACGCCAATGCTCGTCATCTTTTGTTGAGGTAGGGTGTGTTGATTCAATTTTATTGAGAATAAAATTGTTCGTTGTGTTTCGTGAACCTTGTGCATTCTTGGCCATGTGATACGTCTAACGCGGAGGGCGCGGGCCGAATGAACACGGCCCAAAAACCCTCCGCTGTAACTTTATTCCTTTGGAATTGGCAACCGGAGGCGGAGGAAAAACACGGCGCCGTCGCGCCATGCCAGGATCATGACGAAGGGAACCAGCACCGTCGCGTCGGTTGTGTGGAACGAACTGCAGCCCGCAATGCGGGACGCTTCGATGGAAGAACTGGCCGGCCCGTCGGCCGAACGGGTGAAGTGGAGCCGCGGCGCCAGGAGGGCTTCGCGTTAGAGGACTGACCGGCCCATCGGCCGGCCGGGCGGAGCTGGACCGCGTCGCCAGGAGGGCGCCGCGCTGGAGGACCAGCGGCCCGCCCATGCGGGCCGCATGCGCAGAAGACTGGACGAACTATCCGGCCGGTTCGGGGAAGGGAGGCGCCGCCGGTGTAGAAGACCGGGGGGCCACCCCCCTGTGGATCCCACTCGGCTTTGGCCGACCCGCTCGGCCAGCCGGGCCGCGCCCCGCCGGGCCGGACCGCGCCACTTCGAACTGGGCCGCGCCACTTCGGGCCGGGCCGCGGCCCTTCGGGCCGACTTGAGTATTCCCTTAGGATCGTTCCGACACCCCTGCTAGGTCGGACCCATCAAACCGGGTCAACCCGACCCGCCGGCCCACTGGGCTAAACGGGCCGGGCCCGTTAATCACTTAAACGGGGTTAACTTAAAGATCGCGCGTCCGATCGACGCGCCGTCTTCGGTACTAGGACTCTTTCGATGAGACGGTCCTTTTGAGATACTCTAAGTGAGTTTTGGATGATTTTGGATATCGACCGGGTTATACATGAGCATATTTCTAACCGGGCCCCTGGGACGGAAAAGCCTACATCTCTCAGACCGGGCGTCCGATTAACGCGCCGTCTGTTGTGTTGAGTTCCTTTTGACGAGACAGAACTTCGGGATACATCAAATCTAGACTTTGTGA
Organism: Viscum album; assembly: GCA_963277665.1. Lineage (NCBI taxonomy): Eukaryota > Viridiplantae > Streptophyta > Magnoliopsida > Santalales > Viscaceae > Viscum > Viscum album. The sequence continues at coordinate 1,137,306,144 of OY728129.1, forward strand.
CAGTTGATGTATCAACCCTCTTGGCTCGTGGAGCGGACCCACCCAGAATCGAGCGTGGTGTGTGCGGGAACCCTAGAGCTAACTGTGATTGTGAAGACGATGATGACTGTACTTGGATCCTACGTGGGTTCGGAAGCGAGGACGACTGTACTTGGATCCTACGTGGGTTTAGCAGCGAGGACGACTGTACTTGGATCCTACGTGGGTTCGGCAGTGATGGTTACTGTAGTAGGATCCTACGTGGGTTCGGCAGCGATGACTTCTGTACTTGGATCCTACGTGGGTTCGGCGGGGGAGATGATTCAGAGGCTATATCTATCATCTCCACCCCTCTTCTTGAGTAGTATAACTGTGTGAGCTGAGTCTTAACTTTTCAATCATTATCATCGATATTATTGACTTTCATTCCTGTGTGGACTGAGTTGTGCTTTCCTGTGTGGACTGGGTTGTACTTGGGCTCGGGAGTTGGAGCTGAACTGGAATTGATGACTTAGGTATATGTATGGGCATATACCTAAGTAGTGTTGGTTGATACTATGTGTTTGTATTATTACTTTTTGGTTTATTACTTTGTGGATTCTGGGAGACCTTCGGAAGTCTCGGGGTCCCTACTAAGTATCGTATAATCACCCCTGCATGGGCTATGCCCGCACTACGTTGTGTTGGATGCAGACGACAGACAACACTGATCGAGGTGAAGTCTTGTGGAGCAGGACGGTACCTAGAGGTGGACCACTTGGCGGGATGTACTCAGAGCGGATTGCCGGACCTGAGGAGCCGACGAGACTATCTATACCCACCCTTTAGGTGGGAATTCTGGAGGACGAATTGGTAGTTTCTGCTTTACTTTTCAACTATTGTACTTTCTTTCTTAGTTGTACTGTACTTTCAGTTTGGTTTGTATACCAGCCCATTTACTTTCCAGCACTTACTTTTGTACTCAGTTTACTTAGTGTTTACTTCAGCTTGCGTACTCTGTTGTGTTTGTTTGCTTATATAAAGGAAATGCCTTCCCTTTTTATCGGGATTTACGCCTTCGGTGATAGTCGTCAGCCCCTGGCCTATGGAAGGCGGGCTTGGGGTAGTCATGGCACGGGCCCTGAGGACGGGTCTTGAAAATTTTTATCTAATAATTATTTTTTTTCACATATCTTCTGGTAATTCATATTTTTCTTTCAACTATCTATAACAAGCCATAAAATAGATAAAATGATTATTTCTACCAATGTAAACATGTTTTCTATATTCATTGCCTTTCTTTGTTGATCTGCCAACACTGTATATTGATTTGATGTTGTTAGCTGAAAAAACTTTCTCATTATTAAAAACCAGGAGATTAGAGGAAGCTCATGTTACCATTGTGACGAATTATCATGATATAATGGGAACATGAGCTTCTTGTACTCCTTTTATTTTCAATAACGAGAAAAAAGTTTCTGCTAAGAACATCGATTCAATTTGCAGTGTTAGATGTTCGACATAGAAATACAATGAAAACATGGTTACATAAGTAGTTAGGATTTTTTGAGGCTTTGGGATGTGTAATAATCAACCACACCCCAATCCAACACATGGTGTGATAGGTATGACTCAAGGTGATTTTTTTATTTAAAATAGACATGAATTTTAGTAAAAAGAACAATTGACATACTCAAAACCAAGAAAACATATTCTGATTATTTTGATAATTTATGGAAATGATCTATAAGTCATTTGGGATGTGTAAGAATCAGCCACACCTCAATTTGATGCATAGTGTAACCGCTATGACTCAATGTGTTCGTTATCAATTTAAAATTGACATTTTAGTTCAAAAAATGTCACTCACTAAAAATAAATAAAACACACTCGGATTTTCATTATAATTTATGAAATCAATTCATAATTAATTCTTGACATATAGGAACTGGTCTCACATAAAACCGATACACAATGCGATCAGTATAGGTCAAAGTTCTTTTTTCCAATTTAAAATGACATTTTAGTAAAAAAACAAGTGACATACTCAAAACCAAGAAAAAAAATTGTATTATTTTGATACTTTAGGAAAATGATACATAATTCATTTGAGACATGTATAAATCATCCATGCCTCAATCTGATGCACGGTGTGACCGATATGACTCTAAGTGTGTTTTTTATTGAAAAATGACATCAATTTTAATAAAAGGACAACTAACCTACTAAAAACTAAGAAAACACATTCATATTGTTTTGATAATTTAGGAAAACTATCTTTAATCTATTTGGGACATGTAGGAATTAGTCGCGTCTCAATCCGAGGCACAGTGTGACCGATATGACCACAACTGTATCTTTTTATTTAAAATTGAGATCAATTTTAATAAAAAGGACAATTAACATACTCAAAACTAAGAAAAAACATTTATATTGTTTTGATACTTTAGGAAAACAATCCATAAGTCATTTTTGATGTGTAGAAATCCGCCTCACCTCAATATGATACATGATGTGCCCGATTTGACTCAATATGTCTGTTATCAGTTTAAAATCGACAGTTTAGTTAAAAATATGTCAGTCACTTAAAACCAAGAAAATGTGATCATATTTTATTTATAATTTATGAAATTTATTCATAAGTAATTTTTGTCATGTAGGAATTGGTCTCATGTCAAACTGATACACGATGTGATCGGTATGAGTCAAAGTGTGTGTTTCCAATTTAAAATGACATTTTAGTAAAAAAGACAATTGACATACTCAAAACCCAGTAAACACATTCAGATTGTTTTGATAGTTTATGAAAACAATAAATAATCCATTTTTAACATGTAGGAATTATCTTTACCTTAATATGATTCATGGTGTGACCAATATGGCTCGAAGTGTATCTTTTTATTTAAAATTGACATCAATTTTAGTAAAAAGGATATCTGACATACTCAAAACTGAGAAAATAAATTCATATTGTTTTAAAACTTTATGAAAACGATCCATAATTCATTTTTTATGTGTAGGAATTATCCTAACCTCAATCAGATACACGATGTGGCTAGTATGACTCATTGTGTCCGTTATCAGTTTAAAATTGACAGTTTAGTTAAAAAAATGTCCCTCATTAAAAATCAAGCAAACACACTCAGATTTTATTGATAATTTAAGAAATTGATTCATAAGTCATTTGTGATGTTTAGGAATCAATCTCATGTCAAACCTATAAATTATGTGATCGATATGATTCAAATTGCATGTTTCCAGTTTAAAATGACATTTTAGTAAAAAAGACAAGTGATATACTCAAAATTGAGTAAACACATTCATATTGCTTTGATAATTTATGAAAATGATCCATAAGAAATTTGGGACATGTAAAAATGAGTTTCACCTCAATACGATGCATTGTGTGACTAATATGCCTCTAAGTATATCTTTTTATTTAAAATTGACATCAATTTTAGTAAAAAGGACAACTCACCTACTCAAAATTGAGAAAATGCATTTGGATTGTTTTTATAATTTAGAAAAATTATTCATAAGTCATTTGTGATTTGTAGGAACTAGACACACCTCAATACAATACATGATGTTTCTGGTATGACTCAATGTGTCCGTTATTAGTTTAAAATCAATATTTTAGTTCAAAAAGTGCTACTCACTAAAACCCAATAAAACATGCTTGGATTGTCTTTATAATTTAGTAAAATGACTCATAAGTCATTTTGGCATGTAGGAATCAATATCACATAAAACAGCCACATGATGTGACTGTTATGAATCAAAGTTCATGTTTCTAGTTTAAAATGACATTTTAGTAAAAAAGACAAGCGACGTACTCAAAATCGAGAAAACACATTTGGATTGTTTTGATACTTTAGGAAAATGACCCATAAGTCATTTGAGACATGCGAGAATCAACCTCACATCAATCTGACACATGGTGTGATCAGTATGACTCTAAATTCATTTTTTCAACATATAAATATTATTTTTGTTTAAAACGCACATCACATCGCCAAAACTGAGAAAAAAAGACTATATTGTTTTCTCTTCATTTAAATTATGTATTCATACTTGATTTTTCTATTTTCATGGTGTTTTTGGTGTTGCGGTGTGCTATTACAACACACTACACTGGTGATGTAGTGTGTTGTAATAGCACACTATAGTATTCCCCTTTATTAAGGATTTTTTAGTGCTGATAAAAGACTCAGGATTTTATTATTCAGTGCTTCTCTAGCTCTGATAAAGGCCATTTTAGTGCTGTTAAAGGCTAATTTTGTAGTAGTGTAAACTAAGATCGGGCTATCATCAGGTGTGAGTCAAGACATCAGATATACCTCATATAGTTTTTCATAGTAGGTATGGTCTGCATGGGTATCTTGTTACGCCATTAGGTATCACAAACATGCCCACCATTTTCATGGATTTGATGAATAGGATGTTCCACCCCTATCGGGATTCTTTTGGCATGGTCTTTTTGAAAAAATATTGGTGTACTCTCATACTCATATAGACCATGCTAAGAACATTGAGATCATTATTATTACAATGATAGAGCATCAAATTTATTAAAATATTGCTAAGTTCTACTTTTGGATTGACAAAGTTAACTTATTTGGTCATATCATCTCAGAATCAGGAGTCTCTATTGACCCAGAGAAGGTGAGTGTTGTTGTTTCCTGATATTATCCCAAGAGCGTGTTTGATATAAAGAGTTTCTTGGGGATGGATGGATATTATTAGAATTTTATATAGGGATTATCATGCCTTTATGAACCTCTTACTGGTCTTATAAATAAGGGTGTCAAGTTCCTGTGGTCAAAATAGTGAGATAAATCCTTTTAGGAGATGAAAGGGAGACTTTTCTATACACCTATTTTGATTCTGCCTGAGATTGAAAGAGGCTATACCATATTCCGTGATGCATCTGGTATTGGTCTAGGTAGAGCGCTGATGGAGGAGGATAGATTTGTTGTGTATAAATATCGACAATTGAGGCCTTATGAGAGAAATTACCCAATGTATGACCTTGATCTAGCATTAATTTTCCATGCCTTATGTTTTTAGAGACACTGTCTGATGGGTGAGTGATTTGTGGTGTATATAAACCAAAAAAGCCTAAAATATATATTTACACAACATGAATTAAATCTCAGATAATGAATATGGGTATAATATCTTCAGTCCTTAGATTTTGAGCTTGCCTATATTCCTAGAAAGGGAAATGTAGTAGTAGATGCGCTAAGTTTGAAAACTCAGGCACATGCTATATGGGAAGCCAATGATGAATGATAATTGAGAGCCCTATTCTTTGAGCTGTATTTGGAGTTTCATTAAATTCATGAGCAGTCCTATCTCTTATACTTTAAAATTACCTCTTCCCTCCTTGAGAAGGTGAAGAGTAGTCGATTTCTAGATCCTGAGGGCTTGGTTATCCATGAGAGTATTTCAGAAGATGACCCACATTTAGATTAGTCTGTGGATAGAGATGATATAATATGTACACATGAGCATATATGGGATCCTAAAGATGTGAGATAGTAACTAATGTGGGAGTTCCATGCTTCTTAGTTGGAAGTTCATCTAGGAATCTACAAGATGTATCAAGATATGAGATGCCAGTATTGGTGTCATGTGATGAAACTTTAGATAGTAGGCTTTATCATTAGGTTTTCTAGCTATTAGTAGGTGAATTTAGGGAACCAGTAACCTACAAGATTTTTACAGACGTTTTCAGTCCTATAATGGAAATGGGAATATGTTTCCATATACTTTGTAGTCAGTTTACTGAGGTCGTCTAGAGGTAGTGACGTTGTATGAGTTTTCATTGAAAGACTGATGAAAATATCCCACTTTCTTCCTATCTGGGATACTTTCTCAATTGATGAGATGGGAATATTGTATGTCCATAAGATCATTTGACTACATGGAATCCCCCATACTATCATTTCAAATAGGGATGCTTGTTTTCTACTACAGTTCTCTCAGGGGTTGGAGAAGGCTATGGGTACATTGGTGCTTATGAGCACATATTTTCTCCATCAGATCAATGGACGTTTGTAAAAGATGATACATGTTCTAGAGAACATGCTCTGAGCATGTGTCCTTAATTTTGACTATTCTTGGGAGAATCATACCCCTCTCATCAAGTTCACCTATAATAATAGTTTCCAGGCGACAATTCAGATGGATACTTTTGAGGCCTTGTATGGTAGGACATTCCATTCACCCCTATGATAGTTATATGTAGGATAATAAATTCTACTAGGTACTTATCTCATGAAAGAGACTTTAGAGTAGGTTTAGTTGATTAGGAAGCACATTTCCACTGCTTAGTCTAGACATAAATATTATGTCAATCACCATCAAAGACCTATGGATTTCAAGATTGGGGATCGTGTTTTCCTATGGTTACTACCTAGGATTGAGAATAGATAGATATAGAGGCAAGGGAAGTTTTCACCTCATTATGTGGGGTTGTTTGAGATTCTGTAGAGATTCGGGACGATAGCCTATCATTTGATATTACCTCAGAAGTACCATTCCATGAACGGCGTCTTCCACATCTCATAGATTCACTGGTATCATGCCAACCCATATCATACTTTTGATCCTAAAGAAGTTGAGATAGATGATAATGCTTCATCTGAGGAGTACCCTTTACGCATCATTTAATAGAGAATGAAGGATCTCTAAGGTTGGTCTATCACTTTAGTATAGGTGCTATAACAGAACAAACATGTACAAAATGAGACATGGGATTAGGAGGCTGACTTATTTTCCCAGTGGCCAGAGTTGTTCTTAGATAGTGTTTTTCCTCCCTTAGAAAGTGAACTCAAGGATGAGTTCCTTTAAGGGGGGAAGACTGTAATAACTCTTATTTTTTTCTTAGTTACGGATCCTTTTAAATTTGGTCTAATTATTTATTTTGGACCTATTATGGATACCCAATGATTTCATGAAGGTTTTAGGGGTTTTTGGGGCTAGTTTGAAGCTTGGAGCCCTGGATGGTTTGAAAAATACACTGGCTGTATGGTTAGTAGAAACTATGTGAGCTAGGTTGCATGGTCTCTCCTAACCGTTCGGTGTTGGATAGTGGGATGATATGGGGTACACAATTTTCCCTAACTATTCACTAAGAGAAACATGATCATGATAAAAACCGCATACATGTTATAGAGGTAATTCACATGGTTGATGCACAGTTTCCCTAACCATGCATCCTAACTATGCAGGTTCCCCCTCCCTATAGTAGAAGAAGCAATCTTGGTGCATAGTTTCCATAACCTTGTGGCCAAACCACGTGATGACCAAATTTGGGTGATTTTACAAAGATCCCCTTAAAAAAAATTAAATCAACCCCTCTTCCCTATTCTTTATTTCCAGCAGATGAGGCCTCTTTTTCTATTGTTTTAGATCCCTCTTCTATACTAAACTGGAATTGATCCCATTAATCTTTCCTAAGTTCAATCAAATATCTATTAGTCTTGTTGGATCTGTGTTGGTAAGATCTTAATTTGATTTTATCCATTCTTCGTTTGTCTTTATATCAACAATTCTATTTAGATACAATATCATATGCCCTATTTTCAGGGTGTTGATCCGTTATTCATATATATTCCAATATAGGACAAACTAGAGGATGATACCAGACAAGATATTCATACAAGTATGAGTTAGGTTGTCTATAACTCATCCCTCAAGATTCTTCATTTTATAAACTGCCGTGTGTGCATACTGATTTTGTCAGGCGTAACCTGTTTAGTTAATTTGTCTTGATTATAGTTGTTATAAATATGTTATAATACCCTTGTTAAATATGTTATCTATCATTGGTGGTTATTTCCACAACATATACCACCCCAACTAGGGTGTTTCTATATTTATGATTTTAGTGGTAAGTTATGCATTAATGGTTTTTATGACCTTTTAGATCCACCATTTGGGTGTGTGGATTGACCCTGCTAATGGTAATCCCCTTAAATTAGATTAATTGTGAATTGATGAATGTCTTGTACCATTTTTCTTACCACTTGACCCACCTAAGGTAAGTGATTCAATTTGATAAATCAATCTAAAAGGAAAATGGAAAGTTTATGGTATATATATGACTTGGACTAATGGATTACAAATGAATGTCTTGGTTGCACATCCATAGAACCCCTTGCCTTGTCTAATGGAAGGTATCAGAGTGAACATTATTAAATGATAATGACTTATATGAAATGAATTAAATAGTTGTATACCCCTTAGCCTTTTCACATTAATGAAAGGAAAGGCTTGAATTAAATGAACTTATTAAGTGGTATGAGCATCACTTGGACTTAATTATTAACTGAAACAATTATAAGGTGCCTAATTGTATATGGAACTTGAAATAATTATATTAATGGTCAGACTTGAGTTAGCTTCTGGATTCCCAGGGGAATTCCTTGAGCACTCATGGATGCCAATTCGATTCAAGGATGCTAGTTTCCAAGGGTGAGACTCACCTTGGAACTCGATCCTTGTCTATTAGTGGATGCCCAATATGACACCATAGTATCCCTCCTTTACTATTACTGGTTGCCTTGGATACACTAATTAGATCCAACATGGCATCTATATACATGAGACACCTTGGTTATATCCTTGGGTATGACTATTTCTTATCCCATTTTACCTTGGATGTTTTCATTAGACTCAGTTAAATTAAATATTGTGGAATGTTTTAGGTGATGCTCCTTGGATTTCACTATTAACCCATATCTAGGCTGTAGTTACTACTGAGTTGGTGATCCTTGATTTTAAGTTTTCCTTGGTTATTACCTTGGAACATCATCAATATTTTTATCATTACAGGATGCCTTGCTATGTATTGGATCCTTTACTATCATTATTATGTCAGGATGTCAGTGCTGGTATTAGCTCATGTGACCTATTTATATAAACTGTAACTTCATTAATTAATGAACAGGTTACATGTCTAGACACTAGTCTAGGGATGATGTTGGTACTTGGGGGTATTTATGCAATATTACTACTTTAATTTTATATATGCATTCTTGTAAACTATTTTAATTTATATGAAACAGACAAGATTTTATATACACTATTGGTTGTGGCCTACTGAGATTTATCTCACACCCTATCTAAGCCACCATTGGAATTCAGAAAGACTACATGTATGCAGGTGTTGACAAAGGGAAGTGTACCACTTTAGATACTTGATTTCTTTATTTCTTAGGATGGAGTGGGTAGCAGATGACCGAGTTGGATCTTGGGATGTAGGGTATAGTTTTTGGATTCATTTTGATACTTTTATATAACATGTATTATCTTCTTTTGTGTATCCATGTTTTCTAACTTTCTAGATACATGACATGTATCATCATCTTTTGTATATCATTATCAGTTTCACTTATTATTTATTAATCCTGTCGACTTCTGTTGTGCTATCATTTTGTTTATAATGCTTCCAATATTTACCTTCTATTATCATATCTATATGTTATGCTACACTCTAGTAATGAGGTCATAATATCCCCATTGACACACCCTATTCCCTCACTTCTAGTCGGTAGCCTCTGGAATTTGGGGAGATGCGCTTGAGGCCATGTGGCCAATTGGGATTGGGGAAACTTTGAGTGGAATCTAAGTTTGGGACATCACAATTATCCCTCTACCACTTTGGTTCTTTGTTATCCATTCAATCTAAGGGATTGATATTCTTACTATTCCATTAAAATGAATGGTTTTTACAGTTATTGGTTTCTATTAAAATAAAGGGTATTTGGTTTCTTGGTTTCCATTCAAACCTAGGGGTTTATTACATTAAACCCTCATGATAATTATCACAGGGAGGAGACATAGGGGTACCTTCAGGTATTATTTCTAAACTTCTTTACAAAATTTACTCTTTCCTTTTAATCTTAACATTTACTTTTCTATCATGTTTGTGATTTAATTACCTTATTTTAATTTTTTATATTCTTTAATTTGATATTATTGATTTATTTCTTTACATCACTGCATATTTTATATAATTGATTTATTTCTTCACTTTAATTTTTTAAATGGTAATTCACCTCCCTAATTTCATTTCTTTGACCCAAAAAATTCAAATAAGGCATAATATTTGGCCTCATATAATTAAGGTATGCTAATTTGAAAGAAAAAAGGAATAAAAAATTACATAAAATAATCAATGCATACAAATTCGAATGTTAAACATTTCATAAGAGTTGTTATAACTTAATAAAGACATAAAATTTTGAAAGTATTACTTAACAAATTTATAGTTTGTCTGAATGTTATTTTATTTCCAAATAATATATCAAAACATAAATATCTAGTATTTATATAATTAAAAGTTTAGTTTGGTTTTAATTGTTTTTTAACTATTATATCTACCTAAATTATAGTATTAGTATTAATTTTAAATGTTATATTACTTGAACACAATTTTATGTTATAGGTTGTAGTGTAGTATCAACATATAATGTGAAACACCTAAAATGTTTCATGTCGTTGTATTATGTTTTTCAAATTTGAGATTTTTTAAACTCTTGTTTTTTGATGATATATATAGTTTTAGATATTAAAATTGAGTTATTCTTGTGCATTTATTCTCAATTAATATGAACATTTTGATAAAATTATATAGTTTTAAAGATAGATTTTTTTTGTGTAATATCATTTTGGAATGGATAAAAATAATGCACATTTTTTGTGTAAAATGTGCATTTTAAAAGACAATTTTAAAAAAATATAATCTTAATGGGATTATAACAATATTTTAATTGATTTAAAGTTAATTTGAACTTGGTGTGTTTAATTTTTGTTTCTTTAAGATTTTTATGATGATTTAATGGTTGATTTTATAACTAAAAAGTTAGAAATTCTTCTTGTATTCAAGATGCTGAAATATATGTATTTTTAAATGAAAAGGATAATATTTGAAAGAGGAATTGTTTAAGTGGATGTGTTTTGATTTTTTATTAATAATTAATTCAATTTAAAAATATTAATTAAGTTGTTTTATGATATAAAGTAGCTATGAATTAGTTTTTTGATATAAAGTCATGTTTTAATCTTTATATGACTTGAAATGAGTTTTAAAGTGACTCTAAAATTGGAATCATACAGTTTTATGAATTTAAGAATGATTTTGAATGGTATTTAAATATTTTTCATTAGAATATGTATGAAAAATTTATTTAATTATCTTCTAGAAATATTGGTGAAGAATTTTTTAAATATAAATCAAGGGTATGTTTCCTTGATTTTAAAAAGTTTTACAGTTTTTATAAATTTTTATTCAAGGGATAAGTGGTTAAAAATAAAATTTAATCATATTAAAAATAAAAGGCCTTGTTTGATTTAAATTTTAATTTAAAATATAGTCTTTACATTAAAAATATTATTTATTTGATTCAAGTCCATTCAAATTATATTTGGTTCATATCAAGGCTAGTTGGGTCAAGCAGTTTAATTCCATTATTTTTTGTTTTATGTCATTCAATTCTATTTAGATCACTTTGGTTTGGTTCAGAATGTTTTAATTTAGTTATACATGGTTTAAATATTTTTCAATTTATTCATGTTCAGTTCATTTTAGTTCTATTCTATTTAGATTGGGTAAAATCAAATCAATTATGTTTTGATTTGTTTTAATTCATTTTTTAGTTTAGTTTGATTAAATATAGTTTTGACTTATGAATAAAAATGGATTTAAAGAATCTAAAAATAACCGAATATATTTTAAGGAAAATGAAATGACATGAAATTAATTTAGTTGATATGAAATAAATAAAACCAAATTGAATGGATTATATTAAAATCAAATTAAATTCCAAACTATCATTTTCTATTTTTTTTACTTAAGGGTTTTTATGATATTTGTACTTATAGATTTCATAATTTAGTGATTATTATTGAATTTGAAAAGTATCTTAAAAAAATAAAATATATGAAAACTTTTTTTTATCGTTTACATATGAAATATTTTACCCAAACTCACTGAACTGTTTGGTGAAAACCACAATTTTCCATTTTGGTTTACTTTAAGTTTTTGATGATTTATATATTTATAGATTTTATAATTGGGTAATTATTCTCACATTAATATAAATAAAATATAACATAATAATTAAAATACACTAAAACTTGGTTTTACCATTTATATATTAAAAATTGGACCCAAACTCACTGTAACTATTTGGTCAAAACTACAGTTTTCTATTTTTGTTTAATTTAGTTTTTTGATGATATTTATAGTTATAAATATTGTAACTATGTGATTATTCTTATATTAAAAATATAATGAAAATATATTAAATTCATTCAAACACACCCAATATTTTTTTACCTTTTATATATTAAAAATTTGACACGAACTCGTTGCAACAGTTTGGTCAAAACTCAAGTTTTCCATTTTGGTTTACTTCAAGATTTTGATGATATCTATTGTTATAGATAATATAATTGAGTGTTTATTATAATATTGGAAATATAAATAAAATATATTAAAATAAATCAACTACACCTAATTTTTTTATCATTTACATATTAAAAGTTTGACCCAAACTTACTGTAATTTTTTGGAAAAAACTGGATTTTTTCATTTTTTTTACTTTAGGTTTTTGATGATACATGTAGTTATACTACCATAATTAAGTAATTGTTAATGTTTTATAGAGATAATTAAAATATATAATAATAATTTAACTTAACTAAGATCAATTTTTTCCATTTACATATTAAAAAATTAATTCTAACTCACTACATATCTTATGCCAAAATTATAGTTTTCAAGAGTGGTTTAATTCAGGTTATCGATAATATATATAGTTAAAGCCTTTATAATTGAGTGAATATTATTGAATTGTAAATAAAATAAAAATATATAAAAATAATTCAAATATTTGAAATAAAATGGAGGATTTAGACTACATACCATTTCTTTTCTTAATCACTCACAACCACTTTAGGTTCACAATCAACTCTGAAAATTGAAATATTTTAGTTATCATATAAAAAATATTGGTGAAGACCAATGTGGGTAATGATGGTTTCAATTTCATCCCCACCATCATCTAAAATATATCTTGGTATCACTTTAGTAATGACATCAAATTTATGTTTTATAGGATCTTTTACATAAAACACTTTTTTTCTATTGATGAAAAACTATATGGCTCATAAGTACCCATAAAGAGACTCATGTCAATAATTATAAATTCATACTCATTGATAAATATTACCTATTATGTCATTGAATCAAACCAATTTTATTTCATCATAGCGACTTAAACATGGGAGTAATAATCCAATATTAGGAATTTCTTAATAACCCCATAAGAAGAAACATTTTCATATTGAGGATGACTATGTGATGCACTAGAATAATAGTTTGTCATTATAGTTAACATAAACTCATCATGTTTTCTCTCATTTTTACTACTCAACTAGTTATAACAAATTGATATCCATTTATTACTATTGCTTTTAATTCCCGAATCAAATTATTAGGACCAAAATATGACACTCTTATTTATTGAGAGTGAACATTGATCAGTAAAATAAATAGTTGAAATATATATGAATATTAAAATAAAATGAGTAATTATTATTTATTTTATAAAATTAGTGTCCATACCTTCAATTTTAACTATACATGAAACTATTTTCAATGAAAAGTATCTCATTCTCAAAAGTAATAAATAATTAATTCCTTTTATATTTTGTTTATGTTCCTAACATAAAAATATAGTAAAAGTTTAAGATATATTTATAATTATATAGGATGAGATAACATATACATGTCCAATTTACTTACTTGATTCAGTCATCAAATAAATCATAGTTAAACAAGACCATATGACATGTCATCTCCCAGTATCCAAGAATCAATGTATCCAATGTATATGATCTAGAAATTCCCCCAGTATGAGGATGTGATGACCCGAACCCATATGCTACTTAACGGGTGCCCCGAGCCCAGTGGGCCACATGGCCTCAAGCGCATCTTCCTGAACGCTAGAGGCTGCCGACTAGCAACAAGGGACTAGGGTGTGATTGTGAGAATACTATGCCCTCATTAGAAGAGTATAGAATAGTTGAAGGAATATAAAGGAATATAAATAAAAAGCAGAAGTAATATAAGTAAGAAACAGAAGCAAATCGATGTAATAGACAAACAAGAATAACAATAACTGAATCAATGAGAACAATGATGATGTAATGTCATGTCACTAGAAAAATATAAAGCATGGATACAAGACAATAGTCATAACATGTTTCACAAGTTAAAAGAAAACAAAGACTATACCAATCATCCTGGGATCCTTCTCGGTCATCTGCTATCAAGATCTATACTATCAGCACACAATAAAGTGTCGGAAGCTGTATGCTTCCCTTTGTCAATACCTGCAACTATTTAATCTACTCTGGGTAGAAAACGGCACCCAACGAGGGTGTGAGATAAATCTTAGTGGGCCACCACCAATGGTTTCTATAGCATCTGGCCCATGTAATGGAATATAGAAATGTGTAGTCATGCATATATAAAGTAAAGAAAACAGTACAATGTAACTAAATACCCAAGTACCTGCTTCAACCCTTGGTTGGAATTTGAACATGTAACCAGTTCATTAATTAATTAATTACCATTTAATGTTAATATTTTAGGTTAGGAATAGCCAACACTGACATCACTTCATGATAGTACAATTAGTGAAGGTCCCAAGATGTAACAAAGCAACCTGACAAGATATTCGATGAGGGAGTTATAGTGTAATAACCAATGTAACATAGATTTCACGGAACACTAACTCAGTAGTATCTGAGTCTAGCTAAGGGGTAAGAGTGTAATCCAAGGAGTTCAATCCAAGTCATTCCACAATAAGTTTCCTACCATGTCCAAGGTGATCGACCAAGGTAACATGGGGACAAGCAAAGACAAGGCCCTATGGGATTTCACCATGGCACCTACTAGCCAATGCTAGATCCAAGGAGTGTATCTAAGGTATCCTATAATAATGAAAAGGACCCTATGGTAGTATACTGGGCATCTGAGTAATAGAAAAGAACCAGAGTCTAGGTGGGTATCAACCTAAGAAAACCACATCCTTGAATCAAAACGGGGTTCCCGAGACCCAAGGTATTCTCCTCTCAGAATCTAAGGCAAGATCGAGCGAGTCTATTCCTATTTGATGTTTAAATCATGTAATAATTCATTTGGTTCAAGTGTTTCCTTCCATTAGTGTGTATAGGTCAATTAGAGTTGAAACCATTTATTTATTGGTATAAGCCTTGTCTCCCATTAGTGTGGATAGTCCAAGTAGTATTGCAACCATTTAATCAAATCTTAATTAACCATTAAGGCATATTAAATTAGTGAGGTTCACTCTGCTAATTTACATTAACATGGAAAGGGGTGATACATACATGTAACCTTTATTCAATCTCATTTGTTAAGTCCAAGTTATATACTTAGTATACTTTACATTTCACATTTCACATTTAATAATCATTTGGAAGAACTTACCTTAGGCGGGTCAAGTGGTGAGCATATATGGTACATGCCATTATTCAATTCTCATTAATAACAAGCCATTTATTATAAGAAGTCTCACCTTTAGTAAGGTCAAGCAAAGTTACACCCAAATAGTGGATGAAATGTTACAAAACACTAAAAACCCAAATATGGAATAACCTTCGATATGAGGTGGATTGAGTTGTTGGTGTAACCACTAACAAATAATAACAAATTTAGAAAGAGCATAACTATAAAATTATATCATGTATAATCATGGCATGTAAATTTAAGAAACGGTCCCTGATAGAATTGGTGGGCCCCATACGAACATTACAAAATCAACAAACTTTAGGGAAAAGTTATAGACCACCCACCTTAGGGTTGTATGATCCTTCTCCTCTCGTATCAGCCCTTGATTTGCCTCTGATCAGAGTAGATCTAAGAAAAAGTGAAAAACTCTCATATGATGATATCTAAGTCGAGAGAAAAAGAGAAGAAGAAAGGCTAAAGAGAACTCAAGTACTTACCGTTGCACATCCAACACGACAAACGAAATCTCGATCAGATCCTGGACGAAGGATATCTCTTGATTCCTAGTTTAGATCTTAAAAAATACCCAAATTGAGATAGAAATAGGTCAATCCCCCATAAACTCAGATTAGCAAGAAGGAGGGGGATTAATAGGCCATTAAGGTAAAAAATAGAAAAATTACCCATAAAAATAGCCTTCACATGGTTTTTCCGCACGGTTTGTTAAACTGTGCGCAAACCTTATGGGAAGGCTCTACCCGAACGGTTTGGTCCGCATGGATTGTTAAACTGTGCACAACCCATGCAAGATTTCATGGGAAAAAAGGCACTCACACGGTTAGGCCTCATGGTCGTGCGCCAACCATGCGAGGTGGCTCTATCTGAAAAAACATCATCCGCATGTTTAGGAAAACCATGCCAAATTATGAACGGTTTACTCCAAACCATGCGTATAGTCTGTTTTCTCCAAAAATATGGGTTTCGGGCTCTGAAAAAGCCCCCGAAACCCTCAGAAACTTTACTAACTCATTAGACATCCATATTAGGTCCAAAGTAAATATTTAAACAAAAAATTAAAGGATCCATACCTGAGTGAAAAATCGGGTTCTTACAGTCTTTCCCCCTTAAAATAACTCACCCCCGAGTTCTCCCTCCAAGGGTAATGAAACACTATCTAAGAAAAACTCTGGATACTTAGCATGTACATTGGGTTCCCTCTCCCAAGTCTCATCCTGTACTCATCTGTGCTTCCATAACACCCGTACAAGAGGGACATACTTACCTCAGAGATCCTTCATGCTTCGGTCAACATTGCACACTGGATATTTCTCAAACGTCTCATCATCATCTAACTCTACTTCCTCAGGATCAAAGGTATGAGAGTTCATCATGATATTGGAGAATCTGTGAGACATGAAAACTTCATGCATGTCACAATACCTTTAAGGTAGTAGCAACTTCTAGGATACCATCCCGAATCTCTCTAGAATTTCAAATGGCCCAATGTAACAAGGTGGAAACTTTAAATGCTTCCATAACTGTATATTCCCTAGACTAGGTGATACCCAAAAGAAAACATGATCCCTAACCTAGAAATCAATAGGTCATCGACGGCGATCAGGAAAATATTTATGTCTAGATTGAGTAGTAGTCATACACTTTCTAATCAGCTAAACCCATTCTGAAGTCTCCTGAATGAGACAATGACCTAGTAGGGCTTGCCTCACTTGCCTCTAGCCAACACAAGGGTGAATGAAATGGACTACCATATAAGTCCTCAAAAGGATCCATCTGTATCGTTGCTTGAAAACTGTTATTATAGGTGAACTCAACGAGAGGGATATGCTTCTACCAAGAACTGCTGAAATCAAGGACACATGCTCAGAGCATATCCTCTAAAACCTGTATCATCTATTCCAATTTTCCATTGATCTGAGGGTGAAAATATGTGCTTAGAATCACTTGAGTCCCCATAGCATTATGCAAAACTTTCTATAATCATGAAGTGAAATGAGCATCCCTATTTGAAATGATAGTACATCGAACCCCATGTAGTCATATGATCTCATGAACATACAGTATTCTTAGCTCATAAACTGAGAAAGTATCCTGAATAGGAATGAAGTGGGATGATTTCTTTAGTCGGTCAATGACTACCTAGATAACATCTCTACCCCTCGGCGACCTAGGTAAGCCAACTACAAAATCCATAGCAACATCTTCCCATTTCAATTCCAGGACTAGAAGTGGATGTAACAAGACTGTAGGTCTCTGGTGCTCCACCTTTACCTATCGATAGGTGGAACAACTAGTGATGAAGCCTATAATATGACATTTCATTCTAGGATTCCAATACTGGCATCACATATCTCGATACATCTTCAAGATGCCTGGATGAACTACCCACTAAGAAGCATAAGACTCTTTCATCAATTCCTCTCTCATATATGTAAAAACTCATATATTTCCATATAGATGCACAACATCATATCTATCCACATACCAATTCGACGGTGGGTTATCTCCTGATATACTCTCACAAAAAACCAAACCTTCAATATTTGAAAACTTCCTACTATTCACCTTCTTAAGGAGAGAAGAGGTAACTATTTAAGATGAGAGGTAAGACTGATCGTGACTATCATGAAACTCTAGATGAAGTTCCGAGAAGTGGGCCATTAACTTCCATTCATCACTGGCTTCCTATATGGCTTGTGTTTGAGTTTTCTGACTCAATGCACCAGCGACCACATTTCCCTTTCTAGGCATATAAGTAAGCTCAAAATCAAATTATTGTAGATATTCGACCCATCTTTGTTTTCTAAGATTCAAGTCACGCTGAGAAAAGATATACTTGTGGCTCTTGTGATCTATATACACCACAAAGTGCTCACCCAACAGATAATATCTCCAGCAATGTAAGGCATGGACAACTACTACCAGCTTGAGGTTGTGCATCGGGTAATTTCTCTCGTGAGGCCTCAACTACCGAGAACCGTATGCAAGAAATTTTTCTTCCTACATAAAAAATCCTCCTAGGACAATTCCTAATGCATCAAAAAAGATGATATAACCTTTTCTAGCTTCTGTAAGAATCAGAATAGGTGCTGATAAAAGCATCCCTTTCATATCCTGAAAGTATTTCTCATATGCTTCTGACCATGTGAACTTAACACACTTCTTTTTAAGAACAGTAAGAGGTAAAGAAAGATGAGAAAAGTATTGTATGAAATTCCTGTAATATCCATCAATCCCTAAGAAACTCCTGATATTAAACACATTCTTGGGATTCTCCCAGGAAACTAAAACAATAAACTTTTTAGGGTCAACATATACTCCTGATTCTGAAATAATATGACCCATGAAGTGGACCTTGTCGATCCAAAAGTCACACTTAGCAAGCTTGGAAAAAATCTGATGCTCTCTCAGTGTACTCAGAATGATCTCAAGATGTTTGTCATGGTTTTTATGAGTGAAAGAATACACCAAGATGTCATCCACAAAGACCATGATAAAAGAGTCCAAATAGGGGTGGGAAACCCTATTCATCAAATCCATGAAAATGGTAGGCATGTTTGTAAGACCAAGTGGCATAACAAGATACTAAAATAGACCATACCTACTATGGAAAGTTGTTCGAGGTATTTCTGATGGTATGAATCACACCTGATGATAACCCGATCTTAGGTTAATCTTAGAGAACAACTTTGATCCTTAGAGATAGTCAAAGAGACCATATATTCGAGGAAGTATATACTAATTCTTGATCGTAAGATGGTTCAAACTTCTGTTATCCACACAAAGATGAAGAGTTCCATCTGCCTTCTTAGAAAAAATCACGGGTGAACCCTAAGAGGATGTACTAGGCCGTATAAATCCTTTATCATTTAGGTTCTCTATCTACTACTTGATATCTTGAAGGTTATTAGGTGCCATCCTGTATGGAGGAATAGACACTGGAGCTTCTCCTAGAACAATATCAATTGTAAACTCTACCTCTCTCTTAGGAGGTAAGCTAAAAAAGTCATCAGGAAATAATTCCTTGAAATGATAAACTATTGGAGGGAAATCAGTTTGAAGAAAACCCTAATCCTCTATGAAAAGATTTGAAATCTGGGCAGTCACTCCACCTAGCCCATGATGATTTGGTCTAGATCTCCCAGCCTGGATGTCCCACTCACATTTGAAAAGATAACTACTGCCTTCTGGTGATGTAAATGAAACCCTACAGCAATAGCAGTCTACAAAGGTGTGATAGTTTACTACCTAGTACATCCCAAGAATTACATCGAATCACATCATCTTGAGAACAAAGAGTTTCCACAAGAAACAATAACTAACTACCTCAAGGGGACAATCCCTACATTGGCGTATCCCCTATGTCCATATTCCCAATGGTGTATTGAGGGTCATTACACCATAGTGATACTGTATCTCTAGTTCGAGACTTTACATGATAGCTACAGAAATAAAATATTTGAAGTACATGTATCAAACAAATCATAGATAAAAGTGGAGTCTATTATAATAGTAACTAATACTATAGATGGTCATGCAGCCTGATCCTTAGGTATCAGCTATAAAGCATGCAACTGAACTGATCCACAACCCTATGCAACAGATGGACTACCACCATCATGACTACTCTGCTGGTACTACTGGTTATCAGGGATCAGACTAACACAACCACGAACTCCTCCTCATCCAGACCTATCAGTGCTATTCAAACTCCCCACCTGACGCGGCGTAAAAGAACTTGCTCCTGTAGGTGGAGAATATGTTGATCCTTTTCCACTAGAAGCTGGTGGAAATGTACTGCAGAAATTCTGAAGATAACCCATATGATCGCAAGATCAGAACTCCATAGGGTCTCTATCACATTGGGGCTTCTTATGCCCCAGTCTTCCACACTTATGACACACCACAGATCTATCGAACTGGATACTCTGGCTACCACTGCCCTAATGAAAAACCTCAAGGGAACGTTTCTTTCCACTGGAAGAACTACTGGCCTGACAAAACACTGATCCTTTAAACTCGGTACTTGTGCCATCCCTCAGGTTACGTTAAGTGATAAGGGATTGATCAACTATTTAAAAAAAGGTAGGAATGTGGAAGACATTCACCTGAGTTTGGATGGCGTACTGGATCCCATCCTCAAAACATCTAGCACGTGAAAGCTCATCACAAGATAAAAGTAGTACAAAGTGCTATAAATCAGTGAAACGTGCTGAATATTTCATAACTGACATAGAACCCTGCTCGATATGCATGAAATATATGGATCTTTTATCTTTCAGTGCCTAAGGAAATATCTAATCATAGAAGGTAGTCTGGAAGTCAACCCATAACATGCCTTGATGATGACCGACCTGGGTAACCACATCCCACCAATGATTGGATGAATCCCAAATCATGTATATAGAAAGATTCACTATCTTCTCTAGAGGCATTTCCAAATACTCAAAGATAGAAAGCATGGCCTCTAGCCAAGACTCAGTAGCCTGAGAACCTCTATCCTCAGAAAAAGTAGGAGGATGCTGCTGCTGGAACTTATGGGTCAGATCAGCCATCGTAGGTGAAACCTGTAGAGCACCTTGAATGGACTACATCAGATGTAGGAAACTATCACGGACTTGAGCATCGGTGGTCGGTTAAGGTTCACTAGGACGTTCCTCAATTGGATCTCCTGGAAGTAAGACTGGCGGCTCAGGGCCTACCATGTTTGGAGCATGGTCGTCACCACCCTCATGGCGAATGACACGAGGACATCATGGAAGAATTGATCTAAAAATTACAAGTACACACCTTATAACAAGATTAGAAGAAAAATACAGCATCACTAGTAGAAACTGAACATAATAAAACTCACTACCCAAGGAATACCACCCCAAACTACCCGCTTAGACAACCATGTATCAGTAAGTTCCCAAGTATAAATTTCATGTCATTTTACAATTAATTTCTAGGTTCACTCCTTTACCTTTCATAAACATGAAAATGTGGGATAAGGATATGAAACCAATTCATTTCAATTTTCAAGATTCACTTTATAATGGATAACCATTTCCAATGAATCAGTTCCCATACACCTATCACTAGAAACGACACCCATTTATTTATAGTATAATGGCTCAACTCGGTAAATTACTCATCCCAACCCATGAGGGCCCATACACCTCATGAATTGAGATAGAAAATAACTCAATCAAAACAAAGAGTAATACAAGTACAATCATATATCACAATATCACTCAATAATCATAAGCATATCAAGCAATGTAAAGTAGTGAAACTCACATATATGGCACAGAAATATGCACGACATGTGAATTCTAGATGCCTATAATGATGCATGTAAAAATTCTCCTTTCCCTCATATCATAGAGCCAATCATGAAATAAATCCTCAAATAGAGAAATAATGAACAACACCACACATCATGTAGGTCACCCAATGGTGAAATAATATCAAATGTAATGGAAAAAATCGAAAAAAAATTCATTTTGGGTAACTTGGATTTTACCCCAAACATGGGTTCACGACACCCAAGCACGACTTATGACCAAGTCCCAAGAATTACTATTCTCCAATCTATTGTCTCCAAATAGTAAAGAAAGAAAAGAAACCACCTCTGATACCACTTTGTGATGACCCAGACCCAGATGCCACTTAATGAGTTCCCTGAGCCCGGTGGGTCACATGGACTCAAGCACATCTTCCTGAATGCCAAAGGCTGTTGACTAGTAGTGAGGGACTAGGGTGTGACCATGGGAAGACTGTTCCCTCATTATCAGAGTATAGCATAACAGAAGAAATATAAATGAATATAAATAAACAACAGAAGTAATATAAGTAAACAGCAGAAGCAAACCAATGCAATAGATAAACGAGAATAACAATAACTGAATCAACTGGAACAATGATGATGTAATGTCATGTCACTAGAAAACTAGAAATCATGTATACAATACAACAATCATAACATGTTCCATAAGGTAAAATACAAAAAAGAATACACCAAGCATCTCGAGATCCTACTCAGTATTCTACTATCAAGATCCATCCTATCATTACACAATCATGTGTTAGAAGCTGTATGATTCCATTTGTCAATACCTACAACCATTTAATCTACTATGGGTACCAAAAAACACCCAGAGAGGGTGTGAGATAAATCTCAATGGGCCACCACCAACATTTTCTATAACATCTGACCCGTGTAATGGAATGTAGAAATGTGAAGGAATGTATATATAAAGAAAATAGTACAACATAACTAAATACCCAAGTACCTGCTTCATCCCTTGGCTGGTGTTTGAACATGTAACCAGTTCATTAATTAAGTAATTAACATTTAATGTTAATAGGTCACATTAGGCATAGCCAACATCGACATCACTTCGTGATAGTATATGTAGTAAAGGCACCAAGATGTAACAAGGCAACCTGACAAGATATATGGTGAGGGAGTTCCAGGGTAATAACTAAGGTAACATAGATCTCACAGAACGCTAACTCAGTAGTATCTGAGTCTAAATAAGGGGTAAGAGTGAAATCCAAGGAGTGTAATCCAAGGCATTCCACAATAAGTCACCTACCAATTCCAAGATGATCGACCAAGGTAAAACGAGGCTAAGTAAAGACAGGTCCCTATGGGATTTCACCATGGAACCTACTAGCCAATGATGAATCCAAGGAGTGTATATGAGGTATCCTATAATAATGAAAAGGACCCTATGGTACTATACTGTGAATTAGAGGAATAGACAAGAACTGGAGTCGAGGTGGGTATCAACCTAATAAAACTGCATCCTTGAATCGAAATGGGGTTCTTGAGACCCAAGGTATTCTCCTCTCATAATCCAAGGTGATATCGAGTTAGTCTATTCCTATTTGATGTTGAAATCATGTAATAATTCATTTGGTTCAATTATTGACTTTCATTAGTGTGGATAGGTTAAGTAGATTTGAAACCATCTATTTATTGGTCCAAGCCTTGTCTCCTATTAGTGTGGATATGCCAAGTAACATTGAAACCATTTAATCAAATCTTAATTAACCATTAAGTCATATTCAATCAGAGAGGTTCACTCTACTACTTTACATTAACATGGTAAGGGGTGATACATACATGCAACATTTATTCAATCTCATTTGTTAAGGCCAAATTATATAATTAGTATACTTTCCATTTCACATTTCACTTCTAATAATCATTTGTAATCACTTACCTTAGGTGGGTCAAGTGGTGATAATACATGCTACATGACATTATGAAATTCTCATTAATAAAAATCCATTTATTATAATAAGGGTCACCTTTAGGAATGTCAAGCAAAGGTACACCCGAACAATGGATCAAATGTGTCAAAACACTAAAAACCCAATTATGGTATAACCTTCGACATGAGGTGGATTGAGTTGTGGGTGTAACTACTAAGAACTAATCACAAATTTTGAAAGATCATAACCATACAATTTTATCAAGTATAATCATGGCATGTAAATTTAAGAAACATCCCCCGATGGAATCGGTGGGCCCCACATGAAAATTCCAAAATCAACAAACTTTAGGGAAAAGTTATAGAACACCCACCTTAGGGTTTTACGATCCTTCTCCTCAAGTATAAACCCTTTATTTTCCTTAGATCAGAGTAGATCTAAGAAAAAGTGAAAAATTATCACATGGAAATATCTAGGTCGAGATAAAAAGAGAAAAAGAAAGGCTAAAGAGGACTCGAGTACTTACCGTTTTGCATCCAACGTGACAAAAAAAAATCTCGATCGGATTACGGATGAAAGAGATATCTTGATTCCAATTTTAGATCTTCAAAAATCCCCAAATTGAGAGAGAAATTGGTCAATCTCGCATAAACTTGGATTAGCAGGATGGAGGGGGATAAATAGGTCATTAATTGAAAAATTGGAAAAATTACTCATAAAAATAGCTTGTGCACGACTTTTCTGCACGGTTTGTTAAACCGTGAAAAAACCGTGTGGGACAGCTCTGCCCGAACGGTTTGGTATGCACAGTTTGTCAAACCGTGCGCAACCCATGCATTATTACCTAGAAAAAAGGGTCGCTTCCATGGTTAGGCTACATGACCATGCATAAATTGTGCGAGGTGGCTCTGTCTGAAAAAAAAACCATCTGTATGGTTAGGAAAACCATGTGGAATTCCACACGGTTTACTCTAAACCACACACATAGTCCGTTTTCTCCAAAAAGATGGGTTTCGGGCTCCGAACAAGCCCCAGACACCCTCATAACCTTTATTAACACATTAAACATCCGTATTAGGTCCAAAGTAAATATTTAAACAAAAAATTAAAGGATCTATACTTGAGTAAAAAACTAGGTTCTTACAGGGGAAGTGATAAAAAATTGGGATAATTTTTCTCATACTACTCATCTTTATTTCTCACTGGATACTTCCATATTATGATCACATTAGCCAAATACATTGAATATAAATCCATAAATTCATGAGATAACAACCTTTCACAATGAAACCTTCAATATGATTCATTTTCCTAACATAATACTTCATTTTTTTACATATTTATATTGGTTAGATACATTCAATGAAATGAAACGGGTCCCCCAAGTATTATTTCAGTTAGAAGATGGATAGTTAGATGCAATATGCAAGTGAAAAAATACAGAGTGAAAATTTTCTCTAACTCACACAAAATTAATGGTTCCACTTCCAGTATTTTTTTCAAGAAATTGTTGGAAAATATTTTAGCATAAAGATATCTTTAAAAATATAATAATTGAATCATCTTCACCCTTACATTATTGGATAGTAATTGACATAGTTTTATTGGAATAAATTCACAAAGAATGATGTGATAGTAATATGTTTTTAGAGATTTTAGTTTCATTTATAATCTATTAAATAATTTCAATATGTTTATTGAATAACCACAAATAACCTTGAAAATCCCTATTACTTCAATAAAATATTTTTTATATGAAGTTTTTATCACATAAGAAGCATTAGTAAGTTTTTAGTTATTTTGACTGATAAACTCAAGATATGGTTATGGTCTAAAACCTCAATCCACTAAGTCATGATGAGATTGTAAATTATATTTCTCATTACCCATGAAATTTAGAAGGTTTGAAAAAAACATTCCATATATATTTTTCTCAATGCGCATTAGGTATAAAAAATGGTGTAATAAATTGGTTGGCCAATAAAGAAAATCGAAGAGGATATTTTCTTCCTCCAATTGTAATTAAATTTAGTGGAAACATTATTATTATTTATAGATTTCATTTAATATTTTATAAATGAAAATCTAATATATCACAATTCATTAAGTACATCAGTTCCATATATACACTGAGGTGGATTCTCATTCTCAATAGGATTGTCAAAACATCAATTATTTTTCTTGTATAGATGATATATTGATAAGAATTGTTAATTTCCCATAAAACTAAAACTATAATTACATTGAAGCCTCTTGGATCATGTATTATTCATACAAACATGAAAATGTGGTTTACCCTTTTTTATTAAACTGGACATCATTTCATAATTAGTAAAATCATTTCTCATCTACGTAAGTGAAATATTCATTTTAAATATGTCTTTTGAAGAAGAATCATTGTATATGTGCACAACCACATTCCAAAAGATACTTTAAATTTTTTATTAATGGTTGTAAGTACATATCTATATCATTTTCAGGATAATAAGGTATAAATATGAGTATACTCGAGAAAGTAAATTATTTTTTCATACACTTTCATAGAGGAATGTTATAATTTTGAATGAAAATTGACCATGTGCTGTGTGAAGTAATCATATGACTTAACAGATTAATATCATCACATGATAGAACCACCCCGATTTTACATACCTCATTTTAAAAATTAGGATATAATACATCAAATTTCTTCTATTCTAATCCATTTTCAGGATGAAACAAGTCATCATTATCATTAATTCTCTTAACATCATTCCATAACATATTTTTTGAGATTTTATCATACTTGAAAATATTTTGGAGGATAAGAATCAATAGAAAGTGCCACATTACTTTATATGGAACTTTAGATGGTGTTCCATATTAATTTTGATTATATTGAGATGTAATAAATTCTTTAAAATTATTTAAACCTATGGTTTCCTTCTAAAATAATTTATAATCATTCAGGAAAGCATGGTTTTTATTAGTTGAAAATCCTAGAGGATTAGTTAACTTTGATGTTGTATAATTATTTTAGGGAACATATGCATCATGAGTACTTTAAAAAGGTAATAATATAATCAATGAAAGTATTATAAATTCCATACATGGTTTTCCCATGATATAATCGAATTAAAAATTCTATCATTTTTTTCCACATGCATGATATACAAGATTTCTTGCACTATCCATCAAAATTTTGACACTCTTAACATCATCATTTTCATTAGTTGCACCATGTGTACTCATACCATTTTATTCTTGTATTGATATGATCTCTTTATTATGATGATGAATAAATGGAAATTGATCATATATAAAATCCTCTATTACACTACTTTAATTTCAATTATTAATTATCTAGGTATTATTTTTCTCTCTATTATGATATTAGACATAATAGTTTTTTTTTGAAAACCAAATTTTGTTATATGGTATTTAACTTCTTCCAGACTTAAACAAGGCCTTCCAATATAATTTTAATAAGGGAAGTTTATAATTCCTCTCTATGAAGCATTGTTAAATGAAAAATCTAAAAAAATATAACTTATTTTGAAACTCGATTGAGATTTGATCAGTATCATAAATTCAAATTCTATCCATTCTATTAGAAAAATTACTTTTTATTAAAATCAATACAATATAATATAATTATAAAATTAATGAAAACCATGAATCTTTTGAATACATATTAGGAAAAAAATAACTCCATGATTAAATACATATCAATATTACCAACCTCACAACATTAAAATATAGTCATTTTTTAAAATATATTTCAATGAAAAATTTTCATTGCATACTTTCCAACAACATATATCATAATTTCGATAAAATAAAAACCTTATTTCATAGTATAATGTGTAATAATAAAAAAATTCATCAATTACATTTCATGAATTTAAATTTTACTCAATTAAAACAATTGAATTGATAACATTTCATACATCTGATTGTAGAATAAAATACTACTAAATTAAATCAACATTCATTAAAATTATAAATCACACCATTGATAATTTTTTCCATATTTATTGTATAGATTTTATAATATAATCACCGTAACATCATATATTTTTTTAAATGGTATAAATTCAATTTATATTTCCTAAAACACTAACACAATATTATAATTTAGAAATAATAACAAAAAGAACATGGGAAATCAGTTTCATATCACATGAAATCATTAAGGAGTGATAATAAATTATGCATGATTATATTCCTGTATAATAACCATACTTAGAATACATCATTACCCTATTAATTCTCTATATGTGATCAAATATAGCATAAATAATCACAAGGATCCTTTATATACAAAGACAATTTCCCTAGCCTATTTCACATATCAGGATTAAATAATATTATTAGATTACCAACTCATTAAATTCATTATAGTTTCTAATTAAAACTTTATCAATCCCCATAATGACTCCACCTGTGTTGGAAATGAGTATAATAATAACACATATATCCCACCTCTAATCACCCCGAAGGTGGAGAGTAGAAAAAAGGGTTTAAAACCATAATATGGGATGAATTAATTTTTTTAATAAAAATTTTCTATATTTAATGAAAAATTAAAAAAACCATTACTAATATTAGTAACCAAACACATGAAATGGGTTTTTCAACAAAAATAATCACAATCTATTGAATTAAAACAAGAAACACCAATACATGAATCATTTACAACAACAACATCAATTATTTCATAATAAAATGATATTTCACAAAGAACCATGTGTGAACTGTTATTTTAAAAATTTGATCAGTGTATTTTTAAGGAAAAAAAATAATTTATCACATTAAAACTAAAGTAAACTAAATATTAATATCACCATTTAATCATAATTAATAAATATAATTTAATCTCCATGAAAAATATAATTAAATCAATTCAAGCAGTCATGGTTATAAAAACCAAAGGGTATAACATGATTCTTAGTGTTATTCCACAAAGATAAATAATGAAAGGACCTTGTTTGATGATGATAAACTCTAAAAATAAAACCCCCCAATTAAATTCACACAACATGAAATATTACACCTCCATTGTAATCTATTTCAAGAGAATGTATAAAGAAGAGAATAAAATTAGAGATAAGGTGAAGGGAAACAACATAACTTTATGATTACACCTAAAATTCATTAAAAAAAATGATCATGAATAGAGGATTACTAAGAGGAATTAAAGGGGAGGGAGAAACCTTCCACAAGGGAATCCGAAATTGGGTTAGGAAAGGGTTTCACATGGTTGTTATAGGGAGAAAATCAATACCAATGATTTTTAAAAATCATTGGTATAGAGAACCTATAATAATGTTTTTAAAGAATCATTGGTATATGATTACCTATAACAACCCTATACCAATGGTTCCTTAAAACCATTGGAATATATTTCTTATACCAACAGTTTTCCAAATCTTTGGTATAGCCTAGTTTCCCATTAGTGGTTGGAGAATGATATTTTGGATGTTTATGGATGTGATTCATGTTTTTAGAGTTATTTAAAAGAGTCTAGTAGGTTTAGGGTTGTGAAACTAGTATTATTAAGGTTAAAGGTGGTATTGGGTAGCCAGTTGGGGTACACTAGGTACTTGATGTGTAAGTTAGAGGAGGGGGGAACTTGGGGGTGCCACCGAGTACCTGGTAGCACTCTACTGGGTACTCGGTAGGCTCTACTATAGTTTTTATTAAAATTATATCTAAAAGGGAAAAATTATGTTATAATTTTAAAATTATAATATCCCAAATTGAGGGGATTGACCCTAAATTACCTATAGTCACTTGAATGATCCCCAAGGATCTCCTTCTCCCTCGTCTTCAAGCCTCCTCTCCCTGCTTGATTTGAACATGATTCATGGGAGTTCTTCTATGCCAAAGACTTAAGTAAGTTTCTTTTTTAACCCTCCTCTATTCTTATATTATTTCTTATACTTCCTTCTTATCATGAACACGTTCTTCAAATTAGTATTTCACTAAATTCAAATTGAAATCCATTATTATTCCATATATTTTTTTGGTTAAATGATTCCTTAATAAGTTTTTTCTAAATGAATGTTCATTGTTTTTTTAGAATCTCATTTTACAATGAATTATTTGGGGTTTTCTTGATTTTAGAAATTTATTTAAATAATTTTTGTTCTAATTAAATTGGAGATTTTTATGATTAGTGAGTGGATTTTTTTTATTATTCTTGACATTTGATGAGGTTTTGATTAGGTTTTTAATATGGTGATTTTTGTAGCATGGTTAATTAATTGTAATTGGTTATGGAATTAATTTTGTTGATATTTAGAGTATTTTATAATGTTTCTAAAATTTATGGGAGGAATAATTAATAATATTTCATTGGTAAGTGGGTTTTAACCATATGTAATATACCATTACTTACTTTTTATTTTTCTACCATTGTCTTCCCAAAACTAATAAATTAAATTCTTCTTGTTTTCTAAAGATATGAATCAAGGGTTTTTGATAAATAATTTTTTTATATAAATATGTTCAAATAAATTTTGTTTGAAAACATACTTCAATACTTGGAAAAAATTATGAAATCACTTATCTTTTTTCTAAATTCTGATTTAAAATTTTTGAGATAAATTGAAAAATTATAATATGTAATTTAAATATTGTTTGGACCTTTTTGATGTTGATATCAAAACTATTATGTCTATACTTATCATATATGATTATGTTTTTTGAAATTTATGGAATTTGTCATCAATTATTAAATCATAAAATGTAGGGTAATGGACATGTAACATTTAATACTCTAATATTTTTAAAAAACACTATGTTCAGAAGTGTACATGAAATGCAACACCGAACTTTAATGAATGAAAAATGTTATTATTCGAATAGGATAATTATTAAATAGACATTGAAATGGAGGGTATGAATAAGATTAAAATATTAAAGTCCTTCTTAATATAAATTTATTGATTAATTCTTGGGAAATAAACACTCAATTTTTAGTAAAGTAATTTTATTGTTCAAAAATACATTTTCTTCAAAAATGGGTTTTATTGCTTTTTGTGAGAGAATATTATAATTAATTTATGATAATTTTAGAAATTTTATTTGATAAAATGATATCATTTTTGAAATCATCATATCAAAATAATCTTAGGATTAAATTTTGGGATTTTTCTAAAAAGATCAAAATTTTAGTGAATAGTGAAAAACACTAATTTTATAGAAAACTACCATTTTTTTTCAAGTATTTGAAAAGTAAAATTTTATTTTGAATTGGTTTTAAATTTTAATTAATTATTTTTTATTAAAACAATCTAATTTTTTTTATTGAAATCAACATTATGCTTAATTTTGGTATAAGAAAACTTTTATACTTAAAATTCATTTCTCTAGAAAACCATTTTCATCGCGATTTGCGGTTTTATTTTAAATGAAATTTATTCCACTTATAGGAATTAAATTATATGAAATGGAATTAATTTTTTGATTTATAAATCCAAATTTATCATAGTATTAATTTTTTATATTTCTCTAAAGAAGTTAAATTCTTGGTGAATAATAAAAAAAATAAAGTTTTTATGAAATACAATGTATTTTATGATATCTGCACGACATAAATATTATATAAAAATTGATGAAATTTATGGAAAGACTAATTTATGTTAATATACTAAAAATATATAACAAAAATAATTCAAAATATATAAATTAGAATTTATTTCATGATAAATATGAAAATCATTTGAAGTGCCGACGTAGTACTTACGCAACACTGGAAAAGTGAAATTTGGTGTCCTAAAGATAATATTTGATAATTTTTAAATATTTTATTGATTTTTTTATAAATTTTAAGTATTATTGATTATTTTTACGTATATATATGAATTTTAGAGTTACATAACAGGTGACTTATCCAAATGCTTGTGCATTGCTTGTGTAAGTCTAGAAAAGTCAAAATAAAATATTAAATAAGTTGTCATGATATAGATGATTTTAAATATACCATATGAATGAATTTATATAATGAAAAATATTTATAATAATTTTTTATATTCACAATTTATTTTTAATTTTTATAATTTTTATAATTGTTTAAATTATTCACGCTGCAATGGCACAACGTTTATGAAAACAAAAGAAAAATTATGTAAAAGATATTAAAAATCATAATATTTGGATGAATTATTATGTTATAAATTTTTTATATATAAATATAACATATTAGTTATTATTAAAAAAATTTATATTCTAATTCCATTACTATATTTATGTATTTAAATTCAAACCATGTGAATAGTCTTAAAAATGAATTTAATGGTATTTTATGTTTAATAATAATTTATTAAATGATTTAAAATTTATAAAAATATTATCCTTGTCCAAGTGAGTTATATATGGTCTATAATATCAAACATTATCCATTTATGGGTCACTTTTCTATTTATAGTAACATTCTTGATCCCTAAAGAGTAAAAAACTTTGATATCACAATAATCGTCAAAAGGGTTAACGAGAGGTTAAAACTAAAAGTCATGGGTTAAAACATCACCTAAAATTATTAAAGTATTATAAAATGAGATTAATTTGAATTATATTCACCTTATATTAAAAATATATAAATTTGGTACCACTTTTCCATGTAAATTAATTTATATTATTTTAATACTTTAAGTAATTCCAAGGATTACCCTCTCCTTACTTATAAAAGGATACCACACCTCTTATATTACTCACACTTAAAGATCCTATTATCTTGAAAAAACCCTAAAAAAACTCTCATTAACTTCTTTATCAACATTCTATAGGTTCAGGTCTTTTTAAAAGAGCATCACTAGGGTCCTTAAGGAGGTTTTTCAAAGAGGAGGTAATCATCTTAACCGAGATTTTAATTTTACTTATTCTTATACCTCATTTAATTATGTACTATCCATTAAAATATAATAAAATAAGTATCTACCATATAATTAGATGTTATTATATTAATTTAATAACCTTATTCATCTTCTTTTCTCTCATATGGGTAATGAAAATATCATTCATGCGTACATATGGACTACCACCTCCACGAAGCGATGTGTTTTTTTCCATCACCACCTATCATGGATGTTTATAATGATGGATTTAACATATAAAATGATAATTACGTAATTACTATTATTATTTATATGATTTAATAATGACCCCTTTAACCATGTTCAACCTAACAAAGTCGTTTTTCAATTATGAACCGAACATCCTCAAAATACCTAATGTGAACTTAACCGATTAAGTAATTAAATATTCCATTGAAATAAATGAAATAAACGGTTTTGTGATAAATTAATAAACCCATAAAAGTTTCTTAAATAAGTAAATAATTAATATAATTTTATTATACAAGAGTTAAAGAATATACATACTCAAGGTAAGAGGTTTCTTAACTCAATTTTCCTTTCATTGGGTTATAACACTTATTTATTGACTTATTTATGTCATGAATATGTGTGAATTGATATTTAAATTATTTTATTCAATATTTAAACTTATTTTATGTGGATTTAAATATGTTCACATAATCACTTCATGGATTATTTATCACTTCAAAATTTATGATCTTTTCAAGGGTTTTCTTTGTCTCAATCTCATTTTCTGGAGACATGTTTCAAGTTTTGAACTATGATTTATTTCTACAGTGTACTTTTTCATGAACAAAACTAATACATCCATCAATTAGATAACCAAACTAACCCGTGTTAAGGCCCAAAGGTTGCTCTTGATCCCCATGAGCTAGCACAAGTTCCCGGGCATCAAGGAATCCCACTTGGGAATAGTTTTCCCATTAAATATCAATTAAATAAGTGGAAGAAAGTAAATAAAATCACGGCCTCACCCAATCATGAATCAAATGATCATTATAGTGAAAAAATAACAGAAATAATAACCTAATAAAAAACTAGGAAAACATTAAACAATAAGAGAAAAAAAACCTCCCTCATCACCCACTATCCCTCTCTTACAAGGAAAAGAATATGACCAAATGCCTATCCTTGGCCACCAAGATATCTCTACACCTATGAATTTAGAAATTTTTAAAAGCCCATGTGATTGGTGTAATAAAATAAATAGGAATAAAACCAAACTAAAAACATACCTACCTCCTTATGAATATACGATTCACCACCCCAAAAATAAAAACCGAAACACCCTATGAGAGAGAATAGATAGGATGATACTTGAAACTAGAAATGATAATGTTGAAATGGTCGTCGAGATGCTCAGTAAGGATTCCAAAAGAGAAACTAAACCCTACAACTTACCTTTAAAAAATAAAATCATTTCAATCTAGTTTATGAATATAAATATATAAAAACAGGGTCTTTTATTATTTTCAAAATAAGTAACAACCTGATACTTCTTGAAAACCATTTCCCCTTTTTATTCCCAAAACAGTTTCTAAATAATGAAAGACTTTCCAAACTCCCATTTATAAGAAGGTAAATGAAATGAAAGAATCATTTCAATAAGAAAATATAACAGTAGAAACTATTTCATAAAAGTGCCAAAAAATAGAGGAAAGTAGTGTGTACATAAAATGGGTGTCATGGGAACTTATGATCTAGTTAAGAAGACCTAGGATAGAGCCATAGACATTCTCATAATCAACACACACTAGTTCTAGTTACCCATAATCAACTTGACCCAACACTTGACGTCACCCTCACTAGTTCAATCAAGGGGCATATCCCACAATATGAACAAGTATATATTAGGGATACTAGTTAGAGTGGAATACTAAACTATTATAACATATGTACCTAGAGATACCTATTAACTACCCAAGGCTTTCCATGTTGAAAAAATAGAGGTTAATTTCATAAAACTTTCATATACATATATATTATAAATTTTTCACTTGAATAAACAATCCCATTTATCACCTTTAAACTCCCTTTTAAGCACTACCCCTTTTCCCTTTCCATGATACAAAAGCAATAAATAAGTCACCTTACGAGGCATACATAACATATCTCACATTTAACACACCTCACTTCCAATACAAGGGGAATTCTTTAAACATTTTTTTTATTTTATTAAAACATATCAAAGTGCCAACCATGCCTCGTCATTTAAAATAAACACTTTTCTTTGGAAAAAAAATTCTTCCCAATGATTTAAAGTTCCAAAACTACACTTCACACTTACAATATATACACATTGATTTATTTATAATCCCCTTATCACAATGTACATATTCCACTCACCATTAAAGAATATTCAAAAAGAGAGAACCTATGTGTGTGTGTATATATATATTTATATATGTAAATCACATTCAATAAGCCAAAATACTGTAAATACCCTCAAGGATTCCTATAAAACCAAACCATATCATTATTCAATTTATGAAAATGGATAAAAAGACCAAAAAACCTTTGGGTATTTCTATTTATCATAGTAGAAATCATTTGGAAAACTAATTAAACATTTAGGATACTTTAAATTTAAAAACCATCTTGAAAACATGCTTTAATAAGAGAAACCCATGATGGAAGTTTAGATAAAACATGAAAAACATGAGAGTAACCATTTAAAAGCATCAAAACCATTTTTCATTACATACACACTTCATATAATAATGAAAAGACACTTCAAAATCACCAACAACTCATTGTTTTCAAATTAAAGTTCTATACATAGGGTAACCTAACTCAAAAGGTTGGAATAAAATGAAAAAGTTCTAAATTTCATCAATTTTAATGAACACTATAAGAACATGCCTCAAATAAACCCTTATGAACCATAGGAACCAAAAATCAACCAAAACCAACACCCAAATTAGGTTAGGGTTCACCCTAGGTCATGAAAACCATGAGGGAGGAATGGAAACTAAGAAGTAGGGGAAGAATACGGAGTATGAGAAGAAGAAAATATAACCTGAGATGATCATACCAATAATTGGGGGAAGAAATCAACCAAAAAATAAAGGGTGTAGAGGGTGAGGTATTACAATTGAGAGCCTCCTAGATGTGTGTCAAGTGAGAGTGAGGGTGGGGGGATAAGAAGAGCCCATTTAAGGGTAAAAATAATTAAGTTCAAAATGGGAAATTCAAAAATTTAACCCACCTATATACTATGAATGATTTGGTCTCACAAATAGCCAAATAATGCACCAATAATTTTCCTTCTATTGGGTTCTTAGAGCATCTTTCATGGGTAGGTTTCATGGTTTGGAAAAAAAAATTCCACCCATGCGTTTTTCTTTGTAAAATTAAAAAATATGTATCCCGACTCTAATATGGTTTGGAAAACCATGCACCTTAACTATGTTACATGATATGTATGCCTAAAAACTCATGAATTCAATGAAAAAATTACCCAAAAGGTAAAAAGAAATAAATAGGGACTCAAAAATAAATAAAATATTAGATTAATGTTAGTTCAGAGTATGGTGATTCTCCCTACAATGAAACTCTCCCCCTAGAAAGTCTAAAAGGTTCAATTTATCATGAAACAAAATAGGGAATAATTACCACTCGACACAGGGCTCTCAAAATCCAAATACACATATCTCAAAAAAAACCTGAGAAAAAGGAACACCTTAATAACTAAATTATAAATCACCAAAGAATCTCATTGTGGTCTGTTCAGGATCTCCATAAGAATCCACCACATAAACCTCAATCCACACTAACCAAACTACTATAACTAGGTTTGGGTGAAGTGGAAATAAGGAATCACACAGAAAACTGTAATTCAAAATCCCCAATAAGAAAAACACAAGGACTAAAATATGAGGTTCACCATGAAATCCATATATGGTACTCTCCCCACCATTTTTGTACTTTGTTTAAACATTTATTACTAGGATGAAACCAAGTCATAAGTCCTTGTGAAACCGAGGCTAAGAGAAACAATGCATGGAATAGAAAACACTACCACTCCATGATAATGAGATTCATAATTTCCCAGAAGATCCAAAACTTCATTTTTCCATTACCAACAAAATATAGCACCAAAAAACACAAAATATAGAAAAAGAAACATTTAAAATAAAAGAAAATTTAAACAGAGCCCACATTAGCACCATGTTATTCCAATTGGGCTAGATAATTCTTCAAGATAGTGGATCTGGATCTATATCTCTTTCTAGAAACACCTCTATAGAATATCTTCAATTGACCCAAACAACTGTAAGATGACAGGTCCTTGGTGTTTCCTGAAATGATGAATTCTTATGCTTAGTGCTTCCTGGCATGATGACTTCTTGTCCCCTAACTTCTCACAATGATGGCACACCCAAACCTTACTCCTGGATAAATATGGAAAGAATAAACATGATTGAATTTTCATACCACTTCTCAACAAGCCAAACAAAACTTTATTCCATTTCCCTTGACTAGAACTACTGCCACTACTCCCAGGGATTGGTGATACATCAACTACCATTGGATCCCTAACCAAACCAGCTTCGACCCAAACAACCCGCCTCACTACTTCTTCATAAGTGTTAGTGTAGAGTAAATACACTGTTATAAGAAGTTCTAGTCAAAGTCCCTTTTCAAAGTATTTATCCTTTAGGTATTTGTCTCTAGCTAGATATGGAAGATATATCACCAACTTAGCAAAAATCTTGGCATACTCCAACACCATTGAATTACCTTGCTAGAGACAATATGGTTCCATAACCTTCAACATTATTATATATTTATATAAGTACTATTGGATGAAAAAAATACTTAAATATTTCCCACATATGGTCTTTTTGTGGCTTAGTCTGAATAACAGACTTAAACCACTTACAAATTAGGCCTTCCCACATAAAGGTGGAAAAATTGAGTTTAAGAGTCTCAGGAAGCTCAAACAAAATACATATCTCCTAAATATTTCATAACCATTCCTTGGATTCTCGTAGTTCCTTCTATTCAAAGAAATGCGGAGGATTTGACCCTCAAAACGTTTGAAAAAACTCTTGATACCGAGGCATTGGTTGAAGACCACTAGGATCCATATCCGGAATAGATAAACCAAACAACCGGGAAAAGAATTGATCAACTAAAATGAACATGGTGGAAGAGACACCTAAAAATCATCTTCAGAATTACTTATATCCTAGTGGGGTCATACTATAAAATGAGAAGCATGAAACAAAATTAAAACACATCATAAAAATTCACATCTCAAACACAAATCAATAACCCAAACTCAAAAAACTACTTAAAAAATATTATAGAATAACAAAACCTAATATTATAAAAATTTAAATCCCCAAAACACAAAGAGAAAACACCAAATAATACTCACTCATCAAAAGTTGAAATCCTTTTTTTAAACCACTTCAGAAAACTAAATCAAAATTTGGAAATTAGGCACTAACCAATGGTATTATATGAAGATTAAAATACACATTCATCTAAAACTTCTTATATACACATATTTATATATGTAAAAGAAAATAATTATCACACAAATATATACATATATATGTGAAAATTCATAAATAATACCAAGGGTCAAATTTCAAATTTTTTCTTTTGAAAAACCCAACATATTTAAAACAATTTTTTTTACCAAAATAAAACATTTAGAAATTCCTAATTCAATTTACAGTCCACAATTTCATAAAATATTTCAAAATACTAAAAACAATTTTCATTTTATTTTCAAACAACCCAATAATTTTATTTTAGAAACCCATTTTGGTTAAATTGAACATAAATTTAAATGAAATTAAAAACTAAAATCATATTAAACCAACAAAAATAACTAATAAAAAAATATAAAACTAAAAGAATGGGAATTAAAAAAATTTGGTAGGAAAATTTCTTCACTTGGTTTGGCCACATGGTTTGGAAAACCGTACACCAACCTTGTGAAGCTCACTAGAGGTTAACAAAGGAAACAATATGGTCTACACATGGTTTTCCAGACTATGAATAGTAACTAAACACCCTATAAACTCCTCCAAAAACACACTTAATGCTTTGTTTTTTTGAAAAAAACCCATAAAATCTCAACACTAATAATAAACACTCAAATAAATACTCAAAACCTCAAAAACATCTGAGAACCAATCTTAGATTTAAAACAAAAACATCCTAGATCACCCTATAAAATCAAGTGCCCTTTTGAATAGGCGGTGATCATGAACCTACCCATGATTGACCACTTGAATTCTGAAAAAGCTATCTCCACACTACTAGGAAACCCAAAATAAAAAGGTAAAACCTAATATGATACCTTTTTTCCATAAACAAACATGATCCATCCCTCTATCAGATGCCCAAACCAATTTTTGATAAGGCCCAATGGGTGTTCTCAACCCCCATAGGCTAGAATAAATTCCAGGGTATCAAGGAATCACAACTCTGTAATAGTTTTACCCAATAAAAATTAATTAAATAAGTAGTGGAAATCAAATAAAATTATAGCATGATCCATCTGTATGTCGAATGCCTACGCCAATGAAAAAAATGAAAACAAAAACCTAATGAAAAACTAGGAAAGTGGTAAATATCTCAAGCAATAAAAACCTACCTCAACACCCCAATATTTCTTTCCTATAAATATAATATTTCCAATGAATGCCTATTCTTGGACACCAGAATATCTTTACACCTATGACCATAGAAAGCAATAAAAGACTATGTGGCCGATGTAATAAAAGAAAATATAATAAAAATAAACTACAAACATACCAACCTCCTTATGACTATACGAGTCACCACCAAACAAATAAGAACTACAATTCCCCATAGGTGAGAATAGATTGGGTGATAGTTACAAATGAAAATGATAATGTAGGCATGGGCAATGAGATGCTCAATATGGATGCCAAAAGAGAAAC
Source organism: Viscum album (assembly GCA_963277665.1). Classification (NCBI taxonomy): domain Eukaryota; kingdom Viridiplantae; phylum Streptophyta; class Magnoliopsida; order Santalales; family Viscaceae; genus Viscum; species Viscum album. The sequence continues at coordinate 1,137,345,671 of OY728129.1, forward strand.
CACACCATATTTCTAACCTTTAAAAATGAAATTCATTTCATTCTAGTTTTAGAATATAAATATATAAAAATAGGGTTTTCCATCCTTTTCAAAACAAGTAACATGATGATATATCTTGAAAACTGTTTTTCCTTTTTATTTCCAAAACAGTTTCCAAATAATTGAAGGATTTCCAAAAACCATTTATAAGAAGGAACATTCAATGAAAAATCATTTCAATAAGAAAACATAACAGTATAAAATATTTCATAAAAGTTCAAAAAAATAGAGGAAAGTTGTGTATACATAAAATGGGTGCCATGGGAACTTAATATGAGTAGAGATTCCCTAGGATAGAGCCATAAAAATTCTCATAATCAATCTTCATCAGTGTTGGTTACCCACAATAACCTCACCCCAACACTCACTATTACCCTCATTGGTTCTACCATGTGCCATATCCCACAAGTAGAACAAGTATCTCTCAAGGTGACTAATCAATGACAAATAATAAACTAGTACAACATGTGTACCTAGTGCTGCCACCTAACTACCCAAGTCTTCCCATGATGAACAAATAAAGGTTATTTTTATCAAACTATCATATACACACATATCATAAAATTTTTACTAGAATAAAAAACCACTTTCCTCACCTCATAACTCCCTTTTAATCATAGTCCCTTTTCTATTTCCATGATACATAAACAATACATAAGCCCCCTTAGTGAACATACATCACATATAATAAATTTAATTAACCACACTTCCAATACAAGGGGAATTACTCAAGGGAGGTTTTGATTTTATTGAAACATCTAAAAGTGCCATATAAGCCTCATTATTTAAAATAAACACTTTTATTTAGAATTTCACTATTTCCAAAACTTTCAAGTTCCAAAACCACACTTCAAACTTACAATATATACACCTTGATCTATATATAACCACCACTTATCCCAATTAACACATTACACTCACCATGAGTGAATATAAAAAAAGAGGGCACCCATATATATACATATTTATATATGTGTAAGTCCCATTAAACAAGCCAAAATATTATAAATCTCCTCAATGATTCCTAGAAAACCAAACCTTGCCATTAGTACCTTTATTAAAACCAGTTGAAAGACCAAAAAATATTTTATAATTTCTATTTTTAATGGTAAATATCATTTAGAAAACCAATTAAACATTTTGGATGCTTTTTATTTGAAAACCATCTTGTAAAAATTCTTTAATAAGAGAAACCCATGTTGAATGTTTAGATAAAATAAGAAAAACATTTGAGGAACCTTTTCCAAGCATCACAACCATTTTACATAACATATACACTTTATATAATAATGAAAAAAACTTTAAAACCACCAAGAAATCATAGTTTTATAATTAAAGGATTGGAAATAAGGTAACCTACCACAAAATTTTGGAATTAATCCATAAAAAGGTCTAAAGGTCATCACCTTCAATAAACACCATAAGAACAAGCCTCAAATAAACCCTTAAAAACCCTAGGAACCAAAAATAAACTAAAACCAACACCAAAATTGGGTTAGGGTTTACCCTTGGTCATACGCACTACAAGGGAGGAAAAGAAACCAATAAATATGGAAAGATAAAGGAGGATAAGAAGAAGAAAAGTTAACCTTGGATGATCATACCAATAATTAGGGGAGAAATCAACACAAATATAAAGGGAGGATTGGGGGAGGTTGTGTGACCAAAATCCCACTAGGAATGTGTTGAGTGAGAGTTAGGGTGATTCGATAAGTAGACCCTTTTAGAGGTAAAACTCATTAATGGGAAAATGGGGAATTCAAAAATTTCACCCACCCAGACACTGTGCATGGTTTGGCTGCATAGTTGGCCAAACCGTGAACCAACCCTGAACCCTCTACTGGTCACTTGGAGCACCTTTCATGGGAATACCACACAGTTTGGAAAACCATGTGCTGACTATACAGTTTTCTATGTACAATTACATAATATGTTGTATGCCGCATAGTTTTGAAAACAGTGCACCTTAACCGTGTAATATTCTCTGTATGCCCAAAAACTCATGGCTTCAGAGAAAAATTACCAAGAAGGAAAATGAAATGAATTGGGAATCAAAAATAAATAAAATATTATAGTAATGTTACATTGGGGTGTGATATACTTACTTCCCCATAAATGAATTTTGACATATTAATTCATGGGATTTACAAATCCATATGATATTCATGCTTTCAATGACTTATGATTCAAAAGTTATCAAATTGGCAAAGAATTTATGTTACAATATCATTTCTTTTCGGGATTTTTTATGTTAAATGTTCCTTTTGGGGAAATCTTATGATCACAATTTCTTAAACCAAACATATATTCTTATCCTTTGTTTATTTTTGAGGTTTATATGATATCCTTTCATTTTTCTCCATTTATTACTTAAAATGACCAAGAAATTATTTTTAAAGAAACACCGACCTTATTTTCTCTTTGGTTGAAAAATATTTTCTTCCATGTCTATACTCTTTAAAATTACTTTATGAAAGTTATAATATTTAATTTAAATGTTTTAAAAATGTTATTTTCACTACCTTTGACTTTATTTACCAAGGTTTTAAAGTAATATTTTTTTTGAACAAGTCATTTTTTACTTTTTACAAAAGCGTAAAAGGAATTTTTTATTTTAACAAATATGACATGAACCAATTTTCCTGCTATCATGACCATTATTTTCTTTTAAATTTTCTTTATAATTTTCCATGGTTATTTTCAAAGAAAATACAATTGTCAATATTTTTTTGAATTTTTAGTTTTAAAAGGTACTAAAATAAAAGGGGTTTTCCCTTGTTTTAAAATAAAATTTTAAAATATTATTTTAAAGGTATTTTCATCTATGTCATTATTATTTAATAATTCATCTAATTCACTAGAAACATGACTTATGATACCATTTATATTATTTATTTGGATGGACTATGATGATATTTTAAATAAATTATCATGAAACCTGTTTCTTTTCCATGGGTAAATTTATATATAAAGGAATGAAAGATGTTGTTAAAATATTTATGATGAAAATGAAATATTACATGTTTTATATTTATGTATGTCACTTGAAAAATATTGATGATGATGGGTGAGCTTGATACAACCTATATGATTGGTGAACTCGATATATATTTTACGATGGGTGAGCCTGATATACACTACACCAAAATCAGTGTTTAGCAGCGGTTTAGTAAACCACCACTAAAACTTTTTTTTTTTCAAAATCTTGACAATTCTCCCCTAAATCCCCCACTATGCCGAACCCCATGACCCCCCATGACCCCTACCCCCTGAATCCCTACCCTCGCCATGCCTCGCTGGTGGTCCCGAGCATCGCCGCCCCTCGCTGTGCCTCGCCGCTGGTCCTGAGCCTCACTGCCAGTATAATATTGATGTTTCTTGATGGTTTGATATTTTTTTGGATTTTGGATTCATTAAGTAGAAGTTAATTGTAAAATTAGGTATATTTATTAGTGTGATAGTTTTGGAAGTTGAAGTGTTGGTGTTTTTAATGATTTGGGTTAGATTTGGGAGTTATGACTTAGACATGGGATGGATGAATTAGGACATGGTTAAAGGTGTGTTTAAAAGTATGTTTAAGTTATATGATATTGGTTTAGTTATTTGGGTTCTAGATCGGGTTAGTTTTGGGTATTTGAGGTGAGTTTCAAATATTATTATTATTGATATAATAGATTCCTCAGTTCATTTATTGCCAATATAGAGGTAATGAGTCATTAGATAGATGTTTATTGAGAAACATCTATATTGAAAAGTGATATTTTTGGGAGGATATAATGTTTTTACCTTATTACCTTTATTATGGTGTCATTAAGGTCTTATGTTAAAAATTTTAATGGAAAAAAACATTTGATAGTTTCAATTTTTTATCCTAATTGAGGTTTATTTTTTGACAGTGGATTCAAAATTGATTTAGGTTATTAAGTTTACATTCTAAGTTATTTTTTAATGAGGTTTTTGGTTTGGTGTGTGAATTGGGGATTTAGGGTACCAAAAATGGGTTTCCACATATATTTTATAATTAAAGGTGACACTGGGTACCTGGTGGGAGTTAAATAGTTAACATTGGACTTGTAAGAGTCCCGGGTATCCTAAGAGTGAAACCAGGGACCCCATCTTGATCCTTTTCCCCCTTTCTCACTTTCTCCCACTATTATCTATCCACATTGAAGGCCCCTTTGAAATGTGGTATTGTGCATACTGAAATATCATTTATATGTTTATGTGATTGATTCATTTTGTGTGCTTAATGTGGTCCCTATGGGAATTTTACCATTAGTGGTGGTAATTAGGTTTGAGTTGGAGTGTGTTGTTCAGTGAAAGAAATGGTTGGTTGGAATGAGATGTGGCATTGGATGATGTGTGATATAGTTGTGTGATGATCATGGTTGTGGTGATGATGTGTGATGCAGGAGCATGGAGTTAGTATGTGAATTATGTAAGGGATTTGGTATTGGATTGGTTGTTTCCTAGTAGTTATATATTGATTGAAAAGTATCATTATCAAATTAAATGAACTTCACATGTATTAATTTTATTTGGGATAGAAATAAATGTATGATAGAATAAATTATATTGTGTATGCTGAAGGTGCTTTATATTTTCCTTTAGAGCATGTTTATTTTTTTTGATATGAATAAATTATAATAATATATTGTTTTGATATTAAACATGTAAAATCATTTAATATAGGGAATGTTTATTGTTTTTATATGAAGCATGTCTATGGTTATGATGTAGAGAGTGTTTAGTGTGTAAATATGGAAAACTTTGTGTTTCTCTATCATTAATTGATTTCATTGTGATTACCTTAGGTTTCCTTATTTTAAATTTTAAATTTATAACCTTGATTTTGTTATGAATATCATATGAAACATTTGGGAATTATTTTATAGGTTTCATCTTGAAACTTGTTTACTAAAATCCATGTTGGGTCATTAGGTGCTAACTAGGTTACCCCAACACTTAACCTAACCTATTTTGATCAATTATAGTGATACAAATATTTTATCCACAAGTCATTAGAGTTCCATCAGAGAATGGAATTTAAATATCTAGTAATAACCATAATAAAAATCATAATAGAAGGTCATCACAATATCCAGTGATAATCATATAGAAAATCCATCACATATAACATGATATTTAAGGATAGAATCTCAATATACAAAATCTCTCACAAGTTGAATTTTTTGAATTATATGTTCTGAATTTAATTTTATTTGATTAAATGGAAGGAATTCAAAGGAGGAAGCACTATGCTATTCCATCGAACACACTGACATATAAAGATCCATCTGCCTCCCTCCCTACAACATCTGAGTCACCATCTATTTCCCCCCTACACTATCTCTCACACCCTCCATGAGCATCCCATCAATAGCTTAGTTGATGCTTTCCCATTCAGTAGCCTCAATAGTGAGGGAGAAAAGTGCCACTCTTGGTTCTTCATGAGGATATTGGAGAGTTACTGTTATAGATACAAATTTTAATATGAATAAATTTATTACACTTTTTTATTCTAACTATTTTTTCATAAAATATGGAAACAATGTGACTATAGAGAAAAATATGAAAATTCAAATGCATGGAATTTGACTGGACTAAATATATTGGTCCCATTTTATTCCTATGAGGTCCCTACAGATGGTGCCATAGGATTACTTGGCCAGATTCTAGGTCAGCTAACCACAGAGCTGGTTTCCCTTCTGATTAAATATGATGATTGGAGGCATATGACTTCATCTTGGAAGAATGAAGTTTTTGATTAAAAAATAAAGGAAATTTTTAATACATTATGATGTAATTTAATTTTAGTATGTTATTAAATTCTAATATTTTTGAAATGAATTTCTTTGTATAGATGTTTTTCTACTTTATGGTTGCTGATGTGCTAGTACGAAAGTGGACATTGAAAAATCTAGGCAAGAAATGGAAATAATTTAAATGGAGATTATGGGGTGATGTCAACAATACTTCATTGAGTGCCCAATATATGTATAACAAGGTACCCAATGGGAAGTTTTTATTGATAGACATCATGATGAGAAGAGCATGGTATTTAAATATATATTATTATATTAATCTCATTTTAAATTTATACATATACATGAAAAAGATATGACATTTCATAAATTACTATTAAATTACATTTTATTTATTTCAGGATCTTTCAAGGAAGAATGCATCGAGCCAGGCTAAGCAAATCATCCCTCACACTGCGAGGTCAAAGAGTTTTTCTAGAAGCCGATCGAATATGGTAATATTTTCATTAGTTTAATTATTTATAAGACAATATTATCTATTTAACATGTTAAATTGTTGATTTATATTTGTTTAATGTATTCATGGAGTTTAGGGAATCAATCATCCCGAACAGAATTGTGGTTGGATGTTCATAAAAAATTTGATGGGAGTTTTGTTAATGACCCTGCTAAAGAAGTTGGGGTATGAATTCATTTTTAATTATAATACCTTATTATCAGTTGTCACTATGTTAATATATATTGCTTCTAATATGAATAATATTTAATTTATTGGTAAAAATTAAAGAACTATGGGATTCCAATCCTTCGTAGTCCTACTCAGTCTCCTAGGATGACCTAGTTGGTAAAGTTCTTGGGAAGGATCATCCTGGTTGAGTGTGTGGGATGAGTTTGGGACCCTTAAAATTTGAGGTCTTTAGCATGCCATTGGGGATTAAAGCTGCATCTAATCCTGGTTGTAGTTAAGATGCTTAGATAGATTATGTTTCTATGAAAAACAAAATTCTGGAACATGGGGATCAAATATCTTCTTTGAAGAAAGTGTTGGTTGATTTATATCATAAGACGATTGGATATCTCCCTGGTGATATTTCATTGATAAAGGGAGGTGAGAAGGTAAACCACACAACTTCAAAATCATTTAGTTTTCAAACATTTATTGGTCTTAAGTTTAAATATAAATATACAACATTATTTAATTTTCAATATAATTGTCTTACAGGTGTCGGTAGCATGAAGTAGAGATTAAGGTGGAGAGGGTGACAAGCAGTGTTCATAATCACATAGTGATTAGTGGTATTGCTGATATGTTGGAAAAATATGAAAAAATAGGGGCTTTTAATGTATCATGTATCATGTATCATGTGTGGCACAGAGTAGTCACGTAACATTTTCATGATTCCCCATGTTTGATAAAGGCATTGGAATTTGATATGGATTGATGATTTAGTAAGGTAGTGAGTCTAGAGTTGGTGAAGTATGAAGTTGGTGGAGGATGAAGTAATCTATGTTCCATATAAAATATGGAGATATTTAATAGTTTCATTTGAGTTATGTTAGGATGCGTATATTAGTATTTTGTACTAACTACTATGTTGTTTATTTGATTCATTTTATTCATGTTGGAGACACAAGCCCCAAAACCGTGTCATTCAATAATGGACCCCATAAATGTTGGGATGACCATTAACAACATTCAAAACATGAGAATGATCAATTCTCACAATATATCCTTTGAGGTGTGTGCCCTAGATGGTAGGAGATCCTATTTTGGCCATGAACCATCACTATAGGGGAAAATAATACTTTGGAGGATGATGAAGATCCAAATTGAGAGCTACAACACTATGTGCTTGAGCACATTGAGTGAGATTATATATAATAGAGATGATAATTTAATCATACTATTATCAACTATCATATATATATATATATATCCATAATAAATTTTAAATTTTAATGGTCAATTTTGAGTTGCAGTACTCCCACTATCACAATTTCTTATTTATAAAAGACCTCAATGTACTAACAGTGCTCCAAAAACATTTAATATGTTACTTAGGAGGATATTACCCTTGGTCCTCATTTTTTTTGAAATGTTTGAAATCCAATCGACCAAGAACATACTGTTCACACTATATTTTCCTTTATAATCTCTCAGATCCATTAAAATGCACCTGTCTCAACCCACCATGTGCCTGAAGTGGTTCCTGACTGACCACATAATACTTTTAGAAATTACTCATATTTAACTACTTTTGGTTGAGTATTTTTTGAGAACACTCAACTTTAATAGTCAACATCTATAAATCCATATTCTGACACCTTTTATCCAAGCTACCCCAATATCACTTTGAGCATGCTCACCACTGCTTGTAACCAACTTCTGGTGATGTCACTTGATCTTACCAAATATTACTCGTTTATGTCACCATTCAAAAAAAAAATTCTAGTGCATTCCCGATCCAACACACCTAGATAATAAAAAGGTATCCCAATAATAATTCCTAGACTCAAGCTTCTTCCATGTATGTATTTGAACCAATACCTATCATTCATCGTGGAAAACAATAGTACCCAGTTCTAGTTATCAAGAAACTCAAAAACTAAAACAACTATCCAACAAACAGTCCAACACTCACATGAGTGTTACCCTCTAATATTTGAAATTTATAACCTATATTTTAAGGATTTATATAAACTAATCCTTGTGTAAACCTCCCATGGATTCCTTCCATAAAAAAAGGCATTGGTTTTAATTATTTATGTTGGTATATAGACGCTCTACCAACATACTTAGGATGATGTCAATATATAGGGAATGAATGAATCTAGAATAGGAGTACACCAAGTTGCTAAACATTACCCATTCCTGGTCTAAAAATAAAAACATCCTGACATTTTTGAAAAATTATATTGATAGGCCTGTTTAGATCTTCTGATACATGCTCCATCAAAACATGTTATACTTGCCTTGAACCAACCCTTGATGCCACATATCTCGATGATGTGTGACTAGGTCCAACAATGGGTCAACCACATCAGTGCACCCTAAAACCCTTATTACACTTCTATGGTATATCTTTAAAGGGATACAACCTAAAAAGGTAACATCATATTTAACATGATGCATAGATGGAAGGCTCAGATCCCCTTCGAAATGTGATCACTGAAGCATCAATCAATCCACTCCAGACTTACTTGTTAAATAGATTACCATCTCAATAACTGGTGTTTTAATTAAGGTATTGATCACATATGCTTCGATCCTAATGATACCATGTTATTTCATGCATAACCAAAAAAGTTCAATAATGAATCTCATCATTCATAAATGGTTGGGTAATCAACCAACCAACTTTCCATCATGTTGCCGTGAATTCATAGAAACACTACCAACCAGTAAAACTCATTGATAAATTATTTATCTCGAGCATGAATCTATCATCAATAATTAGTTTAAATGCAAAACTATGTTTTAAAAGTCATCGTCATGTTTGAGATAGGAAAATTTAATACACCAACTCATCGGCTTTAAGAAGCCATTCTGAAAATTTATAATTGGTCTATTATAGTTGTGTCACTCTACATGAAAGGACACAATTTCCATAATAATAATTATTCTCCCCAACTTAGGAATTTTCTGGGCAACATTTTATTGAAATAAAAAACATTCCATGGAATATACTTCATCCACTACTGAATGTGGTTCTAAAACCAGGATAACATGCTTATATTAATCATCAACCTGAATTGAAAAAATACCATCCTCTTACAAGTGTTATAGTATAGATTTTATCATAGACGCAAGCATGATGATATTACCAAGTCATGTTTGAGAACTTCATTTGTATCAAACATAAATTCCAAACTAAAACTAATCAGTAGGGTTGTCAGACCTAATTATTTTTAAAATTTTATCCTGAGCACTGGGATAAATCATCCTTATTAGGATGGATCAAGGGTACATCTTATAACTTCGTGCTATGTAGTTTGAAGGATTAAATATCATACATTGGTTCTATAAAATTTAAACTCTTAGATTTAGATCTATGAAACATTTTTAGATGGATGAGATGCTATGATTTAGATTATTCTGTTATACATTATCTGTATATTGTTTTTTATGAAACATTTTTAGATTGTTACTACTGAACATTGTTAGATGGTTTATATTATTTTGTTATATGTTCTCTACACATGGTTTTTTCCAGCGTACTAGTACTGGGCCTACAGAATCTACTGCATTTTTTATTTGTAAATCTATATTTATCGGAGATTTAAACCGCCTCTAACAAAATGGACCGTATATCACAGTGGTTTAAACCACTTCTACAGTTTGATATTATTTTATCGACAATAGTTTAAAACACCACTAAATAAATTCACGTTGTTATTTTATGGCGGTTATGGTGGTTTAGCGGTAGTTTTAATGTAAAAAATGAAAAATATTTAGCAGTGGTTTAAACTGCTGCTAAAGATGGCATTTTTTTACCCACATGAAATCACTACTAAACCCACTAAAATTGCCTCTAAATATTCTTACTATGATACTTCCCAAAAACCATTTATAAATTAAAGAAACCGGCATGTTTTGGATGCCAACACCCAATTTATCATCAGTTTTATGAAACCGTCGCAGAATCATATGGCTGTGGTTTAAACCACCGCCATATTAAAAAAACCACCGCTATGAGGCACTTTTGTTTTAGTTATAGCTCTCTAATGCATTCGGTAATATTCCTTATATTTAAAGGAAATGAGAAGGGAGTTAACCAGAGGGTTTCTCTTATTAATTTAACTGGGCTCCAGTTATTTCTAACACAAGTTAACATGGGTGATAAAGATAATGTTTCAAGATACCCACACATTTTCTCTATTCTTTATATGAATTTTTAATGGTTCTTTTGATCAAGATTTACATCACATGGATCATGATAATTGATTACCATGATTCTTGAATTAGATAAATCTTTATGAAATGTCATGTGTTTAATGATCCAGGCTTTGATGGGTATGGATAATCTTATATTATACTCATTCAATTTGATTATGTCATAATAACCATATTCTCATATTATTCTCACTAATTACATTTAATTGTTAATGGTTATGTTTACCCTTACCAAGCATTTTATCTCAACCTTATTATGTTTTCAATTTCCTTAGGTTATAAAGAATGATGTTAAATGAATTATTTCTATAAAGGTTTCATTTGTGTAGAATTTTTTGGGATATGTTTAAGACTTATTATTAAACAAGAAAAGTTGGGTATAGTAGGAAAAATGGCCATTAAAGAAATTTTCATTGTTATGTAAAAGTTTTTCATAATTATATAAAACTATAAACCTAAAATGTTCTTGGGTATGTATGTGATTTAATAATTTTTGATGATGTTATAAGTTTTAGATGAATAAAATTGAGTTATGTTTTTTTGGTATCAAACCTAAAAATTTAAAGATTATATTATCAACACCAGATCTAAGAGTGCAGGTTTAAGGCTATTATAATTGGCATCAGAGTAGGGTTTAGATAAATTTGGAGATTAAGATGTTTTCATGCAATGTTAAATTAAGAGTTATGGATACCATCATGGGTTTATAAGTTTAAGGTTGATAATAAGTTAAAATGAATAAAAACCCCATATAAGGTTTTAAGTGACATGATTTTAAGGCGATTAATGATATTTTGGGAGACATTTTTATATATTGAGGCCCTTAGGTTTTATGTGAATGATTATTTTAGGATAATTCCATTACATTGTTGGGGGTGTAAAATGAATGGAATGTGACAAAATTTTAGGTTAAACCATTCTATAATATTAAGGTTATTTGGGTTAATTAGGTTATAGAGTTATTTATTTATGGAATGATCTAAGTTTAATATTTGGTGCTATTTTTGAATTTTGGAGATAAATGTATTATTTATTCATATGAAGGTTTATTCATTTTGGTTATTATATTATCATGTGCTAACCATTTTTGTTTTAGTAAAGATATGAGGATTATTTTTTTATCCTTGTCAAGATCCTATGATTTATTAAAAGTTAATGCTTTTGGCATAATAAAGATTCATCATGGATACTCATCGCTTGGAGTAAAATATGAGATAAAGGTATAAACTGATTGAAGCACACAACCAAAGGATAAAATTGAGTTTATGTATTTAAATAAAATCAAGTAATTTTATTTCCTAATGTTCTTAGTCTATATGGTAAAGGAATTCCACAACTATAGGAAAAAAGATCTTGAAATAAAAAATTTATCCTATTACCTTAATTTCTGATGAATTTATGGTCTTCATAATCCCTTATTGATTTATGGTTTTGTGGTCATTAAATTTATCATGATCATATTATCTATTTCATGTGAGGGTTGGGTGAGTGATTCACCAGCCCTAGATGAATCCGAGCAGCTTGAGTTCCATTCCTAGCCGCGTCTCTTCCTCACCCCCAATTAAATTGGGGGTTTGTTATTGTCTGACACCAAATGAATCCAATAGTGATGGATAGCCTTTGGGTGGTTTAAAATGACCCCAAATAAATGATGGGGTAGTAAACTTGGGTCATGACACCGTTCGGTGTTCTGTTACAATAGGGTGTTGACCGTTCATTGCAGGAGGGCTGGGTTGACATGGGGATGGAGGACCGACTACAGATGGTATCTCTAGCTTGTGGGACAATGACCTCGATGGATTCTACATAGACATTTCTATGATGAACCTAGAATGTGGAAGTTCCTTCTACGATGAGGGATGGTGGCAGTCGGCTTAAAAAAAGGCCGGTGATGATGATGCGGGGTTGGTGACTCCAATGTGAGGTGTGTGGGGTGCTGTGAGTGCCCCTACTAATAGCAGAGGGAGGGGGTTGATATTTGACCGGTGTGATGATGCCCCACCTATGGGGATGATAAAAATAAGGGGTTACCTTCTATAACCCATATAATATATATATATATAAAGTTTAGGGTGTGTTTGGTCTATCCCTAGGTGGGGGTGGGGGGGCTATGGACTGGGTATAACCCTGTAACCCTGGCGCGCATGTGTGTGTGTATATTTAATGTAATTATACCCCCGAACACCTAATATAACATTATCTATCACTATATATCATTCATTGTACATTATTATTACTCCTCTATATCCATATTTTCACTTCTAGTTAATTTTATCCCTATATGGGAATTTGATTATGTGTTATTTCAGGTTACCATTATGTTTCCCACTCCCCCTTTTCAAACAAAGTTTTATAAACCCTTTTTATGATGTGGGTTTTCAAAAATGTATTTTCAAATGTTAAACCCTTGATTACCAAGATCAAGATAAAATTGAGAGGAATAAATTTATTAAAGTGGAGAGAATGTAATACCCCAATATTTTTAAAGAACACTATGTTCAAAAGCATACATGACACACAACACCGAGTTTTAACGAACATGAAATATTATTATTTAAATTTGACCGCTAAAACCTAGCTGTTGAATTGGCGAGTATGAATAGGAGTAACCAAATTTTGAAATACACAAACACACACACAAAGGTAATAATCAATACAAATTTATTTATTAATTCTTAGAAAATAATTGATCATTTTTTAATAAATTCATTTTATTCTTCAAAAATACATTTTCTTTAAAAATGATTTTATTGATTTTTAAGAAAATATTATAATTAACTTATGACATGTTGAGAAATTATATTTGATAAAAATCATATAATTTTTAAAATCATCATACCAAAATTATCTTAGGGTGAAATTTTTGGATTTTTCTAAAAAGGTTGATTTTTTAGTGAATAGTGAAAAACTCTAATTTTATAACAAACTGTCATTTATTTTAAAGTATTTAAAAATTAAGATTTCTTGAATTGATTTTAAAATTTAATTAATTAAATTTGACTAAAAATAATCTAATTAATGTATTAAAATTAACATTATGCTTAATTTTGGTATAAAAATATTTTTATACTTAAAAAATACATTTTTCTGGAAAATCATTTTTCACCACGTTTTGCAGGTTTATATTGAAAGAAATGTATGAAACTTATAGAAATTTAATTTAATGAAATATAATTAATTTTTGGATTCATCAATTAAAATCTATCCCAGGATGTATTTTTCATATTTTTTTGAAGATGTTACATTTTTAGTTAATAGTAAAAAATATAGTTTTTATGAAATACGATATCTTTTATGATATCTCTAAGACATTAATATGATATAGAAATTTATGAAACTTATAAAACAACTAATTTATGATAATATACTAAAAATATCATACAAAAATAATTCAAAACATATAAATTATAATTTATTCCAGGATAAATATGAAAATCATTTTCAATGTTGATGCAATGCTTGCGCAACATTAGAAAAGTCAAATTTGGTATCCTAAAGATAATATTTGAGAAGGAAGAAGTATTTTCTAGACCTAATTAATATATATAAAGTATTATTGATTATTTTATGGATAGATACAAAATTTTGGGTAATATAACAAGTGACTTATCCAAATGATTTTGAAATACTTTCCAAAGTCTAGAAAAGTAAAAATAATATATTAATTAAGTTTTCATGATATGGATGAGTTTAGATATAACTTATTAAAAAATATATATGTCAAAAAAACTATTTATAATATATTTTATGTTATTAATTTATTTTTAATTTTTACAATTATTATAATTGTCTAAAACATTTACACTACGATGATTTAACGTTTATGAAAATAGAAGAAAAATTATGTAAATGATATTAAAAATATAAAAAATAATGTCTTGATGAATTATTATGTTCCAATTTTTTTAGATAAATATAACATATTATTAATGTTTTAAATTTTTATTTTTGAATTACATTACTATCTTGATGTATTTAAAGTCAAGCTATGTGAATAGTTCCGAAAATGACTTTAATGGAATTTTATGTTGAATAATATTTTATTAAATGATTTAAAATTCATAAAAATATTATCTATTTCCAAGTTATCGGGTTATGTTCTAGAATATAAAAAATTGTCCATTTATGGACCACTTTTCCACTTATAGTAACATTATTTACCCCTAATGAGTAAAACACTTTGATATCACGGTAATCATCAAGAGGGTTAACTAGGGGTTAAAACTAAAAGACAATGGTTAAAAAATCACCTAAACTTGTTTGGATATAGTTGGATAAGAGTATTTATACTTATGTTTTTAAGAAAAGGTTGGGTCTGAAGCCTCATTTATTATTTAAAGTAAAGACCTCTTTCAAACTGGGTAGAGGGAGACCCATTACATAGCCTGAAGCCCCAACACCAAGTGGTCTGAATACAAGGCATGAAATCCCGTTTTTTGGCCCAAAGGGCCCTTCAGTGAATATTACTTCTATAGTACCCAGGTTGCTACAGTGCTTGCTACAGTACCACCACCACTCCAATACCTGCTACAGTGCTGCTATAGTACCAGAAATTCATCCCTGCCTGGATTTGATATTGGGTCTTTTGAATGCCAGGCAGGAGCCTTTACCACTTGAGTATAGGATCGTTGGAATATTTATACTTATATTCACCTTATATTTTAAATATATAAATTTTGTGCCACTTTTCCAAGAAAATTAATTTATAATACTTTAATACTTTAAGTAATTCCAAGGACACCCCTCCATTCACTCATAAAATATACCACCCCTCCTCTCTTCCTCACACTTCAAGTAAATATTAGCTCAACCAAAAACATACAAAAACTATTCTATATTTCTTTAGCTACATTCAAGAGGCCCTGGACTTCTTAAAAGACCACCCCTAGGGTTCTTAAGGAGTGATCCACAAGAGGTTCTTCAAAGAAAAGGTAATCATATCAACTGATCATTTTTATTTTACTTCTTCTTCTACCTCATTTAATTCTATCATAACCATTACAATATAATAACATCATTATATCTCATATACTTATATGTTATTATATTAATGGAATAACCTTCTTCATCTCATTTTCAATCCTATGGGAAATGAAAACATCATTCATGCGTACTTGTGGACTACCACCTCCATGAAGTGACGTGTTTCATTTTCCATCACTGCATTTAATGAATGTTTATAATGGAGGATTTAATTTATATGAATGATAATTATTTCATGATTATTGTTCTGGAGATAATAGAACAGTGAAACCTTTTACCACTGTCAACTTACCAAATTCATTTTGTAATTATGAATTGAACATCCTCAAAACACCCTATGTGAACTTAATCGATTAAGTAATTAAATATTCTATTGAAATAAATGAAATAAATGGTTTAATGATAAATTAATAAACCAATAAAAGGTTCTTAAATAACTAAATAATTAATATAATTTTATTATATATGATTTAAATAATGTATATAGCAAGTCCGGACTCAAGGTAAGGGGTTTCTTAACTCAGTTTCCTTTCACTACGCCAAAGTAAGAGTTTAGCGGCGGGTTTTAAATTGTTTCATGATGGTTTTGAAAAATCGTCGCTAAATCGTGTGTCAACAATCATTTAGCAACATTTTTTCAAAACCATTGTGGAACAATTTAACAATGGTTTTTTAAAATCGTAAGAATCGTTTAACGACAGTTTAAACCACAGTTAAATCATTTTGTGACAATTTATTTATTTATTTATTAATTTTTTTAATTATTATTTTATTACATTATTACTTTATTAATTTTATTTTAATTTTTTTGATTTTTTTATTATTATTAATTTTCATAATTAATTGTTTTATGATTTTGTTATCTTATTATTTATTTATTATTTTGTTATTTTATTTATTATTATTATTTATCTAAATTGTGTGCCGGTAATCATTTAGCAACAATTTTCCAAAATCACTGCAAAACAATTTAGCGACGATTTTTTTTAAATCGGGAGAATTGTTTAATGGCAGTTTAAACCGTCGCTAAATTGTTTCATGGTGGTTTATTTATTTTTTTTATTTTTTTTTAATTTTCGTAATTATAATTTTTATAATTTTTAGAATTTTATTAATTAATTATTTTAGTATTCAATTATTATTTATATATTATTTTATTATTTTATTTATTATCTACCATGCATATATTGATTCCATGCATGCTGCCATATATGCCATGTAAAAATCCCATGTTGGGTGAGATTTGAACACTTTACCTCTTGATTATTTTGCATAGATTTTACTACTCCAGTAGACTCTTCATGTGGTAAGTAAAAAAAATTTAATATACTTATATATATATAGAGAAAAAACAAATAATTTATAACAAATAGATACGAACTAAATAATTAATAATTAATAATTAATAATTAATAATTAATAATTAATAATTAATAATTAATAATTAATAATTAATAATTAATAATTAATAATTAAAAATTAAAAATTAAAAATTAAAAATTAAAAATTAAAAATTACTAATTGATAATTAGTAAATAAAAAATAACAAATAAATGAATAATAAATAAATAAATAAATAATACAGTAATAAATGGTAAATAGTAAACAGTAAATAATAAATAATAAATAATAAATAATAAATAATAAATAATAAATAATAAATAATAAATAATAAATAATAAATAATAAATAGAAAATAATAAATAATAAATAATAAATAATAATTACTAATTAGTAAGTAATAAAAAATAATAAAAAAATATATAAGCAATGAATAAATAATAAATTAATTAAAAAATAAATTAATATAAGATAAATAAATAATAAATGCATAATGAATATATAATAAATAAGTAATAAATGATACGTTAATAATAAATCAATAATAAAATAATAATAAATTAAAAATAAATTAATAACTAATGTATACACAATAAAAATAATAATAAATCATAAAAAAATAAATAAGAAATAAATAATAAAACAATAATTAAAAATTAATAAATAATAAATAATACATTAATGATAAATTAACAATAAAATAATAATAATAAAAGAATTCAATAATGAATGTAAAAAAAACTAAATAAAAAATTGAAAATAGATAAATAATAAATAAATAAATTATAAATAAATAATAAATAATAAATAATAAATAATAAATAATAAATAATAAATAATAAATAATAAATAATAAATAATAAATAATAAATAATAAATAATAAATAATAAATAATAAACAATAAATAATAAAATAAAATGAAAATGAAAATAATAAATAATCAATAAAAAAAATAAAAAATAAATAAATAAAAAATAACTAATAAAGAACTACTAAATAAATAATATGTTAATTATAAATTAATAATAAATTAATAATAAATTAAAAATAATATATAATAATATATAATAAATACTAAATAATAAATAAATATTAAATATTAATTTAACAATAAAAAATAAATCAATAAATAATAAATCAGTAATATATAAATATCTAAATAATAAATAATAAATAATAAATAATAAATGGATTTAAATTTCTATAAATATATATACAAATAACAAAATTTATATAAATATATATAAACACACAATTATGTTACATAAATATATATAAGCACACACAAATATATAATTGTGTGTATATACTTCCAATGGCCCGAAGGCTTTTATTTTTTATTGATTTTTGATAATCCACCTTTCAAGGGACGAGGTGAAACCCTTACAAGGATCGTAGGCATAAGTATTACATGGCCTATAGGCCTCAGAGGAATTCATTGCCCGTAGGCTTCAAACATTACTTACAACCCAGACTAACTACTTAGAACTGCTCCTCCCCAGTATCTTCATCGTGAAATCAACTCTCCACCTTTGCATGGATATTCGGTAGGCTTTCCCGTGCATGCACAAGCTTATCCCGATGGCAGGTGTCATACCTTCTCATTCTTGTAATCCGTTTAGATTCTACACTGGTGAAAGCTTCTTGCTCATCCTCCTTCTGAAGCTTGTTCCTTGTAAGTAGTCTGGTTTGCATCTGCACTTAAGGTGGCCTAAAGGCCTTGAGGTGGCCCGAAGGCCTTACTGACCCGAAGGCCTGGGTGTCCCGAAGGCCTTAAAGGACTTAGGGACCAAATCGGTGGCCCGAAGGCCCAAACTGAGGAATATTCCCGACTGCAATAGTGCCAAGCAGTGCCTGCTATAGTTCCCACTACAGTACCTGCTACAGTACTGCACAGTTCCTGCTATAGTCTGCTACAATACTGCTACAGTCTTGCTACAGCCCTTGGAAATTAGCCTCCGCCTGGATTTGATCCCGGGTCGCCTGGATTCACTTAAGGAGTCTTCACCAACTGGGCTGAGGCTCATGTGCATTGTGTGTATATATATATAAACACATGTAAATATAAATATCTCCATATATATTTACACATATAAGATATAAAAATATTTAAACATAAATATGTATAAACATTTACAAATGTATATAAATACACACAAATATTCATAAATACATACAAAAAGATATATATAATAGATAATAAATCACCAAAAGAAGGGAAACCATAATAATTTCAACACCATAAAATCATTAGGAATGTAAATCTATGGAATAAAATCATAAACGACATAAAAATCATATGAATACTCTCTTAAACGAAGCTGAAATACGATCCAATATTAAAAAATAGGGTATCCAAATTAAAAACTAAGTTTTGGAGTCTTTCTAGGACTTTCTTAGCCTAAAAAATAGTGACCAAGGTTCTACAATCACCATGGAGTATATCTAATTATAGGATTTGAATTGATATGTGGTAGAGCCCTAATGGACACCTGAATCAAAAGTTATGGTTGTTTGAAGTTAAAGTTCGATTTCTAACTTTTCCTAAAGCTATAATAAATTTGAATCTTTTAATTATTTCCAAATTATTATCCAATGTGGTTTTAGTTCATTTTATAATCTTTGATTTGATTGGTTGTGGAGATAAAACAGACTCCCGAATCAAATGTTATGGTCATTTAATGCTGAAGTCTGATTTTTAACTTATTGAAGAATTATTTTATGTTTCAAATTATTATTAGCTAATAATTATAAATATTTATTAATTAACACATTATAATTAATTAAAATTATAAATTATAAATAATATATTATAGTAAATAATACATAATAAATATTAAATCATGATTAAATATTAAATATTTTATATTTTTTCCATTTAATTTAGCGGACATTTTTTAAAAACCATTGCTAAATATAAATTAAAAATATTATAAAAAAATAAAAAATATAGAAAAAAAATTTTAAACACATTTAGCAGCGGTTTTTAAAACTCTCTCTAAAAAACCATCGCTGAATTTTTCCCCAAAAAATATTTTTCAACGGTTTTGAAAACTTTCGCTAAAAACCCATCATAAGATCTATTTTTTCTTGTAGTGTTTCACTAGGTTATAATACTTCTTCATTGACATTATCATGAAATGAATATGAGTGAATTGATATTTCAATTATTTTATGAAATATTTCCAATCATTTTATTTAGATTTACATATGTTCACATAATCACTTCATGGATTAATTATCACTTTAAAAGTTATTCTATTTGTAAGGGTTTTCTTTCTCTCAATATCATTTTCTCGAGACATGTTTCATATTGTGCACCATGATTTCATTGTATGAGATACTTACTATGCCATGAATTAATTTTGACATATCACTTCATATAATTCCTGGTATTTATAGATCTATATCTTATTAATACTTTTAATGACTTATAATTTAAAATTTACTAAAGCAGTAAAGGCTTTATGTTACAATATCATCTGTTTTTGGGATTGTTTATGTTCAAGGTTTATTTGGGGAATTGTTTTTGATTTTAATTTCTCAAAACACATATATATTACTCTTCTTTGGTTATTTTTTAGGTTTACATGATATCCTTTCATTTTTCTACCTTTATTACATAAAATTACCGAGAATTTTTTTTAAATAAAAGTTGGCCTTATTTCTTCTTTGGTCGACAGACTTTTTCTTCCATGTCCACACTCTTCAAAATTATTTTATAAAAGTTATAAAATATACTTTAAATATTTTAAAATTTTTATTTTCACTTCCTTTTAATTTATTTACAGTGTCTAAAAAAATAATATTTCTAAATTTTTTCTAAACAAGTAGTTTTTTACTTTTTACAAAAGTGTGAAAGGAATACTTTTATTTTAAAATATATGGGATGAATAGATTTTCCCACTTCCATGAAAATTATTTTATTTGAAACTTCATTTATAATTTTCCATGGTTATTTTTGAAGAAAATAATTATGTCAATATTTTGTGAATTTTTAGTTTTGAAAGGTACTGAAAGAAAGGGTAATTTCACTTATTTTCGAATAAATATTTTAAATGTTCCTTTAAAGGTATTTTCATATATTCCACCATCCTTTAATGATTCCTTTGATTCAATGGAAATATGATATTATTATACTATCCATATTCTTCCTATGGATGGATTATAATGATGTTTTAAAGTTATTATCATGAAACCCATTTTTTTTCCACAGGTAAATCAAGTTATAAAAAAATGAACACTTTTTTTTAAAATGTTGATGATGAAAATTCAAGCTTCTATGTGTTAAATTCATGTACAGTACATAGATATTATTGATGATGATGGGTGAGTTTGATATATCTTATATGATGGGTGAGACCAATACAACTTATATGATGGGTGATCCCGATACATCTTATATGACGGGTGAGCTTGATATAGCTCTCCAAATGCATTAGGTAATGTTCCTTATCTTTAAATGTTAGAAGAAGGGAGTTAATCAAGGAGGTTTATCCTATAGACTTAACTATTCTCCAGTTATTTCTGAAATGAGTAAACATGGTCAATGAAGACAATGTTCCAAGATACCAACACTTTTTCTCTACGACTGCTATGAATTTTTAATAGTTCCTCAGATAAAGATTGACATCACCTGGATCATTATTATTGATTCTCATGACTATTTCCTTTGATACATATTTCTACCATGTCACATATTTAATTATATAGGTTTTTATGGCTATTAACTTTCTTATTTTATGCTCATTCACTTTGATTATGTCATCATACCCTTATGATCATCTTATTCTCACTGGTGACATTCAATTTTTAATACTTATGTTTACCCTTACTAAGCATTTGAGATCACCAATATTATGTTTTACATTTACTCAGGTTATGAAGAATGATTTTAAATGAATTATGTCTTTAAATATTTCTTTTTTGAATAATTTTATGGTATATATTGATTTTTTTTGTGAAATAAGAAAATATGGGCATAGTAGGAAAAACATTCTCACTTGAGGACATAAGTATTGTTATGTAAGAGTTTTTTCTAATTATCTAAAACTCTAAACCTAAAAGGTACATAGGTATGTAATTGTTATAATATTTTTTTTGATGATGTTATAAGTTTTGGATGACGAAAATTAGGACATGTTTTTTGTTATCAAACCCAAAATGTAAAGATTATGTTTTTAGCACTGGATATGGGAGTGCTGGTTTAGAGATGTTATATCACATGGTTTAACAAATTAGTAATTGATGATGAAGAGTTTTCATGTTTTTAAATGAAACTAGTAAAGTTTTTATTTTTTACTTAAGTTCTAAGTATGTTATCAAGGCATTGTAAATTTTAAAAACTCCCTATTTAGTTAGAAAAGTATCACTTATATACATTAAAAATGTCCCAGATTTACTCATTCCAAGTTGTTAAAAAAACCATTGTAAGAAGAATTGACACTTCTGTATAACTTCAAAGATATACCTTTGAGTCCTGTAGACTCATAATGACTATAGAAATAAAATTTTTGGTTAAATAAGTTTAGAAACATGGATAGTGTGACTACATTGAAAATATTCAAATTCTATCATGTATGTTTAAATTGTGTTTTTAATGTAATTATTACTTCCCACTTAATAATAATTGAATTATAAGTTAATTATCCATAATTAAATTTGGTTAAGAGTTTCATTAATGTAAATTTAATTAATGGGTTGATAAAAAGTGAAAGGAATGATGTGATTCCTAACTTTATAAGTCTTATAAACTGGGTTCCACCCAAACTTGATACCTTGATTTAAAAACCTTTACTTCATTATATTTTCAGATTCTTTAATCTATTCTTGATTTTAAACAAATTTTTTTCATCATACTTAAATCTAAACAACCATTTTATTTATAGAAATTTTTTTACACCATATTTCCAAAGTATAAAGTTTAAAGTAAAACTTCTAGTACCAAAACAATCTAAGAATATGTTTCCCGTGAGGTAAATTCTAGGTTTGAAATCCCAATTTGATGATAATTTTACTTTAAAATAGTGGTTTTAAATTCAAAATTTATACAATATTTGAATCTTTATTTAAGAAACTTCAGTTATGTAATGGTTATGATCAATACTATACTTGATTTACAACATTTTAATCTACCAATGTATACTAATTACTATATACTCTAGAGATAAAAACATGTTTTTATTGGTTTAAAATAACTACAATTACCCCTCATAGAAATATTTGAACCAAATAGCTTTCCTCTAGAGTATTTTAAAAAGAATAGTGTTCCAAAACCCATAATATGATTGGATTTATGCATATATATAGGGTTTATAACATGATATACACAGACTACACATGTTTATGTTATAACCATATGAAATTAAAATTCACTTTAATATATGGTAATTACTGAGAAATATCCTAGCATGTCACTTTATGATTTTTAGACTATATTAGTTATTATGATGGAACTGTTACTGTAGCATAATTTCATTTTATGATAATGAAAATGAAAGTTCTTTTGACTAAAATTATTTTGATCATAACTACCATGTTGATAGTTGATAAACATGTCATAAGGGGTACGCATATATGTTTTTTATATATAAATTATTAAGAAAGTACAACTTTATTGGATCTTGGTGTTAGGATGGGCTCATAAAACCACAAATTTGTATACCCCTTAACCCATTCCCAAGGATAGACTTAGGACTTGAATGGGTATACCCATTCCCATTTTTCTTGGGAAGGGCATGTGCCCTGACTACCTTTAGACTATGTTTGAATGAGATGGGTGTCACTATTTCCCTAGCTAGTCTATCTCATATTCCTAGTCAAGGCTTGGAGTATCTATGACATGTATCAATCCTCCCATTATAGGGAGTTATTTATTTATAGCATTGTGTTTATTTATTTACTACTTACTGGTATATATGGAATGTTTGATTAATGACTATTTATAGAGTAATATATATATATATGCTCATTTAAATGAGTATAATGATCTAAAGAACATGACTAAGGGTATTTTATATATGTAGGAATCTTGATGGTTGCTTTCTGAGTATGTTATGCTCACACCCTGCATGTGAATTCAGGTGGACATGCATCTTCATGGTTTGTTTTGTATGTAACAATAAGTACTAGTAGATATTAGATGACTTTTTTTACTATGATTGAATAGTTTGAGTGTGGGTTGAGTTCCACTCAGTGTTAGATTTGGAGACTGGTGGTTGTGTTAGCACTTATCCATGTGTATAAAAGTCTTATTTTTATTACTAACTTTTACATGGGATATATATTTACATTATATGATATTAATTTCATTAATATAGTATTGGTTTCCCTTATTTATATATGAGTAACCTTAGTGGGTAAAACACTACCCAATAGTACTTTGAGACTTGTGACACTAGTTTCCAGCCCCTCAGGTTTAGAGAGTGCTTCTAGGGTCATGTGGTGGCCTGATCTAGGTACCATATGGGTGATTTGGGTCATAGTCATTACAAAATGGTGTTAGAGTTGTAGGATAATATCATTTATCACTTAGAGATATTGAGATAGTTGATATTGAGAGTTTACAGAAGATAGGAAAGTTAGGACTTAATAAATAACCCATAAAAAGGCATCACAAACCTCTTTATGGTGGAGGATAAAATTCCTAGAGATGTTTGATTAATTAGGTTAGAACCACCAATATAAATGGAGTATTAGTTCAAGTAAACCAATTATGGATAAGTGATAACCTTTAAAGTGCATATTTCTTAACTGAGTACCAAATTCTTTAGTGATTTAGGCATTATAAGTATATTTCATTGGGTAGACATAGTAGGGTGGTGTGACATATTATGTGATTACCTGTGATTATTTATATTATAATTAGAATTAGTTTAAGGTTTTTATTAACCGAAAAATAAAAAATATAAATATATATATAGTGTTTTTATATATACATATATTAGTGATGGTTAAGTTAATATGAATCACTAATTGTTTTTTGATTGAGATAATCCTTCTTAAAACTATTAATAGCTAGTATTTTATTAATATTTCATTTCTAAGCATGCTTAAGTTGTTAATCGCCTTATTGAAATTGCTAAATCACATTTCATATTTTTCTATACCATGTTAGTGTTATTGGTTTTAGATTATGACTCAACTATTTTATTGATATACAACCACTACGCTAGCAGTTTGTGTTGGATAGAGAATGCCTTTATTAATTCACTGACACTATTTCCATACTGGTAGTTATTATTTATCTAAATATTCTTCTGTTTAATATTTTAATCATATTGTTTGGTTAGTGTTTTTTCTATGAGACTTATTTATTATTGGAATTGTCGAAGCAATCCATTGATTGATTATTTGTTCATGATTCTCTGCCATTATAGTATTATCTATGTTAAAATGATAGTTTCCTTGATTTGGATATATGAAAACTAAGAAAATTAATAACGTAATTATTTTCCTAATGAAGTGTTTTAACTAATGAATGAAATAGGGTTATCTATAAAAATTAGGGAGTTTTTTCATCGATGTGTTGGAAATGAGTGTAGTTTTTTTAAAGAGACTTTTTTATAAAAACGTTTTGAAATGATATTTTAAATTGAATTAAAAAAGTGTTTATCATTTATTGGTTTGTGAAAAATGATGTTTTGTTAAAAAAATATCTTATAAAACAAGTTATGAAGTGATATTTTGAAATGTAACTTGAATGTTATTTTATTTATAAAATAGATTTTATAACTGATAAAGAGTTTTGGATAAATATAATATGATCCTAGTAATTTTTATGGTAGATAGCACCATGAGACAAAGGTTATTTTGAGTATTAGTACCATGGTAATCTTAGAATGGATACAATTTTATAGAAACTTAGGTTCTATGTGTACAAGGGTTGAAAACCTTATGTTTAGTGAATTATGAGATTGAGTGGGATATCTTTTAGTGATAGAATCTTATAAATCTGGGAAATAAATGTTATGACTGAGGTATTTTAGTATACTCAATTTAATTTTATAATTTATGGATACATATTGATATGATATTTTTTGAAGTAAATGTTTTGGGTTAGTAACGAGATATTGAGGTTGTAAGCTAGAGTGATTAATAAATCAGATGGCTTAGAGGCTTAGGAGATTATCAGTTAATGGTCAGTTTTGTTTTTAGTGATCAAAAACACTATGGTGGAAATATTTTAATGACAATTACCTTGGTAATTATGTTTTTAAAGAAATTTGGTTGTAAAATTATGGGAGGATTTGAAAATTTTGTACAAATAGGGAGTCTCTTTTCATTTTGGGATAAAGACATTGAAATTGAAGTTTGAGAATGATATTTTGGGTGTTTTTGGATGTGGTTCAAGGTTTAAGAGTTATTTTAGAGAGTCTAGTAAGTTCAGGGTGGTGGCACCTATAGTTATAAGACTATATGTGGTACTAGATACTTTTTGGGGGTACACTACTCAGTCTGAAAGGAATAGGAGGGGGGGGGTACCTGGGTGTGACACTAGGTATCTGGTGACACCATATTAGGCACCTGATGACACCATACTAGGTACCCAGTGAGTTATACTATAGTTTTTATTTAAATTATACCCCAAAGTGCATAATTTTCTTTTCCTTCTAAAATTTTAATACCCTTAATTGGGGGGATCGACCCTCACTTCCCTCTAATTACTCAAACAATCCCCATGGATATCCTTATCGATGCTCTTCAATCCTCATCTACTTCCTTGATTTGGACTTGATTTATGGGGGTTATTCTATGAAAAGTATTAAGAAATATTCTTCTTCACCTCCTCTCTATTATTATATTGTTTTTTATTCTTGTTCTTTACTATGAATGGTTTCTATAATTTATAATTTAACCAAAATCATGGTTAATCCATTTTTATTCTATGATTTATTCTTTATTGGTTAAAATAATCCTTATTGAGTGTTTTCTTGGTGATTTTTATCTATCTTGGTGAAATCTCAGTGTGTGGTAAATTATTTTGGGTTTTATTAATTTGAAGGGTTGACTTAGGGTATCCTAAGTCTGATTAAATTAGGTATTTCTTTTTATTAGTGAGTATATATATTTTATTCTACCTAATTTTTGATGAGGTTTTGATTTTTATTTCAAAATAGTGATTTTGGTAGCATATTAAATTGATTGTAATTGGTTATGGAATGTGTTTTGGTGATTTTAGGTTCATCTATGATACCATTGTAGTGTATGGGAAGACTCATCAAGTTTATTTCATTGGTTAGTTATTCCAACCCATATGAAACACCTCAGGTCTTACTTTGGATTTGTCTACCACTATTTTTACTAAATTAATAAATCAAAATTTTCTTGTCTTATAAAAATAACAATCAAGTATTTTTGAATTTTTTTATATCAATATGTTCAAATAACTTTTAAATGAGAATGTCCTTCAGTAATTGGAAGAAATTATGAAATCAATTTATTTTAAATTATAATTTAAAAATTCTGAGATAAATTAAATAATTCCAATATGTAATTTAAATATTATTTAGACCTTGTTTATGTCTATATCATCACTGTTATATTTATCCTTTCAATATATGATTGGTTTCTAAAATTGATTCCCTTTATCTTCCATTATTAAATCATAAAAGTTAGGGTAGTGGATATGCCTTGTGGTTTAACAAATTGGTAATTGATGATGAATAGGTTTCATATTTTTAAATTAAAATAGTGAACTTTTTATTTGTACTTAAGTTATAGTATTATCTTAAGTCATTATAACCTTGTCAACCTCATTATTTGGTTAAGATGGTATCAATTATATACATTAAAAGTGTGAAAAATTTACTCATTATAGTTTGTTTAAAAAAACTTTATAAGAAAAATTAACACTTCTATATAACTTAAAATCTATAATTTAGAGACCTGCAGACTCATAATGACTATAGAAATGATTTTTAGTGAAATAAGATGAGAATCATTGATATCATGACTAAATTTTAAATAGTCACACTCCTTCATTTAACTGTAACTTGTGTTATTGATGGAATCATGGATTCCCACTTAAAAATGCATGAGTTATAAGTCATTGATCTATAATTAGATCTAGTTAATAATTTTATCATTGACACAATAACAAATGGGTTGATAAAAAGTGGAATGAAATGATGAAATTACCAACTTAATAAGATTTATATACTGGGTTTTACCCAAAATAGATACCCTAATTTAAAAGTGTCCACTTCCATTTTTTTATAAAATCATCAATCCATTCTTGATTTTAAACACAACCTTTTCATTATACTTGATTTTGAAAAACTATTTTCTTTACAAATTTTTTTATAACATATTGTCCAAAGTATAAAGTTTAAAGTAAAATTTTTGGTAAAAATAAAATCCAAAGAGTTTGTTTTCCTTAAGGTAAATTCCAAGTATAAAAAACCTACTTTAATGATAAATTTAATTTTAAATAAAGGTTTTAAATTTAAAATTTACACCTTATTTGACTCTTAATTTGAGACACTTTAGTATGTAATGGTTACAACTAATACTATACTTGGTTTAATACCTAGTAATCTATTAATATATACTAGTTAATACCCATTATATAGTTCAATCCTTGTTTTGATTGGTTTTAAAGAACCATATTCACCCCTCACATGAATATTTTAACTAGATGAATTTCTTTATAGAGACCCTGGTTTTTCTATTTGAACTTTATAATATTTTAAAGAATATTTTTGAGGTTTGTCACTGATCTAGTTCTTTGATTTTAGAATCATGGGGATTCATAAATAATATATTAAAAATAATATATATTTTTTAGTCTCTGTGCATTTATTCACAAGGATAATTATTTTCTTTCAAATAAAATCCTTAAATGAAGAATCCAAGATTTTGGTTTCATCCAAAATGGTGGTTTTACCCCAGGGGTAATATTATTTGAGTTGGATTCAGTGGTTCTTGGGATCTAAATAGATGTCAGGTATTTTAATTAAATACCAAAAAACCTAGTTTTTATTATATTTAAATCAATTTTCTATAACTGTAGGGTTATCTTCCATAAATCCTAATATTGGAGAGGGATATTGATAGAGGATTTAGGTGATCTAAGAGTTTCTAAGCATGAGAAATGTAGAGGAATCTCCAATGATACCCGATGTGGTCATGATATTCATCAATGAATGATCCAAACATGAATTAGGTCTTTTTATTTTGAATTATTTACCCATTATTCATGATTCACGTGTGATTAATTATTTTGAATCCTTGATTTTAGGATAGAATCCCTATTCTTAGTTTACCAAATCTCTGTGCTATGAAACCCTTAGGTTAGAGATTTTAATCCTAACTTTGTTACTTATGATTGCAGGTTCTTGATGGAGATATGATGAATGGATACTCTACCTTGGATTGAAACCTCCATGTGATGGAAATCTAGGATTAGAAAATTAATTATATTTATTTTGGCTATTTGGGTAGAAACCTTGGATAGAGAATTCAGTGAAACTTTGAGCTCAAATGGGGGTGAGATCGTCGATGATGGTGAAGTTATGAGAATTTTTTAGAGTCTTTGTTCAAAGATGTGGTAACTATATGAAGGGTTTGTTATGAAATGGATCTATGGTTTTTTGGGGTCACACTATGAAGGTTTTGTTATGGCATGGTATTTATGTCACAATATAGGGCATCAACCATGTGAGTTAGGTTTGCACTTCTATGGGGAGAAAGTAAGGTCATGTAATGGTAGAGGGTGTCATGATGTAAAGGTTGGATGAGTACTAGAGTTCAAAATTTAGAAGAGGGTCATCACAACATGATGAACACAAGAAAAAATGGATAAGTTCAATATTATACATAAGAGTCGTCTTATAAAAGTATTTATCCAATATATAGACATGGAATGATGAAGGGTGCCATTATATGATGGATGGGTGAAGGACAATAGGCCATGGAATAGAAGAGGGTACCATACCATGATGTCCTAGAAGAAGGGAGGCTCATGGGAAATGATGGAAGATATTGATCCATGAGACCCCCTTTGGGCAAGACCACCATGACGTGACCAATATGGTCACACCGTGATGGTGCCTTTATAGAGGATCAACTTGACCACATTTTATTCTCATGTAGTATATGATGGTACACTTATTTTCACCACCAGTGGTGAGACATGAGGTGATACATATAGTTTATCCATTTTAGATTTTTAGGTCTAACAGTGGGATTCAGGCATGGTGATTAGTGCATTATTGGAGTTGTTACTCCCTTAATGATGAGTTTATGTCAAATAACAGGTCCCCTGTATCATAGATATGGTTTAGTACTCCTCTATATACATGGGGTTTAGGTAATCTACCTATAGAGTTAGTACCACTCCATATGAGAGCTCTGATAGGGCGTAGGTTCTCCACCATAGGTTCCCCACTATGGTCGGTTATACCCTTGACCGATACTTATCCTCTGGTGAGTTGTGGGCCCCCAATACAATTCTAGATTGGAAACACAGTTTTCTTGTTTTAGGTTGATTAAATTCTAGGGGATTCTTATTGGTTATACTATAGCTTGTATGTGAAGATAAAAAATCTCTCCTATGTCATGGTTTCTCTCTTTTAAGCATATCTAGATTTCTATTTTAATGGTTTATTCTTTCCTTCTGGTCCCATAGTTTGAGCTAGTGGTTTTTTCTTATTATTCCTTTGTGGTTTTAGGGGCACCCTACTGGGTATGTATATAAACACCCCTACATGGTTGTCTTTACCTACAGGTTTCACGAATTATGTATATTATGAAGAAATTGGAATATTATTTGGTGGGAACAATATTGGAGGTTCTTAGTGTCACTAAGAGGTGAAAATAGTGAATGATGTTCATGTATAGATCTTGTTCACTATGAGGATATATTTACCTCAATTTTTTAGGTTGTTTTTTCCTTTTTGTTATTGGGAATTTATCTTTCCACTTTTCATTATGGTTTATATACTGGTTATACCTTCTCAATCTTAACATTTATCACATGAATTATATATATAGAATTTAGTTTTATTTTTCTATGCTGCAGTGTTATATCCTTTGTGCATATGTGCTTTGTGTACATGTGTATTAGGTAAAGACATCCTATTATGTGTGATATTCCTAATCGATGCTAGTAAATGTCCCCTATCCTATTAGAGGTGGGATTGGGGTGACATGCTCAACTTATCACCACCTAGGAGGGGTCCCAATGGTCCTGGTCACATTAGAGTGGTATTAAAACTAGTTTGACTTAGGGATGAATTTTGGAGTTAAATTCTTGGTAAGGATTGGTTTTGGAATTTAGAAAAATTATGATAAGGGGTATTGAGTTCATATTTTAGGTTAGATAACTCAGTGTTAGAATAAAAACCAACACATCTATTCACCAGGACTCTAATAACCTACTTTTCAACTTAGTATACTGAGGCATCATTTGTAGGGAATAATAAATGATACATGCATAATATAGTAATGCGTTATTGATTTTCCATGTCCTTATTGAGAAATCTCCCTAGATATACTTTAATGAACATGGTCTATATTGTGAATTACATTATTCTACCACATAGATAGCTAGAAAGAATCCCAAGGCATGGTTGTGACATGATCATGTTAGTGATTGAGATTCCTTTCAATGGATAGTTGAGTGAAAAAGCTTCCATATAAGGAACATATTGTGAAGTGATTCCATTGGGTGTGTGGTGGAAATACCTCGACCCATAGTGTATCAAAAAGACCAACCTCATATGGTGAAGGTTGATGTTTTATGACCTATTGTATAACCAATTATTACCTTGGGATAGGATGAGGATATATATAGGTTGAGTTCACTACATTAGTTCTAGTGACAAGACTGCTTAGGTCCCAAGGTAATCCTGACCCTCATGTGAGCAAGGAATAACCTGAGGTATCATCTCAAGTATTCTACCTTATTTAGATTCTACCAATTAGATAAAAGTGTCTATATATAGTTTTCTCCATGGAATGATGAGTTGTTAGTGGAACTTGAATATTTAGACCCATGATGAGTTGAAACTTGTTTATATAGAGTTAGAGTGTCTTTTCCACAAGGTGTACTAACATTATATGTTGAGCTTTGTATACATCTAGGATTTTTTTTGATTTATAGTAGGTAAACATGTCTGTTTTTTAGTATACATAAAGATACACTAGTTTCATAAGGTAATTCATCAACATAATATGTGATGGATTATTATAATAACATAAGATTTAGTAGAGCTCCCATAGAGACATCAGAGTACAAATTGTTCCCATATGTATTCCCACTTTCACTGGGGTTTTAGAGTGGGACTTAGTGGTGGAGATCTTCTTTACATAGGGACAACATGTAGAAACTACTAGTGGATATCATCTAGGATTTGAGTCATCATCTACAACTGATTGATGATAGGTATTAGGGTCATGACATAGCCAAATTTACATGTTTCAACTTAGACCCAGGGATCAAAAGCTCAATATTGATGTATAGGATCCATTTATCTTGGGGATATGTGTTTATATTATTGTAAAGGATGAGGTCATATGATTATTAGATGCCTGACCTATCATATAGTAGAGACCAGTTAGATATTTGATGTAAATCCATGCCAGAAGTAGTGATATGACCAAGGACCTCCTAGAGGTGGTTAGGGTGGTCCTTAAGGAGGTGGAATTGGTTTAGGAGATAGTAGTTCTCTAGGAGGATGAGCTATAGGAGTATGATTATATGATATACTTCCACCCTTACCCCCACACCCACGTGGTCCACTCTAGGATTAGAGGTACGATGGTTATGAATGAAGTCTAATGCTATTTATTGAGGTTTACAACTAGGTATCACTCGATATCATTTGAGTTATGATATGTGACTACTCTACTTTAGCACCCGTACTCATAAACACCAGTTAGATCTATTTATTTAATGATTTCTACCTAGTTTTAGACCTAGATATTATATTGGATCCCTTAGAATAACCCATGTGTCTAGAGACTCCTATTGGAAGTGGCCACATGCTCACCCATAACTTCCGATGATGCACAATCATGCTTATTAGAGAGAGGATTTCATGGGACCACATAGTGGTTGTGATGAATCCCAATGATTTCATACTTGTTATAGATTATCTATCCTTAGTTTGTATCTAAATATACAACTATATCCAGAGAGTGATGTGCTTCTGAGATAATAGATCTAAATTCTACTTTGTGGGTTAATGATACCTTTAGTCTAGATGAGTAGGGACCATGAATAAGAAGTTATAGCTTATCACCTACTAGTTGGTGAGTTTGGATCTATGTGTGCTAGAAATCTTGGAAAATCATCTTCCTTTAGTTGTGTAGGATTACATGTATTATTTTTTCGAAGATATTCTAGGGTTTCTACCTTGATTATAGGTCAACTTCTACATTGATTTGTACACTGGGACTGCTCTAATATCATCCATAGATGTTTGGATGGACCTGAATGGGCTCAATGAGTTAAAGGATTAGCTAGATAATCTTATGGAGAAAGGTTTCATTAGTCCCAGTGTGCCCCAATGGGATGCTCCAGTGTTATTCCCCATGAAGGTAAATGGGAATTAGAGGCTCTATATTGGCTATAACCACCTATATTAAGTGAAAATAAAGAACAAGTACCCTATACCAAGGACCAGTGACTTATTTAACTAGATGAATGGAGAAATGTGATTCTTAAAGAATTATCTTAGGTCTAGTTATCATTATCATCAGGTTCAAGAGGAGGATATATCAAATATGGAATTATGATGCCACTATGGCTATTACATGCTTCTGATGATTCCCTTAAGCATGTTTAATTACTCAGATATGTTCATGGAATTTTTGAACTAGATCTTTCAGAATTTCATGGACCGCTTCATGGTTTTATTCATCAAAGATATCCTTGTCTATTTAATATCTGAGGATGATCATTTTAAGCATCCAGGTAATGTTATATACTTACTCTAGAAGAACCAGCTATATGACATGCTCTCAAAGTGTTAATGTTTTATTTGAGAGGTTTAATTCTTAAGGAATGTCATATTAGAGGGTGGAGAGATATGGAATTGATGAAAACCAATGTAGTACTATCTTGTGATATAACCAAAATAATGTTTGAGGGGTAGATATTTCTTGGTTTGGAAGGGTACTACCAGAGTTTCATGGAAGAATTCTTTTGAATTATGCCCCCCATGATTTTCCTTCCCCAAAACTAGTAACCATTTGTTTGGTTTCATTGATTCTAGAGAGTTTTTGAGGAGATGAAGTGAAGTTTTATGATTGGTCATATCTTGAGGTTTCTAGAGGAGGTAGTCAAGTATGTGGTGTTTTGAAACGTCTTTGGAGATGGGTTTGGTTTTGTGATTATGCACATGTAGGTAGTGATCACTTACGGGTATAGATAGTTGATACCTCAAGAGCATAACTATGTGTCACATGATTTAAAGTTTGTAGTGATAGTGTTTTTCTTGAAAACTCCAAGGAATAACTAGTGCATAAATGATTTTTCACATCAATTTTCTTGCCTTTTTTATGTCGGTTATAAGGAAACATTATTAAAGGAGTTAGTTTAAATACATATTTAACATCACTTAAAAAATAGAGGTTGTATATGAATCTTCGAATTGTTTTTTTACATTGTTTATTTTGTAACTGATGTAAAAACCCATTTATAAGGGTTTTCAAATTAGTTATAAGTTAAAAGTTATAAAAAGCTGAAATGGTAAAGTATTTTTCATAATGGTTATTAAATAACCGAAATGAAATATAGTTTTTCACATTGGTTATTAAATAAATGACATGAAAAACCATACATAGATGGTTTTTGACATTAATTATAAAATAATTGACATGAAAAATAATTTTTTTAAAAAATATTTATTTTCAACCTTGCTCTCTACAACCGACCAAAAAAAAAAACAAGTAGAAGAAATATAATAACAACTAGCAATACATTTATAATTAAAAAAATTAAAAATTACAATATTTAGTAAAAACAAACTAAAATCCAACCAAACCTGTAAAATGTTTTTATCATTCCACTTGTAAGTGTGTGATCTCTTGTGCACTATAAGGGAGAGAGTCATAAAAAATCTACAAATTAAATGGAAATTATTTAACATGTATTCTAAATAAAAAAATTAAATATTAAGGAATAGTTTATAAAGAAATATAACCTGATTGAACTTTGTAACTATCCCAATTCAAATTATTTCATATATAGATCTTAACACATAATATCCGCATTCTTTGATGCCTTATTATTTATGAAAATTCTATTTAAATTAGTTTTTCAATTCAAAATAACATTTTTAGGTAATATATCTAAAATGTACTAATTATAAATGAAAATTCCCCTTTAATTTTACATATTTGATCTTGGTACTCTTTTTCTTTTTGGTCTATCGAAAGAAAATTCATCCTTTATTAGAAAATATTAACGATGAAATAAATTTAAAATTCATTATAATATAAAAAGTATTAATAAATTCAAACTTATATTTCCAATACATCCTTAAATTTTTTTCACACTTTGGCATGGATAAAGCATAACTAGTAAAGTATCTTCTCCCTTGGACATAAAACACCTAACATCCAATGGATAATGATATAAAATAAAATTCAATATTAGTGGTTATAATGTTAAAAAATATATAACACTCTTTGAGATAAATGATTCATACTATTGATGATATGGACACATCCAACACTGAATAATTACATCCTTTTGAAATATTTTAGCAATATAAACCATTTTTTTCGCTTCATTCATTGTCCTAGCTACAAGTGAAATAGACTATGGGTCCATAAATCCATAAACATCTATCTTCTCATTATCCTTACACATTGTATAAAGATACCTAATACAAAAAAACATAAGTATAAATTTTTAATAAATTAAATTTTGGGAAATATTTATGTTAAGAATTATAAAGAAAAAATTTGCATCATTTTGATTCCCGATATATCTACATTTACAAGCTCCATGATATCATTTTTGAAAAGCGCCATAGTCATTTCATGACCAAAAACATCATCTTCCATAGGAATTTCATAAACAACCGATTTTTTTTGAATATCTTGAAAATCTATCAAGACTAGTAGAATTTTTATCTGAATTCATAACTCTGTTTATTTGTTGTTGACTGTACAATATTTCTTCACCTTTAAAGTATTCCTTAAAAAAATAGGTAAATACATAAAATTTAAAATGATAATTTTTTTTAATAAAAAAATATAATAAAAGATAAAATATACACATACCACTATGGTAATATGTCACAGAAGACTAGATAGCCAAACTAAAAATTTTCCAATACTTTTTACAATTATAGTCACCACATATGTAGGTACTGATGCTCCAACCGATCTATCTATAATTTCCTGTATAGTGAACCCATGATTCTCTATCTCTATCTACTGATGATGAATGATATATCTAATATAAAATATCATCCCATATGAAACAAAATGATATTGAGGATTAGAAACATATAACTCATAGTAACTGGGATGCTATGGAGGAGGGGGTATAGGAGTAGGATAAGGAGTGTGGTCTGCACGCAAAGGTAGAGGAAAGGGATATGCTTGTGTAGGCAGAGGAGTGGGAGTTACAGTTTGAAATTGTTTTTACATGTCTATAAACTTGGACTGTATTGACGCTATGATATTATCCACTATCATCACATTAATATTATTAACATGAGCCTCCAAAGATTCTATTTTTTTATAAAAACCCTCCAGTGTAGAAGATGAAGAATGTGTAAATAATTTTCTCACTAATACACCCACTGGGTATCCACATACATGACTTGGGTGTTGAAGATTTTTCAATGCTGTAGATAACATATCCTTCCAACCCTTAGCTATAAAGACCCCCTGTGTTCTCTGATACTCAATAGAATCCTATATGAATTATTTAAAAAATTATGTAATGATTTAAAATATATAAATAATTTAATTAACTTGAATAAATAAATAAAGTAAACATCTTATAATACACTCAGCTATAACCCTTGACTCTTCTGTAATATATTATCATTTTTTTCTCATCCGAGCCATCTTCTTTTTTTCATTTCCAGCTGAGGGAGATAGAGGGGAAACCTCTCTAGAGTTTTAAGACTCAACTATCAGTTTTAAAACTTTTCACCCATCATTGTTTCTTCCAATAATGTATAACCTACCCAAGATAATGTATGAGGGTATACATTTCTAGATTGGATCTTATGATGAGATATCCTTTATTGCTGTAAATTAAGAATAATAAATAATTAATATAAAAAAACTTCTAAAAGTTTATATTACACTTACCAAAAATGCTTATTTTCTTCTACTATCAACAAATTTCTTCCATGTGTCTTCATTTATAAAAGGATATATATCACATGGATTATGATGTTTCCTAATCCCAAAAATGAAATCATATCTGAGGGTTGATTTAAAATCCCTCCATCTCCTAGAATCCAATGATAAACATTTATTCTTGATTCCTCTAGTGTCAGGTATATCATATATCATCTAATAAGAAGGGAGAAAAAATATATTAAAATAAAAATTTCAATATTAGTAAAATAATAACAAACGAGCTTACCAAAATGGTCTCCCATAACTAAGATAGTGTCACTTTTTCCACACTTCTCCAATCATCAATTAAAATATTGACTTTTCTTTTAGCTTTAATTGATATAAAACTCTTGAATTGTTTTGAATTAGAACCTCTTGGAATATAATTATCTTCAAAGTCTTCCAGTATCTTATAGTCCTGGCTATGAGCAACTGAAAATTTTGGTAAACATGTGATGACACGTTTACCAACCCTCAAACTCTTATTTAGATCTATGGGAGTATATGACTCTTGTATAGAAGGATGGTGATTATCAAGAGGAGCATGTTCACATTCCTCCCCAGAGGTATGAGTACACTCATCACTAGAAGTATGTGGTTGATCAGTTGCTTGATCTGTCATTATCTTACAAATCAAAGCAACAAATAATTAGTACACAAATATATAAATTCAATTATTGTAATATTAATGTAAATAAATAATGAATAATTATGAAGCAAAAAATTAAACTAAATTAAACTTAACACGTTATTATTCATTTTTATTATAGTTAACTAAAATTATAACAACAGTAATGATATATGAAATCTAATGTAAATTAATGAGAACAAATTAAAAAATAATGTAGGAATATTAAAAATAGTCCAACCTAATAAATCATTTTTTACACAAAAAAGTATTTTTTCAATGTACTCTTATAATTTTTTTTGTTTTTATTTAACATATCAAATTTAAAATAATTTTATTTTAAAAAAATAAATAAATAGATAAGTTAAATAATGGTAAACATGGTAAACTAAACAGAACTAAAATAATATAACCAAAAATTTTAACTTGTGTGTTTTAATATGTGTTTTAATAAAGAAAATAAAATTAACATATCTGAAATTTTATGAAATTTAAAAAATTAAATAAGAAATAAACATTTGTTACCTGTAATATTAGGAATGTACTAAATGATTGTTTTCCCAGATTCCTTCATCCTGATCGTTCCTTATGTAACAAACCATGTCTACAATGTGATCATCATTATTATCTATTAATATTTCCATGGAAGTAGGGATATCATATAAATCAACATCTTCTTCAAGTTTATTATCACCAATATATATTTTTTTCCTTGTAAACAACAGACCACTTTATATCAGATTGATCAAGAACATATATAAATATATTTTTCCTGTGATTCCATTATAAAAGGACCAGCTATGTATTCCAATATATTCATATTAACAAGTGTCATTCCAAATTCATCATGTCTGAAAAGTTTGTTCCTGATAAATCATTTTCATTTAAACACTAGAAGTTTAAATTTAATGCAATAAACCTCCTATATTTATTTAATTACTCTACAATATGCACTTGATGCGTAAATTGAGTTTCTATATTTAGAACTCAAAAAATGTATTTCTTATGAGAACACCAATACAATACTTTTTTTAATTTCTCTTCTGTTGTCCTGATCTGAGCACGACATACCACCCTCAGACTGATGGTCAGTTAGAGCAAACGATTTAGGTACTTTAGGACATGCTTCGAGCATGTGTCCTAGATTTTGGGGGTTCTTGGGAGACAGACATACCCCTGGTGGAGTTCTACTATAACAATATCTTTCAAGACACTATTCAAATGGCTCCGTATGAGGATTTATATGGAAGGTCATTCCGATCACCCTTGTGTTGGATGGAGGTAGGAGAGACAGCTTTGCTGGGACCTAGTATTTTCCACGAGACCACTGAGAAGGTTCAATTGATTTATAAGTGGATGTATACAGTGCAATATCATCATAAATAATACGCCAATCATCGTAGATGACCTCTGGAGTTAGAGGTTGGGGATTGGGTTTTCCTACATGTTGCATTGAGGTTGGGACATAAGAGGATTATGAGACAGGGTAATATTTTGCTGAGATATGTTGGACCATTTGAGATTCTGGAGAGGGTCGTTCCAATTGCCTATCGGTTGTAGTTACATAAGACGTACTAGGCTATGTGCGAAGTATTCCATGTTTCTCAGTTATGGAATTACTATTCAGACCCGTCTCATGCTCTTCACCCTGAAGAGGTTGAGTTATAGGCATATTCTTCCATTGAGGAGAATCCTATATGCATTGTGGATCATAGCATGAATATTATATGTGGATGGTCTATTCCTTTAGTATGGGTGCTATGGAAGCACAACCAAGTACAAGACAAGACCTGGGAGAGGGAGGCCAATATAAAATTGTAGTGGCCAGAGTTGTTATCAAATATTCCTTCACCACCCTTGTAAGGAAAATTTGGGGATGAATTGCTTTAAGTGGGGGAGTTTGTAAGAACCCGGTTCTTCTTTGAGGTACAGATCTTGAGTTTTCCGTCTTTTCCTTGTTTAAATTCTTTAATATGATTTATTTTGGGTGATCATTGAGTTTATGGAAGGCTTGGGGGTGTTCGGGGCTCATTGGAAGTATGGAACCCAACTCTTGAAGGGTTTTGGGCCTGTCTCATGGTTAGGAGAAACCGTGCGGGGTAGGATTCATGGTTAATATAA
This sequence comes from Viscum album, assembly GCA_963277665.1. Lineage (NCBI taxonomy): Eukaryota > Viridiplantae > Streptophyta > Magnoliopsida > Santalales > Viscaceae > Viscum > Viscum album. Next base: position 1,137,385,762 of record OY728129.1, read on the forward strand.
CCATTCAAGAGGGGGCAGTAGATTCCACACGGTTTTGGGAAACCATGCAGTAGGTATGCAAAGGTTACAGACCTTTGAAAGATAGTACCACACGGTTACTGCACAGTTAGCCATACCATGTAGTATAACCCTATGAGCCCCTTGGATTCTTGTAGAGACCGTGAAAAATAGTGCATGGTTAGGAAAAACATACTCCTTAATCATGCGACCTATAAATTTTTGGGTAAAATGACAGTTTCCCCTGTTTTGTTTTAACTTAAGTTTTTTTCTCCTCTGTTGCATAGAAGAGGAGAACCATGGGATCTCTCCTTGGGAGACTAATCTAGGATTTGATATATGTTCTCCATCCATTGTCCGAATCGATCATCGTTCATCACCTTAGATCTGAAACAATAATTCCTCGATTCCTTTATATCCATATTCAAATATTTTTCTTATTGATTTTTCTATTTGGATTTAAGATCATATGATCTAATATCTCGTTCTTCTTCTATTATTCAGATTTCTCCCAAACCAGGGTGAATAAGAGCTTGATACTGGATGAGCTATCTAGCACAAGTCTAAGGTAGGTGGTCATGTACTTTTCATTGAATGTCAAGGTATTTATATATGTCATCATGAATTGCGCCCATTTTTGGGGTTTCTCCTTGATTTATAAATCATACCTATTGTTTCATATCATTGTTTAGGTAATTAATTAGGTGTTTCAAAGAATGTAATAGGTTTAATAGCTAGAATAAGGCCCACCCATGGGTGAGTGCCCATTTGACCTTTTATGGCCGTTTGGTTTAGGATACCTATGAGGTATGCCTTGAATTCTATTTCCTTGGTTGTTTAAATTAGATTTTTTAATTAAAGGGGATTTATATGTTGGTATATGGTATTAAAATTTTCTAAGGGTTTGAGATTATTGATTTTCCCCTCTGACCCATGTTATGACTTTACTTGTTTAAGCAAGTTTTTACTATTCGATTCCAACTCTGAACCTACCCATGTGATTTAGGTTATGTTAAGGCATTATAATTATTTAGATTACATGATAGGATTGTTATATGAATTATGACCATGTGAGTAATGTTAGAAAAAACCATAGAGGTTGGTCCTAATTGAGACACCCTTAGTGGTGGGATGTATATTGGATACTTTTGGTGATGACCCTAGCATGTCTAATGAATTTTTAAATTGAACCTGGTATGGTTAAAAGGTGAATAGAATTGGGTGAATCATGGATTCTATTGGAATTACATGGACGAGCTTACATCTCTATCTTACCTTGACCCCTTGAGTGAACCTTTGATTCCTTTGGAATGCCTTGGACATGATCAATGGTTTTTTTATGATTGTAAGTCATGAGTGAACCATGGAATCCATGGACAGGCTCATAGAGGCTATGTACTAAATTCCGAGTAAATCATGGATCCTCATAAGATCCTATGGGTAGGCTCAAGAGAAATGGATTAGGTCATGAGTGACACTTGGGGCTCCCTATAAGTCCTCCAAGGATGGGATTAGTTGACACAAACTTACCACACATAGAGTGATACCGGGATCCTATGAAGTTCGCCGGGATAGGCTTGTAGGGTATTGGTGGATTTAATCCTGGAGTGATACTTGAATTCCAGATTAGGAATGTCAATGATGGGTTTGGGTTATGATTTATATTTGAAATGGTTTACTATGCGCCTACTAAGCCAAAGAAAAATCTTGGATTCAATCATTTCTTCTTCTTTCTTAGATGGCTTTCTGAGGCATTTGTTGTTCTTACTACTATATGGGGGATTTTTAGGCTTAGGCTAAATCTCGAGACTTATGAAAATCAATATAATTGAATATAAATGGAATGTAAATGAGAACTAGTGCTTGTAGGACTATTTAATTTTTAGTGCTTCCTAGATTACTTCTTTCATTATTAGAAACTACTTGTTATATATATTCACTAAAAGATTGTAATAGAACTTGGGTGGTTGCCTACTGTGATTTAGTCTCACACCCTGTTTGGATCATGCTTTGGGCCCAAATAGATTATATGGTTGTAGGTGTCGATAAGGGAAAGCTCCCTCCTATAGGTACATGGGATGCTATTTAGGAGCAAGAGAGCATGGGACCAAGCTGAGGCTTGCGATGCTACTGAGATACTTTTTTCCTTTTTTTACTTTCGGATTCTATATTTCATCTCATAACCTTGTGACTTGTTTGGATTTATTTTCTATAACATGTAACTTGTAGAATCATATTTTTTATGACATGAATTCTGGATATTTTTACTATTGGTATTCCTCTATTTACTCCTATTGTAAGCTATTCTGCTATGTTATACTCTGCTAATGAGGTCATAGTCTCCCCACTATCACACCTATGCTCTTGCTTCTAGTCGTTATCCTCTAGAGTTTGGAGAGATGTACTTGAGTCCATGAAACCAACCAAATGTGGAGCACTATTATGTGGGTCTTAGGTTTCAGATGTTACAAATTTATCATATCCTACACCCATGAGATTAGGCATATCATTGGGTAAATATTCACATTTCCTATCATGTTGGTTATTAGAATAGTTTCTCCTATTTCCTTCTATTAACTAGAATAAAAAAATGAGAATATATTAACTAATGAATGTGAAAAAGGGAAACTAATAAACTTGGTAGGAATAAATTATAAATAATAAACACATCCTAACTTATGAGTATCTAGGTTTCAACCAAGGTTATCCATATTAATTTCTCTATTAGGTTTTCTAACCTAATAACTTGTTCACGTCCTTCATTATGGTTCATAAATAGTTTGTAAATTTATAAAGAATATCCCCCAAGAGTGTCAAACTAGGTGTGAATTAAGGCCCATTATCATGAACCAAGTGATGATGGTGTCTAGATAAATGTTCCTTTTAATAGTTATTACCCCTAAGTACATCTATTCCTGAACCCAATCCACTTATAGTGTCTATACAGGGATGTAATTACTTGTAAACCACTTTCTCTATACTTAAACAAGATTATAGTATATTTCTCTATACTTAGTCTTATCCTTTGACTTATCCCTAGGGTTATCACTAAAATTTTCTCATCCTAGTTCCAAAGGTTAACTAAACCTTTCCTTTGATACTAACTATAGAGACCCAAAAATTTTACACATATTATTAAATAATTATTAAAAATAAATATCCATTAATACAACAAAAGAATCATAAAATCCTAGCGTCTTTGGAATACTAGGTTCATATCACATAAAAGGAAACTTAAATATGGAATATTTATTTTATTTTCCATAGTGAGCTCTTAAAATCCATTTGATCACTTAAAACTACATGGGATAACATGGGGAATACATAAAAAAAGGGGTGATCTAAAATTCCCAATAAGGGAATAAACATGATAAGGAAGAATAACATGTGAGTCAAAGGTATAACATCATATCATAAATGATAAGGCACCAGAGCAATCAAGTAGAAGCATAACATAAAGAGTATGGTATCATAATATAATGAAAACATATGAAATTTTGAAACAAAATATAACATGACATAATCATGAGTCAAGACTAACTTCCTAGATAATATCATATGGTGGAAAAAGTCCCATAATGGATTTGGTTTACTTCCTAATCCCATACATGATAGCTCATGAGACTAAAAATATACACAATGCATTAGAGTGATATCTGGGTGCAACCATAATAAATATTAATGATATATGTTTTCCACATAAAGGAATCAATAATAAGTCATAACATAATAATTACACATGGAAATAAAATGGGTTACATAATCTTACTTCATAACATAATAAAAGAAAATTTCACAATGAAGGTATTTGAGAAATGATCATATGGTATATATTAACCCACAAAAGGAAGCAAAAATAAGCTAGGTATATATGTGATATACATATATACATAATTTAGAATAATTCCACCACATTAATATAGATAAAAAGTGAGTTAGATATAGAAATTTCATAACTCTAAGGAAAGAGTGGTTTAGAGAGACCCCTTAGCCCGATCTCGATTTGTCACGTGCATTATTTATCTCCTTGAATAATAAAATTAAGATAATTATTTACCTTTTTAAGAAATATTTTCAAGTTTTTATTACTTTATTTTAATTTTTATCATTTTATATTCAATTACATAAGCAATTAATTTCACATCAGGTGTTTTAACGATAAATGATTCATATGTCCAAAATAACTTTCGTAGGTTAACTAAGGTAAAAGATATTACAAATTAATTATATATATAATTTTAAAGACGAAATAATTATAATTTTTATACATAAATTAAATTTTTTAATCCAACCATAAAATATGGTTATGAAAAATGAACCGTGTTACAATCATGAAGATAGTTCACACATACACATGGAAACATTTCCATTTTTTGAATTTATTGATGGAAGGAAGGTAATTGTTATTTTATATTTATTGGAAGATAGTAATATAATAAATATCATATTATTTATTTAAATACCCTTACACATACCATCCATGTGATGCGGTAATAATAAAAATAACGATAAAAATGAATCACATCACTTCGCGAGACTGTAGTCCACTATAGACACGAATGATGTTATCATTTTCAGTGGATGGTAAGGTAAGAAATTATATGATATATTTATTTTACATAATGGTTAATATTTCATTATTATAATACATAAAAATGAAATTAATCCTTATTACCTTCCATGTAAAGCGTAAATGAAGAACGAATCACATCGCTTTGTGAGGTAGTAGTCCACCGTACACACAAGCGACATTATCGTATTCTCTATGGAATGGAGAGTAAAAAGGTATATGTGATATTATAAATTAATAGGTATAATTATATCATAAATATAATATATAAATATTAAATACATCATTATATCCATCCATGATAAGTGGTGATAGAAAAAAAATTACGTCGGTTCGTGAGGCGGTAGTCCGCCGTACACATGATCAATGATTTTGTTTCCCATTTGATGGAGGAGGAGATGGTTTTAGGTAATTAAATTAAAATAAATACATATAAGTATATGGAATATAATTATTATATTATATCATAATTTTTTAATAATATTTTAAGGATTTTGAAGAATAAATAAAATAAAACAATCGGTTAAGGACATTACCACTTCTTCAGACAACTTCTTTTAGTTTAAACCAAAATACTTAATAGGTTGGATTTATGAAAAAAAAGGATTATATGATGATTTAAGGGAAGTAGGAAATTTATTTTTGAAGGTATTTTACTAACCAATGGGTTTTTGAAGTGTGTAAAGGGAAGGAGAGCGGGTAGCCTTTTACAAGTGGGGGAGAAGACACACTTAGAATTTTTGAAAAGAAAGAATTCCACCCATGTTTTTATCATGAAAAAAGGATATAAAACATAAAATTTTATAACCTTAGAATATATAATCTCTAAATATTATGATAAAATAGTAATTATAAAAGTTTTAGGTCATTTTAAATCCTTATTTTTTAGTTTAACCACTGGTAATCTTGTTTTTACCTTAACTATGATAAATAATTTTTACTGTCTTCACTACTCATTATGATAAAAAATTAATTTTAAATTATTATATAATATAAATTATTATTATTCCAAATATAGAATATATATTTCCAAATTCAACTCACATAATTGTTGGAATTTAAGTTAAAATTAAACCCACAGACATGTCGAAAATAGGGTTTTCAAGAAATACATTTTTAAGGAAAAGATGATCTCATATTAACTATATGAAAAGTAATAATAATTAGATTAATTTAAATTAATATATATATATATATATATATAATATAAATTTAATTTAAATAATTCATAATTAAGGGTTATTTTAATTATTTAAAAGTGATAAATATTATACACTTTAAAACAGTTTCTAGAAAAAGGTGTTTTTGAAGCCTAAAAATAAACTTATATTAAAACCTTGTATAAGGATGATTTAAATGTAATTAATTGGATTTAAAATAACTAAATAATAATTTTTTTTAATTTTAAATAAAATTAAAATAATAATGGGATGCAAATGTTTCATCAAAACCAACCCTTTCTGCTTGTGAATATCACTTACACACTAGTCACAACTCACTTCTTTCGACATATCATTTTTCATTTAATTTATTTTATAACACCCATTTTTTTTTCAAAAATGATATTATTATTTATATTAGGATCTAAATCCCATGTATTATATTCTTAATCTGATCCAATTACTTTTTCATTTCATTAATTCATTCATTTTACTTTAATGATTCATTTTCTTTGCTCATTATAATTTTAGAAAATAATGAAGTGTGAGCTACTATAATCAATGATCTTATTATTCAAGTGGGTGATCAATATTATCTAATGATGTTTTGAAACTAAAATTTAAAGATTAATATTAGGTGAATTTAATTATCTTTATCATCACCCATTGATAAAGACAAATCATTACTATAAATCTTTTCCATCAATTTAATCTTTAATATTTTAAAAAATTTTGTTTTTTGTTCAATTAATTCAAGATATTTATTTTAATATTCTTATACCTTTCTTTGAAATGAAAAATCATCAAAAGGTTGTTCAATCACTTAAACATAATCATTTACAGCAATATTTCCAATTCATTTGTAAAAAAAAAAAACAATAACCCCTTCTATTTTAGGAATCTCCCAAATATCCACAAGTATTTCAAACACAATTTATTATTTTAGTACATTCATAAGGATAAATATATTAATATAGATGAAATAAACAATAATTATGAATAAATAATATATTACCAATTTTTATATCTAAAAGAAATATAAAGTTTCATGCTTAACCAAACATCATACAAGATATTACAATCAAAATTTGGTTATTCATTTCAATAAAACTATTATATTTTTGAGTATACAATGCAGTATAATCATGTTAAATACCATTATTATCAAGGAAATACTCAAAATTTACATGTGAATATTCATGCATAATTTCCATTCTATGTTTTTTCAAGAGAAAACAACTTTATTTTTCATTATTCCTGTGAAAAATATCAATATTTTCAAGATCATTAGATTTGTGTTTCAAAGACATGATATAAGTAATATAGTTAAATTCATCCATGAATGAGACAAAATGAACATATTAATTTATATATATTTTAGTTCATGGGTCAATGTATATCAGAGTTAATAAAATCAAACAAAATTTATGTTTGAATCTTAAACCATTTATATAAAGATTTTACTATCTTACCCTGTTGATATGTATTTCAAACCCATTTTATGCTACTTTTTAGATTGGGAAAAAATAAAAAAATGTCCATAGATTTTATTTTCCATATTTTTAATTGATATTTCAAGGTATTCTATTCCATATTGTATTCTCTTATTTCATACTTAAGTATCATGCATTTTCAGATTCACCCACTTGAACAATATATCCATTCATTTGTTTACATTTGTTTAAATATTTAACAATATTCAATATATTCACTAGAAATTCATCATTATAGATTATAAACTCATTTTATTGACCAAAAAACTAATCTTTACTAAATATAACCTCATTTCATTTATTGAAAATCCACGATACACTAAGATATGCTTCAGTCCAACCATAAAAAAGTATTATTTTACTTCATTCTCATATTAATAATTTTATTCAATCAAAATACCTTGATCTTGAGAGATATATCATTATAAAATGTAACAATTCCTTAATTTAAATTTTCAAATCCTTTCAATAGATTCAAATCACCTTTCATATGGGATGAACAATCATTCTGCAATATCCATGGCCATGGAACTTCCACAACATAAGAATTATCTTTCCTAATATTTTAAAATCATTTTTTACTCTTATTCATACTCAAATGATCCATAATTTTGGTGAGATTAGTTTTATCTACATAACCTTGTCGATCATATCTTATACATAATTCATTAAATAACTTAATTTTTCCCACTAACATCACCTATGGTTTTTTAGTTTATTGTTGAACTTATTTTTTTGAATGAGTTATCTCCCCTTAAAATCCCACCTTATTTATCTTATAATAATTTTATAAAGTCATTTATATAAATCATCATCTCATTTATATGTTATCGTATCCTTGAAAACACCAATAATAGCCATAAAAGATGAATCTTTTTCCAAAACACTCATTTTTCTAGTCAGAGTACCTCTCTAATTTTTTCCTTTTTGAGTACCGTATTGGGTTTTTTTATAACTAAATAAATACCAAATTTTCTAGACTTTTTCTTTTATATAGAATGTTTTTTTTAAATTTTTTATTTCCTATTTATAATTTTTTTAACCCAAAAATGTACATTTACTGATAAAAAATATTTATAGAATCCATCTTTTGAAGCTATAAACTTGACTTAATTCTTCTTTAGTTAAGTTAAAACCTTTTATCACACATATAAAATTCCCTGTTTACCCATTTAATGTGGTATTAGAAAATTTATACAATCATCTAGACATTTTTAAGATTAAACATATTTTTTATTCCACCTTAATCTTTATAAAACTTCTTTACAATTTTTCAAAGTTGAAATTGAACATATTCATGTAGTTATCAACATCCAAAAACATTTTTTGAGTGATTCCAAGTTCATTTTCCTTGGATATATACTTATATTCCATATCTTTATTTAAAATATTGTCCTTTTTAAAAGGTTTTTTTAATTTTATTGAAAAACATCAATTATTTTTTATCAAATATGATAAAATCACTACTTGATGTTTGATATTATTTCTAGAAGTTATTATCCCACTTTTATAACTTTTATGTTTTAAAAATGAATCCCTTTAATTAAAACTTCAATATGAATTCCATATCTACATCATTATCTCCTTCATTACTATAATTATCACCATAACTTGAAAAATATTACTCATTCAACTTGACAATTAACATCATATCATCAAGTTCTCTTGAAGTTTTATCATCAATTTTGATTTAAAACCCTAGATTTTCCTCTATTGAACACCAATAATTTTCTAAAATTTATTTGAATAGTTTTAAGGAATATATAGGATTTTTGATCATGAATTAAAGGTTTATGATATTAAACTTATTCATGATAGGAATTTATGGATTGGTTTTCAAACATCATCACTAGATTCAGATCTATATAATTTTGGGATAAATCCCATATAGTTAGGTGGATACGATTTATTTATATAATTTGGATAATCTATAATTTTGATGTTGATTTATTATAAAATCATTGTTTAAATTATGATTATTTTTTATAAATAATATGTATTTATTTTTTAAATAATTATTTTAGGGGAAATTGGGGTTTTTCTATAAAATTCAGGTATTTTTTATCCGACATGAATCTAAATCAAAATTTGGTTTTTTATTTATGTTGATTAATTTAAAATTTACATTTTATTATCATTAAATTATTTTTTGGAAATCATATATGATGTTTTGAAATATTATCTTTTAAATTTATTTTCCCAAATTAAGGGTTTTTAGTGTTTCATGGTGATTTTTAATCAACATTAGGAATTTTAAAAAAAATGACTATTTTTTTGAAATGTTTTCCAATAGGCGGGTTGTGTGGAATTATTTTTATGGAAAATAATTATTAACAAGGAAATAATTTTTTAAACCCTTGGACCTAGACATAGTGTGTCATTAATATCGTAAGATCAAAGTATGGACATATAGATGGGTGAAAAATTAATCTATTTTTTTGGGTTTGGTGAGTGATGATTGGTCCTAATTGATTTTATATTGATAGATAATGAGTACAATTGTATTTTTGGATGCTCAACATATTCCTAGACACATGAAAGTTTTTATGGAATAATTTTGATGATGTGATGTTAATATTTAGAAAATTGATGCATTTTTAAAACGATAATTTAATGTATAAAATTATAAATTTTATAGAAAAGGGTTTACCACGATAGAAAACCAAGGTTTTATGAAATATATAAAAAATGAGTTTTTTAAAAAGTGGTTCTACAGGAGAAATTTATTTATTTTTTTTGGATTTAGAAAAATGATTTGTTTTTGAAAAGAAGGCTTTATTATGAAATGTTTGGTAAAAAATGTTATAATATGATTTTATTTTATTTTTTTATGAGAATGATGTTAAATTAGTTTGCATGAAATTGGAATTTCAGTTTGGATTATCGGATGTAAGAAAAGATATTAGAGTCATTGGGAAGATACTACTAAGTCCTAGATGTCTACATGAGTGTACATATAGACATTGTTGGTCATGATGTAGGTAAAACTTCATTATTTGTTAATGGTGAACCATAAATACCCTAATAGAGATATATAAATATAGTTAGTGGTTAAGTTTGTTTAGAGACTAGTAGTTATTTATTTTATTTAGATCACCCTTTTATATCCAACTTAGAAACACTTTTTTTATCTTTTTAACATATTAAATTGTTTGGTTTTTATATAAAAATATTTTAAATAAAGTTGAATTTTTGTAACATGATATGTATGATTTTTTATGTCATTGAAGGAAAATTTCCCTCTATGGGTTTTTATTTCTTAAAACTAGTTTCTATCCGTTTGTGATCGAGGGGCTCACTTAAGCCTATGTATTGACTTTATATCAGTCTCAAGATTTGGTCATCTAGGTCGAGGTGTTATAAAATGATATTTGAGTCAGTTTTGTGTTGATTCATGGAAAGTACATTGAAATCATGAAAAAATGGATGGTTAAGAATTGAAATGAACATATAAAAAGACATAACTAACCCTTTATAGTGAACCTCGAGTCATAGGGATGTATGAGTACATTAAGGGGTTTATGATGTTATTAGTTGTGCTAAGTAAATATATTCACCCATTATAGGTTGATATGAGCATCAATTCATGCATCATTTTGGGCATGTAAAAGCATTTAGTTACATGAAAATTTTTAGAGGTATTTTTTTACATTATTATAAACATTTTAAATTAGTTTCATTTAATGGGAAAAGATATTCCATGACTTAATTGATTAATTATTTTCAGAGTGTGGTTTGAAAGAAATTGTTTTTGATTATTCTCGATTAAAATTATTAAAAAGTAATTATTCAAATAAATTAATATAGAGTAACCTAAATATAGTTATAAATAATATAATTGTTATAATTTATGTTTTTTAAATGTTAATGGTTAGGTGCTATGTAATAAGGTATATTTTTTTCATTATATAGTTAAGATGTCACCCATAAGGATTATTATTGGTTAAGGAAGGGGTTCGATAAATAAGTCTCCCATGGATCCTCAAATTTTTAATATGTTCATGTGGGTTATTAAAATGAATGGTAGGGAGGATAGTCAAGATAATCCTAGTGATGTGAATTGGGAATCAACGTTTTAGTGGCATAATCCATTGGTGTTTAAAGGTGATGCAAAACCCCAAAAGGCTGAAGAGTGGTAAAATAAGATTAATTATATCATTTTTTTGAAACATTGAATACTTATAAGGCCATGTTTGTGACTTATGTATTATAAGGACTAAATAGGAAGTGGTGTGAGATAGAAACTAGTGTTAGTTTATATAAGGATCATGACTAAGGAAGAATATATAATATGTTCAATGATAAATTCTATCTAAAAGAGTTAAATATGGATGAAGTGCATGCATTATTAGACCAAGGGAAGAGAAAACTGATAGTTTTAGAGTATACAGTGAAATTTTCTAAGATTATTCATTTTTTGATAGGGCTAATAATAAATGAGATACTTAAATCCTAGTGGTTTGAGATAAGACTCTATATTGAGATCTAATTAAGGATTGTTTTGAACTTATCCACATATGTACACATGGTCAATAAATAAATAATTATAGAGTGTGTTGGTACATCCTTCAATAGTTATAAAATGATAAATTTATTTTATTTTTTAGATTAGGAAGTTAAAATACCTCTACAAAAAGTCAATAAATGAATATTATATCTTCTCATTGGATAATAGTTCACTGGAGTACTTCTAGCGTGGAAAGGTTGGACATGTGAAATCTTAATGTGTAACCGCACATTAAAAATGAGTTTGGTGTGGAAATATAAGCCACTTGAATATGTTTTGTGATTATTTTTCATAAGGGGTTAATGGTTTTAGCTTTAATAAAATATAGATATCAATAAAATCTATGGATAGGGTAGGGGGAATTAAATCAAGGACCTTGAAAAAGGAAGGGCGAACAATAATAAGAGAGACATATACCTCATAAGAAACAAGATTTAATATTTATAATTTTAGAAACTAGAAGAAGTCTATTGCAAACTAAGGTCTCAAAACACACCTTAATATAGGGGGAGGGGTTGAATTAGAGCATTCTTAATTTTTTATTATATCAAAATTTTCTAGATTTTGTCTCATGTTTATAGAAATATTGATAATCTACTAAAATATTATCACACCAACACAACAAAAAATATAGAAATTAAAGGAGCATGACCACCAAGATTTTACTTGGTGAACCCACATAGAGCTATATCCAAGGAGTAAATATCAGAGATGTGTTGATATACCTAATAATAACCACTTTACTAGTTTGTGATTATAATATTTAGGACAATATCACTCATCCTCCAAGGTCTATTACCAATTCCTCTCTTTTAGTCATTTATTTCCAAGTGGGATTCAAAAAATGATTGTATCGAAATATAAGTTTAATGTAAAAGTATATTAGTGAATGAAATAACACTATACAACATAAGTGTTATCCATGATTCTATTATATTCACATCTTTATATTCACAAATTTATACATGGAAATCATTTTTAAAAGACTAATATTTATTTATATTCAATTATAAATTGGTCACTCTTTAAATTATTTATTTTCAATGATAGCTAAGTTGTTCTCTTTATACAAATATTTTGTGCATTGTATTCTTTCCTTGAACAAACCAAATATTATCTTTCAAGTCAAATAATTATAAATTCAAATTAAAATTCAAAATCATAACCTCTTCAAACTTATTATACTTCAAATTAATCCATTGGATTATCTTCTAATTAATTTACACCACCAAAATCTAGTTTCATAGATTAAGATCATTCCATAACCTCTAAATACTCATAAGAAATCCAATTTATAAATTCTCATTGAATTATATATTTATTCATTAATCATGGTGTGATAACCTATATGATAGAATAGTGAGTTGGTTTCTTAATAAGTTTCCCCCAACTATTAGAAAATTTGCAGTGTGGTGATTCCCTTTATGATGTAATGACCATTTTATCACTGAACAGACCCAATCCTAATTTTCATGACCTTGGAATTGTGGCATGGTGACATTTTTGTTCAAAAGGTTACATGACCAAGTAATGGTCAAGTAATTTATTAATAAAAAATTAAAATAATAAATATCTAAAAATTGGTATTTTATTACAATATCTATCATAATGTGATGTCAAATCAGCTGGAAGAGTATCCGACCAAGTGAGATCTATACCAACTCCTTTGTTGGAAATCCCATCTTCCAGCTTGTTCTCCTCCCAGAAGACATGCATGACATTGAAATTGAGGTGCGTAAGACAATCCATGAACTCCATACAACATTCCACGAGCCTCCAGAAAAGGGGGAAAGTACTATTCTTGATAGCCTACATAATTAAAATGGGATCACTTCCCAACCAAAGGTTATTCCAACCCTTTAATTTTGAAAAGGAAATGACATTAATGATTCAATGAATATCTAACTCAAGTAATGAAACCACTCCACATTATCCATAAAAACATCCCATAATTTTTTTCATTAGGATCATGAAAGGCCGCGCCAAACCCCATGGGTCTCAGATCCCCCTTCCAAGCACCATTTGAGTTGATTTTAATCCAGCTGGGAAGAGGAGGTTTCCTGAAATACTAAATCAGTCCCACTGTCAGATTATACCCTCCAAGAATACCCAAATTTCTCAAAATTATAAAATCATGAACACTATTAATATAGTTATTAGTCTGCATGATGTTTGAGTCTTTGATTACAACCAGAACCTTCAACATCGCTGATCATGGATAGAAGGCTGAAGCAGGATTGATTAGAGAATTGTGACCAAACCAAATCTCATGGAATAATTCGGATACAACCACCTAAAATAATCATCACAACTAGAATAGAGTTTGACTCAAGTATAGTTATAAAGAAAATAGTGTATACAGTTCATTATCATCCCTTAAATACTGAAGATATAAAAAATTTCATTCCAAAAAGTCGAGGCAGTCGTGGAACTAAGGAATAAGTGTTCCAAATCTTCCCTATGTTGATTTCACAAGTAACAATTGGAACATAGAGAAATAATAAATTATTTTAAGAAAATATAATTGGTTAGTCTATTATGTGCTAGGTTCCAAATGGGAGTGAGTTTATATGGTCTGATCCGAGCCCTATTGAAAATTTTAATCTAGCTAAAATCACTATCAGAATCCCTGGAAATATGCTGATAAAATAATTTACTTCTCAAAATACCATTTCCATCCAATTACTAGACTAAAAAAATCAATTAATAAGACAAATATGTATTCTATGATAATATTTTTAACTTTATCCTATATATGTGGCTCAGAAATTTCAAATAAATCTTTAATGGTGATCTGAGTATCAATAGAAGAACCCAAAGGCTGAAATTAGTCAATAAGAGAGGAACCAATACAATTTTCAAAACAAAATTTGAGGGAGGATAAATTATTGAAAATACCTAAAGATAAAGACACGATTATAATATAATAGGCTTTAATAGATGTCTAAATGGAAGATTCTATGTAAGCAACATTCCCTTGTATCAATATTTTCAAGAATCCGACCTTGAGAAAGCTAAGAGGAGCTGAATTATTATTCTCAATTCATCCCATCACCATATTTTTTTCAATTCCAAACACTAAATAACGACTACTAATGTACTCAACCAATTAATGACTATTCTTACCTTTGAAAATAAAATTCAAAGGATATTATTTAATATATTTGATCATGCATATGATTCCTTAAAACTCACCCTTTGTAAGATAATTCAGGTATCTCAAATCCATCCATTGAAATATTATTTAATTATACACTCATCATTTTCTATAACTGATAAAAGATTCATAATAATAAAATAGTGAAATATATGCATCAAATATAGGGGTATTTCTAAATATCCTTAGTTTGAGGAAATTGATTGAACTCTAGTGTTTAACCGATTCTTATAAAACACATGTGCACCTAAAAAATTTATAATTTTATCCTTTACTATATGATGTTTACCAAAAATTTCTAATTTTATAAGGTTATATTCAACCTTCTCCTTTATAATAAATAAATTTTGATGTGTTTTTTATGAGAATTTTGTACTGGTTTCTTAGTTAACTCGATATCACTCTTTGTTGTCACCCTGAATCAACATCATTTATCACAAAACTTCTCTAAAATATTGAAACTACTGCTTTATCGAAATAAATTGAGTATATGAATTAGTGACAAAAATGTACCTGGCCTCCATTATACTCATGGTTGTACTTTCTTTCTTTTTTATTTATCCATCAACATAATTAATTTTGATGAAGAAAGATACATTAATCAGGTATTTTCGATCCACACTATATTTATCCTAGTCTACATCTAAGTAGGCCACAAAATATTGATATTATACTAATTTAAAAACCAATATGTATTTTAATATTCTTTGAATGTACCTCATTATTCTCTTTTCCCCTAAGATACACTCTTCCTTTAGACAAATATAAAATCATGATGCAAAAAATGTAGCATAAAAGATATCCATACTTGTTTCTTTGTGATATAATTGAATCTAAATAATTCTTCTTTTAAAAGTTGAGTCTACTACCTTACTATACTCATGATTTTCATGTTTATTTATAATCATTATTGGAGTTTAAAACGGTTTTTAGTATTCCATTCAAAACTTCTTTATCAAATATCTTACAAAATTCACTTATGAGATGAATGTTTTTCCTTAATTTTGATGTATGCACAACCCAATGAAGCAAGTTAGTTCTAAAATCATTGAAATATCAAATTATTAATTCATTAAATATTCAAATATATCAATATAATTTTTTATTGTTAACTCCAAATATGATATCATCCACATACACTATCACTATGAACTGTTCTTCATTTGATATTTTTTCCATAAATCTTTTGATCAATCCCTCCTCTTTTGAACTCCAGCTTTCATAGATATGTGTCCAACCATAGGGTTATTAGTTTATTCCATTCAAGGATTTATTTAACTTTATAACCTTTTTATAATAATCTATAATATGAAATCATACCAATTATTTGATAAAATATTCTCCCTTCATAACTCTATTAAAAAATTTATTATTTACATCCATTTGATAGACTTTAAACTTCCTTTGAACAAAAACTATCAAAAAAATTTTGATTGATTACAACCATACCATTGATGAAAACATTTCTTCAATATAAAATAATTTGATTTGAGAATAACCTTTATATAAAATTATTAATTTATTATAGAACACAATTTCATGTTCATTAAGTTTATCTTTGAAGATCCAATTCATACTAATAGAATTATGTTGTTTAGGTATGTTGATGAAGATAATATTTTCAAAAATTTTGTTATATAATTCAATTGTTTTAATTACACCAAAGTGTTATTTTATGGTAAATTTTAACATTTTTATGCTTTATTAATAATTCAATCTTAATCGAGAATATTATTTAATTTTTTCCTTTTAAGCATTTTAAGGAATTTTTGTAATTCAGCCATAAAGTTTACTATAGTAATCAAAATTATGAAATTATTTTTTCAAGATTAAAAATTTGTTGGGATTAATTTTATTTAATAAGACCCAAATATGAATCCAATATTATCATTCCCAAAATTTCATGCAACTTAGACCTTGGAATATATGCCCATATCAGTAAAATTTTAAATATGGGATCATTTATCATAATTTTATTTCTCAATAGTGCTGAAATTTTACATGAAGAAAAAGAACATATGAGGGAACATTTTTCATTTCTATGGATCATTTTATTCTTCCTTCTTTAAGTTTATTAATGCATTAATAATTGAATATGGGAATTACAAAGAGTCTCTAGACTATAAATAATTTCTTTATTAATATAGTTTTAACTTTCTCTACTCATGGAAAATTAAGATAATTTTTTTTGGGTTTATGAGAAAGATATAGAAGAAACAATTTACAGAATAAAATCTTTCTAAATTATTCTATTTAATAGGTATTACATGTTCAAATATTCAAATAAATATTTTTAAATGAAAATGTTGTAACCTAATGTCTATAAATTTAAACCCACTCTCTATTTCAAATGGTTTTCAATTATAGATATCCATTTTAGAAGATAAGTTTTGTTTATTCTTTTATTTTAATATTATACATTTATAATACATGTTTTTCTTCTTCTTTATTTATTTATCTTTAATTTTTATCTTTTTTATTTCTTCTATTTTTCTCCCTTATCACCTCCAATAAAAATGGATAACTAACCTTGATGATTATTTAAGGGAGGGAACCATGATTTTATTGAGTTTATTGTATGTTTATGTTTCTATTTATTCAATTCTATGATTTTAAGTGATTGTTAAATTGATTTGGGTGAGTGATTTCCCACCTTTATATATCACCAGAGTTCTTCTTATCATCCATTTATCATCCTTCCATTCAATATCTAAGTTATGAATACAATGGAGTATGTCTTGGGTTGTGATGGTCAATTAAGATATATCCTATCAAAATTTAAGAAGATTATTTCCCCACATGTAGAGATAGTAATGTTGGGTAATAACAATTTGAATGATAGGGTGTAGTGTGAATGTTCTTGATCACTAAATTGAACTGAGTATTGATAATATTTTAATGAATAATGAAATAAATCCTTGCAATCTCCTAATAACGACTTCCTTATTTATTTATTGATAACTTTATTCTATTTTCATGTTTTTTTAAATTTTATATTTTTATATCAATTTAACTTCAAAACTATCCCTCTTATATTATTATATTATTAGAAATATATTAGTTATAATATAATAGTGATAATATAAAATCAATTTTGTGTGAGTACCGTCCTCATGATTGACCCTAGGGTGCGCACTATGCTTCATTCTTAAAAAACTAAGAAACATATTTAATTGGGATTTATGACAAATCTTTATCATCAATTTGACACTCTTTTCAGATAGGTTAAGAGATTTCACACATTTTTTTTCCTAAAAACACAAAAAATAATAAATTTCAAGCAAACTAAAAAAAATTCCATGATGTATTTCAATTCAAATTAATTTTCATGAAATGACACCTCATAGTTTCAAGACGAATAAGAAGTTGAAAATGATGAAAAATTACAATTTTGAGGACTTAAATATAAAATAAAAAACCTAGAGAGAAAAATATAATAGAGATATGAATATGTATATTTATCCTAGGATAAATAGTTAGATAGAGAGCTAGAACTATTAGTGGAAGATATTTATCCACTTATTTTTCAATTTGAAGAACCCAAGAAAGCCTGGAAACAATTCAATGAAAATATACTCAGCCTTGTCCAACCATTTAACAATGACTTATTTGAAGAAATCATTTCAACTGATGAAATAATGATAGATCAGTATGAATTGGATGAGTACAGTTCAAGATTTTTAGAATCTCAAAAGGTAAGTTATTCTCACATATTATAAAATGAAGAATTAGTTCCTCTTTATCTCTCTCTTTGTTTGGAATAATACTTCACTAAGGTGTTAGAGTTTGAAGAAAATATAGAGGTGATTGAATAGTTACCTCTATCCACATAAAACTTACTCCAAGTGTCCCTGATAAAAGAAAATTAAATTGAATCCGAGCTAATTAAGAGAAATAATCTTTTCTTAAAGTCATTTATTTCTAATTTTATTGAAGCTAAATTGAGTATTACCTCCCATTGTTTTAATTTTTCAGATTTGGAAAACACATGGGTACCCTTAGATTATGAAGAATAAAATTATTCACCTTATGAGGAATACATTAATCTCCCAAAACCTATTGATCATTTTCTATAGGGAGTAAATGTGGAGATCCAAGTGGTCATCCCTAAAGAAATAAATTTCTAAGATAACTTACTTGAAAGGGGTGATTTATTTATTAATTCATCATGTTTTAATAATATTCAAGTTTAATTATCTTCAGATTTCTATTTTTATGGAATTTATAGTACAATTATATTTTATTAGGCCCTTGATGAGGTTAAAGAAGTGGCTGAAGCTGCAGCCGATAAAAAGAAAGAACCATTATTTCACCCACCAACCTTGAAAGTTGTACTAAATTTATATGGGGATTCACTTGAAGTACTATATCCATGGGTTCTTTGATAACTAGTGTAAATATATGTGAAATGGAATAAAAAATATGTCATGGTTCATGAGAAAGAATCCACACCCACCATCACATTGGGGATAACCATGGAAACTGCATGACTAGAGGAATTATAAACCTAGCACCCACATGAGGGTCTAAACTAAGATTTACACCTCTTATTTCCCCTTTACCTTTATTTATATTTATATTTATTTTACTAAGTTTATTATTTTTTTTATTTATACTTTATTTTAGGTTTAAATTGGTAGTATCTAGGAGATTAACTCAAAGATTCCATTGAAAAATAAATCAAATGGCATCTCTTATTTTCTTTATTTTATTTCTTGACCAATTAAAATACTGCATGTAAATAATTCTCGATATGATTGGAACTTAAAAAAGAGTAGTAAATGGAATAAGTGTGTGTGTGTGTGTTAGGGGGGGGGGGTATTTCAAACTGATTTTATAATTTTTTTGTGTGCTTCCATTTATTTTTCACATTTTTCTCAAATTTTCATGTTTTGTTATTATTTTGTGTGTTTTTAAGATTCTTGAGATTAAATTAGTTGATTTATAAAATTCAAAACATCTTTGTATTTTAGGAATAATACTTGATTTGAAAATATGAGGATTTAAATTATTGTTTAATTAATTTCCCCTAATTTCCAATATTTTCATTTGATAAAGTTTGATTGAATGTGAAAGTCATGTGTATTAGTACTGTCCAAATTGAAAATATTTTCTAACCCAAGAGGCTTCCAAACCTTTTGACATCTTCTATAAATATATATTTTTCTTTATATTCTTAATAAATATTGTGTGATCAATAAATTTCTATTTTTTTCAAATATTTTCATGTTCATGGAATATTTCAAGTATGATGGATCCACCATTTTGAAATTCAATTTTGAAATTTAACTCTTATTTTGGAATACCTTTACATATGACCTTTATTAAACCATTAATACCCATGAAATGCTTTATTAGGAATCCAAATTATAAGACATTTATCCTTTTCCAACATTCAATAGAAGTCAAATGATTGATTATGGTTGAAATAAATTGTGGGAGAGTGAGAAGATGGGTTTAATTCTACTTTCTTGAAGAATCAATTTGAGATAAATTGAAAAATAAAGTGTTTCTGTATTTATTACTGATTTTTTGGAAGACGTTTCATGATTTAAATATGGATGGGTGGATCAAATATTAATAAAAATATGGTAAAATATTTCACCAATACTTTAAGATAAAAATATTCCTCTTTTTACTCAAAAAAATAATTCTGAATAGAAATTCTAGATCTGAATTCAATAAAAAAAAATTCTACAAATTTCAGAAAAGAGGGAAGAAAATTATTATTGATGATGAAATTAAAAGTTGTGTAATACCTAATAAATTCAATAAGTGTTTGGAGGTAATTAATTTTTGAGCTAATGGAGGAGTATACCATTATTGATAAAAACTATTTTCATACATTTACTTCACATTAAAGCTTAATCCTCCCCATTTCGCCTTTAATGTTTTTATATTTAAAACCCACAAACCCTTATCCTCTGAACAACCCATGTAAAATATCTCATTATTCAAATGTTTATGAATTTTTCAAGTGAATATATCATGAGGATATAAATCCTAAAGAGTCCACACATGTTCTTGAGAATGATAAAAAATCCACATTAAAATCTTGAGGGAGAGAGAAATACATTTTTGGGGATGTAGGTACAAAATGCACATAAGGATTAATATGTGATTGATTGTAATTTTATGATTGGTAAGGATTTATTTAATTTTTATCCATGTAGTATGCATGATATTTACTTTAGGTGTGAGAGTTAATTTTTGTTTTCCATTTATACCTTGGGAAGTTGGTTTTGACCTTTGCATTAGATGTTTTCCTGAGAGTGAAATGATTAACTATGGGTGATTAATAAAGTAAATATTTTCACAAATTTTGTTCTATAATTCAATGAGTTTAATCCAATTAAAGTTTTATTTTATGGAAAATTATCAATTATTTTTTGTTTTAGTAATCATTTGACGTTAATTGAGAAAATGACTTAATTTTGGCATTTAATCATTTTAAATATATTTTTTAATTTAACCATAACATTCTAAATAGTAATAAAAATTATGAATTTTTTTTAGGCCTAAATATTTAATAGGATTCATTTTATTAAACATGAAAAATGATAAATCCAACATTATGAGGCCTAAGAGAAGTATGTAAGCTATGACTTGGAATATATGCCCAAATTTGAATAATTTTAAATATGGGATCACATCTCACAATTTTTTGGCTTAATATAGAATAAAGTTTACTTGAATATAGGGAACATCCTACAGAGATTTTTTAATTTCTATGGATACATGTGATTATACCTTATTAAAGGCCATTAATTCATTAGAAACTAAAGATGGTGAATATGAAGAGTATCTAAGCTAGAAATAATTTCTTTATTAATGTGGTTTTAAATTTCTCTATAGGTGAAAAAATAAGATGATTTTTTTTGGGATCATGATAAATATATAAGGGAACATCTTTATAGAAGAAATTTTATCCGAGTTCTTCAATTTAATGGATATTACATGAGTAAATATTCAAATAAATATTTTTGAGTGAAAACTTGACACCTTCATATCCATAAATTTGTACTCACTCTCCATTTCAAAGGTTTGAAAAATCTAGATATCCATTTTAGTATCTAAGTAGTGTTTCTTTTATTATTTTAATCTTGTATATTTATAATACATATTCTTCTTATTCTTCATATCTTTCTATTTCATTTTTCTCTTGTGTGTTTCTCCCACTATTTTCTTTTCTCAACTCCACTAAAAATGGAGAACTAACCTAGACCATTATTATACTAAGATAGTAATTATTTGATTTAATTTATTATTCATTCATGTTTTAATTTATTAAATTATGAGAATTTAGGTGATGGTTAAATTGATTAGGTTGAGTAATTTCTCATTTTTCTCTATCATCTGAGTTCTTATTCTCATCCATCTATCATTCTTACCTTATATATCTAAGTCATTCATACATGGAGTATGGATTAGGTAGTGATGGTCAGTGAAGAGATATCCTAGTTGAATTCAGGAAGATCATTTTACCACATGTAGATATATTAGTGTGAGGTGATAACAATTTAAATGATAGAGTGTAGTGTGATCTTTATTGATCATTACACTGAATTGAGTATTGAGAATATTTTAATGAACAATTATATCCATCACTATGATATCCTAAGAATGAATTCCTTCTTTCTTTATTGTTAACTTAATTATATCTGCATGTTAGTTTTTTCATAAAATTTATATATCTCTGGAATTTCAAAAATGTCCTTGTTATATTAGTATATCATTAGAATTATATTAGTTAGAATATAATAAAGAAAATATAAAATTATTTTTGTGTGAGTGGCCTCCTCAAGATCAACCATAGGGTGCACACTATGATACATTCTTTGGAAAATAAGAAATATATTAAAGTGGGATTCATGAAAAATTCTTCTCATCATCCATCCAAAATTTACCATGATTATTTTTTATTAATTTGGTCCAGATCTTCATCCATGGATTTAACCCATGAATCATCCTTAACATATTATTTGAATTTTTTTGATTCCTCCTATAATAACAGAGAAGTGTTCACCATACTTCTTATTCTCTAGGTCCATTTCATACATATTTGTTACTAAGAATTTTGTTAGATTCAACTTTAATTATTATTCTTCTTATCTAAATCACATATTAACTTCCCTTAGTATGATGCACATCATCTGATTTAAATTTAGAATCATAATCATTTAAAATATTTTTCAATTCTCTAGGATTCACATTACATCACCTTCTTCTTAACATATTTCTTAAAATATAGGATATATAATTTTTTTCCTAGATTAATTTTCAATCACTTTCTTATCACTACTTTAAAAAATATTTTTGAACCTTTTTTTGAATCATTTATATGATTTTATACTAGATATATAAACTAAGAATATTACTTTATTGGATAAATCTCTATATTCCCCCAATCTCCTTATTTTTTATGGATGAAATATTTTATTCCAGAAACATTGAGATATTTTAAAGAATATTTCCTTCTATGAAGAATTTAATATGCCATAATCTTTTCTCCAGGGCTAATAAATGCAAGTTTTTGGTTATACACAAACACTTACACTACCTATTTCCAAAAATTATGATAGATAACACTATTGATTAATAAATTTTTATCTATGTTTTTATCTATGTGATTTATTCCTTCCATAACTCTATTTTGTTGATAAGTACTTAATAAATACACTATATAATTTATTCTATGTTTCTAAAAATAATTCCCTACTTCAATTGAGGTGTATTTAGTTCCATTATCTAATCACAGGATCTTAATTATTCTTCCTATCTCATTCCCCACTCTACTTCAGAATATTTTAAAGAAGTCCAACACGTATTTATTAAACTATAAGAATTCAGCTCATCCCATCATACTATATTCATAAAAACATAATATGAAATATTTATTACCTTGAGTTATAATTAGAATAATTGGACCATATACATTGGTGTGGATCAAATTCAACAAAATTTATGCCCACTTATTTTTTCAATGACAAGGGTTTCTCACTATTTTCCCCCTAAATCACACATCACACCATTTTCTACATTTCTATTAAAATTATAAATATACACTAATGTATTTAATTTCAAAATATTTTCTATAATATTTTGATGGATGTGTACAAACCACCAATTCTATATATTATTTTCCTCTTATATTTTTAGAAGATATGTGTTCTCTTTGTTTTCCACCTGATATAATTCCCATTCATTATTCATACCTAAATTAGAGAGTTTATAGACCTTCCATTAATATAACAACCTTTATAGTTGAATATAACTTCCAATACTGAGTCACATAACTGAATCACACTGAAAAAATTATATCATAGACCATATACATAGCATACTTTAGTATTTTTTAATTCATATATAGCCAAAATATTTGTAACACCACCTTTTATTTTTAGTTATCCATAATATCCAAACCAAACCATTCGATATACTCTTAATTTGAAATTCTTGATAATATTCATGTTTCTCATCATATAGGATGAACAAAAACTATCAATAATTTACTTACTACTATTATTCTGAAGGGTATCTTATTAATTATAAATTCTCCATCTTTAAATTCTTTTCTTTTTAAGAAATCCTAGAATGAGTTGAGATATATGTTGGTATATTTTTATTTTCATTGACACAAGTTACTATAACATACTCTTATTATTATAATATATAAAATCTATTTCTAAAAGGAATTATGTTGGATTTTCTCATATCTATATTTCTTTTACTTTCATAGAGATAATTCCCACTTATTCTTTTTTTACAATCAACATATTTATGTTCAAAGTTAGAGTAGTTAAAAAAATATCTACAGAATTAATTTCTATTTAAATATGGAGGATATGTTTTGAATATTATTTAATTAATTATAATTACTTCATATTTTAAATAGATTTCTAGTTCTTAATAATATTGAATCATATGACCCAAGTAGCCACAAAATTGGAACTTCATGAAAGGAAAAATTCCATCATTTCTGTCTCTCCACATATCCCATATTTTGAATAAATCCTTAATTATTGATAAATCCTCAATTATTGAGAAATTTATCTTGTATTTTTCTTACCTTTTTTTCTCCACATTAAATTTCTTAGTTTATGATTTTTTAACACTGAATCTATGTCTAATCTTACCCATGCAGTTGGGACTTTGAGAATTTAAAACCTCTTCAAAACCTCTTATACCTCATTCCTTTAATTATTTACTTGATAATATATTAAAATGAATATTCTTCATTAAACCAAATGATTTTATTTTAGGATTAATATTTTTTTATCAAATATACCATTTAATCATCAATCATTTCAGTCTTATTTGGTTTCTTCTTGATACACATATCAATATCATAAATGATATTAGACCGATCCTCAAATTTTAACCTATAGTTCACTTCTTCTTTAGGTTTTACTTGATAATTTTAATATTATTAAAAATTTCTACAACTAATCAATTTTTATCTCAAGATAATAATCACAAAATGATGATTCTTTCAGTAAATATCAAATACTCTCACACTTCTCTCTATGTAGATCAAGTTCCCCAAGATCCCATTCCAAATTTACTTTGATATCAAAAACTCCCTTAGAATTATCATCCTATTATAATTCATTTTTTGATTTCTCTAATATAGAAATCATAGAATTTTTCATGTCTTAGATAAACTTAGTTTCAACACCTTCCAAAGTATCTTCTTCAACACAAGCTTCCTTTTTACTTACCAATACCTTTCTTTGAAACTTATTACAAATTGAATTTCCAAAATAAAAATTCCTTCTTAGGTAATTTTTTCCTTCATCTTTGAGTGTGTTTAATATCACTATACTCTCCATTAAATCATTTTAAAAGCCTTGTGGTGATGTGTCCAACCTTTATACAATGAAACAAATCCAAAGTAAACTCACCTTAAAATATTCCCTTGCGCCTCTTATTCTTGCTCAACATAAGTGATAATAACTCACCATTTACACATTATTATTAATTTTCATCCATATGAATATCAATATTCTCCATATATTTAAATTCTATTTCTTTTATTTTTTTAAGTACGTTTTATCTTCACTCACATTTCATATGTGAATAGCTTGCTATGTAGATCATCAAGATATAATTCTATTGGATTTAATTATTCAAGAACCAAACCATTAGATTATATTTTATTTAAAACCTTTTTATAATATTATTCATAATATCAGTATCCTTTATATAACACATTTGTTATCAGATAAAAGAATTTGAATTTGGGAGTGGCCTAAAAATGTGTATTTAGGTTTCTTAGAGAAGGTATGAATGCTAATTTTGTGAAAGAAGACCTTGTACCAGACAATGTATTTTGCAGAAGGAGGGAACTGGGTACCCAATTCTCTAGTAATGGGTACCTAGTGATTGTGAAAGGAGATTAGGTGACCCTGTGAGGTCCACCAACCACTTGGTGGACCCAGGGCGGGTACTCGATGGAAGGGTACTGGGTACAAAATTCTATCCTAGGGTGTTTGTTTTAAATTTTTTAGTTTTAAATAAATAAATAATTAAGTAATATAATGTTAAGGGGGTATGTTAACTATCTAGTAGGCTTCCACATCTCCCTCCCTCTTATTGTTTCCTCCATTTTTAGGGATCTCACCTATGATTCATCCATTATTCATGTTATTTATCACAAGGAGTCACTATAGGTAAGGCTCGACATCCTTCACTATCTATTTATAGTTTTTTCAATACCAATGGAAATTTAATATAATGTTTCCATTTTAGGGTACTTTATCAAGTTCTTTAACTTATTCCACCTTGAGTTGAATCATACCATAAGATCATATGTGCCGGTCTCTTCTAGTATGAGGTAGGTGGAGCCTAGATATTTCATTTATTACACATGTGTTTATGCATCCTGTGAAATCAAAGAGTGGGTAGGGTCATTCAGGAAAACATAACTAGAACCATTCATGGTCTAGAGGGTATTCAGTGATTGTCTTAGAATTTTCTAGGGATAGTATGTGTGTATATGGATATGGATACATTGATGACATGTGGTATGATGTTTGTTGGATCAGTGGATTATATGGAATCAATGATCGTGGAACTTGAATTGGATTTGACTACTATATATTGACTTCAAATATGGTGTTGGGTGGCATGAGATATGTTGGTATGACATAGGGGTGACATTGGTCACTAAATATGTGTCATTGAGATTTTACAATGAGATGGGGGTGATATATCATTCAATGAGTGGGGAAAAGTTGTTTCACCAGATGTGTTGTGTCTATAGGTTATTGGCGATTGTTTATCACTATGGGGAAGACTATTTTAGGGTTGTGTGAATATAAGATAAATTCCATGGGGTGGTTTTAACCATTAGTTCTTGGTGGCATCCTCCATAGATTTATCAACTTAGGGTTGATGGTGTTAAACATCATTTTGATGGAGAGATATACTATAGGAATACATGAGATATTGGGTTTGATTGAGATCATTGTTTGAATGTAGAATACTCTATATATATATGGGATATGTTGGGACTGATGGGATAGGCTTGGTGAAGGATGTATTTTATATATGTATTGGATATCATTGGACTATTGAGTCAACTGTTGGGAAAAGGGGCCAGATAACCATGTAACATGAGGTTTGATATGGGTACATTCCTTGGAGAATTGTGTATGGTTCAAAGTAGTTTCATAGGTTGTGATGGGTGTTAAAATCCATGTGATATGATCAATGTTGTAAGGCTAATGGATCTTCCAGTATGCAGACCATGGGTACCTCATCCTAATCTTACACTATATGAATCCAATAAAATCTCACTCATCGATGAAGATGGTTATGATAGGTATTTTTGTTGTATTATTATTTACCTTGCATACCATAATATACATATGAATATTATCTAGTGACACCATTGATTATGGCATATTGATTTAATAATCACACCCTATAAGGGAACTTCCGAGACACATGTAGGTTTTATATATCAAGAGGAAAATAAGGGAAAGGGATCAACATTTGGAGCTTAGTATTTGGAAGTTCTTTGGAGGAATGGGTAGGTTGGAATTGATTTTTAAAGCTAGATTAGGTGGCTTCTTAATTTTTATTTGGGATGGTATTTTATTATTTTAGATTTTTTGTCTTTGATCATTCTATAAGAGATTTTGATAGCTATTTCATGCTATCATAGATATTCACTTTTATCACCATTTGTTTTTTTAGTATTATTATGTTATCATATTTTGATATTATTTCTTTATTTTTAATTTTTATCATTTATATTCAAAGGTTGTAGTCTCCCCACTATCACCCCTATACCGTCGCTACAAGTTGATAGCCTATGGCGTATGGGAGAGGCACACTTGAGGATAGTGGGTCACTGGATCGGGTTCAGTTTGGGAGATCTGGGATGGGAATTATATAAATAGGTATTTTAGTTGGTTGTTATAAATGAAAATGAGTTCATTTTGGTTGTTATTTTGGATTTTGTAAATAGAGGTTTAAAAATGTATTGGGACTTGGGTCAAACATCGTGCAACATGCCTCTCTAGAAAAATTATGGGATAAATTCCAAGTCTCCAGGTAACTTGGATTTCTATTTTGGTTTTTTCGGTTATAGTTGAGTTATTTGATATATATATATATACGTGGTATTTGATGTTAGTGATTAATAGTTTATACTCTTGGATTTTTGAGGTGATATTTGGTCATAATATATCATTATATGTATATGGGGATCACATGACATGTATGTGACTTCTTAAAGTTTCCATTTTTCTTTTTGTTCTAGAATAGTAAGGGGTTTGGATATTTAAAGTGTGAGAAAAAACTACATTGTTTTTTCTTATATAGATTATTGGTGGAATACTCACCTAGAATGGGGATGTTATTATTTGAGTTATCAGATATATAGAACCTGTGTGTGTGTGGTGTGTATGGTACCTGACTATAGAATGGCTGGGAAGTGCCATGAGGATGGATAATATAGGACTTGGGTGTGGACAGGGAAGTGTAAGGGTGAGTGTGATGTGTTGAATTTTAAAAATTTACCTATTTGTGATACCTAAACTGTTATATATGTATTGAGCATGGTATTTTTTTCTTACTAAGATTCCATATCAATGACCTTTATTAGAGTGTTAGGAGATTAGAGATATGGTTCCATAAAGGTCTGAATCGGATGGGACCCTATGGTAAGTGATGATCATGATCCACAAGTATAGGTTCCATGGTAGGTATGTTATCTAGAGAGGCAAGAGAAACTAAGGTAGTGGTTGGATGATTAACTCAGGGCAATTTTGGTGTGAGTTATACTTAGCATCGATCAAGGGGTTTAAGGTGATGAACTATCCATGGAATAACTAACATGGGATTTACACTCACAATATTATCCCTTATTATAGGGAGAGGGTGGAACCTAGGCAGCTGAGTACTAGATCAATTTGGTCTATAAAATCTTTGATCAACTCAATATTCCACTAGAGATAAGGGTAAAGTTAGAAACATATATGCTCAGGGGACTAAAAATATTCTGGTGGGATATGAAGGTACTAGTAGTCAGGCATGAAAGAATGACATATAAGGGTATAGAAGTATGGTTTTTTTGATCACTTATTCCCTGATATGTTGAGGGAAGGTTGAGCCTATGACTCATGCACCTGACATAGGGGGAGGCATTGATAAGGGGTTATACTGTGAGGTTCATAGATCTATTGTGACTCATGATGACACTAGAGGGAGATGATATTGATAAGGTGTAATAGTTTGATGATGTACTTGGAAATTCTATTAAGGTATATGTGAACATATTTAGATTGAAATCATTTTCCAAGGAAATAAAACTAGAGCTAATAATATATAAGAACTCGAATGATGGGAGTGTGCCCAGTCAGGTGGCAATGTCTAGTGGAATGAGCAGTAGAGTTTTAGTTAACCATAAGTGGGCATATGATAATACCCAACATGGAAGTCAAATTAGAGGATCAATGTTGAGACTATGGAGTGGGTTGGTATCAAGGTGTTACAAGTGTGGACTGAAAGGGCATGTTCAAGCCTAGTGTGATCAACTACCTTAGGTGAATCAAGCATGTAGACAAATATGGAATCTAAAGAGGTTTTTAAAATGATATCACAATCAACTGGAGATCATGGATTAAGTAAAAATTAGATATCTTAGGTTGGATTAGGAAACATGCTAGGAGGTAGTAGTCGGGATTCATCTGCATGTATAGTTCATAACAGTTGATAGGATATCTAATAACAGGGGTAGTGGCTGATAGTGGATGAGAATATGTAAAGAGGGAATACATCATGGATTCAGGTTTTGGGTCAGTTTCAAATGATCCAGATTATGTATTCCAAGTATTCTAGAGTTACAATAATAGTTAATGGTACGCTGTGAGCATATTGTTTTTGTGTGTGGTAGATACTGGTGCATGATGTGTTTTATATGTATATGGAATGAATAGGTGTTTGTTAAGGTATAATAATTGGGTGTAATGCATGGTAACTATGGGATGTGTATTCAATGAGTATTATGTGTTGTAATGGTAGGATGATGGTTATATTTCAATGACTGATACATATGTAATTCAAGATAAGGGTCATGTATGGTACTACCCGTGTGTCACTTAGCTCGGGTGGGGTGAGACCAGGTAGATGATTCCTATGGTTGGGAGTGACAAAAGAGGAATTAATTGGTTTGAGTTGATGATTCATGGTAATCAAGAAGAGAAAAATGTGTCAAACATCATTTTAATATTTCAAGAGTGTGGTGACAAGGATGATCATATTTTAGTAAAGGTTATCCAGTTTCATGGCTCGAGATACCTCAAAGATCAATTGTCATGTTTCAGGGATATTGTAACATCCAAAGTTCTTGGGTGAGGGAATTTGAGAACAATAATGGCCTAAAAATGTGAATTTAGGTGAGGTTAAAGTGTTATAGGGGTTAAATAAGTCTTATAGGATGGGTTAGAGAAAGTGGTTTAGGTAGAGGGATTTATCTTTTGAATACAGAGGGGACCAAGTACTTGGTGGGTTGGTACTTGGTATTCAATGGTAGTGGTAGGGGAGAAGATAGCCTTGTGAGGTCCACCAGCCACCCGGTGGACCCAGGGTAGGAACCCATTGCCTTATTAGGGTTTTTTAATATATGGTATTAGTTAATTTATTTATATTATATTATGGGGTAAGGCCATCTAGATAGCTGGTAGCCACATCTACCTTCCTCTCATTCTCTCATCCCTGTTGTGGTATTTCACCCATCAGTCATCAGTTATTAATTTTGTTGATCATGGGGAGTTTCTACCAGTAAATATCAACATTATTCACTATTTTTCTAGTTTTATCACTGTTATGGTGAGTTTTATCTAATATTTATATTTTAGGGGGTTTTATTTGGTACTTTATTTTTTTATTTAGGTTAAATCATCCCATAGGATCAGATGTGATAGCCTCTTATAGTATGAGGTAGGTGATTCTTAGATATTTCTTATGTTATATGTGTGTTTATTCTTTATGTGAAATATAGGTATGGGCAAGGTCATGCAGGTGATTGGACTGAAACTGGTTGTAGTATCTGAAGTGATCGAGGGTTGTTTGAGGATAGTCTAGGGATACTATGCATTGATATGGGTTTGGTTACATCTATGACATGTGGTATGATACCCATTGGACTGATGGATTATTTGGTAGCCATGCCCATGGTACTTGAATTGGGTTTGGATACTAGATCTTGACTTGGGATATAGTTAAGGGTAGTGTGAGATACATTGGTAAGACATGAGATGAATTTGGTCACTATATATATGGAAACTTGAATATTTGATAAGATTAGGGTGATATATCATACACTGGGTGGGGAGATAGAGGTTCTCTAGATGTTTTGTGGCCATAGGTTGTTGATGATTACTGCTCACCATGGTGATGATGCTGTTGGGGTCATGCGCACACATGATAAGGCCCATTAGGTGAATCATATCACTTGTTTTTGGTGGTATCCTCTGTAAAATTATTATCACAGGGTTGTAACACCCTGTGATTTTATGAAATATATTTTTTCTAATAAATTTAATTTCTTCGACAGTTTGTGTTACACGCAACACCAAGTTTTAACGAACCAAAATATACTACTAATATTATTATTTAAACACGACCCTTATAATCTAGCCATTAAAATTGGTGGTATGAATATTAATAACCACATTTTAAAATTAGTTATAATGGTTTTATTTAAATAAAATATATTTATAAATAAGTACTTAAGTTTTGGTAAATTCTTTATATACTTCGAAATTACATTTCTTCTCAAAAAATTGATTTCATTGTTTTTTTGTGAAACATTATAAAATTTATTTTTTCTACTTTTATAAAATTTATTTGAAAAAATTTAATTAATTTTTGTAATCAAAATTTCAAAATTATCTTATGTTTAATTGTTGATAATTTTCAGAAAAGATTAAATTTTCAATGAATAGTGAAAAATATTGATTTTTATCAAAAACTACAATTTTTAAAGTATATAAAAAGTTAAATCTATTATCAAAATGGTTTAAAATTAAAACTAGTTCAATTATATTATTATTAATCCAATTTTTGTTATTTTAATCAATTTCATGTTGAATTTTTATATAAAAACTTTTTTATACTTTTGAATTTTTTTTTCTTTGGAAAATCGTTTTTTGTCGCATCTGAGGGTTTAATTTTAAATTAAATTCCAGAACTTCTTTGAATTGAATTTGGAAATTTATTATTATTTATATTACTAATTATTATTATTATATAATAAATTCAACTTAATTTTGTTTCATAATGAATAGTAAAAATAATAAAAAATAATTACCGAGGTTAAGGTTAAGATGGGTTTACTAGAGGTTAAAATAAAATGATAAGGGTAAAAATGGCCTAGAAACCTATCCATTTTCTATTTTATAGAAATATTTAGACCTTATATAATTTAAGGTTTGATAATTATCCATTTTGGATACTTTTAGAATGTTTAAAATGTGGGTATAACTTTTTCTTTTAAAATATTCCAATCGTGTCCACTCCCCCACTTATAAAAGGGCACTCCTCTCCTCTCCTTTTCACACTTTAAAAGTATTTTGATTTAAAAAATACAAGTAAAAATACATTTATTAATTTCAAAACCACATCTTAGAGGCATTATATTGATTAAAAAACCCTTCTATGAAGCCTTTTAGTGCAAACATAAGGAGGTTTTCCGAAGATGAGGTATCGTTCTTAACCGGACACTTTTGTTTCATTTATTCTTACACATAATTGAAGTATTTTTAAGAAATGATTATTTAATAAAATAAGTATATAACATATAATTATATTTTATTATGTTAATTTAATAACCTATATCCATCTCCTCCTCCATAAAATGGGAAATGAAACCGTCAATCGTGTGTACGGTGGACTACCACCTCACGAAACGATGTAATTTTTTTTCCATAAAAATATCTAATGACTAGATATAATGATATATTTAATGTTTATATATGATATTTATGACAAAATTATACTCCTATAATTATAATATCACATCTAACTTCTCACCTTCTAATCCACTCGAAAACAATAGCGCGCTCGTGCGTTTGTGTGGACTACCGCCTCCACAAAGTGATGTGGTTATTTTTTTTATTTTATTTTGACATGGATGGTAATAAGGATATATTTAATGAATATATATTATATATTACATTAAAATTATTTTTAAATTTGATATATTATTTACATTTATTTTATTCCATCCATCAAGAAAATGGAAACAACGTTCATGCGTACATATAACCTATCATCATTATAAATGTTATAATTAATTTTCTATATATAAATTTTATGGATTACTATAAATAAATATATAATGAATATATATTATATTTATATCATGGTTAATTTTTTTATATAATATATCCATGATCAAATTTAAAGGACCAAAAATATCGAACCAAAACATACATGAAAAAAGCTATTATTACCTAAAACATGATTTTAACAAGGAGTTGTTAATAAATGGGTAATAAAAGGTAATAATTAAATCATATGTGGCTTGATATATATAAGTATGGTTATATAATAAATTAATAATAGACCTATATTTATTATACACGAGTTTCAAATGTGTTCTAAGAAAGTTGAGACTTGAGGTAATGAATTTTCATCTCACTTTTATTTTTGTGAGACACATGCCATATTCACCACTGGATTCTTTTGTGTAGTGTATATAATTACCATGAATGTATTTTTTGATTATAATCATTCAAATTATGGTATATAAATATCCATATAAAGTTATTTCTCCCATGGTGATTGCAATTCAAAATTTACCAAATTGGTACAAGTTTTATGTTACAATCTCATAGTTTATTAGGATTGTTTATGATTAAGTTTTTAATGATGAAATATTATGATATATATATTATAAAACTCACAAGTTTTATTATCCTCTAGTTATTTATAGAGAAAAAAATGTTTTCTGTTAATTTTACCCTCTTTAAGGATTAAATATACCAAAACAACATTTTTAAGAAAAATTGACTTTATTTCTCCCTTAGATCAAAAATACTTTTTCTTCCATGTCCATGTTTTATAAAAATGTTTTAAAGATAGTTTTTAATATTCTACAATTACGTTTTAAAGAAAATTTTACCCATGTTTGGAGTTTTAAAAAATTGTTTAAAGATAATATTCTAATCATATTTCGAAAAAATTATTTTTTACTTTTTATAAAAAATGTGAAAGAAATAATTGTTTTACTATACATGGAATGAAAATATTTTTCCACCGTCATGACCAATCAATGATTTAAATATTCTATTTAAATTTTATAATGTTATTTTCAAAGAAAATTTTTTATTTGATATTTATTTTTTTAGATTTTAAAAAATTGATTTCAATTGTAAAATATTTTTTTTTTCAGAAAATGTTCTGAGTGATCTTTTAAAATAATTTTCCATCTAAGATAAAATCCTTTGATGTTTCTAAATTTTTACTAGGGATATGATCCAATAATACCATCATTATTATTTATCTGGATGGTTTATGATTATGATGAAATGATGTTTATGAAACCCATTATTTTTAATGATTCTTGCTATGATGGATTGATGAAATGATTATAGAACCATTTTCTTTTCCACGAGTTATGCTATGAAGAAATGTTTTTGAATCCCATTTTATTTTCATGGTTTATGATATGATGAATGTTTTATAATCTTTTGGAACACTTTTGTATTCTATTTTTATTTGATGGGTAGGACCAAAATTATATATCCCCATAATGAATTAGGTAATGATTAACATTTTATGAGATCAAAGGGTACACGAGAGGTTATCCCAAGCCTAAAATAGGGTACATGGGAGGTTATCCCATTCACAAAAGAGGGTATACAAGAGGTTATCCTAAACCTGAAGTAGGTACATGGGTGTTTATCCAAATCCCAATTTGTTATTAATGTTTTGATGGGTATCCTTAACATAATATTTTCTATTTTTATGGATATTCCACAAATCTATGTCTTATGATAATGTTATGCTCTCATGGATTATTTTATTTGATTAATTTATGATATTCATGTATTATTAACTTCCGATATTTATTCCATGACCCTAGTTCATGATATATGATATTTAGAATATGTTTTTCAAATTTTATTCTCATGTCCTCACACCCTTATGATCATGATATGTTGATATCTCCATTGTTTATCCTAGCTGAGCATATGATCGCACCATTTATTATATTTCCTTTCCCTAGGTTATGAAGAAAGGTATTATGTATGATATGTATAAGAATGGTTATAGTTATAAATAACTTAGTGGGATATTATGTAGTTCACTTATTAAACATTTGTTTATATATCCAAATTTAAAAAGATAATAAAACTTTATGGTTCTTATGATTTTTTTATAATGAAAAGGATATTCATATATTTAGATGTAATATCTATGTATGAAACATATGGGTTGATATAGTTGGTATTAAAGGAATGGAAGGAATCTAATCCTTGGGGACTCCTGCATGTGAGTGTTGGGTGAAGCATGGATATCCACCCTAGGGTTTCATGAGGAAAGGTTTTCCATTAGGGATGGTGGTAATAGTCCCACCTAGGGGGTGTATCCTCCCATGAAGTTCTCTAATAGGTATCAATTATAGCCCACTAGTAATAATTTGAGACCACTATAGTTAGTATTAGAGCACATGTTTACTTAACCTTTGGAACTAGTATGGAAACAATTTAGTGAGAACCTTAGGGATAAGTCTAACAACAAGTCAAAGTATGGAAAAATGTCCTGAAATTTTAGTAAAGGATAATAAAAGTATCCTCTAAAGAATTACATCCCTATCTGAATAATATAAGTGGATGTGGCTCTGAAACAATTGTACCTAGGGGTAATAAATCAGAAAAGGGTACATTGGGATTTGAATCATCTATCACCTAGCGTATGATAATGGGCCTTACTGCACACCTAGTTTGAAACTCCTAGGGGATATGTTTTGGAAATTCACAAAATCTTTATGAACCATGATGAATGATTTAAATAATGACCATGAATGACCTAGGCGAAACCTAATGTGTCAAATATTAGAAATAAGGTGTCATGATTTGGACATCCTAAAAGTGATTTTTCATGATTATGTGGTTCCCCACTATGATTATTGTTTCTTAAACTATGATTCTTGGTTTTAATAAATGGTTATAACCCAAAGGAATCATTTTAATGTTGAATGTGATAGAAAATGCAATAAATATCCTCCTGAGAAATAAAATTTCATGGGATATGGAATAAAAAATATAATTTCTATGATCACAAAACATTCTCAATATTTGAATCATGTTGAACTTAAAAATTAGAAAAAGATGTAATAATGTTCTTTTGAGTACCTCATGGAGAAATGTTCACATTATTTTAGTGTTTCTATTGATATACTAGTTTTTGATCAATGTATTAGTACCGCTAAAAAGATATTTTCCATTATTTAGTGTTTAGAGAATGAAAAATTCATTTTATATTTCTATCATTTGGAAGGTGAATCAGATCAATGGTGGAATCTTATCAAGAATACGAGGCAATAGGAATAAATCGACTCCATCGAGTGGGATGAGTTTAAGATATTATTTTCCAATAAGTAATTTCCTATAATTATTTATAAAAAAATAGAGAAAGAATTCCTTAAGTTAAAGAAGAAGTATGATGAATCCATTGGTACCTATAAGAAAAATTTTACAACACTGTGATTTATTCATCTAGTATTATCATCTAGCCTAAAAGTAAGGCTGATTGATTATTTGGTGGATTAAAACCAAGTCTCTAAAGGGAATTAACTATAAGGTACCTAATTATTTATATGTAAATCATTCTATGTTCTATCATGGCTGAAATAGAGATTGAATTTACCCATCAATATCGTGGTTTTGATAAGAAAATAAAGATATAATTGAAAGGAAACTCTAAAAACCATGGAGAGAAGAAGATGGAATTTCCTTCATGATATAAGTGTATAAGGAAACATGAATAAGATTGTATTAAGTAGAATAGTAAATGTTATAATTATAGAATGGAAGGCCATCAAGTGGATAGATTCCTAAGTGGTGGGAAGAAGTTAGCTAATGATACAAATAAAGAGAAAGCTCCAAAGGATGAACCACCCACACTTCAGTGTTTCAAATGCATGTAATTTTAGTATTATGATAAGAAGTGATCAAATATGAAGGTTAATGATGATGATTTAAATCAATAACCTCTTAATATGAGATATAAATTAAAGTCTCATGCGATCACTATTTCTGATGAGGGTTATGATAACAACATGGTAAAAGGTACACTTACCATACACTATAGAACTTATAATGCCTTATTTGATTATGAAACCACCCACTATTCTATATCTGAATAATTTTATAGGGTTGTAAAAATTTCACCCAAATTATTATATGTTGAATTAGCATTGAAAACCCCTAATGGCATGATGATCACATCTCAAGCCTATGATTCTTCTTCGGTTGAAGTTTGTGAGAATGTTCTTCATGAAAATCTTATTATTATCCCTCTAGATTAATTTTATGTTATTTTAGGAATGAATTGGATTTATCTATATAAATCCCACATCAATTTATAAGTAAGGGAATCCACTTTTGATATTTTAAACCAACCTATGATCATTTACCAGTGTGAAAATAAATATTAACTTCCAATGGAAATTTCACCCATTGTATGGGTATAGATTCCTATTCAAATGTAGTGTTTATATTATATGGATGGGGAGAAAATAAAAATTGATGATATACCTATTGTAAGGGGTTTTTTTTAATGTCTTATAGTAGAGTTTCCTAGTCTTCCACCAACCTGTGAAGTTGAGTTCTCAATAGAACTCATACCTAGTGCTACACCTATTTCAAAGACTCCCTATAGAATAGCCCCAATTAAGTTATTGGAATTAAAGAAGCAACTATAGAAGAATGTTTAAAAGGGATTCATTTGGCCATGCGTGTCACCATGAGGTTAACATATTCTTTTTTAATAATAAATATGAATCGATATGACTCTGCATTGATTATCTGGAACTGAACAAGATCAAAACTAAGAACAAGTATCCTCTACCCCATATTTATGAATTGGTTGATCAACTACATGGAGCTCCCAATATTGAACATTGTTCTATATATCATCAATTTAGGTTCAAAAAGGATAGTACAAAGAAGAAAATATTTTGTACAAGGTATGTACATTATGAATATATAGTGATACCATTTGGTCTTACCAATTCCCCTGATATCTTCATGGATTTAATGAATATATTCTTTAGATACTACCTTAATCTGATTTTAGTAGTATTTAAAGATGATATTATTATATATTTAAAGATAAAGGAAGAGCTTGAAGATCACTTGAATATTTTACTGAATATTCTAAGGAAGGATAAGGTGTATGAAAAATTTAAAAAGTGTGAATTTTAGATATAAAAGGTTTCTTTTTTTGGGTCATATAATCTTAAGAGAGGTTATCTCAACAGATCCATCAATGACTGAGGATATTGAATGTTTTTCTAGAAAAAACACTAAGACTGAGATTTGTAGTTTTATTGGGTTTTCAAGATATTATAGACTCTTTGTGTAAAAATTTTCATGGATTCCCAATATAGTCACCAAGTTAACTTGGAAGTGGCCAAGTTTCTTTGGATATATGAATGTGAATATAATTTCAAGGGACTGAATAGAAGTTTAGTCAGCATATTTATGATTACATTACCCTATGATGTAAAAGGTTTTTTAATATATAGTAATTCATTAAAAATGGATTAGTATTAGTTCTCATGTATAATGATATGGTGATAGATTATGTGTTAGGAAAATTGAAGGGTTATGAGAAAAATTACCCAACCCATGACTTGGAGTTAGTTGTTGCATTTTTTTTATTAAAAATATGGAGGCATTACCTTTATGAATAAAGGTGTGATATATATACTGATCATAAAACTATAAAGTATATATTCACATAGAAATAGTTGAACATGAACAAGATAATATGGTTGGAATAGATTAATGATTATCATTGCTCAATACATTACCACCCTAGGAAAGTGAACCAGGTGGCTGATGCTTTGAGTCAAAAGGATCATGGTAACTTATCTATGATGAGGATAAAAAAAGATATGATATTTTGAGACTTTAAAAGGAAGTACCTATAAATATTTAATGAAGGGAAGAAATATTATCTTCCTCAAATAAGTTTTCAACCATCCATACATGTAATGATTAAAGATTCACAAAATAAAGATGTAGATCTATAAAATAAGATGATAAATGTTCCTAAGTTTAACCTTGACTATGATGAAATGATATAGTTCAAGAATCATGAATGTGTTACTTACATACCATATTTTAATAAGGTGATATTGGTGGAGGATCATAATTCTTCATTCTCTATTCATATAGGAATTATAAAGATGTATAGATATTTGAAAGAGTATTTCTAGTGGGATAACATAAAGAGAGATATTTCCGAGTTAGTATCTTAGGGCTTGGTATAATAGCAAGTTAAGGATGAGAGAACAAATTATAAGGGGATTCTACAACCATTAACCATACCATAATGGAGATGAAAAACATCACCATGAATTTTGTCATCAGACTCCTCAAAACATATAAAGGGAACAATGCTATATGGGTTATAGTCAATCACCATAAAAAGTATACACACTTAATTTCTATCAGAGAATATTTCTATCTAGATCTGATTTCCAATATATACATTAAGAAAGTGGTAAGGTTTCATGGAGTACCACATTCCATTGTATCAGATCGAATCCAAAGATTACCTAGAAGTTTTGGAAAAGTATTCAGTAGGATTTGGATACGAAGTTGAGTTTTAGCACTATGTATCATCCTTAGATATATGGTCATTATAAGAGAACCATTCAAACCCATGATGATATTCTAAGATCTTGTTCTATAGAAGTCAAAGTTTTTTGGGATTAACACCTTACTTTAGTTTATTTTTTCATGAAAAAATATATTTCACTCGAGTATTCAGATAGATCCTTATGAATACCTATATAGAAATAAGTATAGAACTCCAATGTGATGGGATTAATATGGATAAATAAATCTATTGTGTCCTATGATAGTTAAGAAAATTATATAAAAAATTTTATCCATTTAATATCACATTAAGGCAGTTTAGATTAGACATAAAAAGTTATGCTAAGAATCATTGGAATGATCTGGAATTTGAAGTTTGTGAGAAGGTGTTTCTGTGAATATCTCCATGGAAGAAGGTTATGAGATTCAGGAAGAAAGGAAAGTTTATCTCTAGGTATATTTCCCCCTTTTAGATTCTTGACTGGGTAGGGACAATTTCTTATCGCTTGGAACTTCCACTAAACCTCTCTCAAGTCCACAATGTGTTCCATGTAGCACTCATGAGGAAGTAAATACCAGATCCTTCACATGTAATGAAATCAGAGTTCATACCACTAGATAATGATCTTTCTTATAAAGAAAAACCTGTAGAGATTATGTATCATATAGAGAAAGTGCAATGAAATAAGGCCACCATCCTGGTCAAAATTTTGTGGTGAAACCACCAACTTAATGATGCTACATGGGAACCTGAGGATATGACCAGGCATAAGTACCATTAGTTGTTTGTATCAAAGTGATGATATTTTGAGGTTGAAATTATTTTATAAGGGGGTTAGAAAATAACATCCTGATATTATAAAATATTTTTATAATAAATTAATTTCTTTGATATCTTGTGTTACACACAACGTTGAGTTTTAAAAAATCACAATATACTATTAATAATTTTATTTAAACATGACCATTATAACCTAGCCATAAAACTTGAAGGTATGAATAGGAATAAATACATTTTTAAAATTAATTATAATGTTTGTAGATAAATAAAATATATTGATAAATAAATACTTAATTTTTCAGTAAAGTCTTTATATACTTTGAAAATACATTTCTTCTCAAAAAAATGATTTCATTATTTTTTTTGAAAAATTATATTTTTTTCTAATTTTAGAAAATTTATTTGAAAAAATTAACTTATTTTTTGGAATAAATATTCAAAAATTATCTTAGGGTTAATTTTTTATAATTTTATGAAAAGATTAATTTTTTGATGAATAATGAAAATACTAATTTTTATTTAAAACTACATTTTCATTTAAAGTATTTACAAAGTTAAATATTATTATAAAATGTTTTAAAATTAAAATAAGTTTAATTATATTATTATTAATCCATTTTATATCATTTAAATCAATTTAATGTTTAATTTTGATATAATAATTTTTTATACTTTTGAAAGCTTTTTCTTTGGAAAACCGTTTTTCATCGAGTTTATGGGTTTGATTTTATATTTAATTCTGAAACTTATGTGAATTGAATTTAAAAAATTTATTCCATATTTTTAATCATAATAATTAATATTATATAATAATTTTGACTTAATTTTTGGTTCTAATGAATAGTTAAAAAAGAAAAAATTAATTACCACAGTTAAGGCTAAAATGAGTTTGCTGGGGGGTTAAACTAAAAATATAATGGTTAAAATAGCCTAAAAAGTTGTCCAATTAATATTTTAAATCCATATTTAGACCTTATATCATCAAAGGTTAAATATTGATCCATTTTTATCCTTTTTTCATGTGTTAAACGTTGATATACACTTTTCTTTTCAAAAGTTCCAAGTGTGCCCTCGCCTCCACTTACAAAAGGCACCCCCTCTCCTCTCGTATTAAAAATTCTAGAGAATTATGGTTTGATAAATAACTATAAAAATAAATAAATTAATTTACTCACCACATACTATAGGCCTTATTTTTATTATAAAAACCTCATATAAAGTGTTTTGGTGCAAACATAAAGATGTTGTCTGAAGAAGAGGTATCGTTCTTAACCGAGCATTTTTGTTTCATTTCTTATTAAACATAATTCAAATATTTTTATAATATTTTTATATAATAAAATAATTATCACCCAAATAATGATATTTTATAATGTTAATTTAATAACCTATATCCATCTCATCATCTATCAAATCAGAAACAAAACCTTTGATCATGTGTACAGTGGACCACTGCCTCGCGAACAGATGTAATTAGTTTTACATAACCACCTCTCATAGCTAGATATAATGATGTATTTAGTGTTTATATATGATATTTATGACATATTTATACTCTTTTAATTATAATATCACATCTATATTCTTACCTTCCAATCGGTTGAAAAACGACAACGTCGCTCGTGCGTACGTGTGGACTACCACCTCCACAAAGGGACGTGATTCGTTTTTAATTTATTTATATGAATGGTAATAAGGATATATTTAATGAATATATATATATATATATGATATTTATGACATAAATATTATTTTTAAAAGTTGATATATTATTTATATTTATTTCACACCACCTGTTGGGAAAATTGAAACAATATTCATGCGTACGTACGCCCTACTGTCTCCCTGAAAGGTGTAATTCATTTTCTATATCTAACTTTTATGGATTAATATAAATTAATATATAATGAATATATATGATATTTATATCATGGTTAAAATTATATATATTATTAGACCAATATAAAATTAAAATGATTGAAAATTCCAAACTAAAAAAATATGAAAAAACGAAGCACTTATTACCCGAAATGTGATTTTAACAAGGAATTGTTAATAAAAAGGTAATAAAAGGTTATAAGTAAATAATATATAGTATGATATATATGAATATTATTCTAGAATATATTTATAATAAACCTATATTTAATATATATGACGTTCGAATATGTATGAAAAAATTCAATACTTACGGTAAGGGATTTTTGTCTCACTTTTATTTTTATAGGACACATGACATATTCACCACTTGTTTATTTTGTGTGATGTATATACTAACCATGAATTAATTTTATGATTATTATCATAAAAAATATGGGATATAAATATCTGTATAAATTTATTTCTTCCATGGAATTTATGATTCAAAAGTTACTAAATTGGTACGAGTTTTATATTAAAATCTCATCATTTATTGGGATTGTTTTTGATTAAGTTTTTGATGATGAAATATTATGATATAACTCTCAATAAAGTAATTAATTTTATTATCCTATGATTATTTACATATAATAAATGTTTTACTTTCATTTTAACCACTTTAAGTATTCAAGATACTAAGAGATTTGTTTTAATAAAAATTGACTTTATTCCTCTCTTCGGTCAATAATTTTTTTCTTCCATGTACATGTTTTCTAAGAATGGTTTAAAAAAAGTTTTTATTATTATACAATGATTTTTTAAATAAATTTTTAACCATGTTTTAATTTTTAAATTTTTTTTAAAGGAACATTTTTATCATTTTCTAAATAGGGTATTTTTTACTTGTTACCAAAAATGTGAAAGGAATAATTATTTTACCATACATGGAATGAAAAGAATTTTTTTCCATCATGACCACACAATGATATAAAGATTAATTTAAAAGTTTACTAGGTTATGTTTAATGAAATGTTTTATTTTATATTTAATAATTTTTTATATTTTAAATAATTTATTTGAAAGTGGAACATATATTTTCCTTATGAAATGTTCATGTGATCTTTTAAAATCATTTTCCATATAAGATGAAATGCTTTGATGTTTCATAATTTTTACTAGGGTTATGATCCAATGATACCATCCTCACTATT
Organism: Viscum album; assembly: GCA_963277665.1. Taxonomy (NCBI): domain Eukaryota; kingdom Viridiplantae; phylum Streptophyta; class Magnoliopsida; order Santalales; family Viscaceae; genus Viscum; species Viscum album. Next base: position 1,137,429,850 of record OY728129.1, read on the forward strand.
TCTCTATATGTTTGATAATTATTATGAAAAGATGATTATGAAACCCATTCCTTTTCTATTGTCTATTATATGATGAATTTATGAAATGATTATGAAACCCATTTATTTTCCACAAGTTATGATATAATGGGATGTTTATAAAACTTGTTTCATTTTAATGGGTTATGATATGATGAATTTTTTTTGATATTATAGAACACATATGTACAATATTCATTATGTGACATGTGGGATTATAATTATATATCCATCCATGCATTTGGTAATGATTAATGTTCTACGTGATCAATGGGTACATGCGAGGTTATCCCAAGCCTAAAATAAGGTACATGAGAGGTTAATCCAAGACCAAAAGAGGGTACATGAGAGGTTATCCCATGTGTGAAATAGGAAAAAGGGTGGTTATACCAAGACTAACATGTTATGATTGTTTTTGTGGATATCCTTGAAATAATAATTCTATGTTTATGGGTATGCCGCAAATATATGTATTATGACAATATTATGTTGTCATGGATTGTGTTATTTGATTAATTTATTATTAATGTCTTGTAAACTGCCAAGATTTATTCCATGTCTCATGTTCATGATCTATTATTTGTAGTGTATTATTTTGAAATATTATTTTCATGTTATCATACCCTTATGCTCATGTTATATTTATATCTACCTTGTTTTCCATTACTAAAAATATGAGGTCACCCTTTCTTATATTTCATTTACATAGGTTATGAAGAAAGGTATTATGTATGATATATATAATAATAGTGATAGTTATGAAGAACTTATTGGGAGATGATTTAGTTAACTTATGAACTAGTTTTTATGTATACAAGTTTCCAAAGACACTAAACATTTCTAGTGATCATGTATTTTTTTAATATAATTAAAATAATATTCATCTATTAAGATGCAATACCTATGTATGAAATGTATGGGTCTCTATGGGGGTGATAGTATTGAACATAATTTTAGAGTAGGGATATGCTATAAGGGAACATAGGATCTTGAGGGTGATTGGGATCACAAGTTGGGAGTGTAATGATCACCATGTATGTTGGATATGATCGAGAATATGGGTTAGGATTAGTGAAGAACAAAAATTTAGTGTGCCTTAGATTTTATCTGGTTGTTGAGTTGGTGTTTGGGAAAAGGGGTCATATGACCTTGGAACACCATGTGACATGAAAAAGTTTAGAAGACTAAGAGATTTTCTACTATAAAAGACCATGGGCACTCCATCTCACTTATACCTTAGCCGAAGCTGGTACATGCTCATTCAAGGATGGTAGAGCGTGGATATAGTGGGATGTGATAGTTATTTTGGTTACCATACTTTGAACCATGTATGTACTCATATATTTATAGATATTTTCTAGGGACACCATTATTGGTGTCCTAATGAGTTTATACCCACACCCTACATGGGCCCTCAAAAATTTGTGAAAATTTTATGTCACATGATTTAGGTAAGGGAAATGGACCAACATTTAGAGCTTAGTAGTAGGTGTTGTTGTGGAGGCATAGTAATTTTTTGCATTTTTAGAGATGAATGAAATAGATACTTAGTGAAAATATGGGTTAGTATTTTTATATTTTATACTTATTTGTGCATGATTAACCCATGAGATATCATATTAAATATTTCATGACATTGTAGATGTTCAATTATTTAACCATGTGCTTTTTAGTCTTGTTATGATATCTAATTTCTTATAGGATTATGCTATTTTCCATTTCTATCACTTATATTTAGAGGGTATAGAATCCCCACTATCACCTCTTAGAACCTAATTTATGGTTATCAACCTATGGTGTATGGGGAGGCATGACTGAGGTTAGTGGGTATTCAGATTGGGTGTTGTTCAGGTGACTTGGTCTAGGGATGATACATTTCATCTTATTGTCAAGTACATGGATAGTTATGACAACCTCAATAAGAAAATTGAAGAAACCATTAATATTTTCACTTGATCTCACTTTACATCATCAAATATATTATTAAGAACCTATAGATTTGACTCTTTTACTTTTATATCACCTCTATAAATGTTGAATAGTTTTTTCTAAATACCTTTCATTGAATTAAAGATCATTAGATTATTGTATATTTGATTTGAGAATACCTCAGATAAATTTTTTTGGTCCTCAAAACCAATATTAAATAATGTATTGAATATTTCCATCATTTAAAATTATATATTATCATTGATTTTTATTCCATGAATTAACACCAAGAAGACATCAAGATCAAGATATTTCAATTTTTAACCCATTATATTCTTCCAAACTTGATAATTTCATCCATAAAATAATAATATGCACTTTTCATTCCAAACATTCTCCATGAAAACATATTCCACTTAACAGATTCACCAATAATTAACCCATGGTTCTAATACCACTTTTTTTAACACGAGGCATCAAAACACATCGTAAGGGTGTGTGTGTGGGGGGTGGGGGTGAATTAGGGTGTTTTTAATTTTTATTCTTTCATCAAACATTTCTGGATATTGTCTCCAAATTTTTAAAAACATTTGGAATATATCACAACAATAAAATACCCATACAACCAAAAATACAGAAATAAAATAAGCACATACACCAATATTTTACATTTTTTACCCACAATGAGATACACCCAAGGAGTACATATTAATGAGGTGTTGATATGACCAATAGTCGCTAATTCAAAAGTTTTTGATCATAATCTTTAAAAAAATCTCACCACTCATCCCTGGTCCATGGACTCTCCATATCTTCGATTCACTATTTTCCAAGATGGATTCAAGAAAGGATTGTATAGACATATAAATAAAACAAAAAAGTATAATGTTAAATGAAATAAAACTATATGACCTGGGTTTTATTTGTGATACTCTACTCTTAAACTCATAATATTCACAAGTTTATACAGGCAACTCTTCTTTTCTAAGACTGATTTTCAATGATATTCAATTAGTAACAAATCAAACTTTAAATTCTATATTTTCAACAATACCCATGATATTATATTCTATACCCTTATTTAAAATATTTTATGTATTATATTCTATCCTTTTGTATAAAAAAACATCACTTTCAAGTCACACAATTTGAAATTCAAAATTCACATTAAAAATATCAACCACGTCAAACTTCCTCTATTTCAAATTCACCAATTGGACCATCTTTGGGAAAATATTTTCTATAAAACTATATTTTTAATGATAAATATAATTCCATTACCAATAAATAAACATAATAATTCCAATTCATTAATTCACATTGAATTTTTTATTTTTTCAATAATCATGACATAACCACTTGCATTGCGGCATTACAGGTTACCTCCTCAATCAGTTTCCTCCAACTGCTAGACTTGTTATGGTGTAGTAACCCCCTTCATGATGTGATAAAAATTTTATCTCCAAAAAAATCCAATCCTGATTTTCATGGGATGAGCATTGAGATATGGTATCATCTCATAATTCACTAATTTCTTTATATATAACATATTTTGTGGAGTAAAAATTTAATCATGGGGTGATTTATTTGTCTATAAAAAACATATAAATATCATGGGAACCTCACTACAACATGAGACCCTACATAGTGACATGACTTTAATTTCAACATCATGATAAACCTTCTCCTTCCATATTTCTTTATTCATATCCTTCTTTCATGATGTGATCAACATAGTTGCACTATGATATATGTTCTTTATTATAAAAACACATTTAAACCTTAACCAAACTTACCTAATTCACCACAACTCAAACCACTAACCCCAATGGAATATAATATGAAAAACACCCAATAATACAACCTATGGTTGTAACAAATTATGATGATTAGGTGAGACCATCTATTATATGATGTATTATTATGGTTTCCTTTATACTTATCTATGTATTGTTTGATATCTGGAACTTAAATTCATTTGATTAGAGTTAATTAATTACTCCATGAATATTGATACACATTTGGGTGAATATCCTAAACATGATATCAATTTTACGTCATGCACAATAATGATTTATACTATTTAAATCTCTTGGGATTTATTAGTCTTTTAGATACAAACAAATCATATGATTATCAAGATTGATTTTATTATTACATAAAAGGCCTAAATTTAAATTTATAGTCAAAGGGTTCTTTTCATTTCACTATATAGAGTTATTTACACATTTTTTGATAATTAGATATTAACATGAGTAGATTTGGTCCAATAATTTAAGACATTGAATACATTTCTCATTAATTGGTGGGAGTAGTTCTTGATTCCAGAGAGTCAAGTCACCAGTCTAAACTTTAAGTGGTAATAGATATATATCCTGATGTATTTCATGAATTTTGTTTTTCAGGATGTACTCTTGCAATAAATGTATAATTTTTTTTCTAGAATAAATTTCATTTCATTACTTTATTACAACATGAAACTAGTTTAATTATTGTAATTGATGACAGAGTTTTATGAATTTAATAATAAATAATTTCTTCAACCTATAATTTCACCTTGGTAAGTGAAAGTTATTTTCTCAGTATAGTAGCTTCAAGAGGGTGGGGAGGGGGTTGAATTGAAGTTTCTACAAGCTTAAATTTTTTTACCTATTAAAAAAAATGTGAAGTTTAGAAGATACAAGTTATGAACTAATCATAGTAACAATAATTAAATGCAATGGGATATAAAAATTTTGAAGATAAACACTATTAAAATAAATAAAACTTAATAAAAAAATTATAATACTACAAAGTAAACATAACTTAGGAAAACATTAAGGTTTAGGATAACAATGCATAAAATACTAAATATTTTTTTTAAAGTATATATAAGTTCTTATCTAAAAATATTCTTCGTTTTTTATCCAAAGAAGTAGGTGGATTAACACCTAGATCAAAAGGTACCATGTTTCAAAATGGAACCTCTTTGATTAAATATATTGAAATTAAAACTTATTATACCTGAAGTTATTTTATCAATGATTATTAGTAATAAGTTCCTATCCTTGAAACTTCTTCAATAAATGGATATCAGAGTATCAATATATTTTCCATAGATCATCATCAACAATTGTTAGAAAAAATTCATATCCTTATAATTCTATGATCAATAATTAGAAGCACAAGTTCCTATCCCCAAAACTTCTTTGATTACACAATATTAGAATAAAAAAAATTATAAGATAGAAACTAAGTTATTTTATAATGAAACATCATAAATAATAGAAAAAATTAAATCATATTTAAAACTAAAACTATTTAAACATCTAAATCAATGAGGTTACGAAAAAAATCAAAAAGTGTGTTAATCAATTTTTTTAGCATTTAGTCATTGAGTATTAAATATATTATTTATAGATGAAGTTTGTAAAAAACTTTTAAAAAATTCTCTAAGAGCTTAAATATGAAAAATATATTTCTAATATAATTATATGTTTCAATATGTTATTTCATTAAAATATTCAGGTGACTCTTCCCAGAGTTCAAGAATGTACAAGATTTACAATTAATAGATTTAGTGGATGAATACTGGGATGATAAAATCTAAATACACTTAAAAACAGACTTCAAGTAAACACAAATATTATAGATTTAATTTATGATTCATCAAAACAATAGGATCCGAGATATGTTATTTATGAAAATGACTCAACAATATACCCCTTTTTGATAATCACAAAATAAGATAAAAAGGTAAGTTAAAATAAAATAAGAGTAAAGTAAACTTCCCGTTCTTATGAAAAATAACAAATTAATCTCCCTTAGAATATACAAGTATTAATTTTGGAAACATTATCCCATTACTAAAAACAATTTCCACAAGAAAACTTCTCCCCACAATGATACACTTCCCCACTTTGAAATTAAATATAATTTCACCCCCTTTGGACCTCTTCTTTTACTATAGTTTCTCCCCAATTTTGATTTATGAGATTATATAATAATAAGAATGAAATTCAAATATAGTAACCTCAAACCATAAGAATTTTTAAGATCTATATTAGAGTAAAATCTAAGTTATGTAAGAGTAAATTAATAAGTGCCATGTCAGAATAAAACTAAGCTATAAAGGAATATATTTTTATATAATAATTTAGAATAAATTAAATCTACATAATATAAATTTGGGTATTTTCTATGATATAATAGATTAATATAAAATGTATATAAGGTAAAAATTCAAGTAACAAAGTTATTTCTAGAATATATTTTTCAATAAAGACATACAGTAATATGATTTCATAAGAGTAGTTTCAAAAGATGTTCTATCTACATCATTAACATACACCTTTTTATCTTCTAGAATATTTTTTATAATTATATAAATATTATTCAAAATTATATAAAAATCAAGAAAAAAAACGTCCTTCCCCTTTCCTAAGTAATTCTAAAATGTTAGTATAATATCATAAAAAAACAAAAAATAACCATTTAGAATCGACCATACCCACATTTTTTTATATTCAAATATTTATTATTGTAAAGGTTTAATAAATATATCAGTAAAATGATTTTCAATTTCACTAAATTGGAGAAAAATATTGCCTTTTTATTTGTGATCTATAAGGAAGTGGTGAATTATGTATATGTGTTCTTCTTGTGAGTGATTTTCCATATTCTTAGATAAAGAGATAAAACCAGTGTTATTATAAAGAATTATAGTTATAGCAAATCTCATTCCGAAATTAGTGAGTGTGTGATTTAAATACAAAAATTGGGTGAAATAACTTTTAGCTACTACATTATAAGTTCCAAGTCTTCTCATGGTAAGTACATAGCACATGCGATAGTGTGTCACAGTAAGTTCAAAACTTATCCATTTTTAAAAGTTTTTTTTTCCAAAAAACCATTTACTAATAAAAAACATAAAATTAATTAATAAAATTATAATCATGATTAGATATCATTAAAATAAATAGGTGTTGGTTTAATCCAAAAATATCAAACTTTTTGATGATAAAAAATCATGAAATTAAAATTAAAATGAATTGAATATAAAAAAATTATATTTGAAGAGGATTGAATTATCTGGTTAGAAAGTTCTTAAAATCATGTAAATTTTTCCAATGAATTAAATTGGTATTAATTCATCAATAATCAAAACATTTCTAACCCTTTTGGTATTATTAGAAAATTCAAGGAAGTAAAAATAAAATTATAATAAATAAGAATACATAAAAATTAGAATAAAATAGATTATTCGAGTAGTATATCAAAAGAGATTACAAAAGGAGTACAAAAAAGGTAAAAAAAGTACCTATAAAATAACCTAATATAAATATATGTTTGGAGCATAAATAATATTGGAAGGAAGGATAATAACCTTTTCTTTGGAAGTAGAAGTAGAGGAATAGGTTGTCTGAGGAGTATATGAGGAGGCGGGCTCACCAATGACCACACATCTAGAAATAGGTCTAAGTTGATGAAATGATTGAGCATGAATTAGGGTGAAAGGATTGATGTTAATAGAGGTAGTGGTTGGACTTATGTGCATACTAACTGATTAAGGGTCTAGTAAAATTTCCTAAGAAGTCTAGATACAGGGTTACATCAATAGGGTAAACTCACTGACAACTCAAGAACCGTGCTCCAATGCCTAAAGGAAATCATCTCTATTCTCCATAAATGTTTAAAAAACTAGATTCAAAGCCTTGATATATTCAAATTGTGACTTAAAATCTTGATTAAAGGGATACATCTTGAGATATAGGGAAAGTGTTCTAAACAAACCCTTTAAATAAGACTTGGTGAAGATCCATATAATATAATAATCAATAGACTTATTGATAGTTTCTCTACCTTTCCCATATTGTTTTAAATATTATCCAACCATTTCCATGGTTTTAGAATCACATGTTTAAAACCCATCAAACATAGTTTCTGTGGTATTTTTGAACTCATCAAACATGATTTTTAACTCATCTCTTATGAGTTTTCTAATCTTTTTTCTCTTCAAATATTGGATAAGAAATAGGAGCAGGGGGATGATGATATATAGCAGTCAGAAAAATCTGGTCTAAATCAATCAAAATGTCATATAGATCATCCTAGAGATCACTAACTTGAGCTCCCAAATCTGTAATATCATTATACACCATCTAAATCTTGAAATTTAATTTTGGATGAATATGAGATATTATAGTTGTAACAAAATCATAATTGTCATCTTTTCTAACATGTTCTAAAGAGTTGTAAAAATTTAAAAAAAATCTTGAAAATATCCATCATATATAATTTAAACACATAAAATTCAGCCTTAGTGACATATAAGTAGAGGGGATAGAGGTATATGGATCATAATAATCTTGCCTACTATCTAACTCAGGAATATCCACGATTGATTTAGCTCTATATGGATAAACTAAAAGTCTAGAAAAAACATCTACTTATTCTGCATGAACAACATGATCAAAAACCACAACATTAAAAATAGGATAACAATCCTCAATATATTCACCATGATCAATTCCTTTATCATCTTCTTTAATAACCTTGGTAGGTGTAGAGAACAATATTTCATAGAGATTATGATCAACTGAAGTTCTATTAGAAGATAACTCATGTCTCTCTTGAGAATCTAAAGTATAAATATTAGATCCGTCTAGTTCCCTATGAGTAGAAGAGATTTTTGTTCCACCATTTTGGGGGGAATTACACTATAATCATCTGAATCTAGATAATACAAATAAAAAACTAGAGATCTATAATACTTATCCCCTTAGAAGGTGCATTTAGAATAAGCTTCCTAGGAGCACTTTCAATTATAGTTGATCCTTTCGAATTAACTTAAGCACTCTAATAGTCATATGAATCATCCATATTAGGCCTATATCCACTCACATAAACCTTTGTTTTAGCAACATCCTCATAATAATGTTATTCTTCATATGATAGAAAGGGTAAGGGAGATCTTGGAGATCTAAAAGACATGACAAGAGATGCTTCCCTGATATACTCATGATAAGCTCTTTCTTATTTTTATAAATATAAAATTTCATAATCTTCTTCAATTTATTTACCATAAATTTATACCTCATTGTCTAGATACCCAACTATCTCATCAGGTTTAAGAACTATATAAATAATATCCCTAGGTATAACTGGGTACTTCATAGGATCAAATTCTTCAAAAACCTTTTCTATTTCAGCTACCCATTCCCTTTTTCATGGGTTCCAATTTGATTTCATTTTCTTGCAGGTATTCTATGTAAGTTAGAGACCAATTTATGAGGTAATCCTTTCCCCTAGGAGAAACTAAACCATTATACTCTAATAAGGCTAAAATCATCTTTGTGTAATGTAAGGAACCTAATCTTGAAGTATTATTACACAACTCAACCATATGTCTCATGACATATTTGTACATGTTAATATGAACACTATTCTTCATAAAAAAAAAAGAAAAACATATCTTGATGCCTCAAGATACAGAATTATACTTTCCTTAAAAAAAATTAAGTGCTGGATAAAATTGACTAGTAACCTACATTCTCCACTCAAATAAAAAAAATGGTCTTCGAGGAGTTCCACTATTAGGGAGTTCATCTAAATCATTCTAAAACTCATATTGTAGATTATTAATTGGATATGAACTTTAGTAATCTCCAACTATCATTTATTAGGTACACCCAAACACTTTTCCCAATTCCTTAAATAGAAATCCCAAACTTCACCATTTATCCTTGATTTAACTGTATCCCTTATCTCCAGGGAAGAACTCAAGGTGCACATAAAAACATTTAATAAGATTCAAATAAAAAGGAACACTATTTTCCTTAAACCATGCACCCAAACCTTGTTCCTCAATTGAATTCCAAACCAAGAATCTAATCAATTTTAACCACTATGAACCTATTTCCTTTTATGTAGAGATATGATGATCAACTAGGTGTGTATTATTGACTCTACTTCCACACTCGAGCTGGATTTCAACTTCTTTAACTTTTTCGAAGGAGGTGAATAAATAAGAAAAGATATTTACAAAATGTATTTCATACTCTTAATTTTTAATTTGGTTTGATTTTATAAGGCTTTGATATGAGAGAAAAATCATAGAGGTTCAGGTTGGAGAGAGAAAGAGGTTTGAGATAGGAGAAATTGATTCACTTAAAAAATTTCAAAAGGAAAAATAAGATTTAAGGGAAAATATGTGTGTCGATTCAAATTCAAGTTAGAAATATAATTTAATCATTTATAAAATAAAATAATAATAAATTTAAATGAAATCCCATGAAAATATTTTTCTGAAAATTCTAAGGGAATATCCATGGTAGGTCTACTAACCGTGGATCAGTGAATATAAAAGCACGGTAGGCTTGATAACCACATGAATACAATTTTCATGATAGGAAAGGTAACCTTGTGAGTTAATACTAATAGTATGTATAGTGACTGCATAAGTATATTTTCACAGTAGGCATACTGACCACATGAACAAAAACTCATGGTCGACATACTGACCATGTGAACTTAACTTCACAATTACTTCCATAAAAAAGAAAAAAATCAGAATATATAATCTAAAAAAACCTAACCGGCTTCAAAGTCTGAAATTTAATTAAAAAAATCAGGAATAATTTATCAAAATCAATTAATGTATAATATAATTGATTCTCTCAATATTTAATGGTTTTATAAATATATTAGAAAGCATATGTTTAGTACTAATGAACTCAATAGTTATATCACATTTCTAAAAATGATCTCTCAAAAAGTGATGTCTTATATCAATGTGATTTGTTTTATAATGTGATATTGTATTATTAGAAATATTTATCGTTCTTTTATTATCAAAAATTATAGGGACTTGAAAGAATTGATATTAATAGTATATTAAAGTATGTTTCATCCAAAAAATATATGCAAAAAAACTACCTATAACTATGTAATCAGCTTAAGTAGAGGAAAATGAAATGGAATTGCATTTCTTACTACAACATGAAACTATAGAATTTCCAAAAAAGTTATATGTTCCTGAAGTTATTTTTAAATATAACTTAAAAACACTAAAGTCACCATATGAATAACTAAATAAATCAAATACTTATCCTCCAGAGTAAAAAAATCTAAAGTTGGTTGAATTTTTGAGGTATTTTAGAATTCATTTAATAGTAAGTAAATGAGTCACTTTTGGGTTTTTTCTTGAAAATGATCACACATACACTCACTTAACATTATATCCAATCGACTAATATTTAAGTATATTAAACTTCAAATCAGACCTATATAAGTGGGCTGATCAACCAATTTCTATGTTTTATCAAGATTCAACTTACAACTTGTAATCATGAGAGTATCACTACCTTTATTTCTATCTATATTTAATTTTTTTAAAAATATATTTTTTGTACTTACTTATATTTAAAATAATTCTATCTTTATTTTAAAAAATTTGAAAACCAAGAAATAAATTTAGTTCACCCATCAAAACCATTTCAAATTCACTTTGCATAATCATTGAAAAATAGGTACACAAAGAATTTCTCAAAGATCCAAAAATATTATCATCAACATGAATTTTTACTACTAAAACATATTTTTAAATTATTTTAATAAATAATATAGGATAAAATATTCCTTTAGTAAAATATTTTGTAATCTAAAAAGATATGATCCTATCATACAAAGATTTTGGATATTATTTTAAGCCATATAAATATTTTGTTAATTTTAAAAAATTATTTGTAAAGTGAGGGTTTTAAAATATAGGGGTTTGTTTAAAAAACATCCTCAATTATATAACCATTTAAGAATGATATTTGACATCCATTTGATATATTTAGAATTCTAAATGTGCTATATAGGTAAGTAACATCATGATGGATTCAAGTCTAGAAACTGGAGAAAATGTTTCATTATATTCAATACCTTATTCTTGACTATATCCTTATGAAACCACTATTTCTTTATTTCCAGATATTGTTCTGGACTCATCAAACTAGTTTCTAAAAACCCATTTAGTTTAAATATTTAGGTATTCCTTGGGTATTTTAAACAGTCCCCAAACTGTATTTCCTTCAAACTAGTTTAACTCTTCTTACATAGCAATTAACCATAATTCAACATTGATTAATTTTGAGTTGTTATTATGTTCATGTTGTGATAAGAAAGATTGATGTTTAACTTGATTACTGAGAGAATATATAGTCTTAGTTAATTTTTCCAGGACACCTACAACTGCATCTAAGGGGTGATATCTATAATCCTTAATGTCTCTGGGAATAGAAGTGTTTTTCACCTCATTCTCATCTAAAGTTTCTCATTCATGTTTTTTTATCATAAGTAGGAGAGTTCTTTATAGGAGTTCTAGAAGAATTAATGTCAAAATTGGAAAGATCAACCTCCATATCCTCTAAAGAGGTCTTAGACTCATGTGGATCTATTTCATCAAACTTTACATGTATATATTATTCCAAAATATTATTACTTTTATTAAAAACCTTATATTATTTACTAGTTGTAGAATATCCATGTAAAATTAATTTATCACTCTTGGAAGAAAACTTGTCTAAATTCTATTTTGTATTGAGTATTAAGAATTTAAAACCAAAAAAACTAAATTAATTAACCCTTGGATTTCTACTATTCCATAATTCATAATGGATCTTATTTAAAAGAGGTCTAATTGAATCTCTATTAATTATATAGCAATCTCCATTAAAAGCTCCTTTAAAAAAATAGACATGAAAATCACACTCATCAAGCATAGTCCAGGAAATTTCTTGAAGGGTTTTATTTCTTCTATCTACTACACTATTCTGCTGTGGGGTCCTTGGATCAGAAAAGTTGTGACTATAACCCAGTTGTGAGAATAAAGACCCAAAATATTTATTTTAAAACTCATGACGAAGATCAATTCTTAAGGTATTTATTCTAATTCTACTATGATTTTCTACAGATTTAGAACATTTAGGAAAATAGTAAGGAACCTCACTTTTATGAGAAAGGAAAAAAACACATTTATATCTCAAATAATCATCCACTATAATATAAGCATAATTTTTTTAGTTATAAAATATATTCTCTAGAAGGTCCAAAAAATCAATGTGAACCTACTCTAAAGGTTTATAATTTGAGACTTCTTTAGTTGGTTTGAAAGATATTTTGTGATACTTTCTCTTTTGACAGGGATTTCATACTTTTAATATTGGGAATTATAACTTAGGTAGATCCTTGACTAAACCTTTACTAGTTAGCTTTCTAAGTGAGTGAATATTGCAATGGATTAGTATCCTATTCTAAATAAATGTTTCTTTGTGAAAGGAACTTAAACAAGAAAAATTCCTAGAAGGCAAAGAATTACAATCTACAACATAAAAATTTTCATTTCTCATGGGAATAAAAACTAAAGTTTGTTTATAATCACAAAATTTTCAATTATTTTTTTCATAATTAACATGAAAACTATCATCACATAATTGTGAAATGATATGAAGGTTATAATTTAATCCATAAAAAAAATAAAATTTTAGAAATTAAAACTATAATAGAGATACTGATTTGGATGATTCCAATTATCTTCCCTTTGGAATTATCACCAAAATTGACATGTCCACTATCAACCTTGATTAGGTTCTTGAAACTTGAGTTGTAACACCCTGAGATTTTAAAAGAAGGAAAATATATTTGATAGTATCTATGAAATGAAAAACCAAGATTAAAAGAGAACGTAACACCCCAATACATTAAGATATATTTATTTTTGAATAAATCTAATCTATTCAATAGCTCATGGTACATGCAACCCTTAGATTTTTATTCTCTATTGCGTACAAGTCACGCAATAACGACCTTAAACGACATGAAAAATACATAAAAATTATATTTTTTTTTAAATTTGTGGTTATTAATAGTATTAAATAATTTATAAAATATATATATTTCCTACTCAATATATATTATTTATTAATTATTAGTAAATAATTAATCATTTTGTAGTAAAGTTATTTTTTTTCTTCAAAAATGATTTTTATTTCTTTTTATAAAGAAATATTATAATTAATTTTAGGAACTGTTAAAAAATTTATTTCATAAAACAATATTCATTTTTGAAATAATAATAATAAAATTATATTAGGGTGATTTTGTTTTTGATTTTTCGGAAAAGTTTCATTTTTTGATGAATAGTGAAAAATACTGAATTTTAATCGAAAAATGCCTTTTCATTTAATTTATTTATAAATTTAAATTATATTTTAAATTGGTTTAAAAGTATAATTAGTTCATTTATACATATTTTAATCCAATTTATCTCATTTTAATCTTTTTAAATTGATTTTTTATATGAAAACATTGTAAACTTTTGAACAATTTTCTCTTTGAAAACCTATTTTTTCATTACATCTGCGAGATTAATTTTAAATTAATTTTCCCTCTTTTTTGAATTGGATTTGGGAAAATGGATTCCATATTTGGAATTAGGATAATTTATTTTATCTAAAAGGTTCAAATTAATTTTTTACCATAATTATTAATGAGAATAGTTAAAAATTAATCACCACAATTAAGGTAAATATGAGTTTATTGGAGGGTGGTGGTGGTGGTTAAACTTAATAAATTAGTGGTAAAATGACCTACCAACTTGTAAATCACCCATTTTAAGGCCATATTTATACCCTTATCACCCTATTATTTTTTTGAGTTATTGAGACACTTTTCCATGAAGATGACCAATATAACAAGTTACGTAAAGGAAAAGAAAAAAAGGAACTTTACTCGCCTTTAATATCTATTAAGCTTTGGTATAGATACAACACATCATATGTTTTATTATAAATATTATTTTTAAAGATATATAAGTTTTTTTATCAAGATATTTTAATTTAATTTTTTGTTGATAAAATAATTACTTTAAATTCTTAAGAAACACCAACACAAGAATTATTTAGTTAATAATTAAATAAAATAAATGATACTAAAAATATTAAAAGTGAAGTAAACTGAATGAATTATTGTATTCCATTAATTTTACATATGATTATATCATGTTACACAGGTGTGAACATAATATATTTTAATTCCATCACTATCTTGATATTTTTTAAATTCAAATTAAAAGAATGATGTCAAAATTGACATTAATGTTATTTTATAATAAATAATATTTTATTAAATGATTTAAATTTACTGAGAATCCTATATTCTGAAAAGTTGTTTGTAAATTTTAATAAAAATAAACTATGTTCCATTCATGGATTAATTTATCCTTTAGATTTAATATATTCAGAGTTAAATAGGAAACACTCTATTGGCATAGTTAAGATTAAGAAGGTATTTTTTCACGTTACATATGTTTGTGTTGAAATTAATTTTCCACACACATAGGTTTTTTATTTAATAAATTTGATTTAATATTTAGAATCAATAGTTATAAATTATCCAATAAATCTCATTTAATTTTAGTCTTAAAGGTTAAATTACCTTGGTAAATAAAATGACATATTGTTATCTTATTATTCCTTAGTCTTTAAGTTTACTCAATTTTAACCTTTTTATTTTTACCATGGTAACGTGTTTCTTTTTATATCCCTTACTTATTTTTTTGTTCTTATCCTATGTTTTAAATTTTTTTTCATAGTTTTTAAGGATGATTAAGGGAAAGGAAAAAAGTTAAGTTAACAATGGTAGAGATTTTCCATGAAAAGAAATCCTGATTTATTTTAAAAGTTTTATATTATGAAAAAAATGGATACTAATCATTAGTTTCCACTTTTTATTATATGTTTTTTATGTATGAGTTGTGGTTTAATTATCTAAAACTCTAAAACTAAAAAGATCCTCAAATGTAAGAGAATGAATTCATGAAATAAACTCAAGATTATGTAATGTTTAAGGATGGGTCCTTATAGTTGGTATCAGATGATAGTTTAGATAACTTTATAGGTTATGATAATGTTAATATAATGGCCTTGAAAGACAATATATGAAATATTATAAAATTTTAAGATTACCATGTTATTTCATCTAAACTATGTATGTTCATAATTTTTTTCCATAGTGGAAATAAGGGAGATGTAGTGGGAAGACATCGAGAGGAAAATATCCTTCCAAATCAGCATCTTGATATGGTTAGAATTGGAATAAAATATTTTTTTAGTTATGTATCAATTTTCATAACATATTAATTTTGGTGGTATCCATTCTAGATAAGAACCTGATCTACCATGAAGGGACATGTCTATAGTGGAGCATTTTATTAAGCAATGTTTCTCATCATTTAGGGGATCGTATGAACCAATGGTGTAAGAAGGATGGATCAATTCCTATGAGAATATATTTGAATTCATGGGATGTTCATAACATCAAAAGGAAACCCTTTTCATTTATCGGTTTTAAGGTGAAACTGATCGATAATTGTATTTGGTTAAGAATACTATAGAGAAATATGATATTGATTCCATGGAATGGGAAATAATTAAGAATCCCTTACTTGAGAAATATTTCCCTATGTTTTCTCATCTTAGGATGGAGAAACAATTATTGTAATATATTTAAAAGGATAATGGTTTATTGTTTACATAAAAATAAAACTTCACAAGATTGGCCAAGAATGTTCCATATTCTATTCGAAGAACTCATAGTAAAATTAATTGATTTTACTCATGATTGAAATTATAGTGACCTAGGATTAACATACATGGATACTACATAATTTTAGATGAATATTAAGCACATTACAAAAAAACATGTTCACATACCATAATAGTTTAGTGTATATGAAAAATTGAAACAAAATATTTTAATTTGGTGATAGATCTTCATTGTTTCTCAAAAATATATTCCCCTTAGTACTTATACTTAAAACCTTTCTTTATAATCTGGGGAAAGAAAATATAAGAAAGGGGTGAGCTCAATTGATAAGTAAGGGAAAATAAAGACAATATGTAATCATATCATGAACATAAGGGTTTGAGAACATGAACATAACATTTGAAGATCATACCCTGCATATAAAAGATCTGAAACATGAGACATGTCATAAATATTGGCAGTTCATGAGGTATGAATCATTATATAATAAATAACATGAACCACGTGATCATATCATAGGCATAAGACATATAATTTGTGGGAAACAAATAAACATTCAATATATTTCCCTATATGTCAAGGATTATTTCAAAAAAATTATCAGGTCACTTTATAGGGACTAAAACTACAGGGTGCAACACACCACCATCCCCATTAGTAGTCCTTTCCTTATAAGGGACCAGGTTTCACCATCTTACCATAGTAGATCATGTTTCCCAATATTCCCATAGTGGATCAGGTTTCCCCATATTTTATAGTGGATCAATCCCTCTAGCTTGACTCCCATCATTATCTCATGAGATATAAATGTTTACATAATGCATTATAGAGAGATATAGGTCCCAACCATCACATAATAAAATCACACATACATACACCACAAGATAATAAAACTTTCATCATATCATGACCCATAAAAATATATGGGTTTCATAAACATAATATCATAACCCATGAAAAGAAATTGGTATCACAACATTTTATCATATCATTACCTATATAAAAGAGATAAGTTTCATAATCATTTTATAAAGTATAATCTATGAAATGAAATAGGTTTCAAAAAACATATAACTCGTGGAAGTGAGTTTCATAAGAATCATTCCATCTAAAAATAAACCATTCAAGAAATAATATGAATGGTATTCTTGAATCATATCCCCAGTAAAGAATAAACTATAAAAAGTTATGTCATCTTATATGAATAAGGATTTTGAATAATCACATGAAACATTTCTTAAGGAAAATAACATTTCTTTGAAAATAATTTTTATAAAACCATTTCAAAATCATTTTCTTATAAAAAAAGATTTATAATTTCATTTAAAACATTTCTTGAAGAAAATATATTTTCTTCTATGGAAAAATCTTTTTAAAACATAAATCATTTCAAAGCCTTTTTTAAAAATAGCTTTGAAAACCTATAAATCAAGCATGAAAATATTTTGCAAAACATTTTCTTTGTAAACACCTTGAAAAATAATAAATAAAGATCATTTTTTTTATTTTTTATATTTGAACATACTTTTAAAACTCATAAAGAAATATTTAAAACATTTTGAAAACCTTTTTCTTTGAAAATACTTTGAAAACTAAAAAAAAGGCTCAAAACCATTTTGAAAACCCTTTTCTTTGAAAACCAATTTAAATTCAACAAATTTCCAGAATATTTAGAAACAAATTTCTGTAAAAATAAACTTTTAAACTTATAAATTAATCTTTATGGAAATTATGATCTTGACGGCGGTAATTCTGTATAAGATGAACATTTTTTTGCACCTTAAATGTTTAGAAAAGTGAATTAATCGAAAAATGACAAGAATGTTATTTTAAAACCATTTTTTAAAAAGGTAAAACATGGGTTAAAATTTACTTTAAACATAATAGGGTAATATTAAAGCATTTTTGAAAACATTTCTATAAAACATAGTTTTGAAAGAACACAGTTTTTCTGACCAAAAGGAGAAATAAATTCAGATTTTTATAAATTTTTTTTCTTAATTATCTTAAGTACCAAAGAGTTGAAAAAATGGTAATAATACTTGAATATATAATAAATAACCAGTGGATAATAAAATTAAAGAGTTTTCTTGAAATATAGATTATAATTTTTCATCAATGAAAGCATAATAATAAATAATCACGATAAACGATGATATTGTTGTAATAAACTCTTACCACTTGGTGACTTTGAATCATACACCCCATGTAAGAAAATGAAATTAAATGAAGATTAAAATATATTGGAAATAATTTTATTCATGAGATAATATGTAAAAGGGGAGTGTATACACCTCATAGAAGAATATATGTTCCTAACATGACATGGGTCTTAAAGAAGGAAAATTGAGACAAAATTACTTTACCGATTTGGTAACTTTTGAAATATAAACCTCATGAATGAAATCTCATAAAATTTATATCTAAATAACCATAATTTTAAGTATAATAATCATATAATATATCCATGGGTAGTATACACACCACTTATAATAAATAGGAGGTGAACATGGTTTGTGTCTCACGGAAAATAAAAGTGAGATGAGAAAAATATTACTTTAAGTCTTGACTTCCTTATTACATGTTAAAACATCATGTATAATAAATATAAGTTTATTATAAATATACCACAGAAGCATATTATTATATATAATACAATATTTAATTTTATTATGACTTTATATTACCCTTTTATTAATAATTCCATGTTAATGTTACGTTTCAGGTAATATATGTGTTGTTTTATTGTAAATGTTTTGACTTTCTATTATTGATACTCTTACTTAGATCATGATTTACTTATTTAAATAATGTAAAACATGATATAAATATTATCTATATTCATTATATAAATATTTATAATAATCAATAAAATATATAATTATGAAATAGAATACACCGTTCATGGAGAGAGTAGGACATATGTACGCATGAACACTGTTTCTGTTTTATTATAACATTGAAGGAAAGAAAGTAAATGAAATATATGTATATATATATAATAAATTTATAGTAGTATTATTTTATATATATATATATAATATAAGTTCACTAAAACCATCCTTAATATATTCCATGTAAAGTGTGAATGAATCACATTGCTTTGAGGAGATGGTAGTGCACATGTTCACAAATAATGATATCATATTTAAAAAAAATAGAAAGCATGAAAATATGTTTTATATAATAATTAAAGAAGAATAAATACATAAAAAATATAATATATATCATATAAAAAATAGTTTTCATCATAATTCCCAACCATGAGGGGTGGTAAAGAAAAAACGAACAATATTGTTTCGGGAGGCGGTAGTTCACTCTACACAAGAATGGTAAGTTCACTACCCATTATATAGAAGTGAGTGTAAGTGTATGTAGAAAACTTAGAATAAAAAAATATCAGTATATTTAGGATAATTATTTTATTATATAATCATAGAATAATAATAGTTTAGGTGGTAAATAATTAAAATAAAACAAAGGAGTTTGAGGAAGGATGTTACCTCTTCTTTGGGAAACTCCTCTTGGTTTGCACTAAATGAATTCCTTGGTTGGATTTATGACCAAAGTTAGGATTTTAGGTTAAATGGAGGTAAGTTTTGAGATTATTTGAGAATATTTTGTGTAATAAAAAATGATTTATAGGTGTGAATAATTGAGAGGAGTGAGAGCCTTTTTATAGCAGAGTAGGAGTGACATTCTTGTAAATTTTTGAAAAGGAAATTCTACCCACATTTTCCCCCTGTAAAGTAGATACTATAATAGTATTAATTAGATAAAATGGAGTATAGGGTCTAAATATGTTCATACAATGGATTTTTGAAAAGTTTCTAGGTCATTTTGGCCCTTATGTTTAAGTTTTAGTCCTTTGTTAAGCTAAATTTTCTTTTAATCATTGTAATTAATTTTAATCACTTTCACTAATTTTATTTAAAAAACCTATATTAACTTATTATAAATTATAAATTATGATTATTAAAAATATTTAATCCATTTTTTCAATTTATAGTCAGATAATTGGTGGAAATTAATTTCAATTTAATCCTGCAGACGAGACGACAAAGTGGGTTTTTAAATTAAAAATGTTCAAAAGTTTGAAATGTTTTTATATCCAATTTCAATGTAAAATTGATTCCAATTACCAAAATTTGATTATTATATTTAAAATTTATCTAATTAAACTTTAAAAACACACAAAAATTTAATTTAACTATATAAATAAATTAGTCAAAAAGGCAGATTTGAATTAAAATTAAGTGTTTTTAACTATTCATCAAAAATGAATTTTCTCAGAAAAATAAAAACAATTAACCCAAATTTAATTTTGGTATTCCAAATACAAAAAATAATTTTATTTTTTCAGATAAATACTATAAAAGTGTCAAAAATAATATTTAAAATGGGTTCACCATTAAAAAGCAGTAAAATTACATTTAGATAAATAAATATTTTTATTCATAAAATTGGATTTCTTATTATATTATACCTATAAAATATATAAATTGAATATAAAAAATATGTATTGAATATATAATATATAAATTTTATTGAAATCATTAATCAAAAAGTTATTTGTTTAATTTATTGAGTTAAAATTATGTTTGTACATAGAAAAATAGTTTTCTTAGAAAAGTAAATTATTTATTTTCAAATAGTTCTTAAATTAACTTCTAAAAATTGATAACTAAAGGATTAATTGTTCATAAATTGGTAAATCATATTTTCATAATTTAGTTAATCTTATTTTTAAATTCCACTCTAATGGATAGATGGTAACTATAATAATATTAATAGAATCTTGTAGTCCTGTAAAACTAGACCTTGCATGTAACACAAGCTATCTAAGAGACTCAGTATTATTTGTACAACAAGACAAAAAAGTGTTGTGTGTGCAAAAAGCTAATCTAAATGTTGCATGTAGTGAAATATTGACATGGTGTTGGGTATAACACAAGACACACTCAGTGATTTCTTATAACAAAAGCTATATTCAATGTCACGTGAAATGAAAAATATCCAAAGATTAAATTAATTCAAAAAAATAATTTAGAAAATCTTGGTGTGTTATTGAAATGAATTCTACAAATATTGTTGGCCTCATGAGAATTTAAAATTAATGAGATAGTGGTTTGTTGTACGAATAATGTTGATATGGAGTTTCTTGAGAGTTATGTGCCACAAGATGACAAGAGTAAGAAATGGTCAAGGTGACAGGAAATGGAGAAGAAACCAACTAATAGTTTTGGAGGTAATCCCAAAACTTTTTCCAAATAAGGTAAAATAATTTTTATCAAGATCTTGAAAGTGTTACCAGTGTGGTTATCTTGGTCACAAGTCTCATGAATATAATGAAAAGATTCATATAAAACAAAAGAATAGGGTAACCCATATCTATCTAATGGTAAGGTGTTTTAGTTTTACTATGTTAGATAATTATGATAATGTGTGTCTGATGTTTCTTACATAGGGTGAAAATTATCATTATTGGAAAAAGTAGGGTGTGGAATTTTTTTTTCTACTACAAGAGTTGATATTGGGGCATCTGGGGAAGTAGAGGAAGCTCCAGGGAGCTTGGTATTTTTCAAAGGTTCATCATAAGTTCAATGTTTTAGACACTCATTTTGAGGTTTTAAGTGATGATATATTAAAGTGATTAATAAAATTTTGGGAGTTTTTTTATTGTTTTTATGTATAATTAAGGCTTTAATTTAATGGTAAGTATGCCTTTAATTTTTTAGACATGAGTTTTAAGGTATTGATAAATTTTAGGTTTTATATGATCTATGATGATTAATTTTATTTTTAATGATTTTTTTTCACATTTTAGGGAATGTTATAAGGATTAAATTTTATTAAAAAGGACAGATCAATGGCCGGGTGACACCCTATCACAATAGAAAAGGATATAGATCTTGAACACAAAACCGATGGTTGAGAAGGGAGAAACATCTACCACTGAAATATGTGATGTAATGGTTAGTAATAAATCATTATTTTAAATTAAATGGTTTGAGAGATAATGATAAAGTTGATTTATAGAACATTTTTTTTATCATACAGAAAACCATGGTATTAAGAAGTGATTTTTTATTAGGCAATTAATGTTTTTTTAAAGAAGATAACTATAAATTATGGCAGCTAACCATTTTGGCCGTGGTTAATGTCTAAAGATATGAGGAATCTATAGTTATCCTTTTGGGGATTTGGTGATCCATTTTAAGTTTATTTTAGTGCTTTAGGCATAAAAAATTTGTCTTGGATACACATTGTTGGACAAAATATGAGATTTTGGGGGAAATTTTTAATTAAGGAAGTTCAAATAAAAAATTAAGTATATTTCTTAATTATTTTAGTCAATATAGTAAATTAATTCCTCAACTCTAATAAAAATATATTTAAAATAAAAATATTATCCTATTACGTTCAATTCTGATGAATCGAATAGTCTTTTATATCATCACTGATTTATGGTTTTGAGGACATTAAATTTCCATTGATCATTCACTTGCTTATGATCAGTTACATCAATCACTATCTATAATTATTTAATCTTTTCTTCTATACCAAAATTTTTACTTACCACCCATGTTTTCCTTATTGTAAACCTAATTATGTGGTATTATAGATGACCATCGTACTTCCCTTTCTCTCTTATCAAGAGGATATTTTTTAACCCTTTTTTACGATGTGGATTTCTAATGATGGTATTTTTCAAATTTCTATCCTTTTATTACTGATATAAAGTTAAAATTTTGAGGTTGAAATTTATTAAAATGGGGATGATGTAACACCCATAGATTTTAAAAGAAGAAAAATATGTTTTATGGTGTATACAACATGAAATACGAAGCCTAAAAGAGAATGTAACACCACAAGACATTATTATATATTTAGTTTTGAATAAATTTAATCTCTTTAATATCTTGTGTTACATAAAACCTTGAGATTTTTATTTTTGATAGCATACAAGTCACACAACACCGAGCTTAAACAACACACAAAATACATAACCATTACAACCTAGCTATTAAATTAGAGGGTATGAATAATATAAACTATTTTATGATATATATATATATCCTACTCAATATAATTTATTTATAAATACTTATTAAATAATGAATCAATTTTTAGTAAAGTATTTTATTCTTCAAAAACAGGGTTTCTTTAAAAATGAATTTTATTTATTTTTGTAAGGAAATATTATAAATAATTTTTAGAACTTTTAGAAAATTTATTTTAGAAAATTTAATTATTTTTTTAAATAATCTTATCAAAATTAGATTAGGTTTATTATATTTTTTCTAAAAAGTTTCATTTTTTCTAGTGAAGAGTGAAAAATGTCGAATTTTAATTAAAGACTCACTTTTTGTTTAATTTATTTATAAAGTTAAATTATATTTTAAATTGGTTTTAAAGTAAAATTAGTTAAATTATATAAATATTAATCTAATTTAGGTCATTGTAATCTTTCTCATATTGAACATTTATATAAAAATATTGTTAACTTTTGAATATTTTTCTCTTTGAAAACCCGCTTTCTCGTCGTGTCTGCAGAATTAATTTAAAATTTAAAATTGCCACTTCTGTGAATTGATTTGAAAAAATGGATTACATATTTAGAATAAAAATAATTTATTTTATTTAAAATGTTCAACTTAATTTTTTACCATAACTATTAGTGAGAATAGTTAAAAATTAATTACCATGATTTAAGTAAAAACGAGTTTATCGGGGGGGGGGGGGGGGGTGTTAAACTTAATAGATAATGGGTTAAATGAACTACCAACTTTTCCAACACCCATTTTATGGACATATGTTGACCCTTATTTCTTTAGGATCAATTTTTTGAGTTTTTAAGACACTTTTCTGTGAAAGTAACCATTATAATAAGTTAAGTAAAGAAAAAGACAAAAAAAGAACCGCCCTTAACTTTAATTTCTATAATGCTTTGGGATATAGAAAAAATCATATGTTCATTTATAAATATTATTTTTTAAATATTATTTTTTTATCATGATAATTTATTATAATTTTTTAGAAATGAAATAATTACTTTAAAATCTTACAAAATGCCAACGCATGAATTATTTAGTTAATAATAATATAAAACAAATGATAATAAAAAAAATTAAAATTGAATTAAATTGAATGAATTATTTTGTTAAATTAATTTTATAGATGAATATATAATATTAAACATGTTTTTAAATAATATATTTAAATTACATCATTATATTGATCTTTTTTTAAAATTGAAATTAAATGGATGATGTCAAAATTGACGTTAATGTTATTTTATAATAAATGATATTATATTAAATGATTTAAATTTACTAAAAAACCTATATTATGAAAAGTAATTTTTAAATGATAATAAATATCAACTATATTCCATTCATGGACCAATTGTTCCTTTATAATTACTATATTGACCGCTAAGTAGGAAAAAATCTATTAGCGAGGTTAAGGTTAAAATAGTATTTTTGCATGTTACATGCGTTTGTGTTGAAATTAATTTTCCATGCACATTGTATTTTTATTTAATAAAATTGGATTTAATATTTAGAATTATAATTCATAAATTATCTAAAAAATATCATTTAATTTTATTCTTAAAGGATAAATTACCTTCGTAAATAAAATGGTAAAAGTTACCATAGTAAAAATAAAAAGTGTAAAATTAAGTAAACTTAAATACTAAGGAATAAAATGGTAAAAATATGTTTCTTTTTGTTTTGTGGAGTGTTTTATAGAACTAATAAATCTTAAACTACATTATTAATCAATTTTGGAGCCACATGATGTAGGACTGGGCTCCTAATAGTGAATAGTTTAAGGTATTTACAAAAATGCCACCCCTCCTCAATTATAGATGGACACTCACTTCCATCACTTCTTTACACATCTAAATCCATTTGGATCGACCAAAACCTGCCAAAATCACTTCTAAATTTCCCTCTTATTTTCCTAGTAGCCTTATTTTTGGAATAAATATAACCTAATAAGCTTTTGATGTAAACTAAAATAAGTTACCTAAAGAAGAGGTAATGTTCTTCAATGACCGTTTTGATTATATTTCTTCCTCCAACCCCTTAAATTATTATTAAACCATTATTATATAATAAAATAAGTATATTAAATACAATGAGATATTATTATGTTGATTTTAATAATCTAAATATTTCTCCTTTTCCATCAAATGGGTTACAAAATCATCATTCATGTGTACGGAGAACCACCACCTCACGAATCGATGTCATTCGTTTTTTCCATTACCACCTCTCACAGTTGGGTATGATGATGGATATAAAGTATATATATGATATTTATAACATAATTATACATATGGAGTCATTATATCAAATATATATATATATACTTTTTTAAATTCCATTTCGTAGGGGATGCGATAGCGTCACTCATGTGTACGACAGACTATCGCCTCACGAAGCAATGCGATTTGTTTTTGACCAACACGTTACATGGAAGGTAACAAGGGAAATGATAATGAATATATATGATATAAATGAAATAATTATGATATTAATTACATATTTATCGTTAATTAAAAATAATATATCATTTTATTTCTCAACTTTTAACTCACTAAAAAAGTGATAACTTCATTCATGTACATGTGGACTGCCTCCTTTATGAAGCGATGCGTCTCTATTTTCATCACAACACCACATGAATGATATATATAATTATATTTAAAGAACTAATATTTTATATATGATATTATTATCATTTTGGAAATATAATATATTACTGACCAATTTTCCATAATGATTTTCAAGAAATGGAAATGTTACTCATGCGTACGTACGACCTACAGTCTTTATGATTGTAACATACTTTATTTATCCAAGAAAACTTTCATGATTGGTGTTAAAAGTATATTTAATGGATAAATATGATAAATAATTCATGATTATTATTTTAGATATGTTTAAATAACAATCTCTTTGACCATAGTCAACCTACCAGTGTTATTTTTGACACATAAGCTGAATATGGTCAAAACATTAGTCGTAAACTTAATTGATTAAGTAATTGTATGTAACATGATAATAAGTGAAATAAAATTAATAATAAACTTTAAAAATGTTATAAATTAAGTAAATAATTAACATAAGTGTATAATTCAGTAAGATAAAGACACACGTGACAAGTCGCACTCAGGGTAAGGTACTTCGTCTTAATTTCCTTTCATTGAGGCATATTTTGATGTAATGCACCTATATTGTTTTATGAGGCGTATATAAAGAACATTTGACATGTTATATCATGATTTTAGATATTCTAATTGTATTTAATGTTTTTAATGTTATCATTTCATGGGGATTATGATTCAAATATTTCCAAGGTGATAAGTAACTTTTCTTTTAAAAAGCCATCTTTTAATCTTTTCCTTAAAACTATTCCTATTCCATGTACATGTTTTTAAAATGATTTTCTGAAAGTTTTTATATGGAAATAAGATATTTTATAATTTAATTTTTTTATATTTTACTTTATTTCAATGTTTTTCAAAAAGGATCTTTTCACATGCTTTATACATAAAGATTTGAAAAAAAACAAAAGGAATGTTCCATACGATGATAATGACTTTTCCGCCCCCATGAACATTATATAATTTATAGATTTGTTTGTATGATTTCATGTTTAAGTAAAAGAAAAACCCTATTCCCTGTTTTTGGGTATTTTACTATGATAAATAGTTTTTCAAAGAAAATAGTATTTTGGTATTGCAAATGGTTTTCCAAAGAAAAGGGTGTTTTGGTATTAAAAGAGGGGTTTAAAAAAATGGTATTTTAATATCCCAAATTGATTTTCCTATTATTTTAAAAGATTAATTTTTCTAAATGTTTTATGATGAAAAATTGAAATCCTATTTTTTATTCATGATATGATACTTGAGCATTATACATGAGGAATGAGTATACCAAGATAATATGAGGTGATTCTGTTATAGCTTATATGATGGGGAAGCCCAAATAGGGCTAGGTGATACTATTACAGCTTATATGATGAGGCATCCTAGATAGTTTTGGGTGAGACCATTATATCTTAAATGATGGGTGTTCCTAGATAACTCTCAAATTCCTTGGGTAGTGTTCCATATCTTAACATGAAAGAAGTAGGGAGTTACCAAGGGGTTTCTCCTATCATTTTAAATGGGATTTAGTAACTTATAACATGGGTTTAAAAAGGGTTATAAATGTGAAGATCTAAGTTATTGAAAAGGGGTTTTAATTGATTTTTTAGGTTTTTAGGATTTATTTGAGAAAAATGTGTGTGTGTTTTTCATGTGAAAATGTTTTATTTTATACACTAAAATAACATTGAAGACAAAGGTAAACGTTATATGATTTTTCATTTTTTTCACTAGACTAGAAATTTTATTTCTTTTTATGTCCCCTATTAAAATTTTTGTGCTCATCATATTTTTAATATTTTTTCATATTTGTTTAAGGATTGGTAAGGGAAAGGAAGAAGTCAAGTTAAAAGTCATAGATATTTTCAATCAAAATAAATCTTGATTAATTTTAAATGTTTTATATTATGGAAAAAATAGATACCAATAGAAAGTGTCTACTTTTTATTATAAGGTTTTGTTATATATGAGTTAGATTCAAATTCTCTAAAACTATAAAACAGAAAAGATCCTCAAATGTATGATAATGAATTCTTGTCTTAAAACTCAATATTATATAATGTTTAAGGACATATACTTATATGAGTATTCCCTAGTCATATGTATATAGAATTAATTATCTAGACACCATAATTTCTTATTGGTACTCTTCAAGTAGATTTACTGGAAAATATGTTTAACCCAAAAATGATTTTGGTACCCATATTTTTATAGGTCCAGATATTCTAGTAATAAGTGATTTATAAGTTCATAATTGTTTTACTAGTTTTCTATAATAATATCTTAGATTATTAAAAATAAACACTTTTCTAGGTCCAAAACAATAATAAATATTAAAAAACTACTAGAATTGGAACATGGAACAAATGTGTTTTTATATATTTTCCTCTTTCTAGGTTGATATCCAATTATAGTAGTATATTTAAGAGTAGTTAGTTTACCAATAATCAAGGTAAGGGTTTTTATAAAATTTTAAATATCTTTAGATCTTTATTTAATTGTTCATTTTATAATTTAAGATCATTATTTTATTTTAGAAGTTGACAATTTTTGTCCTTCTCTACTGTAAGATCAATTTTAAGATGAGTAGATATAACATACTGCTTCTTTAAACTTTTATATTTATCTTTTAATTCATTGAATGTGTCTTCTAACATATTAAAATATTATAATAATTTATCACATGAAATGTTATAATAATTTTTACAGTTTCAAATAGATCAAAAATATGTACAGAAGATTCAGGAAAGACATTCATTACCTCAGATGTGTTTTTCGGAAAACACATATTAGTTTTATCATTTCTCTCTTCTCTATTTGAGTTCGAGTCACTTAAAATATCCTTAGAATAAATAAAATCTTTTTTTGTAGAATTTTTATATTTATTTCCTTTTTCCTAGTATTTATTTTTATATTTAATCTTGATATAGTCTAGTTTGATGTGTCATTTACTCTTACATCCATCAAAGATTATTTCTTTAGTAGAATCATCCTTCTTCTATTCTTTTCTCTAATTCCATTTATTGCCCTAATTTAATCTATAATTAGATCTATTGAAGAACCTTTATTTCCTTAAAACTTCTTAAAATGTTTGGCTAAGTGTACCATTTCTTCATCATTATCTAATGGTGATCCCTCATCACTTGAAATTTCAGCTTTGATCTTCTCTTTATATTTAGAGTAAAAATTATTAATGGATACTAAATTCATCTTAGGTTCATATACTTCATTTTTTTTCAATTTTAATTATTATTTGTACATCATGAGGTTTCTAATTATCTCATTCACTGGCAGTGTGATAATGTCTCAAGACTCTCTTATGGAAACAAATGTTCCTCTCCATATGTCTGGTAATCATCTAATAAGTCTAATGAATTGATCCTAGTCAGTAATCTATTTTAACATTGCATGCATCATTTTAATAATATCATTGAAACTAAGATACATGTCAGAGGTAGATTCATCAGGATTCATCTTAAAAGTATCATATTTAATAGTATAAGTTTTAAACACATTTCTTTAACACTGCATGTTCCACCATGAGATATATCAAGAGTATAACAAATATAGAAAGTAATAACATAATAATATATTCTATTAAACTCATCTTAACCTAAGGAAAAACATAAATAATTCAAAGATTTATAGTTATAGCCATATGTTGCTTTAGTGGAATCACTCTAGGTATCTCTAGCAATTTAATGTTTTTTGTATTTATCTTCAATTATAGTCTAGATATCAAAATCTATACTTCTAAATGATTTTTCATTTTGATTTTCCATTGATCATAATTTATTCCATTAAAATAAAAATGCTAATTAGTGATAGTTACTTATTTTCTATGATTATCTATAAATATATATTTTATATAAAACATAAATTTAAGACCTTTAGGTAAAAATTGATAACATTAAAAAGATATTTCAAAACTCATTTGATACAAAATATTGGTCAGAGTGGACACCTCAAGGGGGGGGGGTGAATTAAATTTCCCATAAAAATTTTATTTAAATAAAATTTTAAAACTAAATCCTTTAATTTGACAAAATATCCTAATTAAAAAAATAAGAGAAATATTTAATTTGATATTTGGAAAAGTTTCTCAAAATTATGATCACAACTCAGTTAAAATACATGAAAAAATACTTTATATTTTTGAAACTAATATACTCATATCAAACAAAATATATAAAATAATAATTTGAGTTAACTATATAAGTAATGTTTTATTTAATAAACTATAAAATAGGCTAACTAAATTTGAATATATAGAAAAATAAATAGACAATGAACACAACATAAATTTAACTTGGGGTCAAGCCTCAAGACAAGACTTAATCCCATACACTTGGAAATCACCTATTACCAAGTATTTTATTATTAAATAAACTAATCCACAACCTAGATCGGGATTTATAGACAATATAACACAAGGATGTGTAGGCATAGAGCCTCTTCCATAGTTATTCATGAGATAAAACAAGATAACAGGTCACACAAGACCTCTTCCATAGTTGTTCATGGGAACACAAATGAAATATTTGAGAGAGTATCAACTAATCTCTAGTTTAATATAGGAGACTTTATTTTTAAAAATAAGTATAGAAATAAAAAACACATCTTGAATTTAAATAATAAATAGAAAGATCAAGAGATATGAGATAAGGAAATGTGATGCAACTTGATCTGAATAGCTTTAGTTGTCTAGAGTCCTTGAATTTTTCTTTGGAATAATCTCAAAAAGGTTTCATAGTAAGTTCATGAAAACATAGTGTCATAGTGTCTTCTCTATAGAAGAGTTTCAAATGTAGGATCCTATGTTATTCTCTATAACAACATGTATTCCTAATTTACTTTTTGTAATCATATTTTCTTCTTAAAAATATATTCATTTAAAAGTATTCATTGGATAACAATCAATGAAATATTAAATGAAATAATGCTTTATTTAATGATTCAAAAACCATAAGGTGGAGATTTTAAGTTCTCCACTACTAAGACAGACACGAAAATCCATATTCAATTAAAACATATTTATTTGGAATGAAAACTTTATATGGTTATTTGGCATGGTTAGTTGATGCGACAAGGTTTCACGGTCAGTTCATTCCTTCATGTGATCAATTCATTTTTTCATTCGTTAGGAATTTATATTCATTTGGTAAGTTATTTCTTCATGTGTTCACTATAATAATTAACATATTAAGTATATGAATTAATGAAAATTTTATATACCTTGGCATAATAACTTGTTTTCTTCATGTGGTAGGTATTTTTCTTTATGCGGTCGCATCACTAATTCACACAGTCACGTATTTTTTACACATGTTAGGTATATCTCCATATCATAGTAGGTTGATTTTTTATGCGTTAAGGTGATTCTCAGCATACGGTAATATAAAAACCACTTTATATTTAGTTCATTACTTTGATAGATTTTGTTCTTCTGATATATGGTTGGTAGAGTGTACATGCTATCAGGTGGAGTAAATCACGATTTAAGGTGACTAGGTCCCTTGAAATTCATGGTAATTTATAATTATTCACATGGTGATCACATTTCAAAAGAAGTAGGGTTTCATAATAATTTCTATTTCTATCCATTTTTTAAAATTTTAGCAAGAAAATAATTTACTCAGAAAAAACATGAAATTAATTAGTAAAATTATAAGCATGATTTGAGATTATTAAAAGAAGGAGGTTCTGGTCTAAGACAATATATATTTCTTGAAATATAAAACATATGAAAAAAATTACATAATTTATAGTCAAATTATAGTCAATTAAATTTTTGATCATACCTCTATAAAGTTTTTGATCTATCAGTTTCTTAAATTCATCAAATTAGGTTTACATGAGGTATCAACCATAGTACTAATACTAGATGTACTATCAAAACGAAATCATTTCAGAAAATATTTGATATAATTATGTTGAGTTAAAATAATCCCTTCAATCTTTGAGTTATTTATAATCCAAGAAAGAATCTGAGTTCACCCATTTTTCTCATATCAAATTTACTATTCATAAGTTTCGAGAAACTTTCTGCTAGTGATTTTTTTTTGGATCTAAAAATTATATCATCAATATATATTTTTAAAATTATGGAGTTGTTAAAATTTATTTTGATAAATATAATAGGATAATAAATTCATTTAACATATTTATTTTAAATTAAGAATCTAAATATTCTTCCACACAAGGATATCGTTGGTTGTTTAAGCTTGCAAATTTCCTTAAAAAGTTTATAAACATGTTCTAGATAATTTTAATCATAAAAAATATGATAATGTTCAATATAAACATTGTCTTGAACATAATATTTCAATAAATCCTTAAATACAATTAAAATAGAGTAAAATTAAAATGATAAGTGAAGGTTAAAATAATTTAGATGGATTCAAGTCATTTTACCAGAGAAAACATTTCTATATATTATATGACCTCTTCCTAGTTATAATCATTAACAAGTATCCCCAAATTATTATGAAGTATGATTTAATTTTCATCACACTTATTTTAGAAGACTCATTTTACTTCTATTAACTGTAGAGGTATTGAATTCAATACTTCAATAATCATTTTAGTGAAGGACTTATTTTTCTTATTATATTGGAAAGGTTCAAAAATTATAGAATAATTAAAATTAATTTAAAAAATATCCATCACAAGATCTCTCTTAGAAATTTTTTCTAAAGTATAAATATTTTATTGTTTTTATATTTTATGAAAAGCCTATTATTATCCTTTATTACACTAAATCAAATTAAATTATAGAAACTAAGGTCCTCTAGGTTAATAGTATAAACATTACTAATCCTATCACTTGAAATGATGTGAAAACATTTCAAACTAGTGATGGTATATTTTTTATTCCCAAAGTTCACAGAATAACCCTCATCACATATTTGGATTATGCCAATATAGTTGTGATTATGTCCTAAAACATAAATAAAACTTGAAATTAAAGTCGCACCATAAAAAAAATCACCTGTTTTGATGATTCGACTTTGTGTGTTGTATTCGAAAGAACTATGTCTACCCTTTAGTTTTTATAAGTTGTAGAATTTAGAATTTTTTTTCATCCATGTGGTAAGAAATAAACACTATCCACATACCAATTTCTTTGGTTACTGGTACTCATACATTTCTCTTAAAATGAATGGAACTAAAATTTTGTTACTAAAACTTGTTTGGGTTTGGGAACATTAGAAAACAACACTTTAGAAACCCACATATATCTAATAATTCAGTGTTGAATAACTATAAGATCTTTTGAAATAAAATTTCTAAAATTTATGGATGAATTATTTTTCTATATATAAAATCTTTTCTTATAGTTACCTCCCAATTAAAATTTATTAAAAAATGGGGAACCTTATAGAAAAAAATAATAGGATTGAAAATGTGAACTTCCATAAAATGAATAACCAATTATAGTTTATGACCTAGATAGTTTAAACTAATCAAGAAGTTTTTCAAAATTTTACCTTCTAGATGTAAAATTGGAAAGTAACATCTTAAGATTTTCAATTTCAAAATTAAGTTTTAAAAATTCATTCCACCCATTTAAAGTTATTGAAAAAAATTAGATTTGAAATTCAACTCAAAAGTTAATTTAGAAATAACTCGATTATCCCTAACAATTTATTCCTTATATTGATCATATTTCTTTATTATTTTTTTATATCTAATCTCTTGTTCTGTAAAAAATTTCCACATTTCCTATAATGATGGATTATAATATTTATCATAAATAGAATACTGATAAGAAGAATATAAAGGAATATATGTAATAGATTTATAATTAACCTTACCCATAAATAAAGTTTCATTTTGAGGAATTATAGCATAGAATATAGTAATCTTTCAGATGTCATCATCGTTTGAACAACTATCAAAAGACAGATCTTCACTAACAATCCAAGTATTAGTGATGGATCTTATAAATTTATTTTCTTTATATTTTTAGGATCTTATGGACTCCTATATTTCTATTTTAACCTTAGATAAACTGTCCTATTGTGTATTATCTTTTTTTCATTCATAAAAAAGTCATATTAATAATCCTTCTTATCATCCCTTCTTCTATATCTATTATAACTATATTTTTTTCCTTATGGCTATTGTTCAAAAAAATTGTATTATCAAAAATTTTATTCACGAGTTTCACTATTTAAGTGAATTATAATTCAATAATATTTATATAACTATCTTATAATTAATTCTTAGAAGTGATTCCATCAAACATTACTGATATATCATTAAAGGTATCCAAAAATATAAGAGATCAAGAGGGTATAAAGTAATGTAACTCGAGAGTGTCACCCCTAACAATATTAAAACACTCATAGGGGAGGGAACCAATGTTAGGAAATAAAATAATGGAGGTATCTAGTGAAACTTGTGATGCTAAAAAGTCTTCAACCTTATTACCTTCACACCAAGTGTAAAGAATATGCTTCTGATTGTCAATAATAATCTTACATCTACGTATGAGGTAAATAATGGAACATGGTGAAAAGGATTGGAAATGAATCACGTTGTAAATATTGGATAAATCATTTTCAACTAAGGAAATATCGATACATTTTGAATGAAACTTTTCCAGACCACTTAACATAGATATAACTTCCACAGTGAGAGAATCCTCATAGACATAGAAAACACTAAATTAAAAAATGAATGAACTCCCTAGATAAGGAATGAACCCCCAATGTGGCCTTAGTAGTACGATCTATTGATGTTCAGTTTGAGACTAATGATTGGAGGGTTCCAAAATACCCATTGATTAAGAGAGAGAGAGAGAGAGGATTATAAATAGAAGAGGAGGAGACCTGACCACCCATGATCGATCTCAAGGATGGGGAAAAATCCTAGAGTTTTAGAAAGAAATATAGTTCATATTCAAAGATTATTTCTCTAACCACCACTACCATCCTTGATCTATATAATAATTTGAGATTCCCTCATTTCCTGCACTCCAAATACACCAACATCCTACCACCAAGTGGGTAGATATATCCTTATTTTCATGGTTGTTTTTTCCCAATCCTTAAAACAAAAAGTGCATAAAGTTATTTCTCATAATTATATAGGAGGAAATAACTACATAGTATTCAAGGTACTTCCATATATCTAGAGCCTACTCCTATTCAAAGAAAATTTGATAGGCCGATTCTCCATTGGAATTGTGAAAACATCAACACTTGGAGGCCAGGTTAATGCCTTTGTATTGAATCACTTCATCCATGGGAATGTCATGGTTTTTCAAGTGAAAAAAATAAATTATAATTCAAAGTTATGTCATTGCACTAAAGATACCCATTTATTTGTCATAAACCTCATGGATCTCTTAAATAACATGCTGATAATTTTTGGCCAAAAAAATACTCGATGAAGAAAAAGTGATGATGCACTTTTCCTGACCATCTGTCAACCAGATGCTGTTGAAGAAGTCACATTGATGATGGTCCTAGATAAAATGAATGAAATATAGATGAAAACTAGACTATTCTAAGGAGAGGTTGGGTGTCAAACACCCTAGGAATCTAAGAATAGTTCCCACCCAATTATGAGACATAAAATTGATATCACCCTGCCCTATAATCCAATGCGAGTGATCGAGAAGAACATGGACTTGATTCAGAAGATTCTACCATAAGGATGAGACCCCACCCTGTGGAGGATGCAGATCACTCTTTTGTTTGTTCATAATAAACCTTCCATATAGTGGATTCCCTTCCAGAACCTCCCACATGATCTTGGCTTGGATGCTGTGCATGATGACCAACACATTCCTCGGGTCAACCCCCCTTCACCAACCAGTCTAGAAATGCAAGCCCATGAATCCCAGTGAAATATACCATTCTATTGAGCATCATATATATATATATATAATAAAACAAAATATTTTTGATCCTTATCAATATTTTATTTGGTACATTGAGGATGGATAACACATGCATAGGGATCAATGTAAGAACACAATTCACCACGGTAATTTAACCACAAAAAGAGAGTAAATGATTTTTCCAATTATTTATCTTACTAGTGATATTGTCAAGAACTACCTAAAAGTTATGAATACAAAATCTACTTGGGGGAATTGATGATTCTAAATATTCCATGGGAAATACAACCCTATGAACTCCCATATGAGTTTCAATCATTCTTTAGCATCCCTCCACACAATTCCTTGAAATAAAGAAGGTGATCTTCTCTTGATTGATGATATATCCACTCTAATTACAATATTCCTCCTAGGTATTATCAAAGAAATAAATGGAATTAATACTTATATTCAGGAATAATATCATCTCATTCACAAAAAATATATGAGATACCCAGTTGAAGTGAGACCTGTAATGAAAGGGGAGGATCTTACTATTATTCACATGCCTATTAGTAAATCTAGATTGAGTTTCTAGGACCATGATGAAAAAAGTGGGAGAGG
Organism: Viscum album; assembly: GCA_963277665.1. NCBI lineage: Eukaryota > Viridiplantae > Streptophyta > Magnoliopsida > Santalales > Viscaceae > Viscum > Viscum album. The sequence continues at coordinate 1,137,466,488 of OY728129.1, forward strand.
GAGAGCATCCCTACCTGATACCTTTAGTAAACTTGAATAAAACACATGTCTTTCCCATAAAGGAAAATAAAGAACCATGGAGATCTGAAGAATTAGAAAATCAAATCAATCACCTACGTAGAGAAACCCATGAAACACATCACCTTGATGATGAAACCACACTTCAATCTATAATAATCTTTATCTATGTTAATCTTAATAGTAATGTTTGAAATTGGGGTTTTCCTATTGATTTTCGATAGTATCTCTTGAGCAATGCCTATGGAACATTAATAATATTGACCCTTGATAAAACCATGCTATTATGAAGACACCCAATTATGAAGATGAGAAGACAATATCATCTTTAGAATACTAGATGAAACCTTATATGAAAAATTACACATGATAATAGGATGAAAATTATTTATCAAAGAGGGATATTTCACCTTCAGGATGAGGATTAAGGTAGCAGCGACGACCTCCCAAGGAATTCTACCCACCGAAAATAGTATTGAATCACCCCCATTATTTCTTCTTTCATAATGTCTCAGAAAGCCACATAAAAAGACCCTAGGAAATTATTCGGACCTATAGGGATATTGGGTTTAAGAGATGAAATCACATTCCAAATCTATCTCTCATCTAGAATACCCTTTGGGATAGAGTTCAGGCTTCTTGACACCACCCAGGGTATGAAGTCAAAAAAATTAGTATCACCCCTCAGAAATCCATTATGCATGCATGGAATAGATCCAACTAGTAATGATTTATAATTCTCATCAGCCAAGCCCCCCACCACAACATAGTCATTAATGAAAGAACTATCATCTATTTTAATGTTAAGTACCTTTTTTATTTTATTTTCCTTAATGAAATCTTGGAAACAAGAGGTATTATAATCACCTACCTTTTTCCATGTCTTCCTCGATGCCTCCCATGCCAATATCTCTTGTTCCAAAAATGTATTTGCTAGATGTTTTTTATAAACTAGTGAGCTGAAAATCACGTTAGTTTACTCTTATTATAGGTGAGAATATCTAGATCTAGGTACTCCTTGATGCTTTCAAGAACCTATAAATGATAGGGAAATATGGAGATCAATGTTTGAATATATTTTTTCAAGTGTTTGATTTTGTTATAGAATCCAACCCACAAAAGCTCTTGCATGGTGTTTTTCCAAGACTTGCACACCAGCTAGTCATAGTATAAAATTCAACTCCATTATTTCATTTCTATTTCTAAATATATCTATTCATCTGATTCTTAGATTTCATTAAATTTATTATGAGATCATCCAAAAATAACTTTAGAAGATGATTCCTACCATCAATATTTATCCCATTTGACTCCCATTATTTTAAGAGTATGTTGATAATATTTTCAACCAACCGATCATCCACAATTTCCTACTCTCTATGTTATTATAAATTTTTTACTGTAGCTATAAATCTATGATTCATATGAGAAAAATTTTATCTCATCAAAAATAAAAAATTTGATAATATTCATGCAATATAGCTCTTTTAGTTTACAAAAACATCAAAGTTATGAAATGTGTAATCTATAAATTAATCTATTTTTTGTTGGTGGTCTCATAAGATAATATTTTTTTATAAATTTATGAGTCATATAACACAATAGTGTATTTCAAAATTTATAATTTTTCTAATATACAACTTTCTCTTCTCTATCAAAATTTGGAATTTAATTCTCTAGAATCATGTTGTTTCCTATAATCATATCATAGTTATCCAAACTAATATTAATAACATATATATTTATTATACCTCTCTAGTATTCATAATTAGTACCATAAAAATGGGTGGTTGAATATGATTTAATTTCTCCAATGATATGATAGGTAGACCACCCACTATAAAAAATACTTGATCTACTTATATATTGGTATAAGTAAAACTAAATAGATACCAAAAGGTTTGGATTATAAAGGTAGAGATAGGATCTAATAACAAATGGATAAAATAAAAAAGTTATAAAATCTCCATGATACTAAATTTTATCTAATGAAATGTTGTTGTGCGTGCTCTCAAAAAAAATTATAACTAATTGCAACACAAGGGATGACCTAGGTCATTCTTTTGAGGAGCTGTTGTGGTCAATCACTCACTACTTATAATTCACTTTTTTATTTTTCTATTTATGAAATAAAATGAAAAAATGTAGATTTTATAAATGATAATGAAAAACAAAAATTAAATATGCAGATTCAATTCAAACACAGTGAATGCAAATAAAAAGATATTATAAAGGAGACATTCCCAATAGAATCACCCAGATTGAACCTTCATTATCTTATTATTAATTTTTAATTTATTCAATGAACACACTCCATAATATATGTTAACATACTCCTATTTATATAGTTATGAATATATTGTTCTCTCAATGATCTCCAAGAGACCCCACATACACCTCCTCGATGGAGGGAAAATATTGCAGAAGCAAAATCTAAACCTTGGGTGGCAAGTGTTGACACAAATACGACTTTTCCACTGAGATCCCCATTGGAATAACTATAATAAAATAAGAAAAATTAAGAATGAATGTTTAAAGGATCAATAGAAACATTTTATTACTCCCCCAGGAACTTCCATGGGTTAGATACTCATGATCATGAGCATAAGAGTTCACAATGAAGAAGAAAACGGGGGAAAACAAAAGAGAGGAAGAAAATGAGAGAAATAAGAACAATTAAATTAAAATATGAAATGAAATTACAGAATGAAAATAAAATAAAATAAAATACTAAACTTCAAAAAATGTCTAATAAAGGATACCCCTATGTTTCCAATAACTTTAAATGAAGAAGAAACACTCTTTTATAGGAAAAAGAGGTGAAATTTTTGGCTCCAAAATCATCCTCCAATTTTTTTTCATGTGAAAGAACCCTTAAATGGAAGATTTTGAAAAACTTTTCTTCTTGAAATTTTTTATTATATCAATATTATTTATACCCACAAAATCGAATCTTCATTTGACATGTGTGGAGAGAGATATACCCATATTACTCTGAATATTTATTCTGCCCAAGATGACTATTTGTATTCTAACACACCGTGTTCCAAAGAATTTATTACATTGTAAATGAAGGAATAATGAATGAAAATGTTAATTAAAGCTATTCCAATAGCTATACCCTTCCTTCAAGATTAATTTAAGATCCTTTGGTTTATCTATTTAAGTGATATGGTCCCATCAATAAAATTATCTGGATATGTTCATAGTTTTCAAGGCCTGACTTGTGATCTAGATTTGGGTCATCAAATGGTGGATTGAGCTTGGTATCAAGAAGGATGAAATTAATAAAATATAACATAGAAACCTATAAAATAATAATTTTTTAATTTGGTTTAGTGTATAAAAATGTATAGCCAAAATAAAGAATATAAATAATACAGTTAAAATCTAAAATAGGTTATTTTTCAATTAAGCTCAAAATAATTCAAAAAATATAAAATGTTGAAATTGAACTTAAAATAAAACATTTGTGTGATTAAAAAAATTAAAATTAAGAATAAAAAATTGAAAATATTTTCTCTATCAATTCCCTGACACTTAAATATTTCACTCCCAGGAAATCATGTTATACAAAGGTCAAAACAAACTTACCAAATCATAAATGAAAACATGACTAAATTATCATATCAATGAAAATATCATGACTCATACATGAATAAAAATTTATTAACTCTTAAAAAATCATAAAAATACATTCAATCTCATGTTAATCCTCACATTCATGTCATAACTACCTCTCCATAAAAATATTTCTCTCTCCACTCATGAATTTTCTTATCTAGAGTTTTTCTCATTCCCAAGATCACGTGTGATCTCTATAGGATTGCTTCCTCATAGTATCTCCACTTAATAGTGTCTCAAATATGTTAATCATGAGGAATTTTTCATGGGTTTTTTTGAGACTGGGGGTTGGTATGTTTAAAATGTGAAAATATCTGATGCAACATGAGGAGGGTTAATATATTAAGTGAAGTAAATGCCTGAAAACAGTTTTTCTCAAGAATAGTGTGCTTCTAAATCGGTTAAAAAATCACTTCCAAACACCTATTTATATTCATGAGCATTTCGAACTTGTAATTTCACAATCAATGAATTTATTCCCTCTTTTACCCAATTGTATCATTGTTTCATCTTCAATTTAGATGTCGATTTCTCTTCAGAATCAATTTTTTGAGGAAAAGAGAAGAATATTTTGATATTCAAATATTTTTGAACACCCAACCCAATTTTGTAATGATATTTTGGGCCACCAATCCATCTTTAAATCATTAAAGTTATTCCACAAAAGAAATAATAAATATAGAAACACTTTTTTTTCATTTAAGCTCAAAATTATTTTTTAGGAAAGAAAAATACCACACATCTTCTCCCTCCCTCACACTTGAGTTCACCAATAATCATGAATTTAACTTATATATTAGGTTGTAAAGGGATAAATGGAGTGTAATGTTTCAACCTAATAAATAATTTCATGGATAATAGGGGCTTAATAAAGGTTATATGAAAAGTTAGTCTAGAATAAGAGTTCAATGTAAAAATGGATTTCAAAGCGATTCCTCAATCATACTTAACACATTTCATGAATTATAAAATATTTGAAAAATAGAAAAACAATAGGTTATGGATCACAAAATATATCTCAATACTCAAAAGAAAAATATAAATTTAAGAATATTCTAAACAGGTTTATAAACCTCTTAGGCTGGGAAATATATTCAATTTGGAAAGTACTTGTGGACATGAGTTTCATAATTAATCAAAATTCATCAAATGAGAAGATTAGAAATCAAGAAAAAAATCCATTAAATAATCATTTAAATCCTGAAATATTAAAATCAGGAAATGTTCCAAAAATACCAAGATATTTTTAATTTTCTAAAGTATTCAATTAAAATCAAGAATCCTAAGTAACAAACCCAAAAAGTAAAGAAGGAAAACATGGAAAATTTAAAAAAAGTCATGAAAAATAAAATTAAAGAACATAAAAAATTCCTAAAAATATATCAGCATCCACACCACACAATTATTCCATTTACTGACCTCTTTTAGATCAAATTATATCAAGAAATATTTTCACATAGTATTTTAATAGGGAAGCAAACGAAATAATGAAAAATAAAGACACCACCTAATTTATTTTTTAGTGGTAGTCTTGAGTAAATCTTCTAGCTGATACCACTTTAAACCTAAAATAAAGAAATGAAAAATCATAAGAAAAAAATAGAATAAGGATATAAAAAGGATGATTATTGTTATAAACCCTTATGTGGGTGTTATGTTTTAACTTCCCCTAACTAGGAAACTGTAGAATGTTATCCCCAATCAGATGATGAATGTGGTTTCTTTGAGATGAACCACCACATGTGAATTTTTCCAGTATCCGTGGGTAAAAACCAAGATTAGAGAACCCAAAAGAATATAAGAAAATTACTAACCAACAAAAAGAATAAATATAGAATTTGAGGTCAAGAGTGGTAAGGAAAAGAAAATAAGGGTACTCCTTATTGACTTCTGTGGTTTCCTCCTCCATATGGTATGTGAGTTTTTGTAGAGGAGGTATTCGCACCGCCACCATCTCCTCCAGATATTCTTCCAAGATCACCACCACTTTGTTAGTCTCTTACTTAACATCTAATAACTTATAAATATGTGAAGTATCATAGATTTTAGAAAAGGGTAATCAGAAAACAATTCACCTTGAATAAGATTAAAACATGAAGAATCAATAAATAAATATTCCCTTTCAAGTAAGTTAGCCTAGAAATTGATCTCTTCTGGAAGAAACATCGACAACTCAATATCAGTAGTTGAGTCTTCATAATAATCTTTTAAATAAAGAGAGAGGTAGAGAGGTTCTATATTTCACTATCAAGGACATGAAGATCATGTTTTAGGTTATCATCAACAAAGTTATTCTAGGATTTTTTCAAAAATTGCTGATCTCCCATAAGTGGATCATCTTGAATGTGTACTTCCAGGACCTTATTGAGAAATGGTTGAGTAAGGAATTATATAATTAATTCCTTTAGTATATCCTTCTCACCCACCTTAGGTTATTTGACATAAAAAATGATCGGTGAAATTTCTTCCACTACCCATTCCAGTTCTAGTTTAGGTTCAGGTTCCAGCTCGGGTTGCTCTTGACATGCATGTATGTATTCAGAATTCCATTATACTTGGCTCTCCAGGTTTTGGATTTTATCACCAATCATTTGAAAACAAACATATAAATCATTTTAAACCACTTATGGAACATGATATTGGTTAGTCCATACTTAATAATTTTAATTGAAAGACATCATGAAAAAAGATATATATTTTAGTTTTTTTTGAAATTTATGATTTTTTTTTGTTTTTTAAATGAATGAAAATAAAATTATTTAAAAAATGTGAATAAAAATAGTTATTTAATACCACTTGGATCCCTATAAATAATTCCAATTTTATGAAGTGTTTTCATGTGCACTCTAAAAAAAATTATAACTAAGTGCAATATAGAGGATGACCTAGGTCGTTCTCTTGAGGTGCTATTATAGTCAATCACTCATGACTTCTAATTCACTTTTTTTATATTTATAAAATAAAATTAACATAAATATATATTTGAGATATGAGAATTAAAAACAAGAAAATAAATATGAAGATGCAATGTAAACATAGTGAAAGCCAAAATAATGATGTCAGAAAGAAAAGAGAAATTTCTGGGAGAATCACCTAGATTGAACCTTAATTTTCTTATTATTAATTTTTAATTTACTTAATAAACACACTCCGTAATATGTGTGAAAATCATCCTATTCATATGGTTGTGAATATACAGTTCTATCAATAATCACCAAGAGACCATATATCCACCTCCATGATCGGGGGAAAATATTGCAGAAGAGAAAGATAAACCTCAGGTGGCAAGTGGAGACACAAAGGCACCTTTACCAATGAGATCCCCCACAATCTAAGAGTTCATAGTGAAGAATAAAATATGAGAAGAAAACAAAATAGAGAAAGAAAAGAAGAGAAATGGGAACACTTTTAAAACATATAATGTACTTATAAAATGAAAATAAAATAAAATAAAACACTAAAATCTAGAAAATTTCTAAAAAAGGATGACCTTAAGTTTCCAACAACTTGAAATGAAGAATAAACAATCTTTTATAGGCAAAATAGGTGAAAATTTTGGCTCCAAAATTTTCCTCAAAAGTATTTCTCATGGGAGACCCATTTCATGGATGATTTGGAAAATATGGTATTCCTTATAGTTGTTCTTATATATATCCTATGTCTAATAAAAAAATAGGAGCTTCATTGTCTATGTGTGGAGATATATATATATATATATATATATCCATATTACTCTGGATATTTATTCTTCCCAAACATACTATTCGTATTCCAATGTGCCAAGTTACAATGCATTTATGACCATATAAATGAAAGAATAACATCTGGAAAGATTTATTAAATTTGTTTCACTAGATTTCATATTACTCGAGTTTTAATTTCATATCATTTGGTTCATCCATTTAAGAGATATGATCCCATCAATAAAATTATCCAGATCTGTGCAGAGTTTTCGAGGACTGACTTTGGAGCTGGATTTGGGGCAACAAATGGCAGATTGAGCTTGGGGTCTAGAAGGATTAAATAAATCACATCAAAAATAGAAACCCATAGAAGAATTAATTATCAATTTGGATAATTTTATAAAAATTTATGGCCAAAATACAGAATAAGAATAAAATAGTTAAAATCCAAAATAGTCTATTTTTGCAATTAAGCTCAAAATACTTCAAAAAATATAAAATCAGACCATTTCCCTTAAATTAAAATATTTATGATATTAAAAAAATTGAAATTAATAATAAAATAATTTAAAATATATTCTCTATCATTATCCCACTATGATATATTTAATAGTGAGGGTAAATTTAAATTTTTATAAACTCAAAAAAATATTCAATCTTAAAAGAATATAAAGTTTAAAAGATATAAGTTTTGAAATAATCATAGTAAAAACAAGAAAACATATTGGAATATAAAAATTTTGAAGATAAAATATATTTGAATAAATTAAAGTTAACATACAAAATATAATAATATAAAGTAAACAAAACTAAACAAAATAGTGAGGTGTAAGATTAAAATCTAAAAAAACTAAACAATTTTTGAAAGGATATCCAAGTTCTTACAAGCATGTACAATCAGAGGAAAAAACCCATGACCATTTATTATAGAGAAAATAAATGTAAAGTAGGAATAATATAGGGAATACAACTTACCCACATCCAATATAAAGAAGGTTACAAATCATAATAAACCAAGTCATTTTCAAAACCATATTCATCAGTCTCACATTCAGATAAAGAAATACCTAGACTAAAGTACTTGAATGCTTCCGGATCAATCTTCATAGACATTGCAGATCTGGTCATTATTTTCCTTTGTGTATTCATGTAGTCCCTCCTCAGCTTTATCTTAAGGTCAGGTTCTAAGGCTTCATCTTTTGTGACAATATCTTAAAAATAAACTTTACTAAGATTCCGGGCCTTAGGATTTCCCATCTCAGTACCATAATTCTCATCCCATAGATCCCACACTGGCATTTCCCAACTAACTGGATGTAAAAAAAAACTTGCCATAAATTGTTGCTGGGAATTCATATCGACAAGATCCAGAACTTGAGATTCAACGACATTGTTATGCCCTTCATAGGATTTTTCTTTCAACTTTTTGATGGATCTAGTTTCCACTAGAAGAGGTAAATAAGAGTAGTCTTTACTCCCTTTATTATTGTCTTTTTGATTTCATTTTTCCCTCGGATTGGGAATCCTACTATCATGTAAGTCATCAGAAGCCTCAAAAGATAGATGACTAGGAGACTCCCCATCATCAGATACTCCCTACCCATCCAAGGTAACAACCCGATCCTGCTCCAAAACTAGTACTTCATTCACCAATCCCACAAATTGATTACTAAGATCAATAATTGGCATCTCTTTCCCCGAACATGATTTCATTCCAGTTGAAACCTCCATCCACTCACCATTGTCTCCATTGAAGCCACCTTCCAAAGACTATACATGATCATCTCCCAACTCCTTATTGTAACTTGAAGGTTCAATAGAGTCTTGAAGTATCAAAACTCCTTCAATTCTAGGACCCATTTCCACAACAATATCCTTGGACACCATTTCTCCTGGATTTCACACCCCTAAGTCACAGTTCAGTTTTCCAAACACATCAACAACCGTCGAATTAAAAGGCTTCTCTATTGTCTTACTCAAGGTGCCTTGTGCTACACCATCAAGATAAGGACCATACCCTATCAAATCCCCACCAACCAAACCCTGATTCATATTCTAATAGCCATGAACAGATGCAACATTGCCTTGTAAAGCTATAGGCACCTGTGGATTCAACTTCCTACCTCTACACATTTCCTGGTGATGACCTATTTTGAAGCACTAGGTATAGTAATCAAACCAGGTGTCAAAGACAACCAATTTCTTATACCTAAAATCCACACCAATAGAAATTAAAAAATATTTCACCAGAGGTCTCAAGACATCCACTTTAATGAAAATTCTCGGTGAAATTGGGTGAAAAACTTCCCTAGTTCTTCTATTAGAGAAAAGATATTGATCGACCAAATTTCCAAAAATATTAATAATAGATGGATTATTAAAGGAAATCAGGAGTTCTAGAAAACGTACACAAATTATTGTGGTCGGAGAATCCCATTTTATTTGATAGTCATATCTCCATATGAAGAGGAAAAAATGAGCACCATCGTAGGACTGAGGAGAATTCAACCATGAAAAAATAAGATCTTCTTTTGAATCAAATTAGACCATGATATTCCTAGTTTCAAGAAGACCCACAATAGCACACTCCTAGAGACCCCAATAATCAAAGATAAAACGATCAAATAAATCCACTGATAAATGTCATTTCTTGAAATGCACTATTAGAGTCAGGTTTAACATGGAAAAGGAATTAGTGAACTCTCAAGTTGAGATCGAGAGTTGTAGAAGCCCATCAAAGAGTTTTAGAACTTTGGGAGAAAAGGAGAGTTGAGGAAATGAAGGTATGTAATCAAGATCAGATAAGGGGAGGAAGGAGGAGCAATGATTATCAACAGGAGGCGATGAAGATCCCCCCAACATAGGAGGAGGGACCTGGTCGAAGGCCATCACTACCTAGAGAGGATATCGCCATCGGTAAACCCTACCCTTCACCATTCACCATACAATATCATATCCAAGTTCCTATCCCAGAAGCATATTTGATTTTGATCTAAAGTTATAGTTGGATCAACATTCAGATCCAATGATATCATGTTCTGAAATAGAGCCTCATTGATCAAACAAATTAGAAGTAACAATTCATATCCTTATTATTCTTAAATCAATAATCAATTGTACAAATTTACTATCCCTATAAATTCTTCAATCAATAGAGATTTTAAGATATATATTTTTCCCTATATATTCTTTGAATTTTTTTTGGTACAAAGACCTATCCTTTGACTCTTTTATTAAAAATTAGAATCACAAGTTCCTATCCTCACAACTTCTTCAATTATATAAGATTGAAATTATAAAATTAAAATAGATAAATGGGTTGCTTTTAAAAAGAACACTACTAGAAAAGTGGGTATTTGCGATTGATAGAAATTCATTGCATATAATCGAGAATATCATCCTTTTTATGGTAGATACTATTGTATATCACAAAAAATATTTATTCACGATGACTAATAGTGATAGAATATATTATCTATTGCTATTAACCATTGTGGAAAATTAATAGTGACATATATCATTATCCATCACAAAAGGTTTTCCATAATTATTTTTAGCGATGGAAAATCCATCTCCGTTAACCCATTGTAAATAAAAATTAATTAAAATCATGAAAACCCTTTCTCTTCCCATCCTCCCCCAATTTCATTCACCTTCGTGCAGCTAGTTCCCGTCACAAAACCCACAAACAACCCACCCCAAAATCATTTATCGCATAATATTTCTTGTAGATTTAGGTTTTAATTCTCTAGGTATAGACTCCTCTTATCTCCTCCTTCATTGTTTTTGTGATTTCCCATTCACTCTCACAAATATTGGTTTGGTCGAACCATAGGTCAAAACATTTACCTTATTTTTTTGGTTTATTTGGTATTTAGGGTTACTGTAATTTTATTCTTCCTTAATTGGGTTTCCACCATTAAAGATAGAGCATTTAGACTCCACACAGGTTGATACCACTTCATTTGAGTTAGTTTTCCCAGTGTTTAACCTTTATATTTAAGAGTTTTTTCTTATTTGGGTGTTTATATTTGATTATTATGAAGGGTAGTTTCCATGTTTTTCAAGATTGCATTAAAATTAATCACTTGTTTGGATTTTTTTAAATGATTTGTTAGCATAAGGAACATGTTTATTTAAACCTTATATTATTATTTCATATTTGATCCTGGATATTTTTTGAGTTGTGAATAATTATAGATTTATGATTATATCACTCAAAAGTGGAAACACTATATGATTTATTGATATGTTTACTTATATTATTTTCTTATGTTTTAATTATTACAAATCAAAATATATATATAATATTGGAACTAAATGTTCATTCTTTTTTTATTTTATTAATTATTTTAATGGTACATATCATTCATAAATGTTATTTGATTAATAATATTATGGTATTTCATCTTTTTCATGTTTGAGATGAGTTATAATGTCTTAGTAATATTTTTAAAAATTTTATTTATAATTAATAAATAATTATTATTACATAATAAATAGATGTAATAATTATTAAAAAAATTGTAATTAATTTTAACAATTAATAAAATTTAACAATAATTAGTAAAAATTAAGTAATAATTTAAAAAATTATTATTAATTATAGAATTATTTTAGTAATTGATAAATAATTTGGCAACTTCAGCAATAATTAGTAAATATTAGTTAATTATGATAATTTTAATGAATTTGTAAAAATATATATAAAATAAAACTAACTATAAAAAAATAATATTTATTTAAAGAATAATTATTAATAATTAGTAAATATTTGTAATACATCATCAAAAAATATAAAAAAATAATAATAATTATTAAAAATTCACAGTAATTTGTAAAAATGTAGTATCAATTAAAATAATAAATAATACTCATTAAATAATTTGTAATCATTAAAAAAAATTCTTCAATATTAGTAATAATTAGTAAATGTTAGTATTAATTAAAAAATATTATTAATAATTTGAAAATATGATTAAATTGTGATAATTTGTAATAAAAAAATATGAAATACTTATAATTAATAAAAACTAGTAATATTTATTAAATAGTCAATTTTAATTAAAAAATAATTAATGTTACTTAATAAAGAATTGTTTTAATTATAAAAAATCAATAAAGTTTTGTCATAATTAGTCAAAACTGTGTAGTACATTATAAAAAAATATAAAAAAACTAAAAATTAATAAAAAATCACAATATTTTGAAAAAATGCAGTAATAATTAAAATAATTAGAAATAATCATTAAATAATTTGTATTAATTAATAAATAATTATTTAATATCAGTAATGATTAGTAAATATTATTATTAATTACTAAATATTATTAATAAATTGTAAACAGGTGTAAATTATGATAATTTATAAAAATTTTAGAAAATATTTTAAATACTAATTATTATTAAAAATTAGTAATAATTATTAAAAATTCAGTTATAATTATTAAATTATTAATATTACTTAATAGAGGATTGTTGTAATTAGTAAAAAAATAAATATTTGTAATAATTAGTAAAAATTGTGTAATACATTATAAAAAAATATAAAAAATTATAACAACTATTAAAAATTCCCAATAATTAGTAAAAATGAATTAATAATTAAAATAATTAGTAATAATTATTAAATAATGTGTATACATTAGTAAATAATTAGTCAATATTAGTAATAATTAGTAAATGTTTGTATTAATCACTAAATATTATTAATAATTTATATATATGAGTAAATTAAAATAATTTTTAATAAATTATAAAAAAATATGAAATACTAATAATTATTAAGAATTAGTAATATTTATTAAACATTTAGTTATAATTAATAAATAATCAGAATTATATAATAAATAATTGCATCCATTAGTAAAAATTCATAAATATTTGTAATAATTAGTAATTTTTTAATACCTTGTAATTAATCACAATGAGTAATAATTATTCTTATTTATATTGTTTTTTAGACAACTATGGAATTAGGAAGTAGACACTAGTTCTATTATATGATCATGACTGGATAAATCTTCATAAAAAATAATAACATCTCTAGTATAAATTCTATCTACATTGCTGGTATTGAAACATTTATATCATTTTCATCATCAAATTTATAATTTTTCTTCTAAAGGAATAATTAAATGTCAATGTATGAAATGTGATCGTAGGAGATTCGAAATGTCTGACAATGTTGGACTTAATCTATTGTATTTTGGTTTTTGAAAATATTATATTTTTTGGTATCAACATAGTGAATTAAATTTATTATAAAATAAAAAAATTGGTTTCATATCTATTATTTCATAATTTAGTACATGAGGTTGTTGGTCTATCTATTCAAGAAAAAAAAACTCATAATGATATTTCAAATCCTAAATAAAAAACATAGCAATTTTAAAAATTGTTGAAATATGTTGAGGGATCCATATATCCATGATTTTGAATAAGAAAAATAGAATTTGTTACAAAATTTATAACTATTAAATAAATTTTTTGAATGTCAAATAGTTGTTTTGATCAGATATTTTCTTCGGTTAAATCATTGTTTCTTGAAAAAAGGCACTACCTGTAAGTTTCTAAGAATGTAAGAAGTTGGTCTATAATCTTCTTATTAGTTATTAAAAGATAAATGCATGTTCAAATGATCACATATTATATTATAGATATTATGAATCATTAGTTAATTTTCCAACATGTGGAAAATCAAGGAGTAAAGAGGCACAACATGGAAAGTCTATATTTTCTATGAAACCATTGAGGTATTTACCAATTAAACCCCTTTTACAAAATCTATTTTTGTCTCACAACACAGCTGCATTGATAACATGAAATAAATCAAATATTTATATTATTAAAAGATTAATCCATCCATGTAAAGTCAACTTTTATTGAACGATGGATGAAATAATTGAGTTATGTTATCCGAGAGAAAATTATGTAACAATGTTTAAATGTAATTGATTTGATTCTGATTGAGGGTTGAGAGTTTATCCACCATATAATGTCATTGAAATTGAATACAAGTCTTATTGTATAAAATGAACCATTTTATGTTGGCACATCACTCACATAAAGTTTATTATATAAATTACTATGTTATTTCGAGATATTTAAATGAACGGTGGAGGGTAATAATAATGAAATCTCATGAAAATTAGTTTCTTGAAAATGAAAATGGTTATTTGGAAGTGAAATATATTAAATTTTTTCAAGAAACATCCCTAAATACATCTCTTACTCACTGATATATAAATATCAATGACGAATCCCCTGAGTTAAGGGGTGATGATATTGATAATTTTAATTAGTTAATAAGAGGTGATGAAAATTAAAGTCATATGGAAGTTGACAATGCTGAATATGAATATGAAGACAATTTCATCGATAAAGATGAGGATATATATAGAAAATGATGTATTATATTTAGGTATTTTTTTTAATATTTGATATATGTATTAATAATTATTTATAGGTAAGATTGTTTTTTTAGATGGTTGGATATAGTCCCAATGATATATTTCAATCCCTCATTGGTGTCAGTATTTTTTAGTTTTTATATTTGATATCTTTATTAAAAATTATCTACAAGTAATATTATTATAGTCTATATGATATCTGTTAGTTTTTTATATTTGATATTAGTATTAATAATTATTTACATGAAATATTATTATATTATGGTTTTTATTTACTTATAATTATTATATTATGATATTTATTAGTTTTTTATATTTGATATATATATATTAAAAATTATTTATAGATAAGATAATTATTAAATTATGGTATTTATTAGTTTTTTATATTTTATATCTTTATTAAAAAAAATTACAGGTAAGAGTTTTTGTTTCAGATGGTTGGATATGGTCCTGATGATCTATTATGTTCTCTCATTGATGCCAGGCTTCCTAATGATGAGACTGATTCATCTGACTAGAAGGATGTTACTACAACACTATCTATTAATAGGGAGAATTACCTTGCTAGATTGATGATTACATACCCTATTCTAGAAATACATCCACCTCTTGATTTTGATCATTGGTTATAGAGGTATGATCAATTGTTTAAGTTATTTATTTTATTTTAAGTATTTATATTAATTTCAATAATAATATTTGATTATTTGTTTTTATTTACATACTTTTTCACATTTAAATATTGTGAAGGCTGGGGTGATTTTATGAAATTATTTTTCTATTCAATGAGTGTCATGGGATCATGTTCCCATTAATGTGCGACATAAGATGCTTCACCACTGGAATGTATATTAATAAATAATATATTTTATTTTAAATTTATATAATAAGTAACATGTTGAAATTAATTGTATTGAAAAATTTATGGTCTCAAATTGATGATAGCATGAGAGACCCTATCTGAGAGGCATGCCATATTTTTATATATGAATGTTTTTGTTAGTTTTTACACAACCAAAGAATGAGAGCCATGGATAGACATTCTATTAATATTTTCATCTAGTATTGATTTTATCATCCACCGAAAAATATTTCATCTTAGGTATAGTATGGATTGTTCTCCTACTAGATAAGAGTGACTTTTACGAGGAGATAATCACCTAGGTATTAGAACTGAGGGAGGAAGGAGGTCACACATAGGACTGAGAGCCATAAATTTGGTATACATCAATGACATATGGTATGTAATATTATTTATTAATGTATATATACTTTAAATTAATTTTTTTTTTATATTATATAGTCCTTTACTAACCCCTATATTATGAATTTTGTAGTTTATAAGAATATATACACTGATCCCCATACATGATATCTTGATAAATATAAACAATGCCATATTGTGTTTAATATTTTTCAATTTTTTTGACTTAAATTAATTATTAATTATTTTAATTTATAATTATATTTCAAGGAAACTTATGATACTATGATTTATCATTAAAGAGATATTAAACCTGAGACTAAAGTAAATGCCACTTGCAAGTCAGGTTTTGATGAGGGGGATTGGATACATGTGACTATGCATTGTGTCATGAAAGGCTGTGTGACCTGCATTGGTTCTTGATTGACACCCACTGTATATTATGGTACTTCTATGATGTCACTAATCAGCTCAAAGGGATTTCATACAGAGTTGTCTTCATTTTTATCTACTATAGAGTATAAAGAGAGGTTATGAGCTCAGGATGAGATGATATAGCATGTATAGATAGAGTGGAAGGAGGAGCGTGAGTAGCAGCATCAGAGAGATGAGTAGATGTTAGAGTACACGTGATGGCTGGCACATGGTGTTGGTTTGGAGTTTCCTCCCCTAAACCTTTGGTTGATCCTCCTCTCCATGATAGTAGTTGATTATCAATTATTTTATTTCTATTATGTTTTTTGGTTTTATAAACATATTATATGTGAGATGGTCTAATAGTTTTATACATGTTTTTATTATATTTATTTGTTCTATTTTTTCTAATTTTTAAATTTATATTATTTTATTTTTAAATATTAATGTAATTTTAATGAATTTTGTAATCTATCGCAATTAGTGTTTAAATATTTTTTCACACTTATTTGTGATGTGAATCATAAAATTTCAAAAATAATAATTATTTATGATGGGCCACTGCATATAAGTATATGTGTGACACCGTTTTCAATGATATGGTTTTTATAACAGATTACTATCACTAATGACTTTTAGAAACAAGAATCCATCACTAAAAACCTGTAATAAAAATGTAAAACTCTAGTAGTGAAAACTTAAAAAAAAATAGAATCCCTTAGATAACACTGGAAACTAAAACTTTTGGTATCTCTCAATCACTGAGGTAGTAAAAAAATCTCAAAATTTAATCAATTAGTAAAATTAATATTTTTAGTATATGGTCCTAGATTCCTTAGTATCTTATTTAAATGGATTAATTTTAGTATATTTCTGCCACATCAATTTTGGAAAAATATAATTTTTTTAAGGATAAATGTTTCTTAATTGGAAATATTTTGAGGTTATATCATTTTGGTGTTGAAAGTGTTATTCTTTAAATTTTTTAATGAAATTTTTTCTTTTAGTACTAAATTAATAAAATTATTCTTGGATTAATTTTCTTATATTTTTAGGATAATATTTTTTGGATAATTTTGGTGATATTTTAATGGAAATATTACTTTAAATTTTTAATGGAATTCATATTTTTTGAATTAATTTTTCTAAGTTTCATTTTTATATTTTTAATTTTCATTAGTGAAACAAATTTTAATTATTCTATGGAAGTTTGGGATTTAGTAGAGTTTAATTTTTCCTTTTAAATTGTTTAATCTCATAAATTTTTTGTTTCTACAGTAGATTGATTTTTTAGAAGTTTGGAAGCTTTATAAGGTTAACACCCATTCTCGTAATATTGTTAGTGAGTTCATAAGGTCCCAAAAAACTTCATGGAGTACCAATTCTTTATGAAAATAAGACACAAAATAGCTTTCTATGGTAGATATGGACTTCATAGGGTACCCATCTTCATAGGGAAACCTCTTCGTAATATTCTCAAGCTCATCATAGTAAGTTTATCATTGTAAGACAACCCTACGCAAGATGGTTTCATATAATAAGAGCTCTGTGTAAGAACCTCACAAGGTTATTTTGTTACACTACTACAGATTGGGATTTTATCAGTTCTAGAAATGGATTTTATTAGTTTTAAAAAGTGATGATATTGCAAGAGACTTTAAAAGACATTAGATTTTATTATCTCTAGAAAAAGCATTGATAAATACCTCCCTTTATCACCACACTCTTTATGAATTCTTATTTTAGTTCCAATAAAATACCCTTTATCAGTTCTAAAAAATCACTCATAAAGAGTGTGCAGATCAATGCTAAAATATTTTTTAGAATTATTTGAGCTACCCACCCACCCTTTTTTAGGGATTCCCCCTCCTCGCAATATCCACTCTAGCTCACGACCCTAGACTTTATGAGCGCGAAACCCTACCACCACTTCAACCCATGAACCTACCCTTTATAGGACTCAACCCCAACAGACACCACTCTTAATCCACCCCGCACATGTTTGAACGTATAGGTATTCAAACTTGGGACCCCCTTCTGTATAGGAAAATCTATTACCACTCCACCATCCAGATTTATTCAATATTTTATGAACTATCTATATATATATATATAAAATTCATTTTTATTTATATATTTATACATATAACTATATATACTTATATAATTAGTTTTAAATACATTTATAAAATTGTTTTTATATTTTCATATATATATATATATTTATATATTTTTTGTATAATTGTTTATTTTCACATATATATACATATATATTTATATTTACATATTTAAATATTTACATAAATATTCATATCTTCATGAATATATTTATATATAATTGTATATTTGTAAATATTTTTTTATAATTTATTTATAAATTGCATATTTATTGTAAATTTATTTATGTGTGTGTGTGTGTATATATTTTATATGGGTATATATGTGAGCCCTCTCTCTCTCTCTCTATATTTGTGTGCATGTCTATATATATGAATGTATATATATTTTAATATATATTTGTTGCAATGTATAAAGATACATATATATCATATACGCTTACCACTAGCCTGGAGGGTTTTATTTGTTATATATTGACATATTTATATATATGTATATATATCTTCTAATATATATATATATATATATATATATTAATTTTATTTATACATATTATTAGAATATATAGATAAATAAATAAATATATATATATTTATTAACTCTCACACACACATATATTTATATATATACATTATATATACAATTGTATAGGTATATATATATATATATTCCTAAATTTTTATAAGATAAGTAAAATGGTTATATTTTTAGTTTAAATAAAATTAATAATGAATATTTATTTTTCTATGGTTTATATATTTTAAAATATGTTTTATATATAAATATTTTTAAATATTTATTCATAAAATTATATATAAATATATATATATATATATATGTATATATATGCATATATTTAATTATAAACAACACTACTATATGAAAAGTGTAAAATTTAAACACCATAATATCCATATACCTATAACCCTTAAGAATAAATTCAGTCTCCACTGAAAAAAGACAATAAAACCCTCTTAAATGAAGCTGAAATCCCATCAAATATTAAAAAATTAGGGTATCCCAACTAAAAAAAATCAGTTTTAGAGGTCTTTTTGGCCTTTTTTAACCTCAAAAAGATAGTGATCTAGATCCCACCAGATCAACATGACATAGATCTCTTCACAGGGTTTGATTTGATATTTTTTAGAGCCCAAACCAACACTCTAATAAAAGGTTATGGTTGTTTGAAGTTCACGTCATTTTTTCAACTTATCTTAATATATTAATTACTTTATAAATTTTTTCAAGCACCAAATTATTATGAAATGTGTATTACTCAATAAAAATTAGCAACATATTCATTAATATTATTTTAAATTAATTTTAAGTAATTTTTTATTAAATATATTATATGTTAATTTTAAATACACTTATTATTATAAAAATAATATTTGTTCAAATATTATATATATATATCAATATGAATATGTTTATATATAAATATTTTTTTAATAATATTTTTTTGAAGGGAGCCATTTATCAACGCTAAGAAAATACATGATAAATCCCCCTTTTTATCAGGGCTAAAAAAGATCTTATAAAGGAAGACTTTGTTACTACTAAGAAAAAACATTGATAAAGGGGTTTTCTTATTACCACTTGTTTTAGTATTGATAATGGTGGGACTTATCCGTGATTTTATCTAGCACTAATAAAGTCACTCTCTTTTTCAGCACTTTTTTTATTACTGATAAAGAGTAGCACTGAATATGTGTGATTTTATAGTTGTGTAAGGTTGAAAACCACCATCTTTTTAAGGTTATTAGGGCCATAAGTTTATCAACAAAAGGTTTATTTTGTACATATGAAAACTTTTTAGGGTTCCCTTCTTAAGGTTCCTACACACTAACATAGGGAATCCATATTCATAGGGTTCATCCATTTGTGAAATTTTGAGTTTTTCTGTTACAAATTTAAAATTTCTATATCAACCCTTAATTTCCCAATTCAAAATGAAAAGAAGAATAGATCCTGAACTCTTACCTATGATTCTAAACATAATAAGTAAAAATATAAAGTTTTCTGATGATGCGTAAAGAAAAATCAAGATCATGTTGGAGGTTTTGATGTATACAGAGAAGTTCCACTCGAGTGGTCAAAGGAGGATGATGAACAGTTGAAGCCCCTATGTGGAGAGTGATGGTTCAATTTTGGAGTTTCTATTTGTGAGTTACGGGGCTATGATATTTTTAATTTTTTTCACAAATATGCATTTTAAAAGGAGTATCTGTACATTGAGAAATATTTTTTCGAGACTAAGAGGCTGATTCAAGGAGAAAAACTAGGTAGATATAGCGGAGTTCATGGAAGTGTAATGGAGCTTTAGAGAAAGAATAACCTGCTTTTCAAATTATATTTTCTTTCTCTTTATAACCTATTTCCACATTTTTTCCCTTTTGTATAAATCCATTACTGTGATATACTGGTTCGAATATGATTTTTTTCTAAACTATTTTGAGGAAATTAAATTGATACGATCTTCTATTTTTTACTTAATTTATCAACTTTTCTATTTTGGGTTGCTACTCTTCTATATTTTCTCTTTAACAAAAATAAATTTCTATGAATTCAAGATTCAATGATTATTGATATTGATTCAAAATAATAAACATATTAATTACCAATTATTCTTAAATCACTTGACACTTTTTTTGAATCATTTAATAGTATCCACCAATTTCAGTCAATAAATTTATTTAGTAAAAAACCTTCCATTATTTTCATAGTTGAATTGTGATCTAGAGTAAAAAAACTAAAGAATATTTTCAAATAATTTCCAACCCTTTCAATGTATGTTTTTTAATGATTCCATGGAATTTATCCTATATTGAACCCATTTTAAGAGAAATCGAAGGAAAATAATTTTGATATTATACAATCAAAATTTACCCTATTCTTTACCACTTATTTACTGTTGTTAAAACATCTTTTCATTCCAATACAGTTGTACCCACCCATTTTCATATTATTTTTAATTTCAATCACATTTTAATATTCCTCTATAATCATTTGATGCTATCATTTTTTAGTAATTTTGTTTTGGTTGTTTTTATTATTTTTGTGTTAATTTTTAAAGAACACATCAGATGGTGACAATGAAGTACTTTATTTTTTTTCAATCACTATTGTTAATTAAAGTCCATAATATTCATTAAAGAATTAGTTGAATATACACATAGATAATCTGGTTAGTAATTCTATCATAAGTTCATACTCATGGTGAAATTTCACTTAAATATATTAATCACAAGATTAAAGTCTTATGTTATTGGTAATAATGAAGAGAAGAGGAAGTAAATGAAACCGATGGTTAGAAATAAATCCATTTAATTTACTGAAATCAAGGTATGATTATTTGTCATGATCTTTAGTGAAAGAAATTAAAGTCTATAAATAGTTAAACCAACTAATTATAATAGAATTTAAGATAAATCAATTGTATAATAAGTTAGATAAGCCATGATGTTATTGGGATTATAGTTTGTAAAATCACCAAAAATAGTGGATGAAGTCATAGATCAAATTTTGTTTGAAAAGTGCAAGTAATGATACACAATTACATGTGAATATCACATCTACATGAGAAAAATTTATCAAAATTACAAGAAGCGTGGTTTCTTTGTGAATAATACAACAATAATTCCATGAATATTGTGGATTGAGAATTTCCAAAAGTTTGGATGGAAAATGAAAATTAATACGGAATGTTCTATGTTAAGATGAATTCCAAAAATGTATCTCCCATATCTTCTTTGATGAATAAGTTCTGAAATGGATATTCCAAAAAAGATGTTAGCTACATGAATTCATAAATAAATATTCCATGTAAGATAGTTTATATGTAAGTATGTGAAGAAAATGATATTTTTCATGTAGAAGTGCATGCATGAAAGATTTAGTGCTACAATCGCATGTAAATCGAAGATTCCACTGATGATCTAGATTTAATATATAATAGAGTGAATAAGAATAAAAACTCACTTACTTATTAAGGGTATGAAATATGAAATGTGTTCATGATGGATATTTCCCATATTATACTTTCACTAATCAGGGTTTAAAAAACTTAAAGCGTAATTATGATTTCATTAAAAGTAATGAGTTTTTATGAATAATTAGACTGAAGGTATAGTGAGTTGGTGTAATGAAAAAATTAATATTCAAAATAATAAGGTAAGACCCATGAAGTATACCAAATTTAGTGAATGTATAATATTTTTGTATATTGAATTGAATTTGGAAAAATTATAGCTAAGTGAAACACAAAAATAGTAAAGAAATAGAAAATAAAATTATGAAGATGAAAATTTGGATATAAAAAGTCTGATATTTACAAAATTAAGTTTATTATTTTATCTATAATTTTAATAATATTTAAAAAGTGATTTGATTCTGGATTTTGTGAGGATTTTATTTGACTCTAAGATTTAAATATATTTTAAGGTTTTTAAAAATTATATTTCTACAAAGCCTTGAAGTTATAATATTTTTAATCACAAAACTTATTGGGGAAGTATAGACTCTAAAAGTATCCAACACCATCTTAATAAAGGTATGGATTGATTGATTTATTGAGAGAAAAATTAAAGGAGAACCACTGTTGAGAAGATAAGAAGTATAGAGGGAGTTCCAACCTGAATTTATTAGAATTTCAGTTGGGTTTAAAATTTGAGAAGAAAAAAACCTAAACTTTTAAAGAATTTAATTAATGTCACCAATTTTAGTTGATATAAATTTGAGATCCAGAAAAAAGTTAATTAAAACCAATATATTTTTTGGATGTTTAAGTTCAATTCATTTTGTGGTCTTTGGAAATTTAGTTTATCAGAAGACAAAAAAAGCTGACGAACATGTGAGTTCAGCTGAAAAATAAGTGGAAATCTAAGACTTGTTCAAGTTTGTAGATAATATTGAATACTAATGGGATTCAATATAATTTTAATCCATGAGTATTTTTTTTCAAGATGCATTTTTGGTTAAGGATAATAATTTCTCATACAACTCAATAGGAGTCAACATGAAAAATAGTAGGTTCTCACATTGAATCTAAACCTTATATAAATAACCATGTTATATTTACTTTAAATTATTTTCATAACATAAGGTAAAAGTTATGAGATATCATATTTAAGATCCATACATCCTAACTTATGAGAAATGGTTGATCAACTTAAAGGAAGTGAAAATTTAATTTTGACTTAATGTGTAAAATTTGGTCCCCCATAATTCATGCCCCTATGTGGGTGACTACAAGATCCTATGGGAATCTCAAGTGGCATCGGATCATAGGTTCCGTATAGTGGGATCAATAAGTTTATTTAAAATTGAGATTAATGGATTTACATGAATTGAATATTTTTGGAATTTAAAGAATTTTTTTTCCAGAAGTTAAGGAAGTCACTGAGATTTTGTCTCTGAAATATTAGATAGATGGTCTAATATTGAAGTTAATGTAAGATATTTCTATTAGTGGAAAAATTTAATTTTTTACCAAAATATTAAAGAACTATAATAAGAAATAATCTTGGAATTAATATAAGTTATTCCCAAAAAAATCTTGGAAGAAGGATTAACTATTACTGGAAGGTAAACCAAGTGGAAGTTGTATTGAAAAATCCATTAGAACCAATCCTATGAAAGAAGTATGTTCAAGCTAGGATGAGTTTGAGTTAGTTGAATATATTTATGAACTCTATACTAAAGTTAAGGAATACTACAAGAAATTCCATTGTGAATTTTTCTCTTATATATTTTCATTCATCAAAGGATTATATAAAGAAAAATCATAGTTTAAGATAAAAGATAATTATTTGGAAAATATATTGGCAGAGAAATTATATATGTTTGATAATTTCAGAAAATTCATTAATGAAGATGATCAATCAGTTTCACTTTTAAAAGATTTTTTTTCTTATTGAAGTATAGTTACAATTAACTTATTGTGAAAAAATTATTTTTAATAAGGTCTGTGAAGAACTACTCTATGAATTAAAAGCATTTGTTAAAGTCAATAACTCTCAGTTGGAGGTAAAATTCAAGATAATAAAATATATTAAAAAATCCATGTTAAATTAATGAAATTTTCATGATTATTATATTCATAAGTTAAAATATGCATGTGATGATAAAGTTAAAATCTATGAATACCATCCAAATAATTTAAGTCTAAAGTGTCTTGAGTTGGAAATAAAGTTCAAAAACTTGGAAGCTACTAATGTTGAATCTTAACATGAAGTCAAAATAAGGTCCACTATCAAAATTTCAAAGGATATTCCTACTTATCAAAAGTATCCATCTAGAAGTAGGAAGAATATGAAAACATTATAAGTTTCATCATTTGATAAGTTAAATAAAAAGGTAAACCCAAATATGAAAAATATTATTTTCACTAAATCCTACTCTTTAAATAATTAAGGTTACAATAAAAGTACTAGAAAAACCTAGGTAAAGAAATTTTTGGAGATACAAACCACTTCCATTAAGGTGGAAGAAGTAAATAAATAAATATGGTATTCCTCATAATGTGACCTGAAGGAATTAATTTTTTCTAAAAGAAAGGAATATAATTCCACCAGTTATATTTCCATAAAATAAAAGGATTGTTTTATTGGATACTATTGGTGTTGTATAAAGTTAAAACACAAATATATCTATTATTTACATAATATAAAAAATTTTGGAAGAAAAAAAGGTCAATATTATAGGGGATAAAAATAGAAGGTAAAAAAAATTGAGCTAAGAACACCCAAAACACATATAATAAGGAAAATTTGTTGACATCCAATAGAATTAAATATCTTGATAATTTTTTGGAAGTTTTGGAAGAAGTGATAATGGTGATGAGAAGTGTTGGTTTACTTATACAAAGCACAACTTAGTTTAAACTAACAAAAGGAGGTCATAAATGATGAAGAAAAATGAAAGGATGATATAATGTAAGCGTACCATGAGGTGTAAACATTTTTTTATAAAAAATAACACACCCAAGAATAAATAAAGAAATTTCTAATAACCAATAAAATATGCTACTTTTATTGAAGACAATTCAACTTCATGGGTAGTTGTAAAATCACCATGACTGTTCAAGTTACTGGAAGAAATTTCAAATAACAAGGTGACTCAATATGATAAATACATAAGAAAATTGTAATTCTGGATGAGACCTTCATTGAAGAAGTTTATGTTTAGTGAAATTTACCTATGAATATTAACTTATTAGAAATTAATAATTGGCGTGTAAGCTTTAAGTTGGTTGGATCCACTCATAAAAAAGTGCATGACACGTTTCTCTTGATAATATAAGTTAGTGAATAACATGATACAAGATTTATATGATACATGTACTACCAAATTTCACAACATAATAAGAAAGTTAAACATGTTATGAAGGTTTTCTTAGAAATATTTACCTATTATTGGAATAATAAAGTAAGTTAAAAGAAAAGTAAATTCAAAATAATTCTTGTATCTTGTTTGCTATTGTGAAAAATAAACACCCATACAAAGTAAAGAGTCAAAAAATAATAAGTATATTCCACCCAATAACACTATTTATTGTAAATTTAAGTGTGAAGAAATTAAGAAAAATAAATTTGAGGTAAATAAAGTTTTTGGATTGAGAAAGATATTGTATCCCTATTTTTCAAATTAAATGAGAGAAATAAATTACACCTTATTCCCTCACAAATTATGATGATTGTAAATAAAAAAGGTGAAATAAAGTCGATAAAATTTAGGGGGATCCCTAAAATGAAGATAAAGTAGATAGTTCTAGAGAATTAATATGCTGTAGTGAAAATTATAATTTATGTACAACCAAATAACTAAGATAACATATGCTAACAAATCTGGTGGATTAAAGACTTATGTATTTGGAGGCACAAGATCCAGATGATGATGATAAAGTTACGAAGGTTGAAAATCTGGATAATTTAATAATTTATCAACCTTAAGGTACATTGAAGTTTTATCCAATTATTATCTTAAAAAATTCAACTGATATTTCAAAGGGGAGATAATTTTATCATATGATGAAAAAGTCAAAAATATTTTATAAAGGGGGAAAAACCTATTTTTTTGAATGTTTTTAATCCATTTGTTGATATGGATGAAGAAAATTAGTTTCCTGAAGATATATTTGGTTTAACCTAAGAATAATTTATGCTAATTGTAATCAATTGAATATTTTATGGACTACTATGAAGTCTAAGTTAATCACTCTTTTTTTCTACGCTGATCATTTCTCACTTAGACTTAGAGTTAGTTAATTTGTGGGTCACTAATTTAGGGAAAGTGATTATAACCTTCTATTAATAAATTCAAGTTTAACATTCAATTTAATGGAATATATGAGGATAATAATTCATTGAGAGTTCCCTCATAATTTTAAACTTTAAATTTATTATCAATAAGTTGGGGGGGGGGGATAAATCATTGACTTAAATATTAATTTGGTATTTACAACAAATCGAAAGGTGGAGATCAAAGAACACATCAGATGTTGATGATGAATTATTTTATCTATTGTTAATCACTATTGTTAATTGAAGTCAATGATATTTATAAAATAATAAATCAAGGATAATTATGAATGATCTGATTAGTAAATGAATTAGAAGTTCATACAAATGATGTAAGTTCAAAAAAAAAAAGTTCATCGAATGATTAAAGGCTCATGTAACCAGTTGTAATGAAGAGAAGTGGAATTAAATACTATTTATATTTATAAATAAATTCATTTAAGTCATCAGAAGAAGAATATAAATATGAATATTGTATTCCTTTATATTTAGTAAATGAAATTATGGTGTAGATAGAATTTGAATCCACTATCTACAGTAAATTCAAAGATAAACCATGTGCATCATACATTGGAATATATGAGGAGCTATCTAGATTATAAATTTCAAACTTACCAGAATCAGTGGATGAATTCATAGATAAATTTATGATTACAAATTTCAAGCAATAATTCATAATTACATGTGAATCACACATCTTCATGTTCATGAGTTCATAAACATCCAAGTAGTGAGGTTTCATTGTGAATAATACCACAATATTTCCATGCATATAGTGGATTAATAATTTATAAATGTTTGTAAAGATAATGAAAATTTAAATGAAAGAATTATATTTTCAATGCAATGGTTGAAAATATAATGGAGTCTGTAGAATGGATTTAAAATTGGAACACATGCATAGTTTCTGAATATTTGATGTTATAATATGTGAATCCATCAAAAGTTGAGGATACAATGTTACTCGGTTAGAATATGATTGTATGAAAAAACTAGAAATTGGAGAGTGAAGGTTTCAGAAGTAGTGCTTTTATAGCATTATAAAGTAATATTGTGTTTTATAGAGGTAGATAAAATATGGTTTGGATAACATGTTCACCCAAAATGGATCCTGTATATTGTTAGTTGAGGTTACAAAAAATAAAAAGTGAGTTCACTCGAAGCGAACAACAAATAACATGCTTATGGATGATGATTATATCACCATGAATGTGAAGAATAAATTTCATGTTGGATCCTCATGATATCATGTTGTCTAATGTACCATAATGATTAGAAGAAGGAAATCATATATGTTAGGTTGTGTAGAGATGATTGTTAGGCATGTAGCTCCCATATCTTCTATGATGTAGATGGTATGAGATGAAGACTCCATATAATCTATTATATGCATGAATTTAGAAATAAGTATTCCACATAATATAGTGCCTATATGAGTATATATAGAGAAAGAGATTTTATATACAAAAGTTCATGCAATAATGCTTCAGTGTTATGATCACATGAAAATCAAATTTGTTATGGATGATCTGTATTTGATATATAAGAGTGTAAAGAAGAATACAAATCTATATACTTTCAATATTAATTAAATATAAAATTTTTCAAGATAGAAGTTTCACATATTATAATTTTTATAAGAAAAGTTTAAAATATCTTAAGAAAAACTATGATTGCATCAGAAACAATGATTTTTTTAAAATGAAAATTCATAATTCTTCAGAAAAAAAAGAATTTGAATGAAGTTGTAGTGAGTTACATCACTCTAAATTCATGTAGAGACAAAATTAACATAACATAAGATAATTATAGACATGTGAATCATACCATATGTAATGAGTGTATAGGAAGTTGAGACAGTGAGTTGATTCGGGAAGAATTAAATCTAAGTGAAACACAAAAATATTAAATCACTAGAAAATACAATTATGAAAATTCTTAGATAGTCACTCAAAGTATTATATTCATGAAAATATGTTCATGATTATTTTCATAATTTTAGGAAGATTTGAAAAGTTACTTGACACTGGATTTTTCATTGATTTGACTTGAATCAGAAATTTTAGAATATATGTGAAGGCATTCCAAAATTTAAATAATACATATATGTAACATCCTAGACTCGGATTCCACAAAATAGTGCCCTGTGCCCAGTTGGGAACATGCCCTAAATTACATCTCCACAAATTCCGGAGGCTACTGACTAGCAACGAGGGCCCAGGGTGTGTTTGTGGGGAGGCTATACCCTCTTTTCAGAGTGTAACACAATATTAGAAAACATACAATCAACAATAGAATAAATAAATAAATCATACAATTGATAAAAATCAAAATATAAGTATATATACCAATTCCAAAAGTAATCACATATAAAATGATGATCATGTCATGTATCTAAAAAACATCCAAAATAGGTATACATGGTAGGAGTACAATACATGTAACAAAATACCAAAAAGTCCAAAAACTATCCAAGCTAGCATCACAAGACTCAGCTCGGTATTATACTCCCCTTCTTTTAAGTAGTAATGAAAAACCTATATCAGGACTCTTTCCCTTATCCATACATTCCATCATATAATATTCTTGGGTACCAAAGACATCCCGAGTAGGGTGTGAGTTAAAATCTCAGTAGGCCACCACCAATAGTGTATAATTTCATCCATTCAGTGAATATATAATGATAAACGTGTGTATGTGTAATAGAATATGTAAATAAAGTTCTGAAAGTAAACAATACATAATGTTCTAAGTTTACATGGACACCCATCCTATTCTACCTACTTCAACCTTAGGAAAAAATATCTAAATAAAAATTCATTCCTATATCAATTTATATGTAAGTCTTGGGACCGAGCATGTAGCCCAACACCCATCATATCAATATGTGATCAAAGTTTCCTAACCAGGTCATAAATGAGGTATAAGGCTGTGACTTAATCTAAGATTGTTCTTTGGCTTGTTAGACATGTCATATAATCATTTCATTAATTATTTAAGTAAGAATCTGAGTCTATCTTTGGAATTACTTATTTGGAATATAGCTATCAATATGACTTATCATGAACCAAGAACCATACAAGCCAACCCTAGGAATTCCTCATCGGAATACTGGTATCGATCTAGGTGGGGTATAATATCATTTCCATTTTAGTCCATCCTTGATGGTATACTAAGGGAGCCCAAGTTTCACTCCTAGAATATATAGAATTGTTTCACTAAATCCATCCTTGACATTCTATAAAAGGAGTCTAAGTGTCACTAGGGAACATATCAGTAAAGCCTATGATTCTATCATTAGAATTCTACTAAGGAGTCCAAGTGTCACTCGGGTTTAATTAAGGCATTAACCAAATTTATCCATCCATTTCATTCATATATGAATCCATGTGTCACCCAAGGAATATTGAAAACATTCAATCAAAGTCATTTAAAATACTTCAAGGGTTATCACCATGATCATACCAATTAAACCTCACCTCAGAAGGAGGCTCAAAGAAAGGGATAATCTTAGAAGGCTTAGTCTCTTAATTATATCATGTTGGAATTTCATTATAAGAAGAAAACAATGATTAATTAAGTAAAAACATGGCCATATCCTAGGGACATGGTCCTTCATTCCCTTAATTTAATCAATTCAAGTTGCAATTTACAATTCATAATTTAACATCCCTTGGAAAGGGGTAACAACACACATTAAAAGTGATCAATTCATATGCCACCTTTCATGGTCCAATTAATTAAAAACCTCACCCAAAGGGTTTGTTTTAATTCCATTTCCTTAACCTTTAATCATTTATCAATGGGTTTTGTTAATTGCATAGGTCATACATATCCATTTTAATCCAGGAATAAATTCCATTTTAAGGGATTCACTCAAAAAATAGTGAATTCAGCACAATAGAATATATATAAACACCCCAAATTGAAGGGAGAAGAATTATATCAACTACTATAGGTCCATATTAGAGTAATTGTAACACCCAAAGATTTTATGAGATATATTATTTTTAATTTCTTTGATGTCTTCTGTTATACACTACACCATGATTAGATTGTATTATATGCAACACCGTATTAGCTTGCAGTATACGCAACACAATTCTTGGCTCGTGTTACACACAATTTCAAGTTCGTTTTGTGGAAATTATTCTACGCAACATTAAGAATAGATTTTGTTTAATGTATAAATGAAATAAGTTTTGATTATGTTATATGAAACACCAAACAGATCTTTCACTACACGCAGCCCTGACTTGGCTTGCATTACACGCAATCAAGACCTTCCTCGATAGCGTGTGTAGTACACAATACTGAGTTTCATTAAATGAGATATTATTATAATATTATTATGAACTAGCCGTTATGAATAGTAATACCCACTTTTTGAAATTTTATAAATTTTATCTTTCAAAATGGACTTCATTTTTGGATTCGGAAATATCGAAATTAGCCTAGGGTGAATTTTTTGTATTTTTCTGAAAACTTTCATTTTTTGATGAATAGTGAAAACACTGGGTTACTATTTAAAAACCGACTTTTTATTTAAATAATTATTTATTTTATTTAAATTTATTTTAGGTCAAAATTGATACATAATACCTATATAAGTTCAATGTAATTCATTGGAGTCATTTTATAATAATTTTAGATATATAAAAATTTTATTGAACTTTTTACCGTATTTTACCCACCTCCTAGGAGAATATGAAAATTTACATAAAACTTAATTTTACCACTTCTGTGAGTGGAATTTCAAAAATCCGAGAGACACGGTTAATATCAAGGAGTAAAATGTGGTTCAATAAGATAAAAATAATTTTTGGTGAATAGTAACTTTTACTCGTATTTACCACGGTTAAAAGTAAATAGGATAATTAAGGGTAAAAATGATATTATTATTCCCCTAACACATGTCCTAATTATATTGGATAAGTATAATTCGACCAAAAAAATCTTATAAATATAATATTATCATTTTGGTCCACTTGGATTAGATTAGGACATTTATTATTATTTAATTAAAAGAAGAGTTAAAAGAGTTAAAATCAAAGTTTAATAACTAAAACATTTTTAATATAGGGTTATACATAAGATAAATTCGACTATAAATATTAATTAGAAAGATAAATATATTTCCTAAATAATGGTATTTTATTTATAATTTTTAGATATTAAATACTTTAATTTATTTATGACACAATGATGATACAGTAATTACCTTATTAACGAAATATTAACATAATTGATGTTATAAATACCCAAATAAATGTAATTTGAGACTTTTTATAAATTAAAATAATTTTTTAGGTTAATATGACATGTTATTATTGATTTAATTAACTATTTTTTTAACTAATCATGCTGTTATGATTCTCACAAAAATCAATTACCAAATAGTGTCAAAATTGACATAAAATAGTTTTTAAAAAAAATATTATATTATTAATTTTTATTCTATTCCTAAAAATCTAAGGATTGGTCAAATGACTTATATAAGGTTATATATATTAATAATGAACCACTTGGGGTTCTTTTGGCTTGTTATATTAATTTTATTAACCATATAGTGTAAGAAAATAAGAAGACGCGGTAAAAGTTAAATTATTTAACTTAGAGTTAAATCTAAATGATAAGGTTAAATTAGTAACCTAAACTTGTCTAAAACATATTGGTTGAGATTATTTAGGCCCATTACCACTTTATCTTTGAAATAAATCAATTTTGAGCTATTATAAACCGAATATGACTTTATTATAAAATAATATTTTAAGTTTTTTCCTAAGGTGCCCCTCTTCTCCCTTATAAAAGGGCACCTCCTCCCTATTCTATTTACACAATTTTGAGCCTTCAAGCTCAGAAAACCCCTGCTAAGTTCCCTTATAAACTTCCCTAGAAACATTATAGTGGTTCTGGTCTCCTCAAAAGACCAACTCTAGTGCCTTAAGAGGAAGCTTAAAAGAGGTGCGTCGAAGAAGAGGTAATCTCTTCTACCGATTCTTTCAAGTTTCTTTCTTCTTCAACTCTTCTTATTTAGTTGTTTAATTATAAAGTAATAACATCAGTATAACTAATATACTTATATGTTATTATAAATATGAAACAACCCCATTTCACCTTCTATCCATCCTATGGAAAAATAAATCACCGTGCGTGCGTACGTACGAAATACCGTCTCCACGCCGTGGTGCAATCTGTTTTTCCACCACCACCTTACTTGGATGGGTATAATGGTGTAAAGAATAACTATATATAGTTATTATAACATAATACTTATTCTGATATATTATATCATTCACTCCAATTCAATTCAATAATTATGGGAATGATATCATCGCTCGTACGTACGTACAGATTACCGTCTCCATGACGCGATGAGATTCATTCTCCATGTTAACCACTAAAGAATGATTATAAAGTATATATAATGAATAATAATGAAATATATGACATGATAAAGCTACTGGGTTTATGTGTATATATATATATATTTCATCTACTTTCTTCTATTCAAGTCAATAAGGAAAGGAAAACAGTGTTCATGCGTACGTACGACCTACCGTCTCCATGAACGGTGTATTTCATTTCATTTATCTATCTATTATATATATATATAATGAATATATATGACATATAAATCTTGATTTACATTATGGAAGTAATTAAATCATGACATAAGTAATAATAATAGCAAGAACAACAATTCCAAACACATACGATAAATAAAACAATTTTACCCAAAACACAACTTTAACATGAATTTACAAAAGAACGGGTAATATAAAGTCATAAGTGAACAATATATGTTATCATAACAATGAATATTATTATTTAATAAGTCAATGACATTATTTAAATCATTATACATGAGTGTTGGATACATACAAAGCATATTAGACATAAGGCAAGAGATAACTTTTCCAATCTCATTTTTATCCGAGATTGTTTATTCGTAAGTATTTACTAGGGTTATATTTATCATCCATGTACCTATTTTCTAAAAATGGTTTCATGTATGTTTAAAGTACTTTTTACCAATTTTTGACTTTTACTACATGGTATTTAAGGAATCTTTCTTTAGTTTACCATACGAGGTAATTTTGACTTTTCCGACAAAAGTATGAGGAGAATGTTTTTTTAACTTATACGGCATGAACGGATTTTTATGGTTTCATAACACCTTATTTTCCTAAAGCTTACTCTAAAATATGTGATGAATATTTTCAGAAAAATACTTTTCTTTTAAAATTGCATGGCATTTTTTAAAAAGAAAATGATTTTGAAAAAGAAAGGATATTTTCCTCAAGAATTCATTTCAAGTGTTTTATCAAAACCATTTTCCATATAAGATGAAAATAATTTCATATGTGTATGTTTCAAGTATAATGTCTCTATGATTTACATGGTTTCAATTTTATTATGATGAAATGATATCCATTTGTTTTATATGGATTATGTTATGATGATATGATGTTTATGAAACCCATTTTATTCTTTGGGTTATGATGAATGATTTATGTTTATGTTGTGGCACACGTTAGAATGATTTCAATATGATATGGGTGGGACCTATATATCCCTCCAATGCATTGGGTAAAGATTTATTTCTCATGAGATATACATGTTTGGAATGGTAAGTTAATTTGGTTCAGTGTTATAGGACTGGAACGAGGAGTGAACTCGATCCAGAAAGGGACTTTGTCCACTAAGATGGTCTTGGCAGTAATGCCTTGGCTACTATGGAAATCATAACATGTGCTTAATGGTTTCCACAATTACATGTTTTATTCCCATGCAATTTTATCATGATTAATGTTTCTTTACGATCCATGCCTTACATAGTTCCATGTTTTATGTCATTGCTCATGATTTTGATGTTTAAACATTATGTTTATGTTTTTAAGTTCAAATGTATATGATTTGTTTTATTTTCTCCATGATTAACCTTACTGAGAATTTGAGATCACCATTTATATGTTTTCTTTTACCCAGGATTTAAAGAAAGGTTTTAGGTAAGAAAACAAAATGGGAAGATCTTTATGGGAGATGTTGAAGATCTTTCTCCAAGATTATAAGATTATGTTCCAAGTTTCCAAAGACACTAAACTATTAATGTCCATGTACACCATGATATGGGCATCTACAGTTGTTATCAGAGGAAAGGCTTAGTTAACCTTTGGAAACTAGGATGCGAAAACTTTAGTGAGATCCATAGAGACATTTCTAAGATATGTCTAGGGATGTCCCTAAGGTTAAGTATAAGTATAGGTTATAATCCTAGAATTACGGTAACAATATTAGAATTAACCCTAAGATGTTATATATTGAAGGTACTCCCCCTTTATTATGTTGTTTTCCCTAGCATGATTTTTTCCTCTCACACTATTCTTTTTGGGTTTTAGAAAATGGCTGGAAACAGGAAGATTCAATATAATGGAGGATATGATGGAAAATGGAATGATATTATTTGTGAGAAACCAAATGAAATTGGATCTGGATGTCCACACATCGTTATTATGCCTAATTATCAATCTAATAATATGATCAATAATCTCAACTTTGGTATGTTTCTTGACTCAGCTAATAAGAGAAATATGGAGTTTCATGATGATCATAGAGGAAAGAAAGTAAGTTCAATTTTCCTCATGTAAATCATGTGGGAAGAGGCATCCGAGAGAATGTTTCAAAGGAACTGGAAAATGCTTTGGGTGTGGAAAAGAAGGACATAAAGTCAGTAATTGCAAAGGAAAAGGTTCAGTTAACACCATGGGAAAGGATAATGGTATTTCTAAGACATCAACAATGGTTAAATGTTTTAAATGTGGAATGTACGGGAATTAGGAAAACCAATTCCCTAATGGAAAGTCTCATTAAGAGAATCACCATGGTTGTATGGGTAGTATTTATATTGATGATGATGAAGAGACTATAAATGATATGTGAGATGAAAGAATTTTTCAAGCTCAGTCAATGGTTTAAGAAGGTAGTGGAATGATTTATGTTTATCAAGAGCTATGTTGTATAGGTAATGGTACTATGGAATAAAGACACATCTAAGGATTGTTACACTATTGTTTTTTCTAAAGTATTTTAAAGTATATGTTGAATGGTACCGGTAACCATGAAAGGTTATTCAGATATTTTTGGAAAGTAGATGATAGCATAATGAAGTGATAAGGAGAAAATGAAATGTTTGATAGTATTCATGAGCTCATGATTTATATAAGGACTAAGTGATATCATGGTTTGAGTATATATAATTTTTGGGATTTTGGTATGTGTAAAGTGTTAACTTTTAACTGCATTAATGTTTTCACTAAGGTTCAATGGGTATTCATTTTTCAAGAGAATACATGATCAAGGCATTCAAATGTTTGGAATGTGACCAACAAGACATATCTTATGATATATGGGGATAAATGACGGTATTTACATGCTTGGTAGATGACCTCTCTAT
Source organism: Viscum album (assembly GCA_963277665.1). Taxonomy (NCBI): domain Eukaryota; kingdom Viridiplantae; phylum Streptophyta; class Magnoliopsida; order Santalales; family Viscaceae; genus Viscum; species Viscum album. The sequence continues at coordinate 1,137,502,721 of OY728129.1, forward strand.
CAATATTTTTCCTTATATTGTGAGTTTGGGTAAGCCTAAAGATTGGAATAGATTAAGTTAGACATTAGATTGTATTGTTTAAGGATATAACTTTTTTTGATATTATTGCTGGAATGTTATAATAATGTAGTTTTAGAAAAAGGGACAACCTGCAAGACGGGCGACAACCCGTCGCGTCAGACAAGGTTGCGGGAATCGAACCCACAACCGAAGTGCGATAGGACTTTATCGCCTACCACCGGCATACAGGAAGTCCCCGGTTAGTAGAAACTAGTTTTATTTTATTAAGAGGTATGATAGATTAAGTATAAGTCCATTTTATGAACCATATACGATTAATCTCACTATATATGGACTTATGTATATAACTTTTGCTAACCTTATGTTTGAGACCAATGGAATGACCTACCATTATATCACATGTTCTGCTAACACTTCACGGAAGACAAATTCAACTTCATTTCTTTAAGAGATGAAGTGGAAATTGTTCAAGGCACAAACAACAGTGAGATTGTACCAAAATCAAGTAAATATTTATTTTAATTCAACAATTCTTCAACTTTAGGGAAATGATCTTGAAAACAAAAAATGTTGTCCTAGTGTCCTTATATCTGATGAATAATATGGTACCTTAAATCATCAAAAATTTATGGCTTTGTGATTGTTGGTTTTTTTTCATAGCCATGTCCTCTACCACTCTCCATCAGAACTTAATGGTTATATTTTTCTTCCATATCAATATTTCCACCTATGTTCTCCTATGTGGAAACCCATTGGTGAGTTAATTTGGGTAACTGTTACATTTCTTACTTTACTTTTTAAAATTAAGTTTTAGTATGCCTTTTTCGATGTGGTTTTCTATGAACGAAACTTTCAAGTAGTAAATGATTTATAACCCCGATGAATTTCGAGGGCGAAATTCATTTTAAGGGGGGTAGAATATAACACCCTGAGATTTTTTTAAGATATATTATTTTTAATTTCTTTGATGTATTCTATTATACACTACACCAAAATTAGCTTGTACTATATGCAACACCGTATTAGCTTGCAGTATATGCAACACAATTCTTGGCTCATATTACACACAATTTCAAGTTCGTTTTGTGGAAATTATTCTATGCAACATTAAGTATAGATTTTGTTTAATGTATAAATGAAATAAGTTTTGATTATGTTACACGCAACACCAAATGGAGATTTCACTATACACATCCCTAACATGGATTTCATTACACGTAATCAAGACCTTCCTCGATAGCGTGTGTAGTACGCAAAAATGAGTTTCACTAAACGAGATATTATTATAATATTATTATGAACTAGCCGTTATGAATAGTAATACCAACTTTTTGAAATTATATAAATTTTATCTTTCAAAATGGACTTCATTTTTGGATTCGGAATATCGAAATTATCCTAGGGTGAATTTTTGGTATTTTTCTGAAAACTTTCATTTTTTGATGAATAGTGAAAACACTAGGTTACTATTTAAAAACCGACTTTTTATTTAAATAATTATTTATTTTATTTAAATTTTTTTGGTGAAAATTGATACATAATACCTATATAAGTTCAATTTAATTCATTGGAGTCATTTTATAATAATTTTAGATATATAAAAATTTTATTGATCTTTTCACCGTCTTTTACCCACCTCTTAGGAGAATTTGAAAATTTACATAAAACTTAATTTTACCGCTTCTATGAGTGGAATTTCAAAAATCCGAGAGACACGGTTAATATCAAGGAGTAAAATGTGGTTCAATAAGATACAAATAATTTTTGGTGAATAGTAACTTTTTACTTTTATTTACCACAGTTAAAAGTAAATAGGGTAATCAAGGGTAAAAATGATATTATTATTACCCAAACACATGTCCTAATTCTATTTGATAAGTATAATTCGACCAAAAACAATCTTAGGAATATAATATTATCATTTAGGTCCACTTGGATTAGATTAGGACATTTATTATTATTTAATTCAAAGAAGAGTTAAAAGAGTTAAAATCAAAGTTTAATAACTAAAATATTTTTAATATAGGGTTATACATAAGATAAATTTGACTATAAATATTCATTAGAAATCTAAAGAGATTTACTACATAATGGTATTTTACTTATAATTTTTAGACATAAATAATTTAATTTATTTATGACACAATGATGATTCAGTAATTACCTTATTAATGAAATATTAACATAAATGATTTTATAAATACCCAAATAAATGTAATTTGAGACTTTTTATAAATTACAATAATTTTTAGGTTAATATGACATGTTATTATTGATTTAATTAACTATTTTTCTAACTAATCATGCTGTTATGATTTTCACAAAAATCAATTACCAAATAGTGTCAAAATTGACATAAAATAGTTTTAAAAAAAATATTATATTATTAATTGTTATTCTATTCCTAAAAATATAAGTTTCAGAAAAATGACTTATATAAGGTTATATATATTAATAATGAACCAATTGGGGTTATTTTGGCTTGTTATAGTAAGTTTATTAACCATATAGTGTAAGAAAACAAGAAGACGCGGTAAAAGTTAAATTATTTAACTTAGAGTTAAATCTAAATGATAAGGTTAAAATAGTAACCTAAACTTGTCTAAAACCTATTTGTTGAGAGTATTTCGACCCATACCCAATTTATCTTCGAAATAAATCAATTTAGAGCTATTATAAACAGAATATTACTTTATTATAAAATAATATTTTAAGTTTTTTCCTAAGGTGCCTCTCTCCTCCCTTATAAAAGGGAACCTCCTCCATCTTCTCTTTACACAATTTTGAGCCTTAAAGCTCGGCCAACCCCTGAAAATTTCCCTTATAAACTTCCCTAGAAACATTATAGAGGTTCTGATATTCTCAAAAGACCAACTCTAGTTCCTTAAGAGGAAGCTTAAAAGAGGTGCGTCGAAGAAGAGGTAATCTCTTCTACCGATTCTTTCAAGTTTCTTTCTTCTTCAACTTCTTCTTCTTTAGTTGTTTCAATATAAAGTAATACCATTAGTATAAATAATATAATTATATGTTATTATAAATATGAAACAACCCCATTTCACCTTCTATCTATTCTGTTGAGCGAAGTATTTTTTTCAACAATACATATTAATGTTATTTAAAGGGGGAGATTATTGAAAATAATACTCTGTCTCTTTATGATAATTTTTATGCTCACAAATAACCTTAGTTATTTTCTAATGATTTTATTTATTATTTTTCAGGAGTTTATTAATTTATTTTACTCTTGAAATAACGAGAATTTATTACTTAGCGCGAAATCTGTTTTAGCGCGTTCTGGAATCACTGTTCACATCTTACGTAGATGAATATAGCATGGAATCTGTTTTAGCGTGTTCTGGAATCACTGTTCATACCCTACGTAGATAAGCATAGCGTAAGGATGAAAAGCATGTATACTTTTTGAGATAAGAGAAAAGTATGGTTAAACAACCATACGTTTTCAGTAAAGTATGGAAGAATAACCTTACGTTAGGAAGGAACCCTACGTTTTGGTTATCAAAAAAGTATGGAAGGAGAACCGTAAGTAAATTCTAAATGTTATGTTTATTTCTCAAAAGTATGGTTCATCAACCTTACTTTTGTGAACAACCATACGTTCGTGGAAAAGTATGGATCAAGTAAAAGTATGGATCTTTTACCATACGTTTGAGTGTTGAAGAAAAAAGTATGGATGATCAACCTTACATTTGTGTTCAACCTTACGTTTGTGTTCAACCTTAGGTTTGTGTTCAAACTTACGTTTGTGTTCAACCTTACGTTTGTGTTCAACCTTACGTTGTTAACCCTACATTTGAAGACTATGGTATTAACCCTATGTTTGGAGGCCACATCATCAACCTTACGTTTGGCGTCAGAAATTTGGACAGACGATATTTATGTGCAATAATTAGTAAGCTGATTTCTGTGCGGATTTCAAGACAGATTTAGAGTCGTTTTTAAATTATGAATTTGACTGATTCAAAGACTTTTTTTTAATAGATTTAATATCTAAATAAATGGATATTTTTATGCTGAGTCTTAAGGGAAGTTACGACTTTTCTGTAAATTTAAATTTTTGAATATCGCGAATCTGAAGGCGACTTTTATGGATCTAAATATGCAAGAGATATGTTTTATTATATATGTTCTCTCTAAAACACTAGGAACAAGGGTATGCGATTGATCTATTATTGAAAAAGGTGGAAAACATAGATTGAAACTATTCACGTTTGATTAGCTGATTCAACAGGAGCGTAAAAGCTCTGTTTGTTCAAGAAGAAGGAACTCGATAGAATATTCACCTGTTCTACATCGAATATCTACTGTGGATCTACTACTGCTAAGGTTGTGAACTATATCTCTATATCTACTACAACTGGATCAACTTAGAACTGCTTTGTCTTGAAGATCATTATTTTTAGAGACGTAGATCCATCTGTTGTCAATTGCATTCTGTTGCAATTGTGAAGATCAACTGGAAATTTCTTTCTAAAATTATTTATTCTTGAGTAACAAGCTTCTCGTCCTAAGCTGTGTAGGTTCGTATTTGAACCAGAAGGCTTTGTTTTGACTTGGATTGTAAATGTGTCGACTACCTGTACTCAGTTGTGAATCGGTCTGTGGAAAAGAGGACCAGATAGTGAAAATCACCAAGCTCGTGGAGTAGAGCGTTACTGGAGTAGACTAGGGGATTTCTGTTCCCCGAACCACTATGCATCTTTGTGTTCTTAATTTTTACTTTTTCCACTGCATGATCAAATATGATAAAGTATAAAAGGCAGAACTCATTCAAGAGAAGATTTATCGAAAAATTGAAAAAGACATAATTCACCCCCCTCTTGTGTATAATCTGTAGATTCAGATCCAACAATTGATATCAGAGGAGGAGATTCTGATAGAGCCTTAGAAATCTAGAATCATTTAAGGATTATAAAACAGATCACCATGAATAATACAAGAGAAGGGATGTCGATGGTTAGAGCACCATATTTTAATGGAGACAACCATGGTTGCTAGAAATCATGCACGATAATATATCTGAAAAACCTCGGATATAGAGCCTATTTAAATATTCTGACTCTTTATGAAATTCCTGAAAATCCTGAGGCATGAAGTGCTGCTATAGAGGCAGAGTACGATATGAACTCAAAGGCTATGAATGCAATTATCAATGGTCTAGGACCAGATGAATTTAACAGAGTATCTCAATGCCCGACAGCATATGAGATGTGGCAAACAATAGCTGTGTCATATGAAGGAACAGATAATGTATGGCAAATGAGATATGCAACTGCAAAACTGAAATTTGATACTTTCAAAATGATTGAAGGTGATAGCATTACCCAAATTAATGGGAGATTGACAGAAATTGTCCATAACATAACTTCTCTAGGAGAATCTATCAAGTAGGCTGATCAAGCATTAAAAGTACTGAGATTACTTCATACTCGATGGAATGGTATTTCTGCTGAAATCAGAAAATCAACACATGTCAAAGATCTAACTATGAGAGAGCTGTTTAGTACACTGATGATGTATGAAGCTAAAATTCAAGATGAGGCTATTGAACATAAAGTGCTTATCAAAAGAGAAGATACTTCCTTGAAGGTAACTTCACAACAAAATAATAGAAAGATGAAGAGAAAAGAAGTAAAAGCTAAATCAGAAAGCTCTGACTCATCCAACTCAGATGAAGAATTGGCTCAACTAGCCAGAAAATTTAGAAAATTCTACAGCAAGAAAAGAGGCTTCAAAAAATCCTTTAAGGGAGATAATAAGAAATTAAGATGTTATGAATGCAAAAAAATGGGACATATCAAACCAGATTTTCCACAATTGAAGGATGCAAAGAAGAAGAAATTTTTCAAAAGAAATGACTTTGAGCAGAAAGACAAGAAATCTATGAAAGCCACTTGGAGTGTATCTGAAGACTCTAGTAGCTCTTCTGAATCAATCTCAGAGAAAGAAGAAGTCAATCTAAAGGCAAACATGTGTTTTATGACAGAAACTGATGAGGTACACTTATATTACTCCCCTAAATCACATTCTGAATCAAGCTACACAAATGAAAAACTTACAGCCTACTGCAATATGCTTGAAGAAAGATATGACTCACTATTTAAGAAACATAAGTCACTAAAAAATAAACATAAATCCATTTCAGATGAAAGAGATACAATGCTGAAACAATATAAAGAATTAACTGATAAATACAATTCGATTAATACTAACTATATTAATTTTGAATCAAGAATAAAAACACTACACGATGAAGTAGAATCTTACAAACAGGCTGCATTGGTTTTTACAAAAGTAGAGAATTCATTAAATGAAATTCTTGGAAAAACTGTCATTAAAAAGGAGAGATTTGGAATTGGCAGTAAAGGAGAAAAACCAAAGCTATATAAAAATTATTTTGTTCCTAGCTCTAAAAAGGTTAATTGTAATTTTTGTGGAGCAAAGGGACATGCGGCTAAAAACTGTTTCTTAAGACAACCTCAAATTTGTGGTATTAAGAAAGCCTATGTTTCAGAAGACTTATATGATTCAGCTAATTTTAAAAGAACAATGCAAATCAGGATTCCCAGATCATTGCTAGCTAACACTCCTGGACCCAACAAAATATGGGTACCAAAGCAACTTGTTTGAATTACTTTGCAGGTAGCAGGTCACAAGAGAAGAAAAGATATATGGTACATAGACAGTGGCTGTTCAAGAAATATGAGTGGAAATTCATTGATTTTTTCTTCACTCACTCAAAAAGAAGGAGGAATTGTCACATTTGGTGACAATGTCAAAGGAAAAATCATTGGTATTGGAACTGTTGGAGATACCAAAATAGTCTCAATCAACAAAGTACTTTATGTACAAGGACTAAAACACAATCTGATAAGTATCTATCAACTTTGTGATGATGGATATACTGTTGATTTTACTGACAATTGTTGTACTGTTTCTAAAGATAAACTGTTTAAATTTAAAGCACCAAGAACTAAAAATGTCTATACTTTGGATTTAAATTCCTTGTGTAAACAACAAATAAACTGCTTGACTGCTAAAGTAAGTGAATCCTGGATCTGGCATAAAAGACCTGGACATTTTAATGTATATGTTTTACATAAGTTATCTAAGAAACATTTAGTTTCTGATTTACCTTATCTCAAATTTGAAAGTGACAGATTTTGTGATGCATGTCAACTTAGAAAGCAACACAAATCATCCTTCAAATCTGTTAATAAGGTTGTTACATCCAAACCTCTAGAACTTATTCATATGGATTTGTTTAGAACTTCAAGAGTAGAAATTTTAGCTGGTAAATTATATGTATATGTTTTAGTTGATGACTATTCAATATTTACATGGATTTTCTTCTTGAAATTTAAAAATGAATCTTTTACTTTATTTGAAAGTTTCTGCAAATTTGTTCAAAATGAAAAAGGTTTCAATATAATCTCGTTGAGAAGTGATCATGGTGGAGAATTTGAGAATCTGGAATTTAATTCCTTTTTCTAAAATATGAGTATTAAACACACCTTCTCTAAACCAAGAACACCTCAACAAAATGGGATTGTAGAAAGAAGAAATAGAACAATTCAAGAAATGGCTAGAACTATGTTAAATAAATATATCCTACCTATATATTTCTGGGCAGAAGCTGTGAATACATCTTGTTATATAACTAATAGATTTTTAATTAAAACTATTTTGAAAAAGACACCCTATGAACTATGGAATAACAAAAAACCTAGAGTAAATTACTTTAAAGTTTTTGGATGCAAGGTTTATATCTTAAACACCAAGGATAATCTTGGTAAGTTTGATCCAAAATCTGATGAAGGTATTTTCTTAGGATATTCTGCTACATCCAAAGCTTATAGAGTTTATAATAAGAATTCAAGGATTGTTGAAGAATCAGTTCATGTGAAATTTGATGAATCTGATCCTTTTGAGAAAAGGATAAAACAAATGGATGAACTTGACTCTAATGATAACATAAGACATGAGAATTTAAAGAATGATTTTGAAAATGATATAAAATAAATTCAGTCTAGTTCAGAGGAACATGATACTGACGAACCTTTAAATATATTACCTAGACAGTCTAGAACCCTAAAGAATCACCCTTTAGAAACTGTAATAGGTGACCTAGAAACTGGTGTTCAAACTAAAAGAAACTTAGGAAACCTAGTGGAATTCTCTGCCTTCCTATCTCAACAAGAACCCAAGACTATAGAAGAAGCTTTAGATGATGAAAGCTGGGTAATTGAAATACAAGATGAATTAAACCAGTTTAAAAGAAATGAAGTTTGGGATTTAGTGTAAAGACCTAAGAATTATCCTGTAATAGGAACCAAGTGGGTCTTTAGAAATAAACAGGATGACCAAGGCACAATAACTAGAAATAAAGAAAGATTAGTAGCTAAAGGATATAATCAAGAAGAGGGAATATATTATGATGAGAATTTTTCACCTGTAGCAAGGTTAGAAGCCATTAGAATCCTTTTAGCCTATGCATCTTATATGAATTTTAAATTATTTCAGATGGATGTTAAATCTGCCTTTTTAAATGGTTATTTAATGGAGGAAGTTTATGTTGAGCAACCTCCTAGTTTTGAAAAATCTCAAAAACCTAATTCGATTTTTAAACTTACTAAATCTCTTTATGGCCTTAAACAAGCACCTAGAGCTTGGTATGAAAGATTAAGTTCTTTTATTTTGAAAAATGATTTTACTGTTGGAATGGAAGACCCAACACTCTTTAAGAAAACTGTGAAAAATAATGTTTTATTGGTTCAAATTTATGTTGATGATGTAATCTTTGGATCAACAAATAAAACTCTTTGTCATGAATTTTCAAAATTAATGCAAGAATAATTTGAAATGAGTATGATGGGAGAATTAAATTTATTTTTGGGTATTAAAATATTTCAAAAAGATTTTCGAAATGTTTTAAATCAAAGAAAATACATTACTGATTTACTTAAGAAATTTGGACTTGAGAACAACAAGTCATTTACAAATCCTATGTGTACTAATATAAAACTTGATTTGGATGAAACTGGAAAGTTAGTTGACAACAAGTTATATAGAGGTATGATTGGTAGTTTTTTATATCTTACTGCTAGCAGGCCAGATATAATGTATTCAGTATGTATTTGTACTAGATTTCAATCAAATCCTAAAGAATATCATCTAACTGCTGTTAAGAGAATTTTTAGATATTTAAAAGGAACTATTTTTCAATCTCTTCTATATCCTAAAACTTTTGATTTTAATTTTATTTCATATTCATATGTTGACTTTTAAAGTTTTAGATTAGATAGAAAAAGTACACCAGGTACATGTCACTTTTTAGGAAAGTCCTTAGTATCATGGTCTAGTAAGAAACAACATTCAGTTTCCCTGTCAACAGCTGAAGAAGAATATGTTTCTGCTGGCAGTTTCTGTGCACAAGTGTTGTGGATGAAAAAAAATCTTATGGACTTCAGATTGAATTTTAATAATACACCTATTTTATGTGATAATACGAGTGTAATTAATATTTCAAAAAATCCTATTAGTCATTCTATAACTAAGCACATTTATATAAGGCATAACTTTTTAAGAGATCATGTTATTAAAAAAGATATATTTTTAGAATTTATAAATACTGAAATTCAATTAGATGATATTTTTAATAAACCACTTCCCACTGTAAGGTTTGATTTTATTAAGGGGGATCTGGGTTTATTTAATTTTAAATAATATTTTTTTTTATTTATTTATGTAAATTTTATTTTGTTTATTGAATACTGTTTAATATTTTCTTTCTTTCTTCATATAATTTTTTTAAATATATGTAATGATTAGTGATTACATGAGAATCAAGGATGTAAGAGACTTTTCGACTTCTAAACCCTTTCACTTCTATCAAAACCCTTTCGAAATCCAAAAATTGCACTTCCTCTTCTGAAACCCTAACCTTCGAACTTATGAAACCCTAACCTTCAAACCTTCAGAGACTCTTGCGGAAATGGTAAGGACTAAAAGATCCAGTGAGGCCGAGCCGAGCAATGCCAAGAGACAACGCACCGAGGGAAGAAAAATCTTACAGGGAAAGGTAATCGATATCGACTGGTTATTTAAAACAAATCTGTTGTTGAATCAAGCACTGTCGTTTCAGAATCTTGAACAGATGTTCAACAGTGAAAATACGGAATTTCTATATGAATTAAAACTTAGATACTTCTACAAATCTATACAATTTAGTCTGGGAGATACAGAGGACATTATGATGGCTAAGATAGAGGATAGATATTTCTCAATCTCTTCAGTAGAGATTATTCATATTCTCAACTGCCCTCATGAGGGAGTTTTTCATTTCGACTTGAAGAATATAGGAGATTCTGAGCATAAATCCAAAGACATTATGTCTTTTCTTTTCGGTACCAAGAAAATAAAGAAAATGTTTGTTAAAGATTTGGAGCCTGATCAGAAGATTTTGGTCAAATTTATTCAAACTGGAATAGCTCCACGGATGACAGAAATGGAGAAGATTTTGTACCCTGATATGTATATAATGTTTCTTATGTTAAGTGATATTAAGTTAAACTTTCCATGATACATGATAAGGTATCTCAGTTACTGCTGTCAAAGCGAGGCTAGGATGAATTTCTACCCTTTTGGTAGATTTATTTCTAAGCTGCTATTTAAGAAAGACATGGTGATATTAGTGGATGCAAGAGTTAACTGTCATTATAGTAATACGTTTAATGATTGAACTTTGAGGAAAGTTGGTTATTTTTGGAGCACAATTAAAGGAAAACTTTTGTCAGTAGGAGCTGAGGAAGACTCAGAGATTGCTCAGGCTCAACCTACTAAGTCCAAGGAGGGACAAGCTGAATCTAGAGTCAGCAATGTAGCAAGAAGGATTCGCTTTGAAGTGGCAGATGTTGAGGAAGATAGAAGTCAGGAGGGACTTCAATCAAGAAGAAAAAGACCAGTAAATGAGGAAGTCACTTCCACTGCTTTGGAAACTCCAACCGAACCTTTATTTTCTTATTCTTTTGTGAGAGAAGATGTTGCTAATAAAACCATGGAAGATGTTACTGAGAGAACCACTCCAGTAGAGAAATCATGAGCTCAAGAAGAAACTCAAAGGGAAAACCAGGAATAGATTGTAGCTGATGTTGAAGTTGTACTTCAACAAGAACAAGAGATGGAGGTAGTTCCTGGTGAAGAAGTGGTCAGACCTCAGGAAACTTCTGAAAATTTTGTTCTTGAAAACCCAATGGAAGGCATAAGGAATGATGTTTTTGGTGAACATGCTTTTGAAGCTCACACAGAGGTACTTCAAGAGGATTTTTCTGTGGAGGAGTTTGAAAACTCTATGGAAAAATCTATGGAAAACCCTCTCGGGACAGAGAAAAAAAAATCTTATGCTGAATCATTTCCTTTGGTACTGCTGCATCAACCTGAGACTGTGAATCAAGCACAAAGTGCATCTGATTCTAGAAAAGAAGAAGTTGAAGAACTGTACAGAAAAGTATCTCAGTTGGAATCTGAGAATGCTTCTCTGAGAAATGCCTTAGACTTAGAACATTTGAAGTTTCAAAAGCTTAAGGAGTGTACAGTTTCAAGGAAATAAGTTGAAATGTTTAAAGAGGATATGTTGACTACTGTTGCACAATTAAAATCTGAAATGGTTATGAAGTCAGATTTATCAGATCTGAAGCTGTTTATGGAGAACCAATTTGCATCAATTGCAAATAATGCTATTAATGGATCAGGTACTTCACCTGATTTAATCAGAAGGTTTCAGGATATCACAGATGCATTGAGAAACATGAATGACAGGATACAAGATCTTCAATTTAACAGTGCTCCATTGTCAGTGTTGCTGGATAATCAGAAGTTTTTAATGGATCAACTGACATCTAGTGAGCCATCGATCAGAATTATGTTAGATCAATTATCGGAGAAGCTGTCAGTATTTGTTGAAAAAGAGGAAAGGATCCATGAGTTTTTCAGATTCAATTTAATTGAGGACATTCATATGACTTAAGAAAACAGAGAGCTCATTATCAAGCTTGGAGATGGAATGATGAAAAGACTTCAGGAACAGTTTATAGAAATCAAGTCTGCAATCCAGAGGAGATAGACCCTATTGCCTATCTTACCCAAACCTTGATTCTTGTGTATATCATTGTCATGTATATACTTATGTTTTTGAATGAAAATTTTCCTTCATTGTTTATTTGTTTCTTTCTTTATTTAATTTATTTACTTTATTTTTAATATTCCAGTACTCCAGATTTAATTATTGATAAACAGTTCGTAATAGCATTTACTAACAGTTCAGTGCAATATTAATAGTGTTAAAATCCATGATTTTTCATTCTTTTTTATATCACAAAAAGGGGGAGAATTTGGATAAACACAACATCAAAACCTACATTTTATTTAGAGGGAGAATTCATTTTATTGAGGGAGAAAATTAAATGAGACATTTGGATTTATAATTATCCTTTTGGTAGAGAAGTTTTTGTTTAAAACTTTATAACGACTTTTGAAAGTTAATTTTGTTTAAATAATTTTAATTATTTTATGGGTTTTGTGATCATCAAAAAGGGGGATATTGTTGAGCGGAGTATTGTTTTCAACAATACGTATTAATGTTATTTAAAGGGGGAGAATATTGAAAATAATACTCTGTCTCTTTATGATAATTTTGATGCTCACAAATATCCTTAGTTATTTTCTAATGATTTTATTTAGTATTTTGCAGGAGTTTATTAATTTATTTTACTCTTGAAATAACGAGAATTTATTACTTAGCGCGGAATCTATTTTAGCGCGTTCTGGAATCACTGTTCACATCTTACGTAGATGAATATAGCGTGAAATCTATTTTAACGTGTTATGGAATCACTGTTCATACCCTACGTAGATAAGCGTAGCGTAAGGATGCAAAGCATGTATACTTTTTGAGATAAGAACAAATTATGGTTAAACAACCATACATTTTCAGAAAAGTATGGAAGAAGAACCTTACGTTAGGAAGGAACCCTACGTTTTGGTTATCAACAAAGTATGGAAGGTGAACCATACGTAAATTCTAAACGTTACGTTTATTTCTCAAAAGTATGGTTCATCAACCTTACTTTTGTGAACAACCATATGTTCTTGGAAAAGTATGGATCAAGTAAAAGTATGGATCTTTTACCGTAATTTTGAGTGTTGAAGAAAAAAGTATGGATAATCAACCTTACGTTTGTGTTCAACATTACGTTTGTGTTCAACCTTACGTTTGTGTTCAACCTTACGTTTGTGTTCAACCTTGCATTTGTGTTCAACCTTACATTGTTAACCCTACGTTTGAAGACTATGTTATTAACCCTACGTTTGGAGTCCATGTCATCAACCTTACGTTTGGCGTCAGAAATTTTGACAGACGATATTTATGTTCAACGACCAGTAAGCTGATTTCTAGGAGGATTTCAAGCCGGATTAAAAGTCGTTTTTAAATTACGACTTTGACTGATTCAAAGCCTTTGTTTTTTTAATGGATTTAAGATCGAATTAAAAGGATCTTTTTATGCCGAGTCTTAAGGGAAGTTACGAATTTTCTGTAAATTCAAATTTTTGAATATCACAAATCTGAAGGTGACTTTTATGGATCTAAATATGCAGGAGATATGTTTTATTATATATGTTCTCTCTAAAACACCAGGAACAAGGGGATGTGATCGATATATTATTGAAAAAGGTGGAAAACAGAGATTTAAACTATTCACGATTGATCTGCTGATTCAACAGGAGCATAAAAGCTCTGTTTGTTCAAGAAGAACGAACTCGATAGAAGATTCACCTGTTCTACATCGAATATCTGCTGTGGATCTACTACTGCTAAGGTTATGAACTATATCTCTATATCTACTACAACTGGATCAACTCAGAACTGATTTTTCTTGAAGATCAATATTTCTAGAGACGTCGATCCATCTGCTGTCAATTGCATTTTTTTGCAATTGTATAGATCAACTGTAAATTTCTTTCTAAATTTTTTTATTCTTGAGTAACCAGCTTCTTGTTCTAAGCTGTGTAGGTTCGTGTTTGAACCAAACAGCTTTGTTTCGCCTTGTATTATAAAGGTGTCAACTGCCTATACTCAGTTGTGAATCGGTCTGTGGAAAAGAGGACCAGATTGTGAAAATCACCAAGCTCGTAGAGTAGAGTGTTGGTGGAGTGGACTAGGGGATTTCTGTTCCCCGAAACACTATACATCTTTGTGTTCTTAATTTTTACTTTTTCTGCTACATGATCAAATCTGATAAAGGATAAATGACAGAACTTGTTCAAGAGAAGATTTATCGAAAAATTTCAAAAGACACAATGCACCCCCCTCTTGTGTATAATCTGTAGATTCATATTCAACACATCCTATAAAAAACAAAATCACTGCGCGTGCGTACGTACAGAATACCGTCTCCACGCTGTGGTGCAATCTTTTTTTCCACCACCACCTTACTTGGATGGGTATTATGGTGTGAAGAATAACTATATATAGTTATTATAACATCATAATGATTCTGAGATATTATATCATCCACTCCAATTCAATTCAATAATTATGGGAATGATATCATCGCTCGTGCGTACGTACGGATTACCATCTCCATGACACGATGGGATTCATTCTCCATGTTAACCACTAAAGAATGATTATAAAGTATATATAATGAATAATAATTAAATATATGACATGATAAAGCAACTATATTTATGTATATATATATATACATGTCATCTACTTACTTCCATTCAAGTCAATAAGGAAAGGAAAACAGCGTTCATGCGTACGTACGACCTACCTTCTCCATAAATGGTGTATTTCATTTAATTTATCTATCTATTATATATATATATTGGATATATATGATATATAAATCATTATTTACATTCTGTAAGTAATTAAATCATGATATAAGTAATAATTATATCAAGAACAACAAGTCCAAACACGTACGATAAATAAAACGATTTTATCCAAAACACTACTTTAACATGAATTTACAAAAGAATGGGTAATATAAAGTCATAAGTGAACCATATATGATATAATAACAATGAATATGATTATGTAATAAGTTAATGAGATTATTTAAATCATTATACAGGAGGTTCAGATATATACGAAGCATATCAGAAATAAGGTAAGGGATAACTTTTCCAATCTCGTTTTTATCCGAGATTGTTTATTCATAAGTATTTACTGGGGTTATATTTGTCATCCATGTACCTATTTTCTAAAAATGGTTTCATGTATGTTTAAAGTCCTTTTTACCCATTTTTGACATTTACAACATGGTATGTAAGGAATCTTTCTTTAGTTTACCATACGAGGTACTTTTTGATTTTTCCGACAAAAGTATGAGGAGAATGTTTTTTTCAATTATACGGCATGAATTTATTTTTACGGTTTCATAACACCTTATTTTCCTAAATCTTACTCTACAATATTTCATGAATATTTTCAACAAAATAATTTTCTTTTAAAATTGCATGGCATTTTTTGAAAAGAAAATGATTTTGAAAAATAAAGGATATTTCCCTCAAGAATTCATTTCAAGTGTTTTATCAAAACCATTTTCCATCTAAGATGACATTATTTCATATGTGTATGTTTCAAGTATAATGTATCTATTATTTACATAGTTTCACTTTTCTTATGATGAAATGATATCCATTTGTTTTATATGGATTATGTTATGATAGGATGATGTTTATGAAACCCATTTTATTCTTTGGGTTATGATGAATGATTTATGTTTATATTGTGGCACACGTAAGAATGATTTCAATATGAGATGGGTGGGACCTATATCTACCTCCAATTCATTGGGTAAAGATTTATATCTCATGAGATAGACATGGATGGAATAGTAAGTTAATCTGGTTCAGTGTTACTGGACTAGAACGAGGAGTGAACTCAATTCAGAAAGGGACTTTTTCCACTAAGATGGTCTTGGCAGTAATGACTTGGATACTATGGAAATCATAACATGTTCTTAATGGTTTCCACAATTACATGTTTTATTCCCATGCTATTTTATCATGATTAATGTTTCTTTGTGATCCATGCCTTACATAGTGCCATGTTTTATGTCATTGCTCAAGATTTTGATGTTTAAACATTATGTTCATGTTTTTAAGTTCAAATGCATATGATTTGTTTTATTTTCTCCACGATTACCCTTATTGAGAATTTGATCTCACCCTTTATATGTTTTCTTTTCCCTAGGATTTAAGGAAAGGTTTTAGGTAAGAAAACAAAAGGGGAAGATATTTATGGGAGATGTTGAAGATCTTTCACCAAGATTAGAAGATTATGTTCCAAGTTTCCAAAGACACTAAACTATTACGGTCCTTTGGTGTCTGTTTTTGTTATGTTTTAAGTATTCCGTAAAAGTAATGTAATGTCCATGTACACCAAGATATGGGTCTCTACAGTAATCATCCAGTATCAAATCCTGATTTGACTCAGAATAGGAGAAAAATGAAGAACGAATGAAGAACTTAGAAATAGGGCATATTATCTTACACCTAAACAACTCCTTAGTTCCAATGTTAAATGAAGAAAAAAAATGTAATTGTTTACTCACCAATGTAGATCCAATGAAACTATAAGTTCTTGATTCAAATATCAGATAGAGAACCAGTTGAAAAACTACCAAAATTCCTTCAAGGGAACTCCCACAGTTCTACTATCAAATAAGGGAGGCGACGTGAAAAGTCAAATAAGATTTAACATGAAGTAAGGGAAAAATAGTAATTTCACAAAAATTTATTGGTTTGCGTGATTTGGATTTAAATTTGTCTAAACCATGCACCAACTATGTGCCCTTCACTGTAAGGATGGACACCTCACATGGTTATTGCAGACAATTTGACTAACCCTGCACAAACTATTCCTACATCCACTATTTGAAACTATAGAGGACCTTGTATGGGAATGCATCTCTATCTGTATGGTTTCCTCAAACCATGTGTCCTATATTTCCACTCTATCAATACTCGAATGATAATTAGTAATTGGACGACCTTCCCCACATTATTTCTATTAACCATGCGACTTGTCTCAATTTTCTAAAAAGATGAGATTTGGGCTCTGAACAAGCCTCAAACACCCCTGATACACTCATGACCTCTAAGGGAAATAAAACTAGGCTATAATTATGTATTTAAACTAAAAACTAATGTAAATTAAAATATTATGTACCTCAATAAAAAACCAGATTCTTACAAACTTCCCCCTTTAAAGAAATTCATCCTCAAATTACCCCTCCAAGGTTGGTGAATCATAGTCTATGAACAACTTCGGCCCTTATGCACGTACATCATCCTCATTCTCCCAGGTTTCATTTTATACATGGATGTGCTACCATAGAACCCGCACTAAATAAACTAACTGACATCAAATAACATTCATACGATGATCCAAAATATGAATTGAATGTTCCTCAAAGGATGCATCTACTTGCAACTCAACCTCCTTGGGATGAAAATAATGAGATGAGCTCCAATTATAATGATGAAATTGAGATACCTTAAAGACATTGTTCATGGATTGATACCTTTTAGGAAACTAAAACTAATAGGCTATCGACCTAACTCTTTCCAGAATCTCAAATGACCTAACATATCACCGTGAAAGTTTACCTAACCTCTTAATAATCCTATTTCCCAACCTCGGTGAGATACATAAAAGGCCCAATCCTCAACCTCTAACTCTAGAGGTTTTCAACGATGATTGAAATAATATTTCTATTAAGACTATGCATTATCCATACGCTTCCGAATCAGTTGAACATGCTACATATTATCCTTTACAAGATGAGGTCCGAGCATAGCTGCTTATCCTACCTCTAACCAGCACATGGGAAATCGACATGGCCTACCATATATAGCCTCATAAGGCACTATTTGTATAGTATCCTGAATGATATTATTGTAAGATAATTCAACCAGGGGTATATGCCTCTCCCAAGATCCCCCAAAATCTAGGACACATGATCACAACATGTCCTCAATCACCTTCATCTTGCATTCTGATTGGCCATCAATCTTAGGGTGGTATGCTATGCTCAGAAGAACCTGTATACCCAATTCCCTCTACAACCCTTTCCAAAATCATAAAGTAAAATAGTCATCTTTATATAAAATAATATTATAAGATACCCCAAAAATTCATATTATCTCATAGATATATAACCTACCAAGATCATCTACTGAAAAAGTATCCTTCATAGGTAGGAAATGAGCAACCTTTGTGAGCCTATCAATAAAAACCCAAACGACACCATTGTCTCATGTTGACCTCGACAACCCAATCATGAAATCCATAATAATGTAATCCCATTTCTACTTGGTAATGGGAAGCTAATGTAAAAGTTTAGCTGATCACTGGTGTTCCAACTTCACCTATTGACCGGTGAAACACCTCATGAAAAAACTGGCTACATCCATTTTCATACCTGACCACTAGTATTGGTGATGTAAATCTTGAAAAATCTTGATGATTCTGGGATGCGCTGCCTAAACTAAAGCATAAAAGTATCACATTACACTACAACATAAATCTCCTTTAGCGACGGTCTTTTAGCGGCAGTTTACAAAACCACCGCTAAACCTTTCGTTAAAAAGGTTTTGCGGTAGTTTATTAAAAACCGCCGCGAAACCCATTTATTTTATATAGTGGCGACACTTACCCCCCACTGAGCTGATGCTCTTCTCCCCCCAACCCCGCGACTCTTCTCCCCCCGATGATCCCCAACCCTAGCTCCGCTACCTTCCCGTGCCACTGGTGACATCGCCGCCAGTCGCTGCTGACCCCCCTTCTCCCCCCGACACCCGCGACGTCGGCTTCTCCCCTGACCCCATCGAGTTCCTACCCTAGGTCAGCTCCCCTCCCCTATTTCCGGTGGTTTTCTCGTATTTAGGTATGTTTTTGTGTGTAATGGTTAGAGTAATCTTGTGGAGGAAAATTGCATAAGGTTTTATGTAGTTTTATTATTGTTAAGTCATTCCATAATTTATTTTGGTTTATCATCAATATTTGATGAATTCATTTAATGGATTGACTTCATAGATTTGGGTTTTGTTTGGAAATGAGCTCATAGGTGTTCAAAGAGTGATCCATACCCCATTTCTTGAAGTTACATGGTGGATACATAATTGTCCCTAAAGTATGACTAATTGGATCAATATGGATTAATTATCTTAATTAATTATTATTGCTTTATAATATATATTGTAATTTTATGAGTTAGGGGACTGAGATAGTGTTGGTTCCTAGAGATGGATTTGATGAGGATGGAATGAGATTTCTTAAGGAGATAACTCTATGGTCAAGGTATTTTATGACTAATATTAGCATAGGATATGGTTATGCATGTATTGTGTTGACTGAAATTTCATGTAGGTGGGTATGTGACATGAATGGGATCCATGAGTTATTTACCTTATGAGACATGAGGATAGAGATTCATGTTGGGTTCATAGAATTCCCTTTAGAATGATTCATTGATTATACAACCATTTATGGCTATGTTATATATGTGAGACACTTAACTATAGGGAAATTAAAACCCCAATAGGGTGTCCATCATGTATTTATGGGTCAAGTTATCTATAAAGGTCTTGTTTTGGGTAATTTATTCTCTTCTAAATAAATTTCTAGGGGCGAGGCTATGGGATGGTGTAGTAATGGTCATCTATGGTATGATAATCTAGAGAACATATGAATGACCTAGTATGGAACCAAGTTAGGTTCCTTTGCTCAATGAGCAATCAATATGGACTATATGGATAATAATAGGTTATCCAAACCTTATGAGTTGGGAATGTGGCCCTTAACAGTCATTTATCCCTTAGGTAGGGGTGAGATACCTAGGGAATAGAACCGTAAGAGGTGTCTTTATCATCCACATTAATCAAATTGCACAATATCAATATAACATCAAAATTAGATTCATCATGTCAATAACAACTTACCAATCACATTGAAACCACACTAATGATAGTAAGGGAATAACTACTTCCTCATCTAAATTTTTATTCTTATTAGTGGTCTAATTCTACTAAATTTAGTGCTTGATATCCCTTGTTATAAACCAGATTCAATATGAAATCATTGATTCTCTTAGTTAAGGCTTGGAAACCACTTTTTATTCTAGAATAATCCCTTTTTTATGTAATTATAGATTCAACAAGTGAAATTACTTCAGCACGAAACTTCTAGATCAAGTTTTGAAGAAAAAAAAGTGGTTTCTTAACACCACTTTCTGAGTCATGATCATCCATGACATGTTTTGATCACATTTTATATCAAATGAGACTTGAAATAATTATTACATCACTTATTTCGTGCATTTTTTGGATTTAATCAGATCTTTCTTTATCTAAATAACATGTACTTTATTAGCACATCCACCCCATGGATCATATCTCCCCATAAATATTGGGCCACTTCAAATAATGATTATAATTATTTAATTTAATGGGAGAGGGGAACCTATAACTTTAATAAGATGATTAATGTGGTCGGACTTTGTTCACTCACCCTAATCTCCCAATTTAATTCCAATCCTTTGTGGTGGTACTACTTTATATGACACCACTAGTGGGTGATTTACCATATTTATTGATATAGGAGAACCTTATGTAACACATTTATATATTTTTTCAACTAGTATATTTTAATCTCTTTCCTTATTTAGTAATAGTTATGTGTTTTAATTTTTTTTAATTTTGTGTAGGCACATTGTGATATACATTGATAAAAGATGGATCACTTTACTGAGGAAAACACCTTAGTATATTAAGGGTTTGAATGAGTTTTTAGATTTTGCAATTTTTAATCGATCCTTTGAAGGGATAATAAGATGTTCATGTCATAAATGTAAATTTAGAAGATGGTTGAAGAGATATGAAGTTTATGAACATTTAATATTGAAGTAATTCCCTGGTCAATATTTGTGTTGGATTTGGCACGAAGAATCAAATATTACAGAAAGGTTGAGCACTGATGTCAATCCATATAATGAACTCCCAACTTTGTCGACAATGGAAAATGAAATGAAAAACCTTATAAATGATGCATTTGGCACTGCAAGAGACCACCATCAACATCAAAACATATCAGAACAACAAGATGAGGGTGCTACAAATAGAAACGAGACAAGTGATGTTTTTGAGACTATAAGACAACCATATAAAGATTTTAACATATCAGTAGATCGTCCTCTTGATTCCGTGGAGACTAATGTAAGAGAGAACTTCACTGAGGAAAATACGTTCCATGATTTAGTTTACAATGGAAATCAAGATTTGTATAGTGGATGTTTGAAATATTCAAAACTTTCTTTTATGCTGAAGTTGTACCATATCAAATGTTTATGTGGAATTACAAATAAAAAAATATCTATGATATTGGAATTGTTGCGTGATACATTTCCAGAATAAAACATCCCCGAGTCTTTTTATGATATGAAAAAAGTTGTTAACAGGCTTGGTTTGAATTATACAAAAATACATGCATATCCCAATGATTGTATGCTTTATTCGTGAGAGGATTCAGATAGACAGGATTGTAAAAAAATTTCTTCTTCTAGATGGCAGTCAATGGGTGATTTTGGAAGTTTGAATCAACATACTTTCATGAAGAAGAAGAAAAGGAACACACCTGCAAAGGTTTTGCGTTACTTTCCTTTAAAGACTCAATTGAAAATATTATTCGTGTCATTGAAAACTGCCAAACACATAAAGTGTCATTCCGTAGATAATAACAATGATGGGTTAATGAGACATCCACAAGATTCACAATTGTGGAAGAAATTTGATTCATTACATCCATATTTCTTAGATGATCATAGGAATTTTCGATTGGGATTGGCTACTGATGGATTCAACCCATTTGGGACTTCGAGTACCAGTTATAGCATTTGGCCAGTTGTTTTGATCCCTTACAATATGCCTCCATGGATGTGTATGAAACAAACCTCTTTTATCATTTCAATGATTATTCCTAGAAAACAAATGCCTGGAAATGATATCTATGTATACTTGCAGCCTTTAATTGAAGAATTACAGGAGTTGTGGAGCAACAGTGTTGAGACATTTAATGCTTTTTCTAAGACAATGTTCAAAATGCATGCTGCATTAATGTTGACAATTAGTGACTTCCCTGGACTTGGGAATTTATCTGGTTGGAACACTTACATGGGTTTGGATTATCCTATTTTTAACTTTGATTTTGATCCCAAATGGCTACCTCACATTAAAAAATGGTGCTTCTTATGCCATCAAATATTTCTCGATGCATCTCATATATTTCAGCTAAAGAGATCAAAATTTAACGGTTTCATTGATCGTAGACCACCTCCAAAGTTGTTAACTAGATCTGAAATATTGACACAACTTGGTAATGATGAAATAGAATTTGGGAAGGTTATTCATTTGAATGATAGCAGGAAATAGGTTCGAAGTGAATCGTCAAGCGAAATCGGAACATAACAATGGAAGAAAAAAAGTATATTATTCAAACTTCCATATTGGGAATTTAATTTGTTGCAGAATAATCTTGATGTGATGCATATTATTAAGAATTTCTGTGACAATTTCATTTTCACATTGCTTAATGAGCATGGAAAGTCGAAGGATCATCTCAATGCTCACAAATACTTTCAAGCAATGAACATAAAACGTGATCTCTGGCTAGATGAGAATGAAAAGTAACCTCCGACAATTTTTGCAATGAAAAATAGGGATAAATATACATTCCTTTGAATTTTAAAGAATGTTAAGGCATATTATGGGTATTCAAGTAACATCTAGAGGTGTTTTGAATTGAAGAATCGTAAGTTACATATATTGAAAATTCATGATTCACATATTTTGTTACAACAGTTACTACCATTGGCATTGCGTACATTATTACGTGAAAAAATTACTACTGTTGTACTCCAATTCTGCACATTTTTCAGACAACTATGTGAGAAATCACTACATCTGTTTCAGCTTGACAACCTCCAGGAGAAGTTTGTATTGACCCTTTGTGCAATGGAGATGATCTTTCCTCCATTGGTTTTTACTGTAATGATTCATTTAACTATGAATTTGGTTGAGGAAGCTAAATTAGGAGGCCCCATTCATTATCGATAGATGTATCCAATTGATAGGTACTTTATTTATATGTTTTTCAGTTAAGTAAATAATTTTTAGCACTTAATTAAAAGCATAATTCTGTTTATTTTATTTCACAGATATATTGGGCATTTGAAATCCTACGTGTGAAATAAATCTCAACCAGAAGGCTCTATTGCTGAAGGATATTTGGTTGAGGAGTGTCTTAACTTTTGTTCTAGATACTTGGATGATATTGAGACAAGATTTAATCGAGTTGAAAATGTTGATGACACATCAACTCAATCTCAAATACATCATAAATCCAAAATATTTCCTACTATTGGCCGATCAGTTGGGAGGACCTCAATTGTGACACTGACAGAATTGGGATTATAACAGACACATAGATATATGATGCTTAATAGTGAAATTGTAGATCCATTTATTGAAGAGTTGAGGATACAAACAAAGAGACAAATGAGATTCCGAACACGAAATGAGAAAGATATAATGAAATCTGTTAATAAAGAGCTTGTAGAATGGTTTGCACGATGTGTAAGTTCATAAATATTTCAATAAATATGAATATTAGTTTGACACATATATTTTGTAAATCTAATAAAGTATATTTATTTTTTTATATCATGAATACTGATACTCGATCATAGGTTTCAGAATATTTTAAGTATCTTGCTTGAGGTCCTCTAAAACAAGTTAAAAAGTTAGACGCTTATAACGTGAATGGATTTAGATTTCATACAGTCGATCACAAAGAGGGTTTAAAAACACATAATAGTGGTATATTTACATTTTATGAAGTAGAATACTATGGAAATATGAATGATATTATTGAATTAAAATACCACGGGCATTTTTCAGTTGTTTTATTCAAATAAAATTGGGTCGATATTATCATAGGTGTTAAAAAAAATTCCTTGCAATTTACTTATGTGAACTTCTCTCGCTTGATGGATGTTGGTGATCATGAACCGCATGATCCATATATCTTATCATCACAAGAAAAAATAGTATATTATGTGAATGATATTGTGGATGAAGGTTGGAGTGTATTTTCTCACGTAATACAAAGATATTTGTATGATATGGGTGATGAAGTGGAATATTTGACCTCTGAAATTGAATCTCATCAACAACAAGAAGCAGAATTATTTTTCCATAATGATATTGAGAATATTAGTCTAGAAAGGATGAATGAAGTGGATTAATTAATGAAGCAGGAAATAGACATGATTGAAGGGGAAAATGATTGTATGTATAATTATTTATTCATTCAGCAACCACTTATTTCATTTATGCAGTCATTCATTATCATTGTTAGGTATATTTTGTTTTTTAGTACTGGGCATCTATTATCATTTTTAATTTTTTTTCTGAATAATTTTTTTTAAAATATATATTCTGAACTTAATTTTATTTGATTAAATAACAGGAATTCCAAAGAGGAAGCGATACACTATTTTATCCACTACTGCGATATATGGCGATCAATCTGTCTCCCTCCCTACGGCATCTGAGCCACCAGCTGCCTGCCCCCTGCACCATCTCCCCCTGCACCATCTCTCACACCCTCTATGAGTATCCCTTTATAAGATGAGTTGTCAAATCCCCCTTCAGCAGCCTCATCATTCGGGCGGCGACGCGCCACTTCTTGTTCATCACAGACATACTGGAGGGTCACTATTATAGGTACAAATTTTAATACAAATAAATTTTTTGAACTTTTTTTTTATAATAACTGTTCATTCATTAAAGATGAAAAAATGCAACTGTGGAGAAAAATATAAAAAGTTTATATGTGTGTAATATGAATGGAGAGACGATATTTATCCCATTCGATTCATATGGGGTCCCTACAGATGATGTTGTCGGATTACTTGGCCAAATTCTAGGCCAGCTGGCAGCAGAGCCCATTTCCCTTCCTATTTCTTATGATGATTGGAGACATATGCCTCCAAGTTGGAAAAATGATGTTTTTTATTCCCAAATGAAGGTAATTTTAATACATTATGGTGTAATCGAATGTAATGTTGTTAATATGTTCAAAATGAATTTCTGTATACAGATGTTTTTCCACTTTATAGTTGCTGATGTGATAGCACGAAAGTGGGAATTGAAAAATCTTAGAAATAAATGGAAATACTTCAAATGGAGATTGTGGGGCTATGCCAATGATACTTTATTGACCTTCTAACAATTGTATGAGAAGCTACCCAATGGGGTACTTAAAGAACAATGGAAAGTTTTTGTTGATAGACATCGTGATGTAAAGCAGATGGTATTTAAATATATATTATTATATTAACCTTATTTTACATTTATACATGTATATGAAGAGGAGATGAAATTCAATACATTAATTTTAAATTTCATTTTATTTATTTGAAGATTTCACAAGAAAGATTGCATCAATCCGGGTAAAGAAAGTCATCCCTCACACTGTGGGGTCAAAAAGCTTTTCTAGAAGCCAATCAACTCTGGTAATCTTTTCATTAGTTTAAATATTTACAAGAAAATATTATCTGTTTAATATATTAATTTGTTGATTTATCTTTGTTTAATGTAGTGAAAAAGTTTAGGGCACGAAGAATCTTGAACTGAAGTGTGGTTGGATGTTCCCAAAAAATATGATGGAAGTTTTGTTAATGAGCCTACCAAAGAAGTTGGGGAATGAACTCATTTTTTCATTATAATAACTTATTATTAGTTTTTACTATGTTAATATATATTTATATTTTATTTATAGGTAAAAATTTAAAAACTATGTGATGCCAATCCTAAGAAGTCCTACTCAGTCTCCCAGGATGACCCGGTTGCTAAAGTCCTTAGGAAGGAGAATCCTAGTAGAGTGCGCGGGATGGGTTTGAGACCCATACCATATGAGGTTTTTGGTAGGCCACTGGGGAATGCAGCTGCATCTACTCCTGGTTGTAGTTAGCCCATACCTAGAGATGCTAAGAAAGAGATTGTTTCTCTATAAAACACAGTTCATGAGCAAGGGGATCAGATATCCGCTTTGCAGAAAGATTTGACTGATATACATCAGTAGATTAGCAGATATGCCCCCGGTGGTACTGTATCGACTGATGGTGAGTAGGTAAATCACAAAAATTCAAAATAATTTATTTTTCAATCTTTTATTGGTTTTAAGTTTAAATATAAATATGAAACACTATTTAATTTTCAATATAATGTTCTTACAGGTGGTTGTTGGAAGTGGAGATGTAGGTGGAGAGGGTGACGATATGTGTTCATCATCGGACAGTGATTAGTTGTATTGCTGATATGTTGGAGGTGGAGAGGGTGATGATATGTGTTCATCGTCGGTTTGTATATATATCATGTGTGGCACATAGTTGCCACCAAACATTTTCATGACCTAACATTTTCTTCATTTGTCATGTTTCCTTTTATGTATTTTATTGATTTCTGATGTTTTCTTTTATGTCTTGATTTATTGAGTGTGGTGTGCATATTTAGGATACAATAGCCTACATCAGTCCCCTACCAAAGCATTAACTAAACTAACCATTCTCTTTACAACAACTTTACCATAGTGAAGAAGAGGGAAAAAATTAGGAATGAAAGGTTTGAGGATTGTCATGGTATTCATATTATATAGTGTTTTCTCATATATCTTAATTATGTTATTATACATAACAAAAAAGTGTGGTTATGTAGGTAACCATGAAAGGGTTGAGGAATGTCATGGTAATTCAATGTTCATGGGATGAGAAACACTCTGAGTGGTTTTGGTATGTAATTTAGGGGAGAGGGTAGGGTCAATTTAGTCCATTGAGAACTGTATGTAGGTACTGTGAATCCATGTGTTATGTTATAGTTACCTTGTTAATGAATATTGATATCTCTTAATTCATCCATATTTTTTTTGATTTCTAAAAGTGATTCATATTTAGTCCCTTGAGAACTGTATGTGGTATAAGATGCTATGAGGTACATGCACGTTGTGATGGGTCCATGACACATTATCCTTCCTTATTTCATAGAGATATGTTGTGGAGTGTTGATAAATATTACATATGATCACTCTTAAGATATTATTGGGTACTAGATGAAGGTGTTAAGGTTCATGAAACCTTGTCTCGTATATGAGTGTTGAACTTGGAATAGTATAATTATTTAGCTAATGTAGGGTTATTAGATATTTTTTATTGTATGATGTGGGAACTGATTATGTGACCGATGATTTTAACATGAAAGAAAGTATATGAGTGGATTGGATTGATTAGTGATGTATTTAGTGGTAATACAAAAATTATTTGATATTAGAAACCAATATATTTTTTGAAACTACTAATGAAGTTGAGTAGAATTCGTAGTGGAATTGAATACCGAAATCACATGGTAGTGACAATGATCACTAGATTTTGGGTTGTTTCCTCTAATAATAAGCTCGTGACAATGAATTTTTTTGTTTGTTTGAATACTGGTTATCTTGATTACGTAATTATCAATGTCTCAAAAGTGAGGCTCACAGGGTGGGTATTTTTCAACACGTCAATAAAGGCCTCATGAAAATCAGTATTGAGATGACTTTTTGATTTATGGATAATAGTATAAAGGATAAATGGTATTGAAATTATATAGTGTAAATCCACCATTATTATATTTTCTATTCCAAACCTTCATTGAGTAAAATATACAGATTATCTGATATTTTAAATTTGAATAATATAGACTGACAATGGTTGTGGTTCTCTATTGGTACATTGATACAAGAAGCCTATATGCATGGACATATCTTCTCTATGGGAGAGGAAAACATTCTTGTATTAGATATATATTAAATATATGGTCTGGTTATTCAAGTACTAATGTATGTGAATTTGATACATGGATGGATATTGGACCAGGTTTCTGGGTGTCAGTATTCATATTAAGTTAGAAGTCCTATGAAATAGATAATGTATGATTGTTTTGGTTGTGTCAAAATTATAAGACTATAACTTGGATTCATAGGAGTGAAAGGTTGTTATTTATCACATGTAGTGGTCTGCTTTAGATTATTCTTATTGAATTTGGGTGTATGTCATTAGATGTTTTAGAATCCATGAATTTAATTAGGGATAGGTAATCATTGTAGAGATGATTGTTATAATTTTTTTTTGTGGTTCTCAGGTCAGCATATCTTCCAGGGTTCATTGTAAAAGTTTGGTATTGGATAAAACATTTAATACATGATTGAGTACCATGACTCAAATAAGGATCTATAAGTTTCATGTGGGAAATGACTAGAATATATGCTGGACCAAAGCATGAGGCATCTAGGTGGTTGGGTTGTTTCACTATTTCAAGTGAAGTATATGAGAGATCATTTTCAATGGGAGATATAGATTGATTTCATGTATCATATTTCATTGATCAATACAGTTCACAAGTGATGAACAGAAATACTTTTTAGGGATGATAAGTGGTATGGTGGGGTGGTTATAACACCTCGTACCAATGTGTGTCAGTGGAGTTACATAAATATCAGTTTGCAATGATGTTATGACCAGAGATGATTTTAATGTTTTTAGTTATATTGATAATTTTCATTATATGCACATTTGAAATAATTGAGAGGATTTTTTTGAGGTGGTATCATGGGTAGTGGGGAATTAGGTCATTATTAGGGGGATAGTTCTGGGAGTCAGCCTCTAGTTCAGGTTGGAAATCTTTTGTAGGTCAAAGACAATACAATATGATGAGGAACATTACAATAATTTTTGGGTTATGTAAGATTAATATCTTATATAGGTTGGTGGTTAGAGCACATATTTTAGAAAAAATGTAGTGTGAAGGAATATGTGAGACTATATTTTTTAGAGTCTAAGGAACCATGAAATAGAGAAATGATTTGGGGGTGGTTATGTTTTTTAAGAGAAACATGAGGGATATATAAGAGTAAATCATATAGAAATGTGAGATTAAATCCTTATTTAATAGATCATTATGCTACAACACATAAGGGATGTATTATGGTTGATAGTTCAAAGAGAAATATCACTCCCATATAAAGGGATCCCACATTGTAATTCCCCAACCAATGGGACGGTGTTGTGTCATAATGGGATGGACCACATCATAGTGTGATGTATGATAGATGGGTTTAATTTTAATATTTTACCATGATGATGGGTCCCACATCATGACTACATGGGCTACTCTATGAGGGTGACCCTGGTAGGGTAGGTGTGTTTTAACCCTTATGGTCACTCTATAACACATTTTTTATATTGTTTTTTATAATTATTTTGTTTACTTATAACACAATAACATATCAAATGTGATTGAACATTTTTTCCAACTAGTGGAATGACCCCCTTTCCCCTATGCCCTTATTTTCACTCTTTTAAAGAAAATATCTACTATTTTTTCTATGATTAAAGAACCATTTATTCTAGTGGTTCATTAAAGGGGGGGTTTGACCTATCAAATTATGGATTGATAAACATAAGAGGATATTAATATGGGGTTTTAATGAGGGGAAAACATGCCTGAAGGAACATGTGATAACCTTGGAAAAAATGGAATTTCACTTCAAGGAACTCATTAAGGAAAATTCAGATATAGAGGTTACCTCCATTTAATGGAATATGGGAGTGTGTACCCATTAGGTTTGATCATGAAGATATGAACAGACATGATTCATTGGTATTCTTGTAATTTTTTTTCAAGGCACTGGTATAGAAGCTCCAGAAGCTGCTGTTTTTTTTTAAAAGTGGTTTTAGCGGCATTTAAACTACCGTTATATGTCAACATTTTTCAATTAGCAGTGGTTATAACCAACGCTAAATGTCAGAATTTTTCTATTCACGGTGGTTATAACCGCTTCTAAGGTGTTAATTTTTGTGGCGGGTTTAACCGCTGCTACAGTGGCCCATCTTCCACGTGAAGTTCGCGACGGTTATGATGTTTTTAGGGGTAGTTTTCCTGGCCAGGGGCTTATATTTTTTTAGAAGAGGTTTTAACTGCCGCTAAAAAAATTAATCCCCTGGCCGGGAAAACCACCACTTAAAGCATCATAACCGCCACAAAATGCGCTATATATGATGGTTTCTCAAAACCACCATGAAGTGTCTATAACTGCCGACAATAGTGTCCCGACACACAATGTAGCGGTGGTTTTCAGAAACCACCGCAGAAGCATATAACAGCGGTTTAAACCGCCGCTATAACCAAAAAAACCCCCTACGAACGGAGAATTTTCCTATAGTGTTAGATCATCGCGTATATCTACTTAAACCTATACATGACCATTTATATGCATTATTTCATCCCCACCTACGATCCAACCAAGAGGCAGGTCCTTACCAGACACACTCTCCCATCGGATTAGACCGTCAGAGTCAGATACCTGTCCCATTTTCACTCTATCTAGGAGGGTACAAGTCATAACTAAGGATGAAATATAAGTGTGATCAAAACTATCCCGAACCTCCAAGTGTATTTCTTAAAACAAGTATATAAGCTGACACTCACTAATAAACTCCTAAACTTCCTACAAGTCCTCCTATTTAGTGCATTATCCACCACATTGCCTTTACCAGGAGTATATGAAAGTTAAAAGTAAAAATATTGTAGGTACTTAACCCACCTACATTGCCCCAAATTCATATCACACTGTTTAAAAATATACTTTAGGATTTTT
Organism: Viscum album; assembly: GCA_963277665.1. Classification (NCBI taxonomy): domain Eukaryota; kingdom Viridiplantae; phylum Streptophyta; class Magnoliopsida; order Santalales; family Viscaceae; genus Viscum; species Viscum album. The sequence goes on from OY728129.1 coordinate 1,137,533,580, forward strand.
TGGTCTGTGAACACCATAAAATGCTATCCTAGTAAGTAGTGTCTCTAATAGTGAAATGCATGTATAAAAAAAACTAATTTGAGATCATGTATCAGATATTTCATCTCATGTGGCCTCAATTGATATGACTCATAATCAATGACTCTATTATCCTGCACAAAAATAGATCAAAGCTTAATACCTAATGCATCACAGTAAAAAATGTGACTTCCACCAAGTTCTAGAAAAATCAGTATCAGTGATGAATTCAATCTCCCTTTCACCTCCTAAAAGTATGAATCACATGAATATGACCATAAGAACCTCAAATCCTTTTTAGTCATGCCTGTGAGTGGAAATTCACGGCATGATAAGTCATGTATAAATTGGCTGCAATAACCAGATAACTTTAAGAAACTCTATATATCAAAGATGTTCTTAGGATGATCCCAGGAAACTATAGATATAACCTTCTCTAAATAAATTGATACCTTTTCCCATTAGATAATGTGACACAGGAAGTGAATTTGATCCATACAGAAGTGGAACTTTGAGAGCTTAACATATAACTAATTCTCTCTCAGTGTATCCAATACTATCTCAAGATGTTTGACATAGTCATGTTGATTGTGAGAATACAATAAGATATCATCCACGAATAAAACGAACAACGAATCTAGATAAGGATGAAATACTTGGTTCATCAACACCATGAAAACTATTGGATCATTTGTAAGACCGAATGGAATAACCAAATACTCGTATAGAACATGACTAATATGAATATTTGTATGAGGTATGTATGCAGATTGAACACGTACCAGGTGATATCTTAATATCAAATCAATCAATATATGTGAACACCTAAGATCCTCAGATTTGGTAGAAGATATCATCTATCCCCAAAAGAGGATATCAATTTGTAACCATCATTTGGTTCAGTTTTTAATAATCCATGTATAGAATAATGGTACTATCCAAATTTTTCACCAAAGGACCCGAAAACCCCATGGATAAGTATTGGTTCAGATAAAACCATTTCCCTCTAAGTCATATAGTTACCTATTAAGATCCTAAATCTCAGTAGTAGCTATACTGTAAGGAGGTATTGATACAGGTACAACTTTTGGCACTAGCTCGATAGATAACCCTGCATCTATCACTGGAGGTAGTCCTGAAAAGTCATCCAGGAAAATGTACCAAAATGATCAACCACTAGATGAAAATATACTTGATGTATTCCCTAACCATCTAAATATAAACTCACAATATGGTCTATGATCCCACCCATCCCATGATTATCAGGTCCATATTGGATTTCCTAGACATCACAATCACCCTTGTGAATAAACTTTCCACCATCTAGTGATGTGAAGGTCACCCTTTAGCGATTGTAATCAATAAAATCTTGAAAGGGAACCAACTAATCCATCCTAATAATGATGTCAAAACCTATCATTTCGAGGTAAAAGAGGTTCCATATGAAGTGACACCTTCCAATCTCAAGGGGGTACTCCCTAAACTGACACACATCCTCTATTTGGATTCCCCATAGAGTATCAAGTTTCATAAGTCCATTAGAACATAGAATGTTGAGCACAAGGCTCTCCGTAATGGGAATAGATATAAATCCATGAGAAGTGATTGTATCAAAAATAGAAGATGCTAAATTAGAATATACTATAATATTACCTATCAAAGTATAAGGTTCAAGATTTTTTTCCTCAGGTATCGGTTGCACTGCATATATCTTTCCGGATCTGTGCCCCTGTGATATAGTCGGGATACCCTGTGCAGATCTGCTCTGCTATCACTTCAAATATTGGGTCTAACTACCACGACTCCAACCACCCCCTCAGTCTGATCTAATAGCTATACTCTTACTCCTTTTCCAATGAGAAGATTTTAACCCCGCTCATGCATGAGGAGTTAGTGAAAACCCTCTCTCACTGGATTTTGGTGGAAATTTATACAAAATAGCTAAGGATGGAGCATCTTTTCTCAATATCGACACTCGATTGGGTCTCTCATGCAATAAGGTCTCATATGTCTTGGTCTAACACACTGGTGGAACCTTAATTGGATACCTGAGTATGTGTTCTAGCTACTAATATCACCATGAAGAAGCTCCAGACAATGCTTCCTAATATTGGTCAATTTAGTACCAGATCTAGGTGTCAAACCTCCCTAGATTTCACCCCCAGCCTCTCTCAAGTTATGCTCCATGATAAGTGTCTAATTTATTATTCTAGAAATGGTAGTTATCCTAAATAAATTCACCCGTGACAGTATATAATACCCAAGACCATACTTGAATCTCTTGGATTTAGATAACTCGTCACCCATCAGAATGGGTGATAATTTTTGGATCTATGTAAAATAGGATGAATAATCCATAAATGATAACTCACCCTGCTCCAAGTGCATGAAATCTAAGGATTTATTGGACCTCAACATATCAGGATATAAGTAATCATAGAAGGTCATATGGAAGTCCCTTCAATACATCTCCCTATGATGATCCGTTTGAGTAATGAAATCCCACCATCTTTTGGTGGAATCACACAACATATAAGTAGCGAAATTTACCCTCTTATCGACAGGTGTATCAATACAATAGAGGATAGATAACATGTCCTATATCCATGAATCCATAGGAAGTGGTCCTCTATCCCCCAAAAACAAAGGCAAATTATACTACTGGAACACTTTCATCAGCTCATCCATAGAGGTGGCACGCTATGTTGCTCCCTAAAAAGTCTGCATGAAGAGAAAAAATCCCTTGTGGAAATGTGACTCAGCACCTATATTTTGTAAAACTGATGGTGCTGTAGCTGAAACTATAGGATGGTCCGCTTATATCCCATGGTCCATTGCCTTTAGAGCATGGTCTTTACCAACCTCCCTGTATGCGACTAGAGGTCATCGTGATGGCATCTTTCTACAATTCCAAATACACACATTAGAAAATAAAGTTATCAAAGTTCATAGATAAAAGAACATATTTTGAAATAACACGACTAAAAGAATTCCTGTATAAGAATCACAATTGTATTCCTAATCCTTGAGTTAGGTCTGGGTGATGTAAAGATGAAAAGGAAGTAAGAGATATTTCCTACTGTCCACTATGAAGGTTGGGTCAGGGCTAAGTTCTATGCCATAAGTAATTCAATTTCCATTTAATTTATTTTACATTCATATAACAATTCATTTTTAAATTATTGAACTAAATGGTTCACTAAATTCCAATCCATAAGGGCCCATACTCATCATGAACTAGACCATGTCTTCCACCTAATCCACACCATAACACATTTCAGTCCATGTGACTCTTGGTCTCTTACTCAACATGCCAAAATTAATTCCTTAGGGTGTCTGTTGTAGATTAATTAGGAAAAAACTGCTTAGGTTATAGTAGGCACTCTAATTACCAACCATTTTTCTTAATTCCCTTCATATAATATCTATCAAAATAGTAGGTATATCTACCATGGTACCTATCACATTATAATGAAAACAAGCAATGAATCCTATATGGAATGGGATAATGCATGGCATGTGATTCCTATAAGTGCCTAAAATGATGCATGAGATGTAATACCCTCATCTCATTAGGTTGAAAGAAAATTTAAACCACAATCATATCAATGATAACATCACAATTCAATTGCATCACCAAATGGTGGAATCAAATCAACTGTAATAGCCAGAATCTAGAAAACAACAATGTTACTTCAAGGCAATTTGGATTTTTCCTGTATGTGGGTTAGCTATGCCTAGAAACAAATCATTACCAAATTCCTATTCCTTCCTATCCCATTATATTGTCTCAAAATAGTAAAGAAAACTAGAAAAGAATGATCTGATACCACTTTGTAATGTCCTGGACCTAGATTCCCCGAAATAGTGCCCCAAGCCCGTTTGGACACATGGCCTCAATTTAATCTCCCCAAACACCAGAGGCTGCCGACTAGTAGTGATGTCCTAGGTTGTATATGTGGGGAGAATATACCCCATTTTTAGAGTGTAACAAAACATTAGAAAACATTGAATCAATATCATAAGTAGTAAATAAACCAGACAATAGAAAAACATAAAAAATTTGTATATATCGCAATTCTAGAAGTAATCACATATACAATGATGATAATTTCATGTATCTACAATGAAACATAAATATATATACATGGAAGGTGTACAATACATGTAAAAAATACCAAAAAGTCCAAAAACTATCCCATATTTCATCATAAGCCTCAACTCGATCTTGTTCTCCCCTAATCCTAAGCAGCAATCAAAAACTTATAGTAGGTAGCTTTCCATTATCCATACCTAAAGTAATATAATATTCTCAGCTACCAAATGTAGCCTGAGTAGAACGTGAGATAAAATCCCATTAGGCTACCACCAGTGATGTCTAATTCCATCTAATTAGTGAATATATAATGATATCAGTGTGCTGAAAGTAATAGAATATATAAGGAAAGTACTTACAGTAAAAACACATAAAGGTCTGGGTTCATATAGACACTTATCCTCTACTAAAAGTCTCTGAATAAATAGTCAGTTCTTTATCAATTTATAAGTAAGTATCAAGGCCTTGTGTGTATCCCAACATCCCCTGTATCGGTATGTGATCAAGAGTCTCTTAACTAGGCCATCAATAAGATATAAGGCTCTGACCAAATCCAAGCTTGTGCTTTGTCATGGAAGATGCATCATATAATCATTTCATTAATTATCTAAGTAATAACCTAATTCCTTCTTTGACATTCCTTATTTGGAATCCAGCTATCTCTTCGACCTAACATGAACTAATCACCTTACATGCTCCTCCTAGGAATACCTCATTGGAATCCTGGTATCTCTCTAGGTTTGGTATAACATCATTTCCATTTTAGTCCATCCTTAGCGGTCCACTAATGGAGCCTAAGTCTCACTCCTGGAATATATATAATCATCCCTCTGAGTCCTTCATTTCTAGTCCATATATGGAGTCTAATTGTCACTTGGGCACATATCAATAAAACCTTTGAGTCTATCCTTGGCAGTCCACTAAAGAGTCCAAGTGTCACTTGATTCTAAGTAAGGAAATAGGAAAATGAGTCCATCCATATCATTCATATATGAATCCACATGTCACCAAAGTCATTTAGAAAACATTCCATCGATGTCATTTAATTATTTCAAGGGTCATCACCGTGATCATTTCAATTAATCCTTACCTCATAAGGCGTCTCAAAGAAAGGAACAATATTAGAAAGCTTAGTCACTTATTTATCTCACATGGGAATTTCATTTTAAGAAAAAAACATGCTTAAGAAAGAAAAAACATGGCCATATACTATGGAAATGATCCTCCATTCCCTTAATTTAATCAATTCAAGTTACAATTTACAATTCATCATTTAACATCCCATGGAAAGGGGTAACAAAACACTTTAAAAGTGATCGATTCATATTCCACCCATTATAGTAAAATTAATTAAACAACTCACCCAAATGGGTGGTTCAAATTTTAGATCCTTAAGATTTAATCATTTATCAACGGGTCTTGTTAATTACATATGTCAAACCTATCCATTTTAATCTAGGAATAAATTCTATTTCAAGGATGTCTCTTGGAATATCAGGTGCGTGGAACAACGACATATATATAAACACCCTATCATTAAGATAAAATCATGAGACCACCTACCATTGGTCTTTAGTAGAGTTCTCATCCAGTATTATCTCTTAATTTGACTCAGATCGAGAGAAAAATAAATAATGGATAAAGAACCTGAAAATATGGAATATTATATTGCACTTAAATAGATCTTTAGATCATAGGTTAAATGAATAACAACACAAAAGTAATTGAGTAATCATAGGTTCGAATCCAAAGATATGATCAATGCTCTATTATGAGGTTGGATAGAGAATCGATGGAAAAAACTACCCAAATTTCTTCAAGGGATCTCCCACAGTGCTGCTATCTAATGAGGGAGGAGAAATAAAAAGGAAAATTGGTTTCAACATTAATTAAGGGAAAAAAGGTAAATTCCCTAAAACTTATTGGGTTGTATGGTTTAACTACATGGTTTTCCAAACCATGTGCTAACCATACACCCTTCACTATAAGGAGGGACACCTCACATGGTTAGTTCACACAATTTGAATAATTGTGCACAAACTGTGCCAACAGACACTATTAAAAACTATATAGGCCCTCACATAGAGGTTAACATTTATATTCATGGTATCCTCAAACTGTGTGGCTTGCATATCCCCTATGTCCAACGTAAAATGGTTAGTAGTTACAATTCAACCTTCCCCACATGGTTTCTTCTAACAATGTGACCTATACTGATTTTCCAAAAATCTAGGCTCTAGGATCTGAACAAGCCCCATACACCCTTGATACACCTGTGGCCTCAAAGGGTAATCACATTAGGCAGTAATGAATAATTTAAACTAAAAATTTATGTAATGTAAAAGATTCTATACCTCAAGAAAGAAATGGGTTCTTACAATGGACTTGATGTTATGAGATTTAAAATCACCGAGTTTATTAGGGAATTTGAGATTATAAAAAGATCCAATATCATTCAGAGAAAGGTATGAATTTATTGATAAATTGAGATAAAAATAAAAATACACCATTATAGTGAAGAGAATATGTGGAGAGAGAGTTTAGACCTAAATTTATTAGAAGTTCAGTTGTTTTGGAGATTTGAGAAGACCAAAACTTGATGTTATGAGGAATTTAGTAAGGTTATTACATTTAGTTGACTAGAAGCTGAGATATAGACTAATGTAAAGTACAATTAGAATATGTTTTAGTCATTAATGTTCAAGGAATTGTGAGAAGTTTGGAAATTTAATTTACTATAATTAGAAAAATGATGATGCATATGTGAGTTCTACTAAAGAAGAAGTGGTAATCAATGTACTATTTAAGTTTTTGGAGAATCTTGAATACTGAAAGGACTTAGTATAATCTTAATATGGGAGGTTTTGTGTTCATGATTCACTATGTATTAAGGATAATAACTTCCCACATCAATTTTAATTGACAATAAAATTATTAGTGGAAAATATATGGCTTGATGGGAGTCAACCAGATAGGGAGTAGGTTCTCACATTGATTCCGGACTTTGTAAAAATCCCTATATGCTATTTACTTTACATTATCCACATGACATAAGGGAAAAGTGGTTAGGGATCATATTTAAGATCCATACATCCTAACTGATGACAAAGGGTTGATTAACATAAATTAAGTAAAAAATTTATTTTTAACTTAACCAGTAGAAGTTGGTCACCCCTAATTCACCCCCTCTCAGGGAGACTACACAATCCTATGAGACTATCAATTATCTTGAATCACCCACTTCTACACCTTCCTCATGAGTTCGAACCCTTTTTCAATATACTAGGGTTAATAGTTAAAATAAATAAACAATTCGATAGTCCCAAATATACTTTTCACCTATTTATTGATGAAGGTTTTAAAAAACATGTCATAGATTCACTAAGAACTTTAGGATTAAAACCATATATCTAAAAAACTTGGAAGCTTCATTATCTCATTCTAAGAAAAATTTCTTATGATCACTAAGTTATTTAATATATAAGGTTTCAAATCAGACGATTCAATGGATGAAGAATCAAAAGACAATATTTTTAAAATGTTAAAAACAAAAATAAAGTTAATATAAGTAATATAAAGTTCATTTTTTATTGATAAAAATAATAGAATCTAGAACACGTAATTTAGGAAAATGAATCAATAGCAGTGTTATTTTATAATAATTATAATAGTAGTATGTAGATGTATATTGATTACTAAAAGTTGAATTTGGTGACGATAAATAATAAATTCCATTTATCTTGTGTTTATGATCTATTTGAATAACTTAAATGAGCTTAGTGGTTTTATAAAACTTATCTTTTATATGTTCTGTTGAGGGTAAAAGAGTAGGACTTATGGAAATCTACTTTTAAAAGCTTTTATGAACATTATGGTTTCTTAATCATGCCTTTTGGAGTCATGAATTCCCATCAAGTTCTTATGGATTTGATAAATCAAATGTTCAAAATAATTTAGAATCATTAATATATATTATTCTAATAACATTTTGGTATAATCAAGAACAAATGTGGGCCACAAGATATATAACTTGTTTTAGGGATTTAACATGATCCAAAAATATATATCAAGTTTTATAAATATAATTTATAGATTCAATAAGAAAAATTTATATGGTGTGTCATTTTTGATAAATTAATTTCTCTAAACCCTAAAAAAGTGACATACTTGATGTCATGGGATATTAATAAAAATGTTTTTGAAATTTTATGTTTCTTTGGGTTTTCTGGATATTACCAAATATTTATTTGGGATTTATATGTTTTGGATTCATCTATAATGGGATTGACTTAGAGGGGGGGGGGATTTGAATAAAACAATAAATTTTAAGAAGTGTTTGATGATTTTTATGTAATACTTACCTAAGTTACAATTATTGATTTTCATAAACCAAGAAATATATACAAAGTGTACTATAAATCTTATAGAATAGGTTTGGGATGAATTCTTATAAAATGAGATTTTTCTTAACATATTTATTGATATTATTAAAACTATATGAGAAAATTATACTATGCATAACTTGGAGTTAGAAATTGTGGTTACAGCCTAAATAATTACAGATATTAGATATATGAAATAAGTTTATGATATATACATATCAAAGAAATTGAAATACATCTTATCACACTAGAATATCCAACCCATGTTAGTGAAGGTTGGTTAAGTATCATTAATTTTTCAACTTTTTTACTTTCATAGTCACTTGGTAAAGTGAATTACATGGATTATGTTTTGAGTAAAAAAAATTGACCCAAGTAATTAAGGAATATGAAGAGTAATGATAGTTTATGGGTATGTTAGATGATTTCTATTAGTAAATGTAAGATAATGAGAAGGGCATAGTTATATCAAAATTGAATGTGACATCTCTAATAATGGATAAAGTGCAAGAGTCAAAACTGCATGATTTCGAGTGTAATGGTATGCAAGGCACCTTAAAAGGCGGGGAGACCATTAAATTATTGAATATAACATTTGAATTGACTATTTATTTTAATTTTATATTTTTAGTTCTTTTGAATTTACGGAAACTAGTCCTGAATAAATGATCACATCACAATTCACTGCTTTATTTCACCCCTACATAACTGTTTTAAACTAGTTTTGTATTTAAAATTACAAATATTATTTCAAATTTAACATTCCATTTGATTAAATTATTAAATTTTTATCACTGTTAAAAAGGGAAATTATTTTTTTCTTGCTGATTTCGTTGTAGGAGGAGGTGATTTGGAGGGTTAGAGATGATCCATAAGGGAACTGGGCCAAACTACATGCAATCTCAAAGACATCTGTCCACTGTTTTGCAAAATTCTCAAAATCCGTGACACCAAATGGGTTGAAAGTTTTTATGATACTCCAGAACTTCATGGGATAGAAATAATCTCAAGTAACTGAAGCCAAATTCGTTTATTAAGGGGTCCATCTGAACCAATATGTCTAAGGGACATAATCTTCATGAAGTCAATGATTTGGTTCTGTATTTAGGCCATATATCGTGATGAATTCCTCCATTGGCCGCAAAATTGTACATGAAGATAGTCAAGATGCGGGCCTAAAACTTATATATTTTTTACAACTGTATATAATACCATTTAACAACTCAAAACTTATACAAAACTAGTATATAGAAAACTAAGTTCCCAAAACCACTCCCCATTTTGGCTATAAATTGACACCTTGGGTACCCAATTTGGAAGTTCGGAAAAGGAGTGATGTGCTGCCATTTTGGAGTTATAGAGGAGTCCTCTCACCACCGTATAGGTTCTGGAACTCCATATACTCCTAGGGGGATCTCTTGAAGCAATGATACCTTCATCAAAGCCTTCCTCTCTTTCTTTATTTGTAATATTTATATTTGCATAATAAACTTATTTGTTCCTCTTATATTTCTTGTATTTTCTTCTGTATTCCCCTATTTTTCTCCGTTTTATTCTTTCTTAATATTCCTAATTGGTCTGGAATCAAGAATAGAATTGAGACTGGGTTTTACCCTTTCTAAACCTTTGCACATGCAAAATGTTTCTATGATGATTACACCGCTCATGGAAGATTCGTTCTTTTTAGTAATCGATCTACCTCTAACTTCATTCATTCATTTATTTTGAATCAATGATCTACTATAATTCAAATAATATGATCTATTAATTGAGTTTTTAATTTTAATGATACTAACAAATCAATTGAAAAATAAACACAAAACACGTAAGGTTGAGAATTGTGTTAATTGTGAGAGCGTGAACTTAATTGGTAAAACAAGACCACGCATGATAAATTTGTAGAGTTCATATATAATCCCTAAAATCAATTAGTCTTAATTTCCATAATGGATATGTGACTTAATTTACCACTTACCATAAGCGATCCTTATAACATCAATCAAAGCAGAGTGCTGCGATTACATGTTCTGAAGATAGCCTAGGGTTTAATTCACTTCATGTTTTTGTTAAAGTTAATTATTGTAGGGTTTGGGGGTTAATAAGTTAGGGTATAATAATTAATTTGATGTTTATTTAAATTATAGTGATAAATACTTTATTTAATTGATATAGTTAGATCAATTACACCTTTTAAATATTTTCTAAAAAAAATCTTCTTGTTGTGTCATTTTAGTCGAAATTCATTTCAAAAATAAAAACAAAAAAATACAATATTCTTCCAGAAAACTTCATCAAGGTTTATAATTGGTAAAAAAATCCCCCATCGTTTTTATGTAGTGTATTTTCTTCTATTTTATTTTATTTTTATAATACAATTAATAAATTGTTTAAATTACTTCCTCTTTGAGAGACGACGTTGGTCAGCCACTCTACTACACTTAAGTACCCAAAAAACCATTAATAATTTGAGGGCGCCCATGAAAAAATCTTTAAAATTGGTGTTGTTTCTGGGGATTCAAGTAATTATTTCAACCAATTAGAGGTATTCATTTTATTTTACATTTTATTCTCTTCTTCTCTTCTTTCTTCCTTCTTTACCCAATCTGATTTTTTCTTTCTTCTTCTTCTATTTTCTTCTTCTTCTTTTTGGACCATCAACTCAAACTTTTCATTTTTATTTTACTATGGTACAATTTCCTTATTTTAATTTCTATTTGATTTATGACACAAAATAATCCTGAATATCTCTTAGATCTTGAACCTAAGATTGAACGTAGCCTTAGGGCTCGTATCAGACATTCTCAGTATATGAGAAGTTTCAACATTCAATCAGTTGGATAATTACTCCACTCCAAGAACATGGAAATTAGAAACAATTATAAGTCTAACTTAATACCAGAACCAATGGATGAAAAAATAACAATTAACTCAATATAACCATTCGATATTTGGCTGCACATGACATTAATTATCAACCAAATTTCATTGCATACCCAAATCTAGAATCAGACTTTGAAATGAAATCTAGATTAGTTCACCTTCTTCCAAAAATTCATGGATTATCTGGTGAGGACCCAAATAAACACCTTAAAGAATATAATGTGGTTTTCTCAACCTTTAAACCAAGAAATTTCTATGAAGATCAAATAAAACTAAGAGCATTCCAATTTTCACTTGATAGAGATGCAAAAGATTGGATGTATTATTTACAACATGAAGATGAAACTTGTTGGAACAATTTGAAATGCATTTTCTTGAAGATATTTTTTTCTAGAATCTAGGATAAAATCCATTCAAAAAGAGATCTCTGGGATCAATAAAGTACAATAAGATTCGATGTATGAGTACTGGGAGAGATTCAAGAAGTTGTGTGCAAGCTGTCCACATCACCAAATCAGTGAGCAACTCTTTATCCAGTACTTCTATGAAGGACTCACACCTATGGAGAAGAGAATGGTGGATTCCATGACTGGAGAATAATTGGTGGACAAGAAAATAGTAGATTCACGTTCATTGATTGAAAAAATGGCCCAAATCTCCCAATAATTAGGCGATCGAGGTACATTGCATGTCAGGGGGGTACATCAGGTAAGTCCTTCTCTTGAGAGTAATTTAATTGATACTAAGTTGGAAGAATTGTACACTATGGTGAGGCAGATTGATCCGAATCAAAAGACATCCCAAACCCCTCCTTCAAGGCCTTGTGACATTTTCACTGAGAAAATCCACCCAACGGACTGTTTACCCCAACTACAAGAGACAAAAGAATGTGCAACAGTTTTTCCTAGGAGACCATATCAGCAGCAAAAACAACCATATCCCCAAAAGAATATTGATTTCTTTGCTCCAACATACAACCAAGGGTGGAATTATCAATCTGACATGAGGTATGGCTCTGGACAACAAATTCCCCCTTTTCAACAAAACTTCCAGCATCCTGCACATTACCAGTAGGGTTTCCAACAACCCCAAATGAGATTTGACACCCAATCATCAAAAAGCCCCAAAAAAGGAATCCCCCACCCAAGTTATATTCTAACACTGATGAACTTTTGAAGAAATTTTTTATTAATCAATAGAATGAGCTAAAGAGTCAAAGTTCGGAGCTGAGGGAGTTGAAGACTCAAATGAGCCAGATTGCGACTGCCCTCCATGAATTGGTATGTAATAATTCTAGAAATATACCTTCCCAACCAACTCCAAATCCCAAGGGTAATGTTAGTGTCATCACATTGAGAAGTGGGAAGAAACAAACTGATATATCTACACCTATTGTTCCACCGGGATTCACCTTAACCACAGAAATCCCCATTCCATACCAACTAATGAGAAACCCAAGGAGAAAGATAAAGATAAGAAAAAGATTGATGATATTATTCCTAAACCTCTTCCTTTTCCAAATAGAGTTGGTCAAACCAAAAATATGGATGAAGAGGTGATGAAAAAAGAAGTTTTGGATACATTCAAGCTTATGGAGATCAACATCCCTTTTCTTGGATCCATTAAGAAAATCACAATGTATGCCAAATTTTTAAAAGATCTATGTACCAATTGAAGAGGGATTAAGGGAAATGAGAGAATCAATCTTGGAAGGAATGTGTCAGCACTCATTACACCGACTCTAGGAATGCCAACAACGTTCAAGGATCTGGGGACATTCACCATCCCATGCACCATAGGGGAGTTTCACTTTTCTGATGCACTTTGTGATTTATGAGCTTCCATAAATGTGATGCCGCACTCTATATTCTCTTCTTTTCAGGTTGGTGAGTTGAAGCTGACAAGAGTAGTGGTATAATTGAAAAATATAGATACAACATATCTAGTAGGAGTCATTGAGGATGTACTTTTTCGGGTAAGATAGATGATCTTTCCAGCATATTTCTACATGATTAAAATAGAGGATGATCAGGTAAGTTCATGTGCTCCCATTATCTTAGGTAGAACCTTCCCCAAAACTGCAAAAACAATCATAAATGTCCATGAGGGTACACATTCCATGGAGTTTGGAGATGAAGTTGTGATATTTCATGTTATGGACTCCATGAAGTACCCCTCAGAGGGCCATTCTGTATTTTTTATCTCCCATTTTGAATCACCAAATAAAAACCCCATGGAATTTTATTTTCCTATTCTTAAGAAGATTATGAATATTAGTTCTACTTTAATGTATAATAGTACTTCCACACCTGTTTATAATGCACAAGACTCTCTTAGATTTGATTTTAAAATGGATTCATATTTTGATTTTGATCATGTGAACTTTAATTATGACATGTCTGTTGAGTATGCTAATGGATTTGATGTTTTATTCTCTAATTTTGATGATTTATATTTTGATACTGATGTTTATTGTGCACATATTTCAGTTCCTTCAATTTCTCTATCCATACATCACCCCAACATTGGAACTCAAGCCATTACCACCAACTCTAAAATACTAATACTTGTTAAGTGGTGAGAAATTACCTATTATAATTTCTAACAATATACCTTTTGAACATGAAGAAATTTTTTTTGAATCTTTTGAGGGAGAACATTAGGGAAATCGGGTGGTCCTTGGATGACATATCAGGTATTATTTCCTCCACTTGCATGCATAGGATTATTTTGGAGTATGGTGATAAACCAGTTAGGTATCCACAAAGGAGGCTCAATCCAACACTTTTGGAAGTTGTTAAAAAATAGGTTGAAAAATTGATCGAGGCAGGTATAGTCTATCCCATTTCAGATTCCTAGTGGGTGAGTCCTATTCAAGTTGTGCCTAAGAAAAGTGGTGTTACTGTTGTTAAAAATGAGAAAGATGAGTTAGTTCCAATGAGGGTGAAAAACTATTGGCATGTGTGTATTGATTATAGGTAACCAAATCAGTCCACTCGCAAGGATCACTTCCCACTCCCATTTATTGATCAAATGCTTGAGAGACTAGCTAGGAAGATATATTATTGTTTCTTGGATGGATTTTCTGGATATTTTTAGGTTCTTATAGCTCCGAAGGATCAGGAGAAGAGTACATTCACCTACCCCTTTGGCACATTTCCTACCGAAGGATGCCATTTGGACTTTGCAAAGCCCTAGGTACCTTCTAGAGATGCATGGTGAGTATTTTTTGTGATTTTATTGAGACCTTCATTGAGGTATTTATGGATGATTTTATAGTTTATAGATCCTCATTTGATGAATGTCTAAGTAGTTTGGGAAAGGTGTTGAATAATTATATTGAGAAGAATCTGGTCTTGAAGATTGAAAAACATCATTTCATGGTAGAACATGGAATTTTCTTAGGGCATGTAGAGTCAAAACATGTGATAGAGTTTGATAGATCTAAGGTAGATATTATTTCATCCTTACTATATCCTTCATGTGTGCGTGATGTTAGATCTTTCATATGGCATGCATGATTTTATCAGCACTTCATAAATGATGTTAGTAAGATTGCTCTTCCTATGTCACGATTACTTCAAAAGGATTCTAATTTTGTATTTGATGATTCTTGTAGGTGTTCCTTTGATGAGAAAAAACAATGTCTTACCACTCCACCTATCATACAACCTCCATGGTGGGAGATTATTTTTGAGATTATATGTGATGCCTCCAACTTCACGGTTGGAGTTGTCTTATCTCAGAGGGTGGAGGGACATTCACATGTGATTTCATATGCATCGAGGAGACTGGATTCAGCCCAATACAACTACACAACCATGGAAAAGGAGTTTCTCGCCATTATATTTTCTTTAGATAAATTCTATTCATATTTATTGGGCTCTAAAGTAGTTTTTTATGACCATGAAACTTTGAGTTACCTCATTAATAATCCATATGAAAATCCTAGACTTATCTGAT
This sequence comes from Viscum album, assembly GCA_963277665.1. Classification (NCBI taxonomy): domain Eukaryota; kingdom Viridiplantae; phylum Streptophyta; class Magnoliopsida; order Santalales; family Viscaceae; genus Viscum; species Viscum album. The sequence continues at coordinate 1,137,548,919 of OY728129.1, forward strand.
GGATGATTCTTCTTTAAGAATTTGACATTGAGATAATGAAAAAGAAGGGGTCAAAAAATCTGGTGGCGAACCACATGAGTAGGCTTACTCACACACTAGAGGATGACACCATGGACCAGGTATCAATTCAAGACACTTTCCCTGATGAGAATTTTATTCCATCTCAGTTATGCATCCTTGGAATACTGATTTAGTTAACTACCTTATTGCCTCTGAAATCTATGCAAATTTAAAGAAACATAAAGTCCAAAAGTTAAAAATTTATTCTATATTTTATGCGTGGGATGATCCCTACTTATGGAATATGTGTAGTGACCAAGTTATTAGGAGGTGTATTCCTGATCATGAGTTTGAGTATGTTCATCAATTCTTCCATACACTTTCTTGTAGTGAAAACTTTGGACCCCAATGGACAACTAGGAAAATTTTGGACTCTGTATTGTATTGGACTAGCTTATTCCATTATTCCCATATGTTTTGTAAGTCATGCTCTCGTTGCCAACACACTGGGAACATTTCTAGGAGACATGAGATGCACCAAAAACCAATACTATTATGTGATATTTTTGATGAATGGGCCAACAATTTTATGGATTCTTTCCTAGTTCATTTGTTTTTTTGGTATATTTTGGTTGCTATTGATTATGTGAGTAAATGGGTGGAGGCTAAGGCCATTAGGACTGATGATTCTTATGTTGTAGTGGACTTTGTCAAGACATATATTTTTTTGTAGGTTTAGAGTACCAAAGGCCATCATCAATGACCAAGGGACACACTTCTGCAATCGAAATTTTTCTTCCCTCTTTTGGAAGTATGGGGCGGCACACAAAACATCAACACCATACCACCCCCAAACAAATGACTAGGCAGAGGTGACAAATCATGAGTTGATTTTTTTTTTGAGAAAACCATGCAGTCAAATAGAAAGGATAGAGCAAGCACTAGGATGATGTGCTGCAGGCTTATAGGACAACATATAAGACCCCCATTGGCATGTACCCATTTTGGATTGTTTTTGTGAAAGAATTTCATCTCCCTATGGGAAGTCGAACATCGAGCTTATTGGGCAATAAAGAAATGCAACATAGATTTTACCCAAGATGTAATCCAAAGGAAGCTGAAAATTCAAGAGCATGAGGAGATTTGATTGTCTTCATATGAGAACTCAAGGCTCTACAAACAAAGATCAAAATCATCTCATGACAAAATGATCCAGAAAATATAATTTCGAGTTGGAGAGAAAGTATTGATCTATAGTTCACAACTGAAGCTGATGCCTGGTAAGTTGCATCATAGGTGGTTAGGTCCTTATGTTGTGACTAATGTTTTTCCTTATGGTGTAGTGGATATCACACAAGAGGACACAAGAAGGAGATTTACAGTCAATGGGAAACATTTGAAGAAATACATTGAGGGACTTCCTACTGATGTAGTGGATTTAATCACACTACATGACCCATCATCACTTGAGCATATCAGGCTATCCCTAACCCGTTCAATTTTATATTATTTTTCCTATTTAAAATTATACATTTCATGTGCATATATCATATCATGGGTTCACATTGAAGACAATTAATTATTTTAAGTGTGGGGAGGGAACCTTTTAGTTTAGTAATTTCAATTGTTGTCCTGTTTTTCAATGATTTTAAAAAAATTGTGTGTTTTTAATATTTTGTGTGTTTATTTTTCAATTTTTTGTGTGTTTTTGAATGTTTTGAGATTAAATGAATCTCATTACCATTTTTAAATCCATATCAATAAGTTAAACAATTTATCCCATGAAACTTAGCTTAAATGAATGCTGAAAATGACTTTTTTGCAAGTTCAAATCTTTTGTAAATTCATGAAAAGTACTCTGAATTTTTAATCCCATGCCAAATATCACTATCTTAATATTTGAAATCACTTTCCTGTGAGGGTTGTGAATAATTTTTTTCATATTCTTTACATTTACCTCACTTTTGGAGAGAACCAAACCATGTTTGATTTAACCAGAATTTGATTTATTCTTGTCAAAACTTAAGGGTTTGCGGTACTTATGTTTTAAATTATTAAGGAATTTGTTTGGTATTAAAGCCCCTATTTCATTAGAAGCTTTTTTTTATAATGTCCTACCTTGAAAATTTAACCCTCATATCCCATAGAATCCATGATCAACCTATTAGGTTAGCCACATTACAAGCCAATTTTCCGTATACAACCAACTCTTGAAGTGAAATTTCATAATCTAGTTGAACTCAAGTGTGGGGGAAGCTATTTTGTGCTGTGATACCAAAATTTTTGTTACTTTGGGAGGAAAATTAAATTCTAAAGAGATGTGTTTATTGCTAAAAAAATCATTTTTTTAAAAGATGTGCCTTTTTGGAGATTTCATGATAAAAGAAGTTGTGCCTTTCTGGAACTTCTGATGAAGAAAGAAATTTTTGCCTATCTGGAGCTTTTATGAAAAAATATGTTTGAGAGGATTGAAATTTTTGTTGCTGAAATGATGAATGGTGTAAACTTTTCATGAGTTTTCATGATGATGGAGATGAATTGATACTAAGAGGAGTGAGGAGGAGACCATAATTGAGTGACAATTAGAATAAACCAATTTTGCTTCAAAAAGAGTCAAGCCCTCCTCATTCAGCCTCATAATTTCTCACATATAAATACTACCCATCAAAAGCCACAGAACAACACTGAAAAGTCCTCATGATAGACATATGTCCTTGACTCACATCAGGTGGTGATGTAGGAATTTATCAAGCCTATGGTGACCCTTGTATGAGTTTGGATGATAAAGACGTTTCTAAAAAATTCACATTTGTGTGATTAGATAAAATTCAAGTGAGGTAAGTGTTTTGTGAATGGGAGGATAAATGAATTGGAAATATATTGAATGATATAAATAGATAACTTGAAATAATGATTTTTTATAAGGCATGATATCTATTGTTTCTTAGAGTGGAATCGTTCGATCTCAATGATATGTGTTTTAAAATTTGTTTTTATTTTAAATTGATGTTTAATTGTCACAATTTTTCAGAATACATGATATAAGGTTTTTCCCAGGTGTGCAAAAGGGTAAGTGTGGGGGTGTGATCACATCATAATTCACTTCTTTATTTCACCCCTACATCACTGTTTTAAACTAGTTTTGTATTTAAAATTACAAATATTAACTCAAATTGAAAATCACATTTGATTAAATTATTAAATGTTTATCACTATTAAAAATGAAAATTATTCTTGTTTTTGTGACTTCGTTGTAGGAGGAGGTGTTTTGGAGGGTCAGAGATGATCCATAAGTGAAATGGGCCAAACTGCATGAAAGCCCAAAGACATATGTCCCCTATTTTTCACATTTATCTAAATCCATGACACCAAATGAGATGAATTTTTTTGTTCCGCTCCAAAACTTAATGGGATAAAAATCATCTCAAAGAACCGAAGCCCAATTCATTCATTAAGGGGTCCATCCGAACCAATCTGTCCAGGGGACAAAAGCTTCATGAAGTCAATGATTTGATTATGTATTTCAGCCATATCTAGCACTTTAATCATCCATTGGCCCCCACATTTGATATGAAAATAGTAAATATACGGACCTAAAACCTTTATATTTTTTCTAACTATAGATAATTCCATTTACCAACTCAAAACTGATACACAAGTAGTATATCAAAAAATGGGTGCCCAAAACCACTCCCCATTTTGGATATAAATTGACACCTTGGGACCCCATTTGGAAGTTCAGACAAGGAGTTAAGTAATGCCGTTTTGAATTTATAGAAGAGTCCTCTCACCACCTTATAGGTTCTGGAACTCCCTATACTCATAGGGGGATCTCTTGAAGCAAGAATCCCTTCATCGAAGCCTTCCTCTCTTTCTTGCTTTGTAATATTTATGTTTACATAATAAACTTCTTTGTTCCTCTTCTATTTCTTGTATTTTATTATGTATTACACTATTTTAATTTGTGTTATTCTTCTTTAATCTTCCTAATTTTTATTTAATCAATAATAGAAATGAGATTGGGTTTTACCCTTTCTAAACCTTTTCACATGAGAAACGTTTCTATAATGACTACACCGCTCATAGAAGTGTAGTTATTTTTAGTAATAGATCTACATATAACCTCATTCATTTATTTATTTTTAATTGATGATATACTATAATTAAAATAATATGATCTATTAATGTAGTTTTTAATTTTAATGAAACTAATCAAGAAATTTAACAATAATTACAAAACACGGGTGGTCGAGAATTGTGTTAATTGTGAGAGTGTGAACTTAATTGGTAAAACAAGACCACGTGGGATAAATTTTTAGAGTTCAAATAAAATCCATAAAATAAATTAGTCTTCATTTTCAGAATGGATATGTGAATTAATTTACCACTGACCATAAGCTATCATTAGAACTTCAATCAAAGTAGAGTGGCGTGATTACATGTTTTGAAGATAGTCTAGCATTTAATTCACTTCATATTTGTAGTAAAGTTAATTCCTATTGGGTTTGTGGGTTAACAATTTAAGGGATCATAATTAAGTGGACGTTGATTTAAATGATAATAATAAATAATTGATTAAATAGGTATAATTAGATCGATTATGCCTTTTAAATATTTTCTAAAAAAACATCTTCTTGTGGTGTCATTTTAATCGAACCTCATGTCAAAAATAAAAACAAAAACATAAAATATGCTTCCAGAAAAATTCTTCAAGGTTTATAATTGGTAAAAAAATACCCCATCCCTTTTATGTAGTGTGTCTTCTTATCTTTTATTTTATTTTCATAATACCTTTAGTAAGTTGTTTCAATTACTGCCTCTTTGAGAGATGACCTTAATCAGCCACTCTGCAGCATTTAAGTACCCCAAAAACCATTAATCATTTGAAGGTGCCCATGACAGTGTCTTTAAAATTGGCACAATTTTTAGGGAAGAAAATAATTATTTCAACCAATTGGAGGTATTTATTTTATTTTATATTTTATTCTCTTATTCTCTTCTTTCTTCCTTCTTTACCCAATCTGATTTTTTCTTTATTCTTCTTCTTTTTAGACCATCAACTCAAACTTCTCATTTTTATTTTACTATGGTCCAATTTCCTCCTTTTTATTTATATTTGATTTATGAAATGAACTAATCTTAAAGATCTCTTATATTTTGACCCTAATATTTAACATATCCTTATGTCTCGAATTAGACATTCTCAGTCTATGGGAAGTTTCAACATTCTATCAGTTGGAGAATTCCTCCACTCCAAGAACACGTAAATTGGAAGCACTTTTAAGTCCAACTTAAAAAAATAACCAATGGATGAAAACAATAATAATGAACTCAATAGAAAAATTTGATATTTGGCTACACCTGATATTAATTATCAACCAAATTTCATTGCATACCCAAATATTGAATTAGACTTTGAACTGAAATCTGGATTAATTCACCGTCTTCCAAAATTTCATGGCTTATCTAATTAGGACCCAAACAAACACCTTAAATAATTTTATGTGGTTTTATCAAACTTAAAACCAAGAAATGTCTATGAAGATCAAATAAAACTAATAACATTCCCATTTTCACTTGATGGAGTTGTAAATGACTGGAGATATTATTTACAACCTGAAGACGTAACTTGTTGGAACGATTTGAAATTCCTTTTCTTACAGAGATTTTTTACAGCATCAAGGACCACATCCATTCTAAAAGATATCTATGGGATCAAGAAAGCACAAGGAGAGTCTATGTATGCGTACTGAGATAGATTCATGAAGTTTTGCACAATATTTCCACATCACCAAATCAGTGAGAAACTTCTTATACAGTACTTCTATGAAGGAATCACACCTATGGAGAGGAGCATTGTAGATGTCATGGCTGGAGGATAATTGGTGGACAAGACACCGGTACCTTCATGTGAATTGATTGACAAAATGGCCCAAAACTCCCAAAAAATTGGCAATAGAGGTACACCACATGTCTGGGGAGAACATCAGGTAAATACCTCTTCTCTTTACAGTCATTTAATTGATACTAAGTTGGAAGAATTTACCACTATGGTGAAGAAAATTTCTCTAGCTCAAAAGACATCCCAACTCCCTCCTTCAAGGCTATGTGGAATTTACACTAAGAAAAGCCACCCAACTAACTGTTTCCCCCAACTACAAGAGATATAAGATTTTAAAGTAGTGTTTCCTGGGAGACCATATCAGTAGAAACAACTACCATATCCCAAAATTATGCTCAATTAATTTACTCCAATATACAACCAAGGGTGGAAGGATCAATCAAACATGAGGTATGACTATAGACAACAAAGGCCCCCTTTTCAACAAAACTTCCATCAGACTCCACCTTACCAGTAGGGTTTCCAACAACCCCAAAGGAGATTTGAAGCCCAAGAATCAGAAATATAGATATAAGGGAATCCCCAACCCAAGGTATATTCTAAAACTGATGACATTTTGAAGAAAATTGTTCTTAATCAACATAATGATATAAAGAGTCAAAGTTCAGATTTAATGGATTTAAGAATCAAATGAGCTAGATTGCCATTGCCCTCCATGAATTGGTAAGTAAGAATTCCGGAAATATACCTTCCTAACCTACTCCAAATCCCAAGGGTAATGTTATTTCCATCACATTGAGATGCAGGAAGTAAAAAACTGATATATCTACACACATCATTCCAATGAGATTCACCTCAACTCCAAAAAATCCCCATTCCATACCTACTGATGAGCAAACCAAGGAGAAAGATAAAGGTAAGAAAAATATTGATTATATTCCTCCTAAACCTCTTCCGTTTCCAAATAGAATTGTTCAAAAACAAAGATGGATGAAGAGGCGATGCAAAAAGAAGTTTTGGATACATTCAATCATGTGGAGATCAACATCCCTTTACTTAAAGCCATTAAGAAAATCCCAAGGTATTCTAAATTTTTAAAATAACTTCGTACCAATTGAAGAGGGATCAAGGGAAATGATAGGATCAATATTGAAAGGAATGTGTCAGAACTCATTAAACCAACTATAGCAATGACCATAAAGTGAAAGGATCCAGGGACATTCACCATCCCATGCACCATACAGAAGTTTCACTTTTCTGATAAATTATGTGCTTTTGGAGCTTCCATAAATGTGATTCCTCACTTTGTATTCTCTTATATGTAGGTTGGTGAGTTGAAGCTGACAAGAGTAGTGGTGCAATTGAAAAATAGAGCTACATCATATCCAGTGGGATTCATTGAGGATGTACTTGTACGGGTAATAGACCTGATCTTTCCAGTAGATTTCTACATGCTTAAAATAGAGGATGATCAGGTAAGTTCACGTGCTCCCATTATCTTAGGTAGCCCCTTCCTCAAAACTGAAAAACAATCATAAATGTCCATGAGGGTGCACTTTCCATAGAGTTTGGAGATGAAGTTGTGATATTTAAAGTTATGTACCCATGAAGTACCCCTCAGAGGACCATTCTTCATTTTTTTCTCCCATTTTGAACCACCAAATAAAAACCCCATGGAATTTTATTGTCCTATTCTTAAGGATATTATGAGTATTGGTTCTATTTTAATGTAGAAGAATACTTCCACACTTGTTTCTAATGAACAATACTCTATTATATTTGATTTTGAAATGGATTCATATTCTGATTTTGATCATGCGAACTCTGATTATGACATGGATGTTGAGTATGCTGATGGATTTTATACTTTATTCTCTGATTTTAATGATTTATATTTTGATACTGATGTTCATTGTGCACATATTTTAGTTCCTTCAATTTATACATTCATACATCACCCCCTACATTGGAACTCAATCCATTAACACCAAATCTAAAATACTCATACTTTTTAAGTGGTGAGAAATTAACTATTATAATTGCTAACAATATACCTTTTGAACCTAAAGAAAAACTTTTGAATCTTTTGAGGGAGAACATCAGCGCAATCGGGTGGACCTTGGCTGAAATATCATGTATTAGCCCCTCCACTTACATGCATAGGATTCTTTTGGAGTATGGGGCTAAACCGACTAGGTAGCCACAAAGGAGGATCAATCCAACACTTTTGGAGGTTGTTAAAAAAGAGGTTGAAAAATTGCTCGAGGTAGGTATAATCTATCCCATTTCAGATTCTCAATGGGTTAGTCCTATTCAGGTTATGCCTAAGAAAAGTGGTGTTACTTTTGTTAAAAATGAGAAAGATGATTTAGTTCCAATGAGGGTGCAAAATAGTTGGCATGTGTGTATTGATTATAGGAAACTAAATCAGTCCACTCGCAAGGATCATTTCCCCCTCCCATTTATTGATCAAATGCTTGATAAACTAGCTGGAAAGATGCATTATTGTTTCTTGGATGGATTTTCTGGGTATTTTTAGGTTCATATAGCTCTGGAGGATCAGTAGAAGACTATATTCACTTATCCCTTTGGAACATTTTCCTACCAAAGGATTCCATTTGGACTTTGCAATGCCTTAGGTACCATCCATAGATGCATGGTGAGTATTTTTTCTGATTTTATTGAGACCTTCATGGAGGTATTTATGGATGATTTTATAGTGTTTGGATCCTCATTTGATGAATGTATAATTAGTTGGGGAAAGGTGTTGAATCATTGTATTGAGAAGAATCTGATCTTGAACTTTGAAAAGTGTCATTTCAGGGTAGAGCATGGCATTGTCTTAGGGCATGTAGTGTCAAAACATGAGATAAAGGTTGATAGATCTAAGGTAGATATTATTTCATCCTTACCATATATTTCATGTGTGCGTGATGTTAGATCTTTCCTAGGGAATGTATGACTTTATCGGCGCTTCATTAAAGATTTTAGTAAGATTGCTCTTCCTATGTCATGATTACTTCAAAAGGATTTGGATTTTGTGTTTTATGATTCTTGTAGGAATTCCATTGATGAGCTAAAACAATGTCTTACCACTCCACTTATTATACATCCTCCATGGTGGGAGCTTCCTTTTGAGCTTATGTGTGACGCCTCCAAATTTTCGGTTGGAGATGTCTTATCTTAGATGGTGGAGGGACGTTCACATGTGGTTTCATATGCATCGAAGACAATGGATTCAGCCCAATCAAACTACACCACCACAAAAAGGAGTTTTTTCCGTCATATTTTCTTTAGATTAATTCCGTTCATATTTATTGGGCTCTAAAGTAGTTGTTTTTTCTGACCATGCAACTTTTAAGTACCTCTTGAAGAAGCCAGATGAAAATCCTAGACTTATCCAATGGATTCTCCTTCTTCAAGAATTTTAAATTTAGATAAAGGAAAATAAGGGGTTAGAAAACATGGTGGTGCACCACATGAGTAGGCTTAGTCACACACTAGAGGATCACACCTTGGACTAGGTACCACTTCGGGACACTTTCCCCGATAAGTATCTTTATTCCATATCAGGTACACATCCTTTGTATGCTGATTTAGTTAATAACCTTGTTTCCTCTAAAATCCATGAAAATTTAAAGAAACATCAAGTCCAAAAGTTAAATAGGGTTTCTAGATTTTAGGTGTGGGATGATCCCTACTTATGGAGCATGTGTAGTGACCATGTTATTATGAGGTGTGTTCCTGATCATGAGTTTTAGTCTATTCTACAATTCTGTCATACACTTGCTTGTGGTGGACACTTTATACCCCAACAGACATCTAGGAAAGTTTTCGACTTTGGATTTTATTGGCCTGGCTTATTCTATGATGCCCATGTGTTTTTGTAAGTCATGCTATCGTTTCCAACACACTGCGAATATTTCTATAAGACATATGATGCCCCAACAACCCATACTATTCTGTGAGATTTTTTATGTACGGGGCATTGATTTTATGGGTCCTTTTCCTAGTTCCTTTGCTTTTTTTTTTGTATATTTTGGTTGCTGTTGATTATGTGAGTAAATGGGTGGAGGCTAAGGCCACCAGAACTGATGATTCTCATGTTGTAGTAGACTTTTTCAAGACACATATTTTTTGTAGGTTTGGAGTACCAAATGACATCATCAATGTGAAAGGGACACAATTATGCAATGGGAATTTGGCTTCACTTCTTCAGAATTATGGGGTGACACACAAAACATCAACACCATACCACCCCCAAACAAAGGGTCAGGATGAGGTTTCAAATCACGAGTTGAAATATGTTTTAGAGAAAACCGTGAAGCCGAATAGGAAGGATTGGAGAAAGTGCTTAGATGATGTTCTATGAGATTATAGGACAACATAAAATAACCCCATTGGTATGTTCCCATTTTATATTGTTTTTGGGAAAGTGTGTCATCTCTTTGTGGAAGTCGAACATTGAGCTTATTGGGCTATAAAGAAATGCAACATGGATTTGACCCAAGATGGAATCCAAAGTATGCTGCAAATTCAAGATCTTGAGGTGATTCGATTGTCTTCATATGATAAATCAAGGTTCTACAAGGAAATATCAAAAGAAACTCATGAAAAAATGATCTAGAAAAGAGAATTTCAAGTTGGAGATAAATTCTTGCTCTATAGTTCACGACTAAAGCTGATTCCTGGTAAGTTGCATTCCAGGTGGTTAGGTCTTTATGTTGTGACTAATGTTTTTCCTTATGGTGAAGTATAGATCACACAAGAGGACACATGAATGAGATTTATAGTCAATGGGCAATGTTTTAAGAAATACATTGAGGGACTTCTTACTGATGCAGTAGATTTCATCACACTGCATGACCCCATCATCACTTGAGAATATCAGGCTGTTCCTAACCCTTTCACTTTTATATTATTTTTCCCATTTAAAATTCTGAATTTTATTTTCATATATCATCTCATGGGTTCACATTTAGGGAAATTCAATATTTTAAGTGTGGTGGAGGGAACCTTTAAGTTTAGTAATTTCAATTGTTTTTCTGTTTTTCAATGATTTTAAAAAAATTGTGTGTTTTTTAAATTTTGTGTGTTTATTTTTCACTTTTTTGTGTGTTTTTGAAAATTTTGAGCTGAAATGATTCTCATTACCATTTTGAAATCCATATCAATAAGTGAAACAATTTATCCCACAAAACTAAGCTTAAATGAATGATGAAAATGAATTTGTTTCAAGTTCATATCTTTTTTAAATTCATGAAAAGTACTCTGAATTTTGAATCTCATGTGACATCTCACTGTCTATATATTTGAAATCACTTTCCTGTGAGGCTTCTGAACCATTTTTTTCATATTATTTACATTTACCTCACTTCTTGAGAGAACCAAACCATGATTGATTTAACCAGAATTTGATTTATTACTATCCAAACTTGAGGGTTTGAGGTACTTATGTTTTAAATGATTGATACATTTGTTTGAAATTGAATCCCCTATATCATAAGAATCCTTTTTTATATTGGCCTACCTTGAAAATTTAATACTCTTAGCCCTTAGAAGACATGAACAGCCTGTTAGGTTATTCACATTACAAGCTAATTTTCTCTATCCAACCTACTCTTGAAGTGAAATTGCATAATCTATTTGAACTTAAGTGTGAGGGAAGATGTCTGGTGTTTTGATACCACATTTTGTGATACTTTGGGGGAAAAATTAAATTCTAAAGAGATGTGTTTTCTTCTAAAAAAACCATTCTATTGAATGTTGTGCCTTTCTGGAGCTTTCATGATAAAAGAAGTTGTTCCTTTCTGGAGATTCTGATGAAGAAAGAAAGCTGTGCCTATCTAGAGATTTCATGAAAATCTATGTTTGAGAGGATTGACATTTTTTTCCTGAAATGACGAGTGGTGTAATCTTTCCATGAGTTTTCGTGATGATGGAGCAGAATTTATACTAAGAGGAGTGAGGAGGATACCATACTTGGGTGACAATTAGAATAATTAAAATTTTCTTCAAAAAGATTTAAGCCCTCCTCATTCAGCCTCATAATTTTTCACGTCTAAATACTACCCACTGAAAGCCACAAAACAACCCTAAAAATTTCTCATGATAGAAATATGTCCTTGACTCACATCGGGTGTGATGTAGGAATTTATCAAGCCTGTGGTGACCCTTGTATGAGTTTGGATGAGAAAGACATTGCTGAAAAATTAAAATTTGTGTGATAAGAGAAAATTCAAGCGAGGTAAGTGTTTTGTGCATGGGAGGATAAATGAAGTGGAAATATATTGAATGATATAAATGGAATTTTTGGATGTCAAGGATATATTATTATTTTTATTTGATATTGATGTTTAATTGTCACAATTTTTTGGAATACATGATATGAGGTTTTTCCTAGGAGTGAAAAGGGTAAGTGTGGGGGTGTGATCACATCACAATTCACTGCTTTATTTCACCCCTACATCACTGTTTTAAAATAGTTTTGTGTTTAAAATTACAAATATTATATCAAACTGAACATCCCATTTGATTCAATTATTAAAATTTTATCACTGTTAAAAAGGGAAATTATTATTGTTTTGGTGATTTTGTTGTAGGAGGAGGTGATTTTGAGGGTCAGAGATGATCCAGAAGGGAAATGGGCCTAACTACATGGAAGCCAAAAGATATATGTCCACTATTTTGAACATTTCTCCAAATCCATGTAACCAAATGGGATGAAATTTTTTGGTCCTATCCAAAAATTCATGGAATAAAAATAATATCATGGAACCAAAACCCAATTCGTTTATTAAGGGGTCCATCCGAACCAATCTGTGCAGGGGAAAAAATCTAAAGAGAGTCAATGATTTAGTTCTATATTTCAGACATATCTCATGCTATCAACCTCCATTGACTGCAAAATTTGACATAAAGATATTAAATATGAGGACCTACAACTTTTATATTTTGTCTAACTCGAGATAATGCCATTTATCAACTCACAACTGAAACACAATTAGTATCTCAAAAACTGGGTGCCCAAAACCACTCCTAATTTTGGCTATAAGTTGACACCTTGTGTACCCCAGTTAGAAGTTCAGACAAGGAGTGAAGTGCTGCCATTTTTGAGTTATATAGGATTCCTCTCACCACCTTATATGTTATGGAACTCCCTATACTCATAGGGGGATATCTTGAAGCAAGGATCCCTTCATCGAAGGTTTCCTCTCTTTCTTGCTTTGTAATATTTATGTTTTCATAATAAACTTCTTTGTTCCTATTCTATTTATTATATTTTCTTCTATATTCCCATTTTTTCTTCTATATTCCCATTTTTCTCTATTTTATTCTTACTTAATCTTCCTAATTAGGATGGAATAATAAATAGATACGAGATTGGGTTTTACCCTTTCTAAACCTTTGCACATGAAAAAATGTTTCTATGATGACTACACTACTCATGTAAGAGTAGTTCTTTTTAGTAATCAATCTACATCTAACCTCCTTAATTCATTTATTTTGAATCAATGATATACTGTAATTCACATAATATTATCTATTAATTATTTTTTTTAATGAAACTAATCAAGCTATTGAATAATAAACACAAAACACACGAGGTCGAGAATTGTGTTACTTGTGAGAGAGTGAACTTAATTGGTAAAACAAGACCACATGGGATAAATTTATAGAGTTCAAATATAATACCTAAACTCAATTAGACTTAATTTAAAAAATGGATATGTGACTTAATTTACCACTGACCATAAGTTATCCTTAGAACATCAATCAAAGCAGAGTGTTACGATTACATGTTCTGAAGAGAGCCTAGGGTTTAATTCACTTCATCTTTGTGATAAAGTTAATTCTTGTAGGTTTTGGGGGATAACAAGTTATGGGATCATAATTAAGTTTATTTTTATTTAAATGATAATGATAAATAATTTATTGAACATGTAGAGTTATATCTATTACACCTTTTAAAAATTTTCTTAAAAAATATCTTCTTACTGTGTCATTTTAATTGAACTTCATTTAAAAAAAATAAAGTCTTCTTTCAGAAAGCTTCATTAAGGTTTATAATTGGTAAAAAATTCCCCCATACTTTTTATGTAGTGTGATTTTTTCTCTTTTATTTTATCTTAATAATACCTTTAATAAGTTGTTTCAATTACTGCCTCTTTGAGAGATGACCTTGGTCAACCACTCTGTTGCACTTAAGTACCCTAAAACCATTAATCATTTGAGGGCTCCCACAACAGTGTCTTTCAATAAATTTTATCATTCTAGGTGAGTGGTGTATCCTAGAATTACCAAAATATACTTTGATATATTTTATATATTTAGATAGATTATTTTGAAGAAGGATATAACAAATTATATTTTCTCATTGTTGATTTTTTACTAGGTAAACGTGAAGCATTAATGGTTGATGGGGTTATTAAAACCTTTACTCATACCAATATAGAAGTGGGAATATATTTCTATAGACTTAATGATGATTCTATTTGTGTGGTGGTGGATTGTCTTATAAATCAAACCCTTTTTTAATATCTAGGAAAAATATTTTGTTTTTGAATTTAGTAAGTTATATGTTAAAGAAGTTGTTATAATTCAAGGAATTATAAATCCTATCATCTTATATAGAGATCCTAATTTCACACATATATTTTTGAATGTGGTTCATAATGTAATAGATACAAAATTAAATATGATTATAACTTATCATCCTCAAAATAATTTATAAATGGAATTAGTTATATAAATTTTGGAAGATATTCTTCAGGAATGTATACTTGACTTTGGATTGTCATATGTATATTATCTATCTTTGGAAGAGTTTTCCTATAATAAAAATTATTTATTTGTTAAATATTATTCAATTTTAGTCTTTTCATAGAATACCCTATTGGTCATCATTTTCCTTTTTTGAGATAAGATAAAATTCACTTTCCAGATTGAGTTTAGTAAAGGAGATGAAAATTTTAATTAAATTTATTTGGAAGAGAGAGGACCAATTAGGGATATGTTCAACACCAAGGAGTTTGGGTGGGGGTGAATCATTATTGGAAACTATTTATTCAATTTAAACCTTTTATCACCTTTCTTTTACCTCTATATTTGTTAAGGCAAATTGATATATTTTCTCTCTTATCATCATAATTTTTTCATGCAACACATACAAATACAATCACATAAGAAGAAAAAATATTTTTACGAAGTTTTCCACTTAAAACAAGAAGGATAGACCTTGGTGTGAACTAGAAAGATCCAAAATCTCACAAACCACTAGTATCAACTTGTAGGAAAAAATGAGTAGGGACGATCCCACAACCATGTTACACATATCCTAACAATTTATAGCTAATTCTATATTTTAACAACATCATGTTGGGTATTTATACTACCTCTTAATAGTGTTATAATAAATCATAGGTAAAAATAAGAAATTATTTCACCAATATTGGCTCAAAAAATATTTAGGTACCACATGGTCTTCTTCTTATTCTGTTACTTGCACAATAACATAAAAAACATTTCTAATTTTTCTTTTCTATGGGAAACAATGCGCACACTCTCTTATTCTAATACTTTTTCTTATTCTTCATAAAAACGAACTAATAATTCATACATATTATTATTTTTAATATTCAGTGCAACATAAAATTCACTCATCCTCTTAGGATTTGACACACAAAACTTATTTTAAGAATTAGAAGTGTCAAGTCTCTTATATCCTTTGGTACTCAATGATTTTTCTATAGAATTTAGTATCAGTTATCTCTTAACATTGAAATCTGTATTTGACTTGTAGAATATATAAATTATATATACATGAAATTTCATCAATTTTATTTATTTATTTTCCTTATATATTTTTATATACTTTTTACAATGTGAATAAAAAAATTTGAATTACCATAATTCTAGATAATTCAAAATCCCTGAGATCTCAACATCTCAAAATTCCCACTGCTCCTCTTCAAAACTATCTATAACTACATAATAGAATTCATAAACTTCTTTATCAAAAATTTAATGTACGAATTAATTATCGAAAAAAAATTTTGTGGTCTAATCTCCTCATTTCGCGATGCAAAGATTTCATTACGATTTGAAGTTTTCAAATGAAAGAGATAATCATAGTCTTTCATTATGATATTTATGTCGATGAATAACCAATAACTGGACATTATAATATATTATATTTATTTACTCATAATATTTGTGTTATGGGTTTCTCAAATTTCATAAGACATTAAATTTTTATAAATATCCTGAAATTCTTATGGTTTTCACACATCATTCATTTCTAAAAAACTATGAAGTCTTTTGAATATAACAAAATAATTATGAAGTTTTGGATTGACTCTTCCTAATTCAATAATTAATCTTCTAAATTTAGTGAAACTACTCTTTCAAATTTTTAATCAGTCTTATAAATTTCCAAAATCACTCTTATGAAACTCAATATGTTTCATTCGATAATTAAAAATTCACAAAAAATTATCCTTATAAAATTCCTATTATATTTTTATAAGATTATATTTTCCAAATTTATAATTTGAAATAGGAAGATTAATAGTTTTTGGTGATCCTCTTATAAAAAATTTTATCTTCTTTCTTGAATGAATGTATTTTTTATAATCTCAACAAATTTCCTCCATTGATCTCAACCAACATCATCTGATGATCCTTTGATATGGAAACACTGGTGTGTAGTAATCTAAGTCATGTGATGAATACATGTAATATGAAATCTTATTATCTTAATAGTGTGTGGTTTTAAAAGATGAATAATAGAGTTCTAAATGAAATTCCTATATTGAAACTTTAGTGGGAATTGTACTTGTTAATAAACCTGGGCAATCCTTTAATCACTCCACAAAAACCCTTTAGGCCTGCTTATATGGTGGGTCAGTCGGGCCACCCCACAGGTAGCTATGCTTCTATCTTGTGCCAACCTATGCACTAGTCTAGCTGTGATGAACTATGTAGGCTCTAATTCACTCTTTTTTGTCTATCATCTTTGATATTTTTCAGATATCCCTATGATGGCATGACTACTCGTGTGATTAATCTAGCTTAGAGTTGGTCAATTTTTTATTTCCAATTCCTTGAATACTCCACTTTCCATATACTTTATAAGTTTATAAAACTCTTATTAAATTATAATTCCTTTTCCATAATATCTCCTTAAAAATATAGAATGAACTTCAAATGGAAGAAAGTCAACCCAAAACATTATTTTTATGCATTCTCAACTTTAAATATGCAATTTCAAATATAATCTTGGATTCTTTAGTCATGAAACTATATGATGGAACTCAAACACTTAAAATACATTTTTACTTTTAATTAATTGGATTTATAAAAATTTTAAATTAAAGTAATTGTTTTTATCATATGTGAAATGAAAATGAACTTCAAACCAACTTCCAAGATGTGTGTTCCACTCTTTATTTACTTAACACAAAATGAAAAAAAATTGATAATAATTATTCTCTATATGATTAGTTCTTTTCAACTAGATTCAAATATCTTCTTCTTCACCCCAATTTCAATTATATATTGAAAAAAAGATTCATTTTATTTACATAGTCATTGAAATTCATTTAAAATAAATACAACACACATGAAGTGGGGTAAAAACTACCCCTTTGTATTTGTATCATTAACCAAAAAATGAAATGTCCATATGTGTATCATCAACCTTTTTCATAAACCTTTTATTTCATTTCCTCTCCAACATATCATTGATGATAAAGAAAAAAATTCATAGAGGATGGTATCAATTCATACTTATAAAGTGTGTCATCAATTATTCCACCTTAAGTCATTGTGAGCCATTCTTGGTTTACAAAACAAGAGGGTTATATTTAGACATAATTTTTTTTTCTATTATGAAAAGAATATGATACCAACCAAAATGAAACTACCTATCACCTCTCTCAGGAGATACCCAGTTTTTTAAGGATGAACTAATAAATACCAACCGATAAATCTATTTTTCATTTTAATTTCAACTTGAATTACTATACTCACTTAAACACATAGGTTAAAAACCTCTAAGTACAAATAATAGGATTTAATTTTAGATATCATCCCTAAATCGTCTTCAATATTTCAATTTTTAATTATTTTATTAATTTTTTTCTCCCATTAATATGAGTACTTGATTTATATAACCAAGGATGATAGAACATAAATTCATTCTTTTTCAAAGACATATTCTTCAAGCACCTTCCAAAATTTCATATTTTCCTAATTTTAATAAGTTCTAATATCTTCTAAAAAACTTTATCCACTTGTATGCCACTTAAAAAGACACATAATATATTCTTCATCAAGTATGTTCTTAAGCATATATAAATTTTAAGATGACCTAAGTAGAAAATAAACCATATTGTATCACTTCAATTAGCAATCCAGATTGGAAATCTTCATCAAGGATGTTGTTCTTCATTAGATGTTCTTTAGAATACAAATTGATAAATCATTCTAGGACATACTATTAATTACTTTTCCATATAGTAATGAAAAATTTAACTCTATATCAAGTTCTACCACTAAGAACATTATTTATATTCAATTACATGAATTATAAGCACACAAATATGATATATATAATAGCGAATAAGGTATAACTTCTTGTTACTCATTTTGAACAAAAAGGTTGAGGATTATTTTTAATCCAAGATTATCCATTGTTCATTATTTCACGTCTTCATTTAAGATCTTATTTTTCTTTGGGAAGCATACATCTCTTTAGAACTTCTATTTCTTTGGGTGTAATACTTCTCTTTTCTTTAGTCATAAAGTCAAATGCATCACTTAAAGTGACCTTTATTATTATTTTTGATTATTATTGTGCTAACAACATTATTAAACAATATTTAGCAGTATTTATATCCTTATTAAATATCCCACATAATAAATTTGAAACTCTTAGGTTATAAATTATTGAAAATCTATCCTGAAATTTGACATATTCTTATAGATTTTATTCTTTTTTTATTTATAACTACATTTCACATATGATTATTTTATATTTATTAATTTTTACAAATAATATATCCAAAGAACCATAAGCCCTTTGGTTATTGTTTAATACTTTTTAAATCTTCCACAAGGATTCTTCTAAGCTCCTTTCACCACATCTGTCCCTTTGTTTCTTTCTTTGACTAGTATTTTATTATGCTCTTTCTTGCTTTCATTTAAACATATATCCATGGACTATTTTCATATTTACATGTTATTCCCATTATTTCCATAGTGTAATATGATTTAAATTCTTCAAATAACACTCTTCTTGGTATTAATGGACTATCAAATAAAAATTTTCTTTTCTTTATAACTTCCCAAGGATGAATAACTCTCTTTTAAAATATTCATGGGAATATTATATTTTGAATCCTCTTTTATCTTATTTCATAAAGATTTATTTTATTATTTCATTAGATTATATTGTTTTATTTCTCTATTTGTTTTTGATAAATTATTAATTGATCATTTACCATATCTATGATCACAACCATTGAAAAAACCATATAGACATCTAAGTTTTTCAATTTTTTTTGATGCATATAGATTTTTCTCCATATTTTGTGGATGTTTCACCATCTTATAATTTACCCCTATTATTTTAGGATTATTTTGAACTTCCAAAATTGATATAATGTGCCAATGATCTGATGACCTATGCCCAATCTTTTTCCACAACTAAAAATCCCATATAAACCTTGATTTACTTCATTAGACAGCAAGTTGACTTGATTTTTTAGAGTTAAGATATTACTATATCTTGGCATTTTTATCAACTGTTTGAGCATCTTTTGGGGAACTAGATCTCATAAACATTCCTATTTTCACTATTTAGACAATGATAATATTTTAATTAATTATCCTCATCCATTTTTGTATGGATTTATACTTTAAACCTACAATATTTATAGAAATAGACTTATGAAAAACATTTTAATTTAATATAGAAGGTTACTATTCATTTAAGTATGATAAATTATGATGATTATATAATATCAATATTTTTTACCACAAATTGGATGATTTTTAGCATAATAAACACTATTAAAAATATGTGTGGAAACACCACATATTTCATAAAATTATTTTGAATACACATCTTTAGTAATTTTTAAATTTTATAATTTATCTTCAATCTAAACATACTTTAATTTAAGTGAGATTTTATTTTATTGATCTCACTTAAACTTATCTTCATAATTATTCTTAATTATTAATAATTATTCTGACTACATCATCATATATTTTATCCTTTTCTTATAAAAATGTGTTGAGATCCTTAATGTTATTGATTTTAACATTTAATTGTGCATTCTTGAATTCAATACTTTTTTTTAATTTTATTCAAATTCATGGATTTTATCTTCATTATTATTCTCCATTTCATAATTTTCTTAAATTGTATCAATCTAACCAATTTAAAATTTGGAGAACCTTTTTTCATGTTCCTCATTCATTTATTCTTTGGATACAACTTGTTTAGAGATATTTATATATGATAATAAATTTTATGTCAATGTTTTATCCATGTTATCTACTTATCGTTCAAGATCAGTGATATATTCCTACATTCTTTCAAAAATACCATAAATAAAAGAATCTATTTATTTAGGAAAACAATGAAGAATAACTTTAAATATGTCAACTGAAATTTATTGAGAATCTGTTAATATATAATAATCCACACTAATGATTGATTTTTCTTGAGGATAATTTATGAAAGAATTTTGAGATACCTCATGATCACTAAAATTTCTTGATTCTTCTATGGTAGAAGAATTTTCTTTCACCTTGGTAGTTAACTTGACCTCTTACTCTTTTAGTTACCAGATATATCTATCTTCTTTATTATTATGGGATAGGGAAACTGAAACTTATTTGTCTTTTATCAATAGTGTTACTTTCTTTAATATATTATTCAATTTATTTTTCCCATTCATCATTTTCTTGATTGAGATAGAGTTATGACATGAAATAAATTTATCTTCACAAAACTACACTTCATTATAAATTTATTAAGAGAATCAATTATTCAAAAGGGATGAACTTCAAAAATAGAGAATAAAATAAGAGATGAACCTAGATATGATACTAATTTTGAGGAATAATTTGGGATATTCTCATCATTAAGGTGTGTTTTGGGGGGGGGGGTGAATTAGTGTTGGCTATTTTTTAATCAATTTAAACCCTTTTATCCCTTTATATCTACCTATGTACTTTTTAAGGTGAATGAACATATTTTTATCTCTTCTCACCTTTATATTTGCATGAATCACATCTAAATACACACACATATAATGGGAATAATATATTTTTAAAAGTTAACCTCTGAAAATTAGAATCCTAGTTCTTAGAGTGATTCATAAAAATACATGATCTCACAACCAACTAGTATCAACCTGTGATCAAAAACATGTATAGATTATCCAAAAATAATGTTACATGTATCCCAATAGTTTATAGTATATTCCACACTTTAATATCACCCCTTTGGGTCTTTATACTACCCCATGACAATGTTATAGTAAAGTTTAGGTAATAATAGTAAATTATTTCATTAATATTGAATCTGTAAGTTATTAATGGTCTTCCAAGTCTTATTTTTCTACTCTTACTTTAACAAGGTCATACAAGTGAAACTTACAATTATTATTTTTTGTTCACAATATTTTAAAACCCTATTATTCTTCTCCTTTTTCATAATATTGATCTAATATTCTGTTCCTCCTCCTGCTTCTCTCACAACACTTCCCACAAATTTTTCCTCTTTGAGTATAGTGTTCTTTAAAACTATATTAGAAGTGAATCCTTTTATTATTAATTATTTTTTGTACATTAAATAATACATATCTTTAAATAAATGGATCTATTACACACTTATTCTTCTTTTTCACTACAACAAAAACTATAATGGTTCTCTTAGGTTGTTGAACACACAAATTATTCTAATAATTAGTAGTGTCAGGTCTCTTCTATCCTTTAATACTCAAGGATTTTTCTATTGAATTAAATATCAGATATATCTTAACATTAAAATATTTATTTTACCTATAGAATATATAAATTATATATACATTTATAAGTATCAATTATCACCATTTTCCCTCTCTCTTGTATGTATACTTTTTATCATGTGAATACATTATTTGAAATTACTATAATTATTAGTAAATCAAAATTACTTAGATCATTACATTTCAAAATTCCCATTGTTTCTTTTTAGAACTAAATATAAATTTATACAAACATACAAAAAACTCTTCATCAAAAACTCCACATAAGTAAGAATTATGCATAAAAATAACAATGGTTTTAGATCCTATTTTTTATTTAACGACTTCTTTGTGGTGTGAAGTTTTCAAATGTTAGCTTAAATAACAATATACCATTTTGATATTTATGTTGACGAAGAATAGTTCACTAAGAATCATCATATTCAACCTCCATTTCTTTATAATAATCAAATTCTATATTTCTATAATTTCTCAATACTTTAAAGTATTTTGAAAATCCTTAAATTCTTATTTTTTCACACTTCGTTAATTTTCAACAAACTATAAATTTCTACGAACATATATAAAGACATAATAACTTATAGACCGACTCTTATAAAGTTGATTATGACACTTAAAAATTTAGTTAAAACCCTCTTATGAAGTTTAATTTAGTTTTCTTAAATCCTAGGATAAATTTTAAGAATATAAATCTTATTCATATGATAATTTAAAATCAATAAAAAATGTATCCTCAATTTTTTTTGATAAAACTCTTTTTATATTATCTACACTGACTTTATACTCAAAAGTAGGAAGCTTAATAGATTTGAATAATCATATTTTAATATTTTTTATCTTCTTTAATATAAGTATGTACTTACAATGATCTCAAAAAACATCCTCCATTGATCTATACTGATATCTTCCAACAATCCTTTGTTATGAAAACCCTAATGTGGAGTGAACTAAGTAACACAAGTAAGATTAGTTATATGAATTTACATCATCCTAATAATGCACAATTTTAAAAAATTAATAGTATCATGTTAAATGAAATTTCTATATTGAAACTTCAATGGGAATTCCACTCGTTAAAAAACTCAACCCCTCCTTTAATGAGTCAAAAAAAATATCAGAGCCTTCTTTCCACTTGGTTAAACTTTACACCCCATACAGTAGCCATGATCCTCTACTATGCCACCCTACAAACCCATCTTCTTGTGCTGGCCTACATAATCTTGATACCACTCTTCAATAGACTCCAAATTATAGCTTAATCAACTATCCCTATAATGACCTAGCTACTTAAATGGATGAGTTGGCTTATAATTTTCCACATTTTTTTATTTCAAATGCCATTGAATACCTTATAATCCATCCACTTCATGAGAGTAAAATAATCTTATAAATTTATAATTCCATTTACAAAATATCATGTTTCATAGGCTTAATGAACTTAAAATTGAAGAAAAATAACCTATAAATTTTTTTAAGCTTTATCAACTTCAACCAAGTAATTTACAACATAATCCTGGAATCATTATTCTTGTAACCATAGGATGGGACTCCAAAAATTTAAACACATTTTTTCCTTTAATCTAAATTGATCTTAAAATACTTTAAGGAAATGTATTATCTTCATCATATGAGAAATTAAAATAATCTTCCAACCAAATTCAAATATTTGTGTTGACACTTTATTTACTTAATACAAAATGAAAAAATGTTGGGGAATAATTTTTCTCAACATGATTGGGTTCTTCAACCAACTTCCAATTTATCATTCTTCTCACTAATTCCAATTCCATATTAACATAAAACTTTATTGATTATCCATATTCATTAACAATCATTGAAAAAATACAACACAAAAAAGTGGGATCAAAATGAAACATATTGTAATAACACATATTTGAAAATTATCTTATTAAACTAAATGAATACAACTTTTGAAGTTTGAAACTAGAGATCATGTATTTTTATGAGTATCTCCTCAGTTAAGGAATCACTATTGGAATAAAGTGATGGTTAACACCATGACACTTATATTTATTTGATGCTTTATAATATATTTGTGAGTTGACATATTAATTGGCGTTACCATAATTTTATATAGTGGTTTTTAACATCGTTAATGTTTCCAAATTAAAGTGGTACCAAATAAATGCATATCACATTTTAGATTGGAATGTGGTTGGATAGAAAAATAAAATTTCTTATGCAAAGACAATTATATGAATCCTAAGAAATGGGAATTTTTTTAAGGATATAAATCATGTTTAGTGTGGGATTTATGATAACTTAACATTATTTAGTAGATGTAACAAACTAAAATTTTCATATGTGGGACTTAATTTATTTTTTGAGTTTCAAAGGTCACATCATTTAAAGAGGTTAATACCATAAATGTTTATTTATTGGTTCTACTAATTTTTTTAAGATGGTTCCATTGAACTTGGAATATATTATTTATCCTTAGGTTGAATTTTGTGGATATTTTGATCTAGTTGAGATTTAATGGAAATTTAATATTTATTAAATAAATGAATATTTATTACATGAGGGAGGATATCAATATATCCTAAAAATAAGATTGGGTGAAAATATTGACACCACATTTTTATATGGAATGATGTAATTTTTCTAGAAATGGTATAAGTTTTATGCTAAATATTTTAACCCAATGACTAAAATTTATGGTCTTTAATCTAAATAAAAATAATTTAGGTTTTTTATTATTTCATGCATGGTGAAATGGTGATGACATGTCTTGGTGAAATGGAAATTAATTTCCATGTGGTGATGAAATGGAATGATAAATGATTTGTGGGATGGTTTCTATTTTTAGATAGTTGACCATTTTTAATGGAATTATTTAATTCATGAAGTTATGAAGGGAAATTAAATGGTGGATTTTTTTGATGATTTATGGAAAGAAATTATCTTTCCTATAAAATAATATTTTTCTCTAAGAATTGAGGTGAATTAAAATATGCATGGATTTTGAATAATCTCTTTTTACAAACTCACAATAGGCCACGATCCCCCATATGGATGATGGAGTTTTGGTACTCTCCCTTGAGATCGAGGTATGGGTCCTCCACATTTTCACGTCGGGTTAGTACTCCCTCAATCCCTTAGAGGTTATGTTCCCCCATACTACTTGTGGGGTTGGTACTCTCCCATGTGATGGGGTGCTGGTCCTCCACTTTTAGAGGTATTTAACTTCTTACAGATGGGTTTTAGAGTTGATTATCCCACATATAGTGGTGCATATTCCTCTATGGGGACCAGAAACTCCCTCTATGATACATATATACCCTGAAAATTCTCTAGTCACCCTATAATATTTAAAATAGGTAAAATAGAATTTTTTATGGTTTATTAGTTTATGAATTTTTAGTATTACAATGTATTGACACAAGATGATTCCTTTAAGATACTAATGGATTATCAAGCCTTCATGGATACCTTCAGATATATCTTACATCCCATCTATTCAATTCAGGTGTTTCATATATTTTTTCACCCTTGGTATCACTGATATTTTGTGTGATATGATCATTTGTGTGAGATATGAAGATTTATCTTATTCCCTTTACCATGGTTTATTAGAACCAAGGCTATTCTTTGATGGAAATGGAGAATGTTTTGTGTTTTTTTGAATCCTCACATAGAATATTAGAGAGTTTGTAAGGAAAGGGATCTTACAGTTCATGCTGACAACAATATTGAAGGCGACATCATTCCTTGATGTTTTCCAAATTTTTGGGTCCAAAATTTGGAGGATGTATTTCAACAAGAGAAGTGGTTTTTCTTGAAGGCCTAATGAAAATATGGAAAATGCATGATTTTCACAAAGATGGGCTATGAGAGTTGTTTTTAGCAAAAGACTAATGAATTATGATGGTGTGTTATGCGATTACGATAGGCATCACAAACAGAGATGGTGTTCTCAATAATAATGAGAATTGAAGCATTGCGGTTAGTGATGGAAATCTATGTTATTATAATGATAATTGTGAAGGGTTTTGATGGAAATCTCCATGGTTACAATAAAAATCACAAAAATAAAACTTCCATGGATCTTCACGACAGAAGGAGCTTTACAAAAAAGTTTTTGAAAGATTCATAAAATCTATGAAGAGGTGGTGGAGAATCGCGAATAGCTGAGCCTATAAATAGGATGCTACCCCTTCACTTCAAACAAATTTTTACAAGGAGAATCCAGATTCTCTCTGATTTGGAGAAGTCAGGGGAGCTCCACGAAACAGGCATTTCATTCGAGCTTGAGAATCACCAAAATATTACTTTAGTCTTGATTTATGACAGTTCTTTTGATTAAAGGGTGCTTCATGATGATGGGGTATTCCACATTGACTTAGTGAGATTTTCAAAGGAGTTTTTTCTATGAAGGTAGTTAGATTTGTGAAGGTAGGGAGCTTTGTGAAAGGTAGTATTGAACATCAGGTTTAAGTGGACATGGATTTCAAAGAGAATCAACTTAGGTATATTGTGAATGTAGAGTCTTGTGCTAAGTCAGAGATAAATAATTTAATCAAAATCCATTTAAGAGACCTTCAAGTTGATAAACTAAGTTAGACTTCTCTCAAAGCACTGATCTAGGGCGAGTCAATGAAAGTGATCTAAGGGACACAATATGCTATCCCTAAAATCTTATAAAGGAAGTGCACCTAGTATAAAGTGACTATATATGAACTTATGTATTCCACATGTAGGTAATATTAGTGGATTGAGGTATGACCGACACACTATCGGTGTATTCCTCTTGAACTAGCCCTTTTTGGTGAACAAAGTAAAACTACTGTGTTTTATTTCTGCGAGTGAATGTTTTATTACTGATCGAATCCATCATACAGGTTTAACGAGTTCCTACCAATGTGGAAACAAGATCCTTCACCTTAAAATAAAAAGTTAACACCTTGATTCACCCCTCCCCTATCAGGGTTCTTGGTGGTCCTACATGGTTTTCTTGACTTTAGAACATATTTGGTTCCTTTAGGATTCTACTTGTTACTCTACCCTTTTGGGTTTTGAGCTAACTTATTGGTTTAATATTACTTTGTTTTTTCAAGGTTTCATACTGGGTATATTTAAACCCATTCCTACAAAGGATTTGGGACCACATGTATTATGTTTGTGATGATATTCCATATTTTAGGAATGAATATGGTTTTAGTTAAGTTAGAGGAGTTGTTTCATAGTATCTAATAGTTGTCGATGGTGGAGACAATTACTTATAATTTTAATTATATAACCCACATAGTGGGGTTGAGTCCTACCTTCTTGGAGTTAGATTCGCCTAATGTTTAAGTTTACTTTATTTTGTATTTCCTTTTATGAATTATACCTCTATGGATCTATATATGTCATTTATTATTCAATTTTTATATTATATATAGTTTAACTGGTTTAAATATTTACTAGATTTACTGGTTATTATCATATATTGAATACTAATTTTTATTATAGATTATTGTTGGATAAGGCCTCTCAGTTATGTTATGCCTTCTTTTTTCTAGTCTCTATCCATTGGTTTATTGGAGGTAGGCATGGGATAAAACACTTGGATTTAAACTATCCTAGATTGGGTAATGGTGGGTTGGTTCATATTATAATAGTATCAAAGTATCTCAATTCCTAGCGATGAAGTCCAAAGCTAGTTTTCGTACAAGTATTGGTTTGAGTATTTAGGTCTGTGATACTAAGGGGGTCTTGAATTTGATTATTAGATCAGGGAGACCAATGTAGGTTGGTGGAACATGTATCTTTTCACCAGGGCTTTGATAACTAATTATTTAACTTGGAACTCTAAGGAATCATTTTTGGGGAACAATTAATTTGGTACATGCATATTTTAGTGGTCATTAATGATGTTTCATGATCTCTAATTTTAGTTCACCCAAATATGATCTAAGTAAACTATGAGATAATTCTATATAGTATATGATGATACCTTTAAATAGCCAGCTATTTTTAAATGGTAATGTCATGATCTTCCTATACCTATGCTTGAGCCTCTTTTCACTATTTTATTAATCAATGAGTCATTGATCCAATGATTGATCATGAGGTATGTTTTCTCCATAATTAGTGAGAATATTCTCCACCAATTATGCTTAGTGAAGATATTACTTATAGAGTGGATTAAAGATCCAAATAAGAGACACAATACTACTTAAATATTGTATTATCTATGTGTTATAGTGATAGACACCTCATGAGTTTTTGAGGTGAACTTGATACTCAATTGGTATAGGATCAGTTGGATTCAAAGATTTACAATACCTGTCTAGTTCAAGAATCCACCAAATAGATAGCAGTTCTTAAATTTTATTTACCCTTTATAGTGACAAAATTTTTTCTTGATATTTATCTAAAATCATGGAGATAATATCCTACCATGATTAGAGTTTAGAATTATGCTCAGTGAGTCTTATTCATTGATATTGTAGATGGATCATGTTCAAAGGATGTTTGATTCTTTTTTTGGGAAGAATGAATATGAACAAGATTAGGTTTTTAGTTAGAGTTCCCCTAATATTGATTCTATGATGATCTTTTTGAACTCATATGTCTGATCTAGGGATCTAGTATGGGTTTAGTCTGGAGATCTAAAGTGAGTTTTGACAGTTGAATTTTCCAGGATGCGATACACCCTAGCCTTTTTAATAAGACATTGCATACCCATAGATATTCAGTGTGGTTCCATAGATGTAACCCCTATTAAAGATGGATTTAATAGTAGATTATTACCTGTTGAAGGATCTAAATCCTTCCAAGATATAGTCTTATTAAAATAAATTATAGATTCATAAGTACTGTTTGAATATGGGAGTTAAATTTTTATTATATGAAATATTCAAGTACTCAATTGACCCTCTATCAATTCATTATAATCAATATATCTAGGAAAATAGTTGGTATAAAATAATGGATTTTGAGTTCTCTATAATGGTTAGTTTAAGTATAAAGATCTATTTTTTGTATCTATAATGGTTTATCTTAAGGAAGGTATGCCCATGGCTAGAGAAACTTTTTTCAATAGCTAAAATTATGGTTTCTAAAAAACAAGGATAATTATTTATCTTAACAATTATAGTTTGAAAATTTATATGAAATTTGTGAAATCATGAAAGGTACTTCCTATTGAACCTATGTTTTTTAGTGCATAAAAATATGTTGAATATGATATTGACTTAAGAGATATGAATGATATTATCTAAGGTTTAAGATCTAATGAATTTAATAGGGTTCCCCACTATACTAAAACTTATGATATAAATTAAAAAAATTTAGTTGCTTATGATGGCACAAATAATGTGAGATAGAAAATATATAATTGATTTAAATTGAGTTTTGGGGCATTCATGATGTTTTATGGAGAATCCATTACTTGAATGAATGATATACTTATAAATTTTTAAAATACTATTGATGCTTTGGGAGATAATATACCAAAATATGATGAATATTTAAAGGTTTTAAGAGTTTTTCATACAATATCGATGGAACATTAGCTACTATAAGACATTATATACTTGAAAAATCTAAAAATGAATAATTTTATTTGTACAATCCTGATGTATGGGGATGAAATATAATATGTAGTTAATGATAAAAAATTAATCAATAAAGATATTTCTACTCTTAAAGATACTACTTCAAAGGTTGAAAAAATGATAAAGATATATTTTTGGAATCATTTTATAAAGATAGTTTTTGTAGAGAAAACTCTATTTATTAGATTGAATAAATCGCTAGAATATTAAATATATTATATAATACAAGAAATTGTTTTGTAAGATACTTTAATAACATTAATAAGAATTATGGAAATTCAAAATAAATAATATATTATGAGTAAAAAAGTCATGGAAATATTAATCTTGATTTCCCTCACCTAAAAGAGAAATTGGAATTAGAAATAAAATGTCATAGAATATTAGATTATAGAGAGAAATGAAAGAAAGAAATGAAAGCTACTTGGAGTGATTTTTATGATCCTGGTGATATATTTAATGCAAAATCCAATTGTAAGAAATAAAATCATTATGATAATATGTTCTTTATGGATTAGACTGAAGAGGGATATTATTCTTATTAACCTATCCTTAAATATGATTATCTATCTTTTGACGATATTGATGTATATTTTTTCATTTTAAAGGATAAGTACAATCCTCTTAAGAAAGAACACTAAAATATTATAAAATCATATGATTGTATTAGTTAAAATAATTCTTTTCCTAATCATTTTTTAAAGATTAAATCTAAATCTGATAAATATAAATCTTATTCTATTATGTATAATTTTAGAAATAATGATTTATTATTTGATATTTCTACTTTAAAACTATATTTTAGTAAATTTAATTTGGGGTAGAAATACCATAATATATTTTTTAGTAGGTAGAAATATGATAAGAATATCCAAGGGATTTTAATCAATGGTCACAATCCAAAGATTTATATAAATTAAATTTATACTACTTATAGTAAATGAAGCAAGTTGAATTATTTTTGTTTCCACTATGTTATTTTGATAAATTATTATACTTATTATAGTTTGAGATTTACTTTTTGTGTGTTAAGAATTCATATATTTCTAAATATTAATCCACTACTAAAAATTCTTCTCAAAGAAAAAATATTTGGATTCCAAAAGATTTAATTGATAACATAGTTGGACCTAAAATCATATGGGTACCAAAAAACATACTTGGTTTATAGAACCATTAATTAATAATTTTGTATGGAAAATAGATGTTCAATAAATATAAGTATATACTTTTCAAATCTATACTCTTAATCAAAGATGGATGGTGGTCATTTTTTTTAAAAGTATAGAGGAAGTCCCCCTTATTTTTATTGAAATAGAGGCACCCTATTTTTATTATGGGAAGAGGGATCCCATTTCAGAGCCATTGAAGGACCATTGGGTATTAAACATCATCACAATAGTCTTATAAAACCAAACCTGTATAGGTTAAATACTATAAAACAACCATACATACCTCACACCCTTCCTAATGCCATCTCACCAGTATCGTTCGCCCAACTGCCAGACAATGCTACATCCTGTCATCAACATCAGTGTCACCCTCCACTGCTTTCATCATGCCCGTATTAATCGGTAGGATCCGCCACATCATCAGTACTATTTACTCAATTGGGCTGTCATCATTGGCAGGAGCTGCCTCACCTAGTAGTGCCATACCGCCGCCAGACCGTCGTCATTGGTAGTAGCCATCTCACTCATTTAGCAGCATCCCACCACCGAACTATCTCTATCTGTAGTTACTACACATCACAACACTACTATCATATATGACGCCCACCAGTATTGAACTTACACCCACTGGAAACATCCATCACCCACATCCACTATGCATTATGGCCCTTATTACATGCCACCCCCACTGTGAATTCTACCCCCAAATTACACACCTCCCTAAAATATACCCATAAATAGAGACCAGAAGTATTTTATACCTTCTTTGATGCATTATTATAGGGATTCCTTACCACTATTCTAGTACCCCAACTGCATTGGTGGTGGTCATGTCACTTTCAGAGATAATAAAAATGAAAAAAATATTAGATCTGAATTAGTTTGAAATCCAGAATCTATTTTCATCAACAATGATCAATATGTTGAAGGGTTAAATATCAATATGATAAATATCTCTCAAGTCTATGATGATAGTTATTTTATTAATTTTTCTTATAATGCTTTTTCTATTTTAAAGAAAAAACCATTATATTCAAATCACCTAGATATAAAACTCCTATACATTATATCTTTAATATTTTTATTTCAAAAATATAAATTATTTGAATTATAAAAATATTGAATATTGGATTTGATATATAATCCATAGTCATTGAAATTTGTTCTCTTTAAGAAATTTTTTAAGTAAAACTAGATTTTCTATTTACTTTAATTTATGTTTTATAAAAATGGGTTGTGCGATTCATTTCAAATATGAAATAAACATAAATAATATCCTAAATCAATTAACAAGGTTACTAATTCTTAACATTTGGAACTTATCATCATTGGTTTTTTTGTACCTACTATCTTAAAATGCCTTGGTGGAAATTATTTTTCTCTTCAGTTGATGAATTTTATATATTTACTTGGGTTTAATTTTTAAGGCTTAAAATAAAATCTTGTGATGTATTCATGAATTTATAAAAACTAGTTCAAATGACAAAATTTTTTATTTAATAATTGACCTTAGAGGATATTATAAAAGTAATTAGTTTAACTCATTTTTCTCAAATAATGGTTCCATGCCCAAATTATAAACCCCTAGGAATCCCCAATATAATAGTGTTATTAATTTGATAAATAGAAATTTAAAATAATTTACTATAACCATATTGTATAAATATATATTACCTACTCTCTTTTGGGATGAGTCTATTAAACAAAAATCTATGTCACAAATAGAGTTATAATATAACCTATTTTGAAGAAAAATAAATATGTTCTATGGGATGATATATGGCCCAAATTTGGATAATTTTATGTTTTTGTATGTAATGTGTATATCGTAAATACTAAGGATATCGTTGGTAAATTTAATCCACATCCAATGAAGGAATATTTCTTGGTTACTCTACTACTTATAAAGATTATAAAGTTTTAAATAATAATTCTAGGATATTTTAAGATTAAATTCATGTGAATTTTGATGAAATTAATTCTTTTACTCACAAGAATACTTCTATTTTTGAACTTGATGAATCTATTGACAGCTTGAGACTTGATACCCCTGTCAACACTAACAGGGACAATAAAAAAGAACATTTTCATTTAAAAAACAGGTACTAAATAGTTAGAAACTTAAGAACATGAGAGTGTGCTTCCTATAAATCTTATAACCTTAAAATAAAATCCTTTATAATATGTTGTTGTTTGTTTAGATCAGGGTGCTTATACTAGAATAAGTTCTACAAATATAGTTTATGTTTTTTCCTCATCTCTCAGCTTGAAATTAAAATCATATAGGAATCCATGATTAATTAATGATGGGTTTTAGATATGCAAGAATATAATGATTAGCTTAATAGAAATATATTTTGGGAAATATACGAGAGACCCTTATATTATTCTATTTATAAACTAAATGGGTGTTTAAAAATAATGAAGATGATTAAGGTAAAATTATAAGTAATAAGAATCAATTATTGAATTAAGGTTATAATCAAGTGTAAGAAATAGATTATGAGGAAACCTTTACAGCTATTTTAGGTTATAATCTATTATAATTCACCTTAATTTTACATCTCATATGAATTCTAAGATTTTCCAAATTGATGTTGAATATTGTTCTATAAATATTATACTTATGGTGAATGTTTATTTTGAACAATCTTATTAAATTAAATTTTGAAACTTATCAAAGATTTATATTGTCTTAAACATGAACCTAAAGGTTGGTATAAGTGGATTAGTTATTTTTTCCAAATAGTTTTCCGATAAGGAACGAATACACTATTTTGTTCAAGAAAACTTCCTCTTATGATATTTTTCTAGTTAAAATATATATTGATGATGTTATTATACATTAAAAAACTAGATGTTTTGTAATAAATTTTCTAAAATCACGTTATAATATTTTTAAATGAGCATTATGGGTGAGTTGGACATTTTCATTAATTTTTAAATATTTTAGAAATTATTTGGGAATACCTTAAATCGAATAGAATATGCACAAGATTTATCGAAAATGTTTGAAATTAAAAATAGTAAATCATATTAAACTCTTTTGAGTTCTAATATTAATAATATAATGGATGAAACTTGGAAACTAGTTAGAAATAATTTACATAGAGGAATTATTGAGATTTTGATTTACCTTACTTATTATATTCCAAACATCATGTTTATTGTGTGCCTATATGATAGATTTAAATATGATATTAATGGATATCATCTAAAAGATTGAAAAAGTATTTTTAAGATATCTTAAAGGTTCTATTTATCTTATTTTTTGTTTCAAAAAAATTTCTAGATTTGATTCGATATCATATTATGCTGATTAATTTTCAGGTTGTAGAGTATATTAGAAGATCACCTTTGGAACCTATCAACTCTTTAGAAAATATTTAATTTCTTGGTCTAGTAATAAATGATACTTTATTGAATTATCTATAAAAAAATATTAATATGTTACAATTTTTAGTTTTTCTTATCAAGTGTT
The DNA here is from genome assembly GCA_963277665.1 of Viscum album. Lineage (NCBI taxonomy): Eukaryota > Viridiplantae > Streptophyta > Magnoliopsida > Santalales > Viscaceae > Viscum > Viscum album. The sequence continues at coordinate 1,137,583,025 of OY728129.1, forward strand.
GGGGATGAAACACACCATCAAAGATATTGGATTTACTTTTGAACAAGTGACTAAGATTTTATAACACTACACACTCAATTAAATATTTTTATTATCTATAAATACCACTTTTATGGGTTTAGTGGGAACCCACACAAAAATAATCAAACATGAAATCCCCATTAAAATAAATAAAAACTTATTAAATATTAAATGCAGAAATAACTATTCAATTATGAGAATCATAAAAATAAAAATAAAAATAAAAAACCTGATTCAACATCATGAGACCTTAATATATTAATTCAGAACATCATGAATCTAGTGTTTGAGACCTTTATATAGTGATTTAGACCATCTGACACACTATAAACAACTATAAATCTATAAAAATGATCTTGATCACCTTTTCTAAAAATATTGAAATTGGTTCTAAAACTAGGAACATTGATATTAGTTATCATTTCTCGGGAGATCATAATCAGAAGGGTTATATTTCTCTTGATTTCATTGACACCAAATATTAATTAACACATATTTTTACTAATCCTCTTACTTCTCAATGATTTTATTTTATTTAGAGTGAGTTGGGTTTGTTTCAATTTGAGTGAATTTATTCACTTTATGTTATATTTTTTATGTCCTTAATCTATTAAAAATGTTTTTTGTTTAAGAATTTAATCATACATAACCTTTGTAACTTTCTATAAAATCTTATGTTTGATGTTTTATTTTAATTTTTAATATTATACATTGTTCTTATGTTTAATTTATATATCTATATAATATTGGTTTTATATTTTGTACTACCTAATTAATATTAACATTTTTCCACATATGATTAATTATTATTTTTCATACATGTTCGTAGAACCATTTCAATTTTTTTCTATATATATCATTTTGATTTGTGATAGATATTATAATACTATATACTTTAATATTTGAATCATTTTAATCTTTGATCAAGAATAATAATTTTAAAACCTAAATAAATTCCTTTATTTCTTAAAACTGATCCTCATTTCATTCGTTAATATTTTTTAGTGATATGGTGGAGTTGAAAAGATCCAAAACCAGTGTGACCTATGTTTCTTATAATAAATCAAATAATGATTCAAATATAAAGTCTATTTATGTAAATGATATTTATTTTGATTGTATTAAAATGAAGAACCATATTTTAAAGAGAGATTTCATTTTTTAGAAGTGATACATAGTTTTTGATGAAAAAAAGAACAAACCTGTTTATGAGTATGAAGTTGTACTGTTTTAATTTTTTTTGATTTTCTTTTGGTCAGTCATGATAGTCTAAAGTTTAATTTTAATGGAAATAAAATTTCATTTACATCAGTGGAGATTTATGAGTTTTTTAGTGTCTACATTAATGAAGGTCCATGTATGAAAAATCGCTATTGGGTGATAATGAAATGAAATACATTGATATGATGCTCTTTATGTTTGGTAGGATAAGTATAAATAAGTATTGGTTTAAGGTTTTATAACTAGAGAATAATTTTCATAAATTTATTCAAGCTATAATTTCCTAGATATATTTAGAATTTTAAAAGGATATTTTCCAATACATGTATTTATATACATTCTTATGAATGAGAAGAAGGAAAATCTACCAAGATATATTTTTGGAGTTATGGATCATTACTATAAAGGAAAATGAAGATTAAATTATTACCCTTTTTGAAGGATTCTTACTTTTTTGTTTTAGAAAAAGAAAGTATCTTTGAAATAAGAGTTAGATTCAAAATAAAATCACCATAATAATCTTTTAGATTGAGTGTTGAATATAATTTGGATTATTTGGAATGTATCACAAAATATGATAGTGGCTATAAAGAGAAATGGAGATGATAAATCTATTAAAAGATAAAAAACACTTACTAGATCTATAGGTGAGGCTAAAAGGTTATAGGATCTTAATATTGAATACCTCCCCATTAAAGGAGAAGTAAATAATCTTGTAGAAGTTGAAGTTGAAATACATGTTATTATTTATATTTAAGATACTAGGGAATTATATTCTGAAACTTATTGATGTTTTTCTTAATGAATGATCTATTGAGATAGATCATACTGCTATATTTTAAAAATCATGGTTAAAATTAATGAAAATACACACATAAAAATAATTAATTTGAATGTTAAAACTAAAATTTTCATTGGAGTTTAGGTTTTAATGAAGATAATGATCACGTTTTTTATAGTGAAAATACTGATACAGAAATTTTTGTTGGTGAAAAATTATCTATAGAATTTGATGTTCTGTGTATGATTGCAAGCGCAAGGGGGGGGGGGAGGGGGTTGAAAAAATGACTTTTAAAAATTAAAACTAAATAATGTGATACAATTAAAAAACTAAATGATAAATTAATGTAATAAAATTATTAATATATATATATATATATATATATGTATTGTAAAATAGAGTGCGCAAAAAAATGAAATATTAATTAAATGTATAAATGATTTATATGAATTAAGTGATTAAAAATGATTAAGAAAATTATTTGATGAATAATTAAATGATTAATTGATTTATAGTGATTAAAATGTAATAGATATAAAAATTAAGTATAATATGAGACATAATTTGATAAAGGAGATCGATAATAGATCAATTACAATCCCCTATGTCTCCCCCAATTGATTGAGGGTTTATGAATCATTCCCTCAACATAAGTTGTATCTTAGATACCCAAGAATCCCATTTTTTAAAATGGTTATATTAAGAAACTATATAGAATTAGATATTTATTTAATGGTTATAGAAATAAACCCAAAGAATAAATCCCCTTACTTTTTAGTGGTTTTGGAAAGAAATCGAAGCCCCTCACTTTAATGAATGTTAAAACCAAATTAGAATATAGAAGAAGAGATAGAGGTATGATAATCTCAAAACCTTTGAATCATTGTCTCTAATATCTCAAAAGAAAAATCATTAATATGAAAAATATATAGATACGATGTAGAAGAGAGAAAATTTATAATGATAACACACATTTGATTGGAATTGAGTCAACAATAGTAACTTGGAGAAATTATATATTTTAAAGGTTTATTCTGGATAATTATAATTAAATATGTATTTCATTGCCTTAAAGGGTTTTATTTATAGTATTTTTTGGTTTAAAAGTTGATTTGGAGAAGTAATGGGGTCAATAGATCCATTCAATACCATCTTCAATTCACCCTTTAACCACCTATCTTAACACCACCAGATGACATATAGCCCCCACCAACTTGCCAGTGGGCTTCCTGTAGGTATGTAGTTCTATTTGGATTCCACTGGCAAGCTGGTGACCTACACCAATTATCCAGAGATATTCATATAGATCTGGTGCTTCTGTTTTCTTATATCGGCTGGTTGGTGGTCTTCTATGATCTAGCTGGTGCTATATCCTAGTGAAGGTATTCAAAGTCGCCCTACACACTAATTTTGATACCTTAATTTTGTATATTGATTCCCTATGATGATGTCTAAACATAAATGATTAAATAACACTTAAATTAAATGTTTAGAATAATATTAGGTGTTTGCGATTATTAAAACTTAAAGTGAGCGATTACCACAACAATCTTTTCCTTTTTGATGATCACATAAATATGAATAAAAAGAAATAAAAAAGTATAGAATGATAAGTCTTGTTTTTAATATTAAATTTTAAAGAGTAAATGAAAATATTTTCCTCTAAAAAAAGATTTTAAAGTTCCACTTTGTTAAAAAAAAAATTTCTAAAATATTTCTACCCCTTTGTTATACATTTCAAAGAACACATAATCAAAGTTAAAAATTTAAAACCATTAATTTATACTAAAACCAAAGTACCTTTAAAATAAATTTCCCCCTATTTGATTATAAACAATAGCTCATAAATAGGGTCAAATTAATTAAATTAATAAATAAAAGGTTCCAATTATAAGTGAGAGAAAAAAGATAAATAATGTTACTCATTTTTAATGATCCTTTGGGAGAGAAAAAAAATATAATTTTAAATTTTAGGGAAAAAAATCAAAAACTAAGAAGCCTTTTAATTTTAAAAAAATAAAATGTTCATAAAAAATAATAAACATTAAAGTATATAGAAAATACCAAATTTTTATTTTAAAATTAGATAATTAGCACTCTCAAGATTGAAATAAAATTTTATGTATAATATTTTTTTTTAAAAATAATCTCAAGATTGAAATAAGTTATCTTCTATAGAAATATTTTATAACTAACATGATAATATCACCATTAATAGATTCATTAAAAATATGAATATCCATAAAATAATAAAATTAATGAGATAAATAAAAATAAATAAAGTATTTAATATCATAAAATATTTTTTAAAACACTTTATTACATGAAAATCTTTATCAAATAAATAATTTAAAAGGGAATTTGAAATTAAATCATTATTTATAAATTATAATCCATTATTAAGGCTAAGAATGATTATGTTAATAATATAGAGAATATTACCTAGGAGTTAAAAACCAAGTGTGTATTAATGTAACGCTTCTCATACCCAGGTTGAAGATCAGATTAAAAATCCAACAAGCCATTTGAAGGTCATAACCTATATATGTGTATGTTCTAGAACCACATCAACTAATTTGTTTCTATATATAAATTTATATTCTTTAAAATTGTACTCACTTTAATTTACTAAACTTAATGAAATTTTTGGATTTTTTTTTATATTTTGAATAAAAAATTTAGAAAGAATAAATACTTTGAAAAATAAAGAATTGAAAATATAATAATATTTCTTTCAATTCTGAATAATTTTCATAAGCACACCATACCTAACTCAACATTAATAAGTTAAAAAAAAATCTTTTATAATGGGTTTGGTAAATATATCATGCAATTTAATATTGGTGCTAACAAAGTTAATTATGATATCACCTTTTTGGAAACGATCTATATCAAAATGGTGTTTAAGGTCTATGTACTTAGTGAGATAGTGTTAAATAAGATTTATAAAAATACTAATGGAACTATTTTTATCATACTTAATAGGAATGAAATCATATGTAGGACTATAGACTATGAGAATGTTCTTTATCAATATAATTTGGGTGCAAAAACTCCTCACAAATATATATTCTTCTTTGGTTATAGAAAGATAAAAAACTTTTTCTTCTTACTACTCTGAGACAAATTATTTTTAAAATAGGTGAAAATTATCACTCATTCTTTTACAATCCAATTTAAATCCATCAAAATCTGTATCATATAAAATTGAAAGTTCAAAATAGGTTTTTTATAAAATGATCCAAATTTTTATAACCTTTCACATATCTAAAAATTATTTTAAGATATTTTAAATAATATTCCTTTTGATTTTATTGAGAATTATCATAAAGAAATACACTAAACATGATGTTCATATGGGTCATGGTTAGATAAAGGATACTTCTAATCATACTTTTATAATGCTTGTTGTTAACCGATTTACCAGCTTCATTCAATCTTATCTTACGAGTATTAGTCATAGGTGTACTAATTTTTTTAACTTTATACATGCCAAAACACTTTAAAATTTCATTAGTGTATTTACTTTCACATAGAAAAATTATGTCTTTATTGTGAGAAATTTGAAAACCAATAAAAAACTTACATTATCCTAAATAACTCATTTCAAATTCTTTTCTCATTAAATAAAAAAATTAATTATAAAGAAATTATTTAGTAGAGACAAAAATAACATCATCCTCATAAATTTAAAAAATTAATAAATCAATTGAAAAATATTTTAAAAATTAAACAGAATTAGCTTTTCCCATATTAAAATTATTATCTAATAGAAAACTAATTAACCATTCATTGCAAGCCCAAGGCGATTATTTCAAACTGTAAAGATTTTTTGTTAACTTAAAAACATGATTTGGAAATTTTGAATCTTCAAAATGGGGTGGTCTTTCAATTTTTTTTAGATATAAAAACATTAAAAAGCACTCTTAACATCCTTTTGAAAATGTTTAAAAATTTAAGTGGTCAGTGACTTCTAATAATATTCTAATGGATTCTATCCATGTGGTGGGTGACATGGACTCACCATAATCAATACCTTCTTCTATATTATAGACATTGGCTATAAGTTTATATTTTTTTATGAGTGATTTTACCTTTATCATATAATTTATTTCTAAAACAAAATTATTAATAATAAAGGGATGATCATTGGGTGTTTCAAAAAGGGTCCAAACATTATTCCTTATGAATTGGTTCAATTATTATTATATTGAAAGTATATATCTTTCATTATTAATGGAATTTTTAATATTTAGGGGTACAAGGTGTGAAAAATAAGCATATTGTTAAACCTTATTTAAAACCAAACTTTAAGTATGAGTATTGGATTTAAAATATCTAAGAACATTTTCTAAGGGATGGTATTTAGATTTTAACCATGCCTTGGGTAAAAATATAGATGGTGGTTCTTCCACAACGTCAATTTCATTAGATAAATATGTATTATTTAATGTAAAATATTCTCATCTAACCTCAACATTATTAATTTAGGTACGAGGTTTAATAAATTTATCATTACATTTCATGTGAATTTACTATTCTATAGTTATAGCCCTTTTATTAAAGACTTGGCATGCTATACTTGAGTTAGAGTACCCATGAACAATACCTTCATCAAATTTGGGGTCAAAATTTCTAAGGATTTCTTTCGTGTTAAGAATATATCATTTACCCCCAAACCCCTTAAAATATCCAACTTTAGGATTTTTCCTTTCCAAAGTTCCTAAGGGGGTATTTTTAAGGAAGGGTCTTATGAGAACACATTTAAAAGTATAAAAAGCGGTATTAACTGCCTTGGCCCAAAATTATTGAGGGGGTATAAATTTCTTTAAGAGTGGTCCAACCATTTCTTGAATGGTTCAATTCCATATCTCCATAACCCCATTTTGTTATGGATTTCTTATAGTGAAAAACATTATTATAACCTTATGAAGTACAAAGTTCATCAAAATATTTATTATTGAATTATTCTCCATGGTAACTTCTAAGGGATAAGATCTTGTATCCTTGTTCATTTTTGAATTTCTTATAAAATTTAAGAAGTACATTATTGGTCTAAATTTTTTCATCCATGGAATAAAAAAATGTGTTTCTAGTATAATCATTGATAATTAAAAAGGTATAAGATTTACCTCCTACACTAGAAATAAGGGTTGGTCTACAAAGATCAAGGTAAACAAGATTAATGGATTTATAGGTGTAAATTTACTTTACATATTTAAAGGAATATTTTTGTTTCTTATCAAGTTGTCAAGGTTAAAAAACAATGTTCACTTTGAAAATAAATTTAGGGAAATATCGCATTATTTAATTATAGTTGAGTATGAAAATTTTGTGAGAACTAAAATGACCAATGTATTGATTATGAAACCAATAATCACTATATTGTGCACTTAAACTTGTAAAATTTTGGATTTTAAGATATTTTAAATAAATATTGTAAATATTTTTAAGATTAGAATTGGTAAATAAAAGTTTTCATTTAGAATTTAAAACCTTTAAAAAATAATTTTCAAAATATATTTTAAAACCAATATCACACAATTTACTAACACTTATTAAATTATACATTGATCCATAAATAAATAAAACATCTTTAATAAGTGCAGTTTTTGAAAAACTAATCATACTAATACCAATGATTTTATTTCTTGAATTGTTTCCAAATAGGGAAGGCCCTCGATAATGTTTTTTGATATAATTTAATTTATATGAACCACCACACTTGTGTATTGAGAACCCAATATCCATTTACTATATAAAACCTTAGTATTTTCTCCGAATAAATTTTTCCTTCATTGAAATAAAGAAACTAAATATTTTTGTACCCAAAATTTGTGCAGACCAATGTAAGCTAATAAATAGTTAGGTAGCCATATTTTTCTATATATAAATTTCTCTATAAAATATGGTAAGGGAGATGAAAATATTTATAAATACAATATCTATAATTTTCTCAATTTCATTCATAAACAAGATTCCTAATTTTTCTATAATCATTATAAAATTCATTTTTGGGAGAATCCTTTCAATAAAGTGGTATTTTTAAAAGATATTTCTTGATTTGTAAATCCAAAATAATAATATTTTGTTTCATTTATTTTGGAATCCAAAATTTTATTTAAATTTTGTTCACCTTCGGTGAACTTAATAAGATAATTTCTGAGTTATATAAGTATAGATTCTTATTTTTCCATATTTCATTTATCTTTTAATTTTAAAAATAATTAATCTCCCTTTTTATAATTTTGATCCCTTTCAATAACAATTTGTTTATTATTCTTTTTAAGTTATATTAATCTAGTGGTGAGTTTAAAAATAACTTATTTAAGTTGATCTATAACATAAATATGATCTCCATAACTTAAAAAATAGAATAGGTTAAAGAATGATAGGAAGTGGTAGAATAATCAGGATTAACTTCATTACTTAACTCAATATTTTCCATGATACACCTATCACTTTCATTATTTTAAGAGAGACAATCATCAGTATCACTCCAAGTAGTGACTTTGAGGGATTTTGTTAATTTTTTACATTATTTTTCCTTCTTTTTTTTCAAGGGGTACTCCAGTTTGATATGCCCCTTATTTTTATATCTATAAATAGTAACTTATCTTTCATCCATTTGATTCTCCTTTTTAGAATGGTGGAACGATCTCTTTTTATTCATAAACTTGTTAATAATTTTGGAATGATGGAAAATTTTGACGTCCCTTATGGACGATTCATTATTGATTGCATTAAATTCAATTGTCTTCTTAACTTTACTTAATTCCATAGATTTTTGTTGACTTTTATTGTCATAGTAAACTCATAAGTCATGAGAGAACCATTGATAAATTCAAACAGTCTGTTATTTATGACCTCATATTCTTGTATTTTCATCACCTTGGGTTCCCAAGTACTTGAAAAACCCCAAAGTATATTATTTACTAGAGTTTATGTAGTAGGAGTATCACTAATATAATTTCTTCCATTGAAAATGTTAGTTAATTGAGTAAAAATAAATGTAATAGAGTCATTTTGAGTCATGATACAACTTTAAAAATCTTGTATATGCATATCGAGTATATTATATTTCACTTTATTAGTTCCTTCATGAGTGACTTCAACTAATTTATTGATTTAAAAAGTTGTTACAAAATTAACACATGATTAAATTAATTTCTACCTAATCCAAAAAGAAGATCATTCATGGATTTTACATCAAGCTAAATGTTTGAAATATTATCCAAAGTCCATTTTTCTTTCTATTATTTTATAAGTGTATAAACTTTCATAAAAATTTTATGAATGAGATAACTAATGATTTTATGAATAGTTGAAATATGAGTTTTAAAATAACTATAATATATTCCATAAAATAAATGGGATCAAACCATTAAATGTTCCTTGGGAGCACCTTGAGTGTTAGAGGTTGAATCCATATTTTTTAAAAATAATTCATTTAAACTGATTTTTTTTTAAATATGGATTTGAAAATAAGGACTTCTTTAATACCAATTTTTAGTCAGAGTGGAATGGGGGTTGAATTCCATTTAAAAAATAAATAAATAATGAAATATAAAAAAAACATTAGACAATAAATTAAAGTAATCAATGTAAGACATTATATATTATAAAATAATGTTCAAAATTGAAACAAAATATAAATTTAAAGAGTAAATTATTTATATTAATTAAATGATTTATAAAATTTTATGATGAATTATTAAATTATTAACTAATTGATAGAGATTAAATGGTAAAAGACACTGAAAGTAAATACAGGACAAGGCATGAAATTTGATAAAGGAGTTTGAAAATAGCTCAATTATGAGTCCTTATGTCTTGCACCCCAATTGCTTAAGGATTTATGAATTAATCCATTTACTTTAGTGGTATCCAAGATAACAAATACTACCTTTATTTTTAGATTATTGTGGTAAGAAACTGGATACAATCAGACCTTTATTTTTAATGATTGTATTATAAAATCCAAATAATAACTATCTTTCATTTTTAGTAGTTTTGGAAGGAAACTCAATCCATCATTTAAATGGTTATGAGCACCAAATTAAAATAAGTAATAAGATAAAGAGGTTTGATAGACTCAAAACCATTGAATATTAGTCTTTAATCTATCAAAAATAATAATCAATAACTCTTTGGGAGAATGAGAAAATGTATAAGAGATAACAATTTACAATGATAGAACACTTTTGATTGGAATTGAGATCACAAATGTAACAGAGAGAAATGTGAGATTATTAAAGATGATTATTGAAAGTTTTTGTTAAATATGTATTTTATTTACCTCCAAGGGGTCTATTTATACCCTTTATTGGTCCAAGGGTCGAGTTGGATAAGTAATGGGTTCAATAGAGTCATCCAAGACAATATTAAACGCACCATTTGACCACATGTATTGATGCCATTGGTAGGCTGGTAGCCTCCACCATCTATTTGTTGGGATTCCAAGAGGTCTATAGTTTTTTTTGGATTATAACTGCTATCCATTGATCCCTAATGGTTATCCTATAGGCTCCCTTTAGGTTTGATGTTTCTTATTCTATAGGTTGGTTATTGGTCTTTGATTGGATGATTGGTATTATAACATTGTGAGGGTCTTCAAAGTGTCCCTACACACTCATTTTAATGCCTTTTTTTGGTCCATTGAATCCCTAATTTGATTTCAAAACATAATGGATGAAATAAAATTTAAATAAAATGGTTATAAAAACATGAGTCTTTTATCTTTAAAAAATAAAGTGAGTGAGACACATAATAGGATTTATATTGAAAAATCAGGTGAACGAGATGAGAAAATTATTATAAAAGTTCATTAAGAAGTCATAAAATCTGATTATATTAAAAGAATCACTGAATGAAATGAAAATTTTGTAAATTAACCTTCTAAAATTATTGATAAATAGTATGGAGAAACACATAATAGGTTAAGGATAATAAATATTTGTAAGATGATGTTGTAGAATATAATTAGGAAGTTAACATTATTAGAAGATCAATGGTGGTACTAGATGAAGAGATTTGATCACCCATTGAATAGAATGATTAATTTTTTTATGGGAATATACATCAATATTTTACTAGTATTTTATTTTAATTTCCAAACTTACAAGATTAAGTAACTAATTTGAAAATTGTTTTTAAGGATTTTATACATGGGTTGAGAGTTTGGAATGAAAATTCTATTTCCAAAAAATATTTTAAAGAGTTTAAACACAGTATGATTTCAAAATTCAAATTTGATGAGTTAAAAGAAATGATGAAATCTCAAATGACATTTCTCCAAGTATGTAAATTTATTGAGATAGGTACTTTTAATGAAATGGTAGAGGGGTTAAAAAAGTTCAAAATCAACTAAAAATATAGCTTCTTCCAGTGATGTTTATAATCTTGATGAGAAAATAAAAAGTGTTCAGTGTGACCTTAATACTCAAGAAGATCTATCAGTTTTCATGAATTTTATTTTTGATGATGTAAAATCATCCAATATTCCAAAACATACTGAAATATATCTTAATAATATACATATTTTGAGTAGTGAAAGATCTTAAAATTGTTAAAAATATGTCGTATAAATAGGGTGAAGGTCTAAATGACATAAGTGATACACTTGATGATATTATTAATGAAGTTAAGACATATGTTGAAAAGAAGGTTTATGAGGACCATTTTATAGATTTTATTACTACATGCTATGAGAATCTTACTTTTATTTGAAATTTTGGAGTCAAGGGTATGGGATTTTTACACAAATGAGAACTACCATTACTCAAACATTTTAGGATTTTAAAACTATAAAAAATTAAAATTCATAGAAATATTATTATAGATTATATATCTAATTTTAAAACCTAGATTAAATAATTTTAGGATAATTATGGTAAAAATACAAATTTGGTCATTGAAAGAGCCTTAGAAAAGATTAAACAGTTAGTCATAGAAGTTAAAAATTCATACAATCTGATGGAATAGTTTCAAAAGAGTGTGAAAAAACTAAATACTTATTTCAAATTCATTGAAATGATATTGATATAATCTTAGGATAAACATTCCAAATAGTTTAATAATGTATTTGATAAACGAGAGTGAAAAATGGGTAAATCATTTATTCATTTTTTTGGATAGGAAGGGGATGAAAAGCATGTAGAGATTCTATTTCTATGAACTGAGGCTAGAATATGATATTATTATACAGTTTTAGAAGTATAAAATGATAACTAGATTAAATATATGTAGTAGGTTGTTATATGAAATAATTGTAAATAGATCTCTTAGACCATAAATTCATAGTAATTTTACTGAATCTAGATTTAAGATAAAATAAGACTTGGGACATAAAATATCATTACATGAACAAGCTATGAAACATACCTCTTATATGTTTAGAAAATATTTATCTAAAATACAAAAACCTCCAATTACATTATATGACCTACCAGATATGACACCCTCTATAACTACACCCATATCCAGTTCTTTTGAAACAAAAAATCCCACTGATCCCAAACCATCTGGCCCAAACATTTCTGATCCAAAGTCTAAATGATTATGTATTTATTATTTTTGTATATTTATCCCTTTCTTTGATCTATTTGATCTATTTTAATTATTTTTTTTGGTTTTTAATGATTATTTGTAATTTTATTCTCTTTATTTAATACATGTTCATTCTAAATTAATCTTCATTTTAGTGTTATATTCTTATAATAATATTTCAATGTGACATTTATAACTATTTTTTTGGCATCACAAAATATAGAGAATGTACTAAATAATAAAAAATTGTAATTTACCTTTCTAATTCATTATTTTTTTATGTTTATTAGTTATATTAAATGTATAATCTACAAAATTTTCTACATACATTATATAGGATTTTTATCATAAAAGGGTTTATTGTTGAATAGATTTTTTTACTCCAACATATTATAACATATCATTAGTTTTGATGATAAAAAATAATTGTTTTTTACTAATTAATTTATTTTAATTAAGTTTTAGTTTATTTATTTAGTTATTAAATATTTTTTAATGTTACATTATATTGAAAATACTATTCTTGAATATTTTTAATAACATTTTACAAGCATAAAAACTTATGTAAAGGTTGAGTTATTCATAAAAATGAATTATATTTCAATGTTTACTTGTATTTGAAGAGTTTTTTTTTCAAATCTAAAAAACATATGTAGATATTTTTGGGTTTTGGTGTGAGAAATGTTTTTAGTTATGTTTTGGGATTTAATGAAGTTATGTCTCCAAAATTATAATATATAGAACCATATAGAGATAAGTTCTCCTTCACCAAGGATGTATGGATTTTGGTCAGTGGAGGAAACTGAATGAAATTAGTTTAGTGCAAGTAGTTTGAAATAAGAATTTTAGCAGTAGTAGCTGAATAGAAGTAGTTTAGTAGAATCAGTTAAATGGAATAAGCTACAAGATTAGAGATATTTAAGTGTGAGAATTTATAAGGAGGAATGTCCCAACACATTCACGTGGAGAAAAACTACATTTTAGAGGATTAAAGGATTCAAAAGTAAGTTTAGTTTTATATGTGGTATGGAAGTTTCAATGGAAGTGAATATTGTAAGTGGCTATTTCTAGGTGAGGGGAAAGTGAAAAGATGCAAAGGACTTTCAAAAATCTTAACTCTAGGGAAATTTAAGGGCTACTCTAAATTCATGTAAGGTTTTTTCACCATTCATTATATATAGTAAAGGACTCTTAAAAATGTATATAATAGTAACTATGTAGAGTTTTTAGAATAATTAATTATTCACTAGAAGGGTCATTTATAGTGGTGGAACTCACTTTTCTTCCTTGAAAAAGTGTAGGATCTTTTATGAAGCTCAAATGGTGGTAAAACCAAAACCACTAGTTGGATTCCATAGATATTTTCTATGAAGGGTTAGTCTAGTTTCACATGTTTTAGTGTGTGGGGGGAAGATAAATAAGTATAGATCATAAATAAAGGATGTGATTCTAGAGGATAGTGAATTCAGAATGTGGATGGGATAACATCCATCCCTATGGGGAGAATTATATATATAGTACTTGTAGTTGTAGTTTTTTTTTGTGGAGAATCATTTCTATGGTTCTTTAAGTAGGGTTTCTAAATATATCCCCTTAAAAATTAGGTTGATTAGGTTTTCTGGAAGGAGGGTCCCTTGTAATTCAGTTTTTACCTAATGAAAGATAATTTTATTCCCCCATGGTGTTGGAATATAGTCAGAACCATATAATTTCCATGTTTTGTTCATGTGTTGTTCATGTAGTGTGTATTTTCATTTCATAATTTTTGAATCCAAAGATCATGTAGAATACTATAATGTTACAAAAATTATCAAGAAGAAGGGAGGATCAACATGGTGTATAGGGTTCTTGGACTTCTTAGTTTGAGAAATTTATTCCACTAGGGTGTGGAAAGACATATAGAAACATTTTTGGGTTTCTTTTTCATAATATTGACATTTGGAAGATAAATGTTTTAAATAGGGGTTTAGTGAATCAAATTCATTATTTATGAACCCTAGATATGATATAAGATTCAAGTGTTTTTAAGGATGTAAGTGGTATGGAAAATTCTCCAAGGGGTGGAATCATAGTTATCATAAGGTGAATATTTTAGTGGCCATTGTTCTATTACTTTATCCCAAAATTTTTTATCAGAACATTGTTGTATATAACTGATGGAGTGGTTTATCGAGTTTCTAATGAACCATATTCATGCAATTTTAAGATTAGTTATAAGAATAATGGGTACTTCTATTGAAGTGGTTTACTAGGTTTTATTAAGAATTTATCTAGTAAGATAGTGGTTGTACCAAGTAGTTTAGTATTGATAAAATAATTTTATGAAATTGTTTTTTATTATGTGTTTTGTTACTGAGGAGGCATTCAAAATTTGGTTAGAATACTACCGAATAATTTTACAGTTATTCATAATCTTTTATGATCTCAGATGTTATGGGAGATCATTATTTCTATATCATGGAATTGTAATGGGTAAATTATGGATTTATGTTCAATGGTGTAAGATTTGAACTTTGGAGGACACTGGGTTTTCTACTCTTATAGAGTTTGAATGTTCTATTGATGGTGAATTATCCAAAAGTGAGGTGTTTTGGAAAATTGGATACCATGAAAAGAAATTAGAAGGATATGTTTTGGATGGTGTGGCCTTGTGATATGGAACATGACCTAGAAGTCATAGGTCAGTCACTATGATTTAAAAAAATTAAAGGAAGAATGATTTGATGTTATTTGGGTGATAACCTGATTCTACATATAGTATTTTAGAGGAAAATTGATATTGTAATAGGATTGTTGAGAAAAAAAGTTTTATTTTAAACAGTTAACATCTAAATATTCTAAAAAACTCATAGTTGGGAGTGGGTGGATATTTTTCTATCGAGTGTTCTCTATCCTATGTTAGTTTAGTTGGATATGAGGTTCCCATCACCCGACATCCAATAATAGGAGTGATCTTTTTTCTGCAGACTTATACTAGAGGATTCTTCATGACTATCAGTGAAGTGGTGGTTCCATCTAAACAAGTAACACAAGTAAAGAGTGCGGTACCATATCAAAAAATAAAAATTTATCTCTGATAGTAATAAAAAAATTGGATGAAGATTTATAGATTTCATGGGATTCCTATTGGGTCTCATGGTTATGAAAAAGTATGAAAATATATATTTGTTTATAGATAATTTTTTTAAAAGAATTATTTCTTGTTGGAGAAGTATAATACCAAAAGATAGAGGTTTTGGAATGGTTATCTCATTCACATGTATATGAGGTGAAGATGTTTTTATAGAATAATAGGCACTAGTAGATGTAGACTTTTTCCATTTTTTGTTGTCTTCATAGATCTATTATACACTATACCTTTATTAATGGAGAGCAATGAGAGTACAGGTGGTGTTACCTCAAGTATAAGTCTGAGGTGTTTTAGAACCTTTATCATATTAGAAACAAGGATGTTCTTTGAAAAAAATGAAGTATGGTTTGTGTTTTTTGTCAATCCTCTCATAAATGATCAATGAGATTTTAAGTAAAGTGATCATACAGTTCAAGTCTTAAGCATTATTGAAGGTGTCTTCACTTCCCCATGTTTTCCAATTTTTTGGGGTCGAAATTCTGGAGAATGGAAAGCATTGAAAAAAGTGGTTATTCTTGAATGCCGTATAAAAATATGGAAAAGTCATTATCTTCATGAAGATGGGATTCATGAATTGTGTTTCCTAAAGGATTAAATAATTCTGACGGTGTTCTTTTTAGTTACGAAAATAATCACGAATAGTGGAGAATTAGAGAATTTCAATCAGTGTTGGTGATCTCTACGAATAATAGATTTGGAGCATTGTGATGGTGAAAAGGGTTTGATGGAGAACATCATGACATTGTGGAATTTTAGTTGTGATTTTTAAAGGGAGGAGTGCCTTGGAGATGTTTTTTACTGATCTAGAAAGAGTGATGGAGGCGGTGGAGCTTCACGACTAGCCATGTCTATAAATAAGAGGCTACCCATCTTCATTTGTTACAAAAAGTTTCTGAGAAAATTTGGAATTTTTGTTTTTTCCCGAAGCAAGAGGTGATTCGTGAAACTGGGATTCTATGTGAGATGAGTTTTTCAGAAACACTATTATAGTCTTGATCAAATTAAATGATTATAAAAATCGAGTGCTTCCTGAAGATGGGTTGTTTTGTGTTGTCTCAGTGAGCTTCATGAAGGAAGTTTGTTCTTCGAAGGGAGTCTGCTTCATGACAACAAGTTGTTCCACAAAGGTGAAGGAGATTTATGTAGTAGTGTGATTTTCAAAGTAGTGATCATTGCAAAGGAGTAAGATTTGTGAAGGAGTGATATTTGTGAAGGAAATTTTCAAAAAGGCAGTTTTGAATATCAGATTTTAGCAGAGAGGTTTTTTAGAGTGCATCAACTTAGGATTTCGATGCAAGTAGATTCTCATGCCGGATGGAGAGAAGACTTGAATGAAAATAAATTGAAGAGACATTCACGTCAATAAAATGAGTTAGACTTCTACCAACATAATTATCTAGGGGGAGTTTATGGAATTGTTACGAGGGATGCAATGAGTTATCCCTAAAATCTTATAAAGGTAGTGAGAATGGCATATAGTAACTGTGACCGAAACTCTGTATTCCACAACTAGTGAAAGATAGTGTATTTTTGTCCAACTAACACACTTTTTGCATATACTCCATGGATTTATCCCTTAGTGGTGAATCAAGTAAAAGTGTTGTGTCTTCTCTTTGCATAAACTGATTATATCCATCATACATGTTTAATGAGTTCCTACCAACATGAGAAAAAGATCCATCACATTAAAATAAAAAATTGACACCCCGATTCATCCTTCCCCTCTCAGGGTGACCTGAGGTCCTACAATTGGTGTGTTTTAGATAAAAAATATAACAAAGATGCTTAAAGACTAGCTTTTGAGGATGAGAGTTTTAAATTAGAAGAGTTTTTTAAAATATACTAGAATATAGGCGTGAAATTTTATGAGACTGAACCTGGAACACTGAAATGTGTAGTGGAGTGGATGGTTACATCACTTAGGGTAGGATATTCTGAAAATAGTCCAATTCTAAAAAAAGGATGAGTTTTTGTTCTATCATCTGAAACTTATTTGGGAATTTTTAAAGACCGTACTAAAGTTAGAAGAGGTAAAGCCTCAATTTCTAGGTGTTTTACTTTCAAAAAGAGTTGTGATGAAGTATTTATCATTTCTTAAGAAGTGTAAATTACTTTTTGAATGTTTTTAGAGTACGAAAATATTCCCTATGATGAAGGGAGATCCTTAGAGGATTGAAAACAGGATAGAATACAATGGGAGAAAAGGACAAGTTCATGCCTTTTGAACTGAGAAATGGTTAATTGAAGATGATATGTTCTTTTAGTGGGTGTTCATTAGTTTAATTATACCATAATTTGTAGAATTTATGTTTTATATAGATCTAAATTCTAGTGGTATCATAGATGTTTGTTGTATCAAACAACTTTATAATTATGGAAACTCTGGGGAAATTTTTTAGAAATGAAGAGTCTTAAAAACAATAAGGATATGGAAAGGGTACACATGAAAAAATTATTGATTGGAATTCTATAAATTCATATGGATATCAGGATTTTTTTTATTTAGATGAAATTCCATTGAGGAATTCAAAATATTTTATAGTAAAAAAATGAGTGGTCAATATTTGGAGTACAGAGGAGGTTTTATCCTAGAAGGGATTTAATGATCCTGGCCATAGTAGGGAACCATGGTGAAACTGTAAGGGAGGAAGAATATAATTTGGTGCTAGTAATTTTTCTAGGTAACTTTTGTGCAATACTTTGAATGTTATTTTAGTGGAAAATTTTGATTATTAACATTTGAAAACAATTTTTAAGTGGGATATTATTGGGTTTTGATGTGACAAATATTTTTTATTTATGTGTTTGGATTTTTAGAAAGTATGTCTCTAGAATTACACATGAAAAGAATTGATGGATATTGTTTCACCTTCACTATGGATGTACATATTCAAGTCAGTATAAATAGTAGAACAGAAGTAATTTAGTGAAAGTAGTTGAATGAAAATAGTTCATTGGAAGAATCTAAATAGAAGCAGTTTAGTAGAAGTAACTGAATTGAATATGGATATCCATAGTGAAGGTGAATTTATCTCCATCTAGTCTCACTATGTGTAATTACAGAGACATAACTTATAAAAATCCAAACACATAACTAGAAAACACTTCTCATAGAAAAATGGAACAATATCCATATAAGGTTTTTAACTTTGGAAAAAAACCCTTCAGTCGATCTGACTCAAAACAAGGCCTCAAGTGCACATCCCTATATACTGGAGGTTACAAACTAGTAGTGAGGTCCTTAAAGGATATAGTGGGGATACTATACCCTAATATAAAAGTGAAATAATAGTGAAAATAAAATTAATACATAAATA
This sequence comes from Viscum album, assembly GCA_963277665.1. Lineage (NCBI taxonomy): Eukaryota > Viridiplantae > Streptophyta > Magnoliopsida > Santalales > Viscaceae > Viscum > Viscum album. The sequence continues at coordinate 1,137,602,043 of OY728129.1, forward strand.
TCCATGAACATAAGAGTGAAAAAAAATAAATAAATAACTGAAATAATATATAATAAAAGGAATGTATAAAATAGACTCGAGGAAAAACCTATAACCACAAGTTACCCACTGATCCTAACACACATAAAAAAATAAAATTTTGGAAAATAAACACATGAGGGTCTACTTATACTCTAAGAAATACCACATACCTGGTCTTGAAAACTTCCCAAATTTTATAGAATTAACCATAGAATCCACAAAATAAATCCTGATAAAAAATAAAACATTATTCCTTTACCAAATCCACCATATCCCATGCTAAATCGGTAAGTAGACTCAAGGTATGCACATATAGGGGGTGAGAAATAGATCTCAGTTGGCCACCCCCAATGAAGGTCCTAATATCTACTATCATACCATGTGTTTACCACACTTGTTATTCCTATCCTATCTGAATGATACTAAGGTAATAAAACAGAAAAAAAGATGGAAAATAAACAAAAATGGATAAAGAAAATGAAAATTTCTAACAAAGATTTCTATCCTGAAACCTGAGGTAAATCTACCCTCCCTTTATCCCTATCCAGAGGAATTACAAAATGTGGCTCACACAACCACAACATCAAGAATGCTTGTTGGATCAAGAAGGATCTCCAAAGTCCAATGTAAGGAAAGAAATGATATCAAACCCCATGATATCATCCTAGGAATATAAAATAGTTAATCACATCTACCAAGATATAGAAATCCAATGGAATGATCTGACCTAGTGGTAGGGACTCCCTATTGACCTTAGGAGAATAATACCATGTCCCAAAAGTTTTGAAGAACTAACTGGGAGATAAAAGACATATCATCACTTCTTTGGGATTCTTGAATAAGCCCCAAAATTTAGGTACTATGCCCCTATAGAGAAATATCCAACACGTTCCACTAACCCTATCTAGGGAGAAAATATAAACTAGGGAGGATGCACTCATCTATATCATCCATTAACTCTTTATTCCCACATAACATTAAACAACCATTCGAGGAGAGAAACCGAGTCAAACTTAGGGCCAATTACTAGTACCATAATATCCAAAATGTATCCCCAATAATTCAAACCTAAACAATAACAACCTGAAACATCCAATCCAAATCTCAAGAACTAGGTTTGGTGACACCCAACCTTCTAACTGGAACAGTTGATCCCGACACCAACTATCTCACATGCCAATAAGCATGAAGAACCCTATATGGTCCACACAAAATCAACTTATATAGGACACCCTACAAGGGTCTCATAAAAAAACCAAACCTTGGGTCAAGCACACAAAAATAAACCTCATCTAGTCTCACTTATGATAACCCAAATAACACCCACCAGAAGGGAAACCTCACCCATCATTATTCCCTGAAGAAAAACCTCCAACCACACTACACCTAAATGGGAAACCTAAAGTAACACTTTTCCTAGAACATCTTCCCATAGAGCATTCCCCTCATCCATATCTCAAACTTTCACAATGGATCCTATCCATACCTAACATCCCATGATTTCAATCTAACCTAAAGGGTCCTATTAGTATCGACCTCAAACGACAAAATCCAAACCTTAAGAAACTGAACTGATGATATCTTCTAAGAAAGAGCTTGATCCTGCCTCCCAAGATCTATCTATAGAACCTCAAATTAACTCACCTATAATCCTCAATCCAAGGTGTTCAATAATTTCACCCTTACATGAGCCTCACAACTCAAAACCCAACCCCTATAAGGATTATAGTGGCACAACCTCGAATAAATCCTCCTGATAAACTCTCATGGTCCAAAAAACTATCCATATGACCTCTAAATCCTAAAATGATTCCTCCATTGTGATTTACATGAACAGACACTTAGAATGTACTATTACATATAATTCTATCCCTAGGGAACAAATACACCCAAAACCCCTTGATGGAAAATGTACAGAACATGTACGTATGAGTACACGACATGTTTTATCAAAGGTGAACCTACACATGTACTTCTATAGAGCCAGAGAACACTCGATGTATTCTTGTGTACAAATACATGTCCAGGGAATACATGGGGTTTGCCTGTATACTATTACATGACCATGTCCCCCTCACAAAGGGTGTTTACCCAAGTACCCAACCACGTGGCCATGTACCATTACATGACTTGTACTCCCATTACACAACGTGTAGTCTCAAAATTCCATATATCCATAAAATTAGCTACATGTCCAAGTAAAACTACATAATGTTTACTCTTGGTATATGTCGTGTAGTTCCAAACACTCCACATTCCCAAGTACTTGGCCACATGTCCAAGTAATCATTTTTACTATTCATCATGACAAAAAATTAAGTTAAAATTATTTACTAATATTAATTATTTTTATTATGAATATAGAATCAATTTTTTCAAATTCAATTCATATAAGTGGTATAATTTAATTTAAAAATAAACCTGTAAAATGTGACAAAAAAACGTTTTCTAAAAATGCATTTTTCATGCATAAAATGATATTAAATAAAATATATGAATTGTGATATTAATTATATGGATTTAATTAATATATATAATCTATATATATCATTTAAATAATTAATTATTTAATATTATTTTAATTAATTTAAATGTAAAGTCGTTATGCATTTATAAATAGTTTTCTAAAAAATATATCTTTTTAGCTCTAAATGATCTTATCATTATTTCTTTCAAATTTATAATCAATAAATGGTTAATTATACATATTATGAAATATTTTTTATTAATATAATGATTAATAGTTGAATACTAAATCTTCGATTATTCAAAAAATCTTATTTCTAATGAAAATTTCAAAAACTCATTCTAGGCTTATTTTGAACTAGTAAGTTCAAAATCAATATTCATAATATCAAATTATAATATTTTCCATTAAATATTAAAATTTTCATTGTATTATAGTTTTATTAATATGTAATGTTCCCTTACTATAATTAAATCTATGTTGTTACATTCTTCCCTCCTTCAAATTTTTTCCTTGAAATTTTCATGGATATTACTTTCTAAACAAATGAGGGTGGTTCTTCTTCATAACATCCTTAGGTTTTTGCATTAATTCATCTATTTTATGATTTAACCCAATTAAATTTATAAGTAAAGTCATTAGATTCCTTAATAATTGTTCTCAAGTGTCAATAATCTAGATAGTCTCTTCATAGTAAAATAGATCATGTTTCAATTCCATTTCTTTAGAGGTAAGAACTTCTGTTGGGTCTAACATGCTCTTCCTTAATAATGAGATATGAAAAAAAAAATATTTAATTTAAAGAGGCTTGCTGGAATTACCAAATGGTATGACATAGCTCCAATTATTTCCATAATTTAAAAATATTCGATGTACCTGGGTCCCAGTTTTCCTTTCTTACAAAACCTTATAAAACCCTTATATAGAGATACTTTCAAGAAAATATGATCTCCCACTTGAAATTAAAAATATTTCCTTACGTTATCAATATAACTCTTTTGACTACTTTATGATGATTTAATATAATTTTGAATAGTCTTTACCTTTTTAATTGTCTCATTAACAGGTTCTTGTCCTATAAGTTTCCTTTCACCAACTTTATCGCAACAAGTTGAAGTATGACCTATCTTTCCATATAATGCTTCATATGGCACAATTTGAATAATTTAATGGAAGATATTTTTATATGAAAAATCCAAAAAAGGTAAATAATGGTCTAAAATACCTTTAAATTCAAGTGATAATGTTCTCAAAATGTCATATAATGTTTGAATAGTCATTGTGGACTATTCACCAGTTTGAGGTTGATAGGCAGTGCTCAAATAAAGCTGGGTATGAAGAGGCTTTTGAATAATTTTTCTAAATTTAGATGTAAATCATGGATCCTGTTCAAAAAACTTGAAATTATTATACCATTAAGTCTTACAACATTATTAGTATAGAGTTTTGCAAGGAGTTCAAGAGGTAAATATTATTTCATATCATGAAAATGTGAATATTTGGAAAGGAAATCAACAATTAATCATATTGCCTCATTCCATCTAGAATTATTTTATAATTTGATGAAAAATTCCATAATAATGTCATCCCATTTCCAAAAAGGAATAGTTATAGGTTTCATAACTCCTCTAGAGGTGTTGTTATTACCAAAAATATCCGACCTAGGGCCCTTAATAAGAGATCTAAAAGAGGTTTCTCTATGAGAAGATTTTTTTACTTCTTATTTTACCACCTTCAATTATATCCTAAAAATTACAATATAATAACACCATTATTTCCCATATAATGATATATCATTATTTTTATTGAATAATATTTATCTATATCATTTTATATCAAATGGGAAACAAAACCATCGCTTGTGTGTACGATGGACTACCGCCTCACGAATTGATGTAATTGTTTTCATCACTACCTCAAATGGATAATCATAATGATCAAACTAATAAATATATATGATACTTAAGACATAATATTGAATCCTTAAATTTAATTTAACATCTAATTCCTTACTATTTCACCCTTTTAAATATGATAACTTCGCTCGTGATTACATAATTTTTACCATCTCCAAGAAGCGATGAAATTCATTTTTCATGTCCACCTCTCAATAATGATTCTAAAAATGAATATAATAAATAAATATTATATTTATTACATTAATATAATTTTTTACATGAGAAACTATAACCTATGTGAAATAACTAGAACATCCAACATGAATCATACAAGAAAAAACTAAGTAGTTAACACCTAAAACAATAATAACAATAAAAGAATGTATGAATGGATGATAATATGATATAATAGGATAGTATATGATATTATAAATATGAATATGTTTTTGGTATAAATTAATAACAGTTTCAAAACCAATATATATGAGGTTATATATAAGGACCTTCCCATAAATATTACACAATCTTGAGTTTTAACTCAAGAATTCATTCTCTTATATTTGAGGATTGTTACAGTTTATAGTTTTAGAGAATTAGGACATAACCCATATATAAATAAAAATTACATAAAAAAGTGTAAACATCTAATGAGTATCCTTTTCCCCAAAAAACAAAACTTTTATGATATAAAAAGTTTTCGTTTCCTGATACATCTTCACAATTTTTGTCTTGACCTCATTAGTTTCACTACTCATCATTAAAACCCCACAAAAAACATTTTAAAATGTAGGATAATTACAAAAATCTCAATAAGGGGAATAAAAAGAAATAAATAAACCTTTTTTTTAAACGATGATGCCCTGGTCAAAAGACTAAAGAACTAAAATATATAAAGATAAAGCAAACAAAATTACAAAAGTCTAATAGATGGAAATTTATTACAATATTTTTTCATGTAATAAGATGAGATCAGTGAGGAGTTCATCCATCCACGTAATTTCACAACTAACTCCTTTATTGTAAAGACCATATTGCACCTTGTTCAAATTATGGTAAGAATGAGTGATAATATGATTGATATCTATTATATGTTGGAGACAAAGCATCCATCTTGCTGTGAGGGGACATGCTAGGTGAACCACCCCATGCTGAAGGTATTGAATGATGGTGGAGGAGTCACTTTCAATCCATATATTATTACATCCTTTCTGGTTGATGATATTGACTAAAAAATAATTTAGTTCATCTCTGCTTTTAAAGAGGAGGTAAAACCACACATACCATAGCAGCATCCCAGAATATGCTCATTGTAATTTTTACACACAATTCCATAACCAGTAGGGAATGGGTTTCCTTTTGAGGTACCATAAACATTTATTTTTATCCATATAGGGAGAGAGGGATTCTAGAATACTTCCAACATACCTTTCAGCTGGATAAAATTTCCTTTTATTCCGATCCGACAAAGAATTATAAGATCCTTGACGGAGTTTTGGCGAGTACCTATTTCCATCATTCCAACTTCTTTGATCGTGATGAATATTCTCACCTGGGTGACATGAAAGTTGAAAGTATTATTGTTATTAATGAAATAATTTCTTTCATACCATATGATTTGAATCAGTTCAGCAAAAACGGCAATGAAGAGCTTCTCTATTTGAGGAGAGGCGCCCATAATAGTACATCACTGAAGATAAAGAGAAATGGAGTCCAAAACTGTCCATATGAGATAAAAAATATCAAATATGTATTTCCATAATGCAGAGGAAGTATCATAAGTTAATAATTTTTGGTTAGTATCTTCTCTATATTGATTACACAAAAAACATTTATAACAAAGTTGAATGCCAAATAATTGAAGACAACAATCATTAGGAACTCTATTGTGGGCTATTCTCCAAACAGGTGTGAGTCTGGATGGTCTAACCCATTGCTTGTTAAATCTCTTTATCCATGAAAAATTATGGATTATGTTTCTGAAATTATATTTATAGTATAGTTTAGAATTTAGATCTATATTATGATTCGGTTCTTAAAACTGAAAGTCATTAGTGTTAGTAAAAGGGTAGTTGGAAATAATAGTATTTATCTTGTTAGGTAAGTCCGAGTCTAGAGAGTGAATGCAATCCTTAATGGAGATATTAATATCTATAGATAAATGAATATAATAATCTGTAGAGACAATAGGATTTCCATTCAAGTTATCTAACCAAAATTTCAAAGAAGATTATTTATTAACTACCCACCTAGAGTGAGACATAATTTTAGAAAATGATTGTTTGATAGAAGGCCATATAGAAGATTCCATGAATAAAAAATTAAATTTTCTTAGATTGTTATTAAATATGCTTCTCAGGAAGTCAAGGTCTGAATAATTATTGTTTATAAGGTTCCACGTGAGTTTATCTTGAAGAGTATCATTAAAGAGGTTGAGGTTCTTAATATCGATGCCACCAGTGTCTATGGGTTTGTAACAATTATTCCAATGAATTATGACAAGTTACCTTTCAAGGGTTCTTCCACGCCAGAAAAAAATTCATTCTCCTTTTATGCTTTTTAATTAATTCTATAGGCCATTTATAAACCATCATGGAATAAACCATTTTAGAAATGATTGTGTGATTCACAAGACAAATTCGGCCTGCCATCGATAAGGATTTTAATTTCTAGGTGGAGAGTTGATTACTAATATGGTCAACAATATTGGAGAAGTAAGTGCCTTTAGAATTTCCCTAGAGTATAGGAACTCCAAGGTATATTAAGGGTAGGGAATCCTCTTTTGTACCAAGCTCATTTATAATAGTAGCTTTTTTTATATAATTTGTTTTCCAAATAAAACGGATGATTTTTTCTAGTTTATGGGTTGACCCGACACATCTTCATAGTGAGATAGAGCTACTTTGAGATTTTGTAGGTCCCTTTTTTCCCTTTTAAGGAATAGAATAATATAGTCCACATATAAAAGGTAAGAGGGAACAACTAGGTTTCAAAAGGCATTAATGGCTTTAATTTTTCCTTGGTTAACCAAGTTGGTGATAAATCTGCTAAGGTAGTCCTCAGTATTGAAAAAAGGATGGAAGAGAGGGGTTCTACCTGTCTGACACCTTTGGATCAATTGAAATATCCTTTTGGAGTGTCATTAATCAAAACTAAAATGTGGGCATAACCAAAAAGAGTTTTAATTTTGTAAACAATGTTGTCACTAAATGAAAAATTCCTAAGGACTTTGAAAATGAATATCAAGTCAATGGTGTCAAAATATTTTCTAATATCAAGCTTAATGGAAATGACACCACCTCTATTTTTTGTTTTCAACAAGTTTTTACTTTCAGAAGCAATGCATATATAATCTTGTATGTTTTTTCCTTTGAGGAAGCCAAATTGGTTCCAATAGAAAATTTTATTAGAAATAGGATAAAGACTATTAGCTAAGAGTCTAGTGATGATTTTATAAATATTTTTGATGAGATCAATGGGTTCTAAGAGTTGAATTTCTAAAACATTCTCCACTTTGGGAATAAGGTGGAGGAATTTAGAATTTATACTATATAGAAGGTTCCCATTGGAAAATAAGTACTTATCCGGTTTACAAACATCATGTTGGATAATATCCCAATAGTGATGGAAAAAAGCATTGGTAAAACAATTAGTACTAGGTGCACAATAACTTTTTTAGATGAAAACTGCAACCTTAATCTCATGTTCTATAGAAACACTAGTTAGGAGAGAATTATCACTATCACTAGCTAAGATGGTAATTACATCTGACTTTATGTCCTTATTAAGATCATAGCCATTATATATATTTCTAAAGTATGTTAAATATAATCACCTGACCATAAATATTATATAATCTTAAGTTTTAATACAAGAATGATTTCTCTTATATTTGAGGATATTTATAGTTTAGAGTTTTAGATAATTAGTCCATAACCCATATATAAATAAATATTACATAAAAAAGTAGAAACATCTATTTAGTATCCTTTTTACCCTAAAAACAAAACTTTTATGATATAAAAAGTTTTCTTTTTTATGATACATCTTCAAAATTTTTGTCTTGACCTCATTATTGTCTCTACACATCATTGAAACACTATAAAAACATTTTAAAATGTAGGATAAGAACAAAAAATCTCAGTACAGGGTATAAAAAAAATAAACATATTATTCCTTGTATAATTATAAAAATATAACATTTCCAAAATAAATATTAAGCTCAATATAAAAATTTTCTTTCCCAATAAAAGAACTTCTCTACTGAAATATTTTTATAAAAAATTTCAAAATAAATTTCAAATGAAAAGTCAATATCATAGAGGTTTATTAACAATTATGAAAAAATAAAAATAAATTTTTCAGAAAGTTATACATTTCAACCTTAATAATTATTATACATTCTTCTTTAAACCTAATCTCATTATTGTACCTTTTGAAATTATTATATTTCCATAAAAATCCATAATAAGTGTAGATAAATTATACAGGAAAATTGAGAAATTATTTTCATGTCAGTATTGTAAATACCATTAAAAATTGAATAAACTTCCATATTGAAAATGGAATAAACTTCACAGTTTTAAATGGAATAACCTTTATGATTGACTTCAAATATAAATATTACCCAAAGCATTGAAGGGATATCACAGAATTACCCATCCTTGATTTATAATGGAACCACCCACAAATGGTTTATAATGGATGTACCATCATCATAAAAAATTCCAAATAATCATAAAACAATACTAACACATAAAAGATAGAAATATTCAATATTATCCTCTTAAAAATATTCTGTGCACCCAGAAGAAAACTTTTCCGAATATCAAAATATAAATTCTATTTAGAACACCTGCTAAAAATACTTAGAACACAGTAAAGGAAGTTTTTTATTTTAATAAAAAATAAAATATTTTAAAGCAATCTAAACATAAAATAATAGATATGTTGGTGGAAAAAACTATTGATTCCTTATACATTAAAATAGAACATTCCTTTTTATGTTTTTATCAAAAAGTTTGATATAAGATACATAAAAATAGTCATTTTAAAAAAATTTGAAAGAAATTACAAAGTGATATAAAAATCCTTTATAATTCATTAATCTTTATATGTATACATAAATAAAATAATTTTAATAATATTTATATGAGAAAAATATTTAGAAAAAATCCCTTAAAACATTTAAAATGAGAGTTTTTAAGTAAAGTGTCTTTTAACTCAAGTCCGACTCATCATGTATGTTATTTATCTTCCCAAATAATAAAATTATATTAATTAATTACTTTATTAAGATATTTTTTCAAGTTAATTATTACTTTTACCATGTTATAATCAATTACTTAATCAATTAAGTTAACATCAGACATTTTGAGGATATTTAGGTCATATGTACAAAATGACTTCAATAGGTCGAATATGGTCAACAGGTCATTATTATATCATCTAAAGAATAATAATTATGAAATAATTATAATTTTTATATCACAATTATACTTTTAAAATCAACAATGTTATATGGTTATGAAAAATGAATTACATTACAATAATGGAGATGGTAGGTTGTATGTATGCATAAGTAATGCTTCCATTTTTTCACAGTCATGATGGAAAGAAGGTAAGTGTTATTTTATATTTAAATAATTATAATTATATCTTATATATCATATTATATCTTTATATTAAATTATATATATCATCCATATTATGGGGTGATGAAAAATGAACTACATCGCTTCGTGGTGGTGGTGGTCGACATGTACGCATGAATGAAGTTATCATTTTTTATTGAATGGAAATGTAAGAAAGTTGAATATATATTATATTTATATAATGATAAATATTTCATTAATATAAAATATGTACATTAAATTTATCATTATATACATCTGTTATAGGAGGTGATGGAAAAAAATTACTTCACTTCACGAGGTGGTAGTCGACCGTACACACAAACGATCATTTTGTTTCCCATTTGATAAAAGAAGAATATGGATATAGGTTATTCCATTTACATATTAGAACATACATATATGGGATATAATGAAATTTTTATATTATAATTATTTAATAATATTTTAAGGATGTGGAAGAAGAAATAAAACTAAAACATTCGGTTACAAGCTGTACCACTTCTTCAGACAATCTCCATTTCTTTACACCTTATGCCCTATAGGGTTGGTATTATGCCTAAAACAAGACATATATAATGAGGTAAGGTATTATAGGATGGTATTTGGGCAGTTATTTTCCAAATCATATATATATATACCCAATCCTTTTAAATATATTATTTCACAGGTTTTCCTATAAATATCTATTAATAAAAAACAAGGATCGAAATGGACTATCATCTTTGGAAGACTATACGACATCAAAAGGGGACTAAAAAAAGAAATATTTATTTTATTATCCATAATAAGATCCTAAATACATTTTATACCCTTAAAATTTATAGGATAACTTGGGTAATATTTAAAAGAAATGGGTGAGCTAAAAATCCAAGTAATGGAATAAAGATGATAACGAAACATAACGAGTGAGTTAAAGGTATAACATGATATCATAAAAGAAAAGGATAATGAGTAATAATATTGAAGAATAACATAATTAAAATCATATAAAAAGATCATTTTAAAATAATAAATGTTGTAGAAACATATAACATGACATAAACATGAGTTATAGCTAACTGCCTAGACAATATCACATGGTGGACAAAATCCCATAACGGATTAGGTTTACTCCCTAATCCCATACTTGATGTCTCATGAGATTAAATATATAACTAGTGAATTGGTGAACAATATAGGTTCACCCATAATAACATGTTCCTGATTTATGTGTGAAAAAATGAAACCAATCATAAGGTATACACATAAGAATTACCCATGGATAGAAAATGGGTTGCATGATCTTGAATCATATCATAACCAAAAAAATTTCATAATGAAGGCATTTGATAAATGAACATAAAGAATATATTAATCCATAAAAATAAGGGATAGTAATATAGGTATATATTTGAGAGAAATATATATATAATATAGAATCCTTACATTACATTAAAGAGATAGAAAGTGAGTTATAGAGAGAATGGTCATAACTTGAAGAAAAGGGTGGTTTAAAGAGATCCCTTACCTCGAGCTTGAATATTCCCATGCGTTCTTTATTTTCATGAATAATTAAATCATGTGAATTATTTAATTTCATAATAAACATTTTCAAATTTATTTTTCCTTTTATTTTATTTTTTACCTTGTCACATTCAATTACCTAGTCAATTAATTTCACATCGAACGTTTTGATGATATTAATCTCATATGTCCAAAATCACATTAGTAAGTTAAATAAGGTAAAATTTATTATTATTTAATCATATAATTAATAATTATAATAAAATAATCATCATTTTTATATAAAAATTATACTTTTAAAACTAACCATTAAATATGATTATGAAAAATGGACTATGTTACAATCATGGAGATGACATGCCATACATATGCATGAGTAACATTTCCATTTTTCAAATATCATGATGGAAATAAAGTAAGAGTTATTTTATATTTAAATAATTATAATTATATAATAAATATAATATTATTTATTTAAATACACTTACATATTCCATCCATGGGATGTAGTAATAAAAAATGAAACACATTTCTTTGTGAGGCAGTAGTCCACCGTATACATGAATGATGGTTTCATTTACTATTTCATGGAAGAGGAGATGGATGTAAGTTATTAAATTAACATAATAAAATATAATTATATTGGATATACTTAGGTTATTATATCATCATGATTTATTAATACTTTAAGGAGGTGGAATAAGAAATAAAGTAGAATTCTCGGTAAAGAACATTACCTCTTCTTCAAACCACCTCTTTAAGATTATACCCAAAGCCTCCCTAGATTGGATTTATGATCAAAACATTCCACTAAGAAGTGGGGAACAAATTATGGAATTTATTTTGGGATGTACTTTATGAACCAAAATTCTCTTGATGTGTGGATAGGAGAGGAGAGGGGGTGACCTTTTATAAGTGGAGGGAGGGAACCCACTTGGAAATTTCCTAAAAGAATACAAAATGATAAAGTTATTCCCAAGAAAAATGCTTCCAAATTAAAATATATTAGAACATGGGATATGATAGGGTTGAAATATTTTTATAAAAAATGATTTATCCAAGTTTAACTGGTAAAGATATCCTTATCTTTTTGTTTAACCTAGGTAAACATGTTTTAATATTAACCATGATAATTAATTTTTTACTATTTTACTATTAATTATGACTAAAAAAATAAGTTGTCCATACTAAATAATATTAATTATTTTTATTAAAATTATGGAATAAATTTTATCAAATTAAAATCACAAAAAGATTTATCATTTAATTGAATATCAAACCCGTAACATGTAATAAAAAGTGGTTTTTAGAGAATCCATTTTTCAAGCAATAGAAGATCCTATATTAAATCCATGACTAGAAATCATAATTATATAATTTTAAATTCACACACACACAAATATATATATATATATATATAATACATCTTTTATTTAAATAATTCTTTATTAGGGGTTATTTTAATTAATTAAAATGTATAATCCTTATGAACATTAAAAATAATTTGTATAAAATTACGTTTTTATGCATAAAAATAAATATATACCAAAATCATGAAAATTGTTGCTTAAAAAAAATTCATTAAATTATCATATATGAAATTTTTTATATTTCACTTTATTACAAAATCCAAAGTATAAAGTGTAACGTCCCAGACCCGGGTGCCACGCAACGGGTGCCCCGAGTTCGATTCACCACAAGACCTCAAGCGCATTTCCCCAAACGCCAGAGGCTGCCGACTAGCAGCGAAGGCCCAGGTCTGATAGTGGGGAAACTATGCCCTCATTTGTCAAAGTGTAGCGCAGTAGAATTTAAATAAAACATACAACGATAGCGGAAGCAGTAAACCATACACAACGGAAATAAACTACAGCAGTGGATATAACCAACAGTATATAAATGATGATGCTATATGTTTCAAGTTCTAAGAAAACAACCATAACATGTTATACATCAATATAGTACAACAAAATACAAAGCACAGAAAAACAAGAAAAACAGCTAGCAGTGGCATCGCGAGCCCAGGCTCAGTCCCATGCCCTCCTACTCCTCAACAACAGTCATGTACCTGTATAGGGACTCTTTCCCCTATCTACTCCTGCAGAAACGTAATCTGTTTGGGCTGAAAAGTGTGGCCAAAATAGGGTGTGAGAAATATTTCTCAGTAGACACCCACCAAAGGCCCATGCCCAACTGCGTGTAAGCATGCAACAACAGTGTGCAATAGTAAAATGAAATAAAGTAAGTAGTAATAAAAAGTAACTAACTTAACAATTAAATTCCATTTTATTATTCATTTAATTTATTTAATTTAGTAACATTCATGTGCTCAACAGCACCAAGCCCTCAGGCCAACCAAAACCGTGCCCTCAGGCTAAAATAGTAAACCACGCCCTCAGGATTTCCCTCAGGACATACAAAATCAAACCCGTAGGTATTGCCCTCAGGTGTATCAGAATCTCACCCTCAGGCATACAAAGTGTCGCCCTTAGGGATAGAAGTCAAGCCCTCGGGCACGAAAGGTTGCCCTCAGGCAAAATAGAGCTTCTCCCTCAGGCTAAAACAGTCACGTCCTCAGGCTAATCACAACAACGCCCTCAGGCTAAACATGTAACCGGGCCATGCCCAACATTTCAAAAGTAGTAAACAAGCAATTCCTCTCAAGAAAATTCTACGATTACTACTTTAAAGGAATAAACTCGAGTATCTTGGCCAAATGGCTAAACAGTGAAACACACCCCTGGGGTGGTTCCAGATCCAAGAAACGATCCCAACCAGTATTTTATTATCACAATTTTATCACCTATGCAATTCTAGGAATTAAATATAGCAACGACCTCAGCCACACGACACCCCATCATGGGTTCGTGGCACAAAAATGCACGGAAGTTGGAAAATAAACACAAAACCACCTACCTCATACGCCAAAGAACGTTATACCCGAACGCCGACTCCAAAAACGCCCAAGAACGGCGCAGATCTGACAAAGAACAAAACCCATTCAAATGTAAATAACTTCCCCTCAGAAAATAATTGGTATGAACGGAACCAGGAGAGGAGAGGGCTTACCCGTTTGGTTCCAACGAGATTGTCCGAAGCCGAATTGGATTCCAGACGAACACCTGGCGGATCTTCAAAGGTTCGGTCATCCTCCTTGGCTCCAAAACGGCTCAAATGCCTCCTCTGCCAAATGAGGAGGCTAATGCCTGTTTTAAGCCGAAAAAACAAAGTACACGGCGTGTACTTCTTTCATTTAACGGTTCATTTGGCGGCTCCTCCACACTGTTTAACCATCTACATGAGTACACGACATGTACTCTAAAGTACACAGCGTGTACTGTCGCCCAGCTGTCGGCTACTCCACCGCCTTACTGTTTAGGCTTGCTGACTGACTACACGACGTGTAAGGTACCACTACACGATGTGTAGTCGGTTCTTACAACCTTCTTCGCCGGAATGGCTACACGCCCCATGTACTCATCCCCACACGGCCTGAAGTACATGACGTGTGGAAAAAGTACACGTCGTGTAGTTCCAAAATTCAGGATTTTTCCCCATTTTCCATATTTTCTCAAAAACACTTAAGGAAAAGGAAAAAGAAGAAGCCCGTACCTCAAAAATAAGAACCAGGTTCTTAAAAACTTCCCCCCTTATAGCAATTCATCCCTGAATTTCCCTTCCAAGGGTGGAGAAGATAAAGCTCAGAACAACTCTGGCCATTGAGCATGTACGTCAGCCTCCCGCTCCCGGGTCTCATCCTGCACTCGGCCATGCTGCCATAGCACCCGTACGAGAGAAACTGACTGGCCTTAGAGAACCTTCGTGCTCCTGTCAATGATAAAAATCAGATTCTCCTTAAAGGACGCATCATGATGAAGCTCAACCTCCTCTAGCTGAATGGTGTGAGATGGGTCTGAATGGTAGCGACACAACTGAGACACGTGGAAGACGTCGTGCATGGCTCGGTACCACTGCGGTAACTGCAACCAATAGGAAACCAGTATGACTCTCTCCAGAATCTCAAATGGTCCTACATACCTCAGTGAAAGCTTACCCTGTCTCCTGATCTTCTTGTGTCCCAGCCTCGGCGAAACACGCAAGAAAACCTGATCCCCGACCACGAACTCCAAAGGTCGTCTGCGGTGATCAACATAAGACTTCTGAAAAGACTGTGCGGTATCCATGAGCTTCCGAATCAACTGGACCTGCTCAGATGTCTCCTGTGCGAGCTGTGGCCTCAGTAAAGCTGCCTCACCTGCCTCTAACTAGCACAAAGGTGATCGACATGGCCTACCATATAAAGCCTCGTATGGTTCCATATCAATAGTTTCCTAAAAACTATTGTTATTGGAAAACTCGACTAAGGGTATATTATTATCCCAAGAGTCCCCAAAGTCTAGGATGCATGCGCGCATCATGTCCTCTAGCACCTGTATCATCCGCTCTAACTGGGCATCTGTCTGAGGGTGGTATGCTATGCTCAGAATCACCTGTATACCCAGCGCCCTATGAAAACTCTTCCATAAATTAGACGTAAAGCGGGAATCCCTATCTGAAACGATAGAACGAGGGACCCCATAAAGACGTACGATCTCTTGGATATACAGTCTTCTGAGCTCGTCAACATCGAAGGTCTCCTTGATTGGCAAAAAGTGAGCTAACTTCGTGAGCCTGTCCACAACAACCCACACGACGTCATTGCGTCGAGGTGACCTCGGCAATCCCGTCATGAAATCCATCGCGACATCATCCCATTTCCACTATGGAATAGGAAACTGCTGTAACAACCCAGCTGGCCTCTGGTGCTCTACCTTCACCTGCTGACAGGTGGAACACCTCATAACAAAACCAGCTATCTCCCTCTTCATACCCGGCCACTAGTATTGACGTCAGAAGTCACAGTACATCTTGGTAACCCCAGGATGAACTACCCAAGATGAAGCATGAAACTCCCGCATCATCTCCTCGCGTATATCCCCTGGAACCCATACCCATCCATGGAAACGAAAAACCTCATCATCACTTACCGTCCAACCAGGAGAAGGGTCCTCACTTGCCACCGACTCCCGTAGAACTAGGCCTTATGAATCTGATAGCTGTCTCATCCTCACTCTGTCTAAGAGGGTAGATGTCACAGCTAAAGAGGAAAGATAATTATGCCCCTGACTGTCGTGCACCTCCAGATGCATCTCAGAGAACAAAGCCATGAGATTCCACTCAATATTTGCCTCCTGCATTGATTGTATCTGAGTCTTCCTACTCAGTGCATCAGCTACTGAATTTCCTTTACCAGGTGTATAGGCAAGCTCAAAATCGAAGGACTGTAGGTACTCGACCCACCTTCACTGCCTCAGATTTAGGTCACACTGAGGAAAGATATACCTAAGGATTTTGTGGTCGGTGAAAACCAAAAAATGCTCTCCCAACAGATAATGTCTCCAACAGCGCAACACATGCACAACTGCAGCCAACTCGAGATCATGCGTCGGGTAATTTATCTCATGTGGCCTCAATTGCCGAGACCCATACACAACAACTCGGTCACCCTGCATCAAAACGGCCCCCATCCCAATCCCTGATGCATCACAATAAACTGTATAGCTCTTCCCCTGCTCTGGGAGTATTAGGATCAGTGCTGATGTCAACCTTCCCTTTAGGTGCTGAAAAGTTGTCTCGCAAGCTTCTGACCAAACGAACTTCACACCCTTCTTAGTCAGACCTGTCAACGGTGCTGCTAAGCGGGAAAAGTCCTGTATGAAGTGTCTGTAGTAACCAGCCATCCCTAAGAAACTTCTTATCTCAAACACGTTCTTAGGATTCTCCCAGGAAACTACTGCTCTCACCTTCTCTAGGTCTACTGCAACTCCTGGCTCTGAGATGATATGGCCCAGGAAGTGAATATGGTATATCCAAAAGTGGCATTAGAGAGCTTAGCATATAGCCGATGCTCTCTCAGTGTAATCAATACGATCTAAATATGGGTGGCATGGTCGTGCCAAGTGTGAGAGTACACCAAGATGTCGTCCACGAATACCACCACAAAGAAATCAAGATACGGATGGAACACACGATTCATCAGATCCATGAAAACCGCTGGCACGTTCGTGAGTCCAAACGACATAACCAAGCACTCGTATAGACCATATCTGCTCTGAAAAGCTATAAGCGGTATATCCGATGGTCTCACACACAACTGATGATATTCGGATCTCAAGTCAATCTTTGAGAACACTCGTGCTCCACGAAGCTGATCAAATAGATCATCTATCCTCGGCAAGGGATATCGGTTCTTAACCGTTAACTGGTTCAGCTTCAGATAATCCACGCAAAGTCTGAGGGTATCGTCCTCCTTTTTTGCAAAAAGGACCATAGAACCCCAAGGAGAAGTACTGGGTTGGATAAATCTCTTCGCCTGTAACTCCTCTAACTGCCTCTTGAGCTCCTGCAACTCAGGCGTGACCATCCTATAAGGAGAAATGGACACCAGTGCTACACCTGGCACGAGGTCAATAGAGAAATCCACCCCACGCACCGAAGGTAGACCTGAAAAGTCATCTAGGAAGACATATCTAAAACAATAAACAACTAGAGGGAAATCCATCTAACAAGTTCCCTAATTATCCAGATATAAGCTCTCTATCTGGGCTATGACTCCACCTCGCCCATGATGCTCTGGTACATCTCGGCTCGCATGAACATCCCATTCGCCCTTGTATAGAAACTCTCCACCCTCTGGTTATGTGAAACTCACCCTGCGACGATAGCAGTCTACAAAGGCTCGAAAGGGAACCAACCAGTCCATCCTGAGAATGACATTATAGCTCTTCATCTCCAAGACATAAAGGTCCCAAAGGAAGTGACACCCTCCAACCTCAAGGGGGAACTCCTTGCACTGACGCACACCAGCCTTCCTAGTCCCCAACAGAGTGTCTAGCGTCATGATATCAGAAGAAGAAGAAACACAGAGCCCAAGTCTCTCCACAATGGGCACAGATATGAAACTATGTGTAGCACCCATATCGAAAAGTACCGAAGATAAAACAGAAGCTACTAGAATAGTACCTTTGACTGTAGAAGGTCTGAGATCCTGCTCCTACTGGGTTTGTTGCACTGCATATGCCTGCCCAGTGCCGTGGCCCTGTGACACAGCCTGGCTACCCTGAGCTGTCCTGCCCTGCTGCCTCTGCGATCCTGGTGTCTAGCTACCACATCCACAACCACCATCTCGGCCTGCATGCCCTAACATATTCCAGTTCCCCGACTGGTAAGAAGCCACTGGTCCTTCTCCCGCACACGGAGTCTGCACAGAACCCCTATCACTAGCCACTGGTAGAAATACCCTACAAAAGTGCTGCAGATGGCCCATATTGCTGCAAGCTCTGCACTCCAATGGGTCTCGTGGACACTGCGGCCTCTTGTTATCCTCTTTTCCACACTGGTAGCACCTGATCAGGCCACCTGAAGAAGATTCCTGGATGGTACTTCCACCCTGAGAGAAGTCCATATGTCTCTTCCTCTTGCCAGTAGAAATAGTACCAGTAACTGGTGATGAACCGCCCTGGCCCACACCACTAGATTATCGCAGGTTCCTCCCAGAAATCAGCGCCTGGTTTACAATAGCGTGTACTGAAGGAAACCTGAAAACATTCACCAACGCTCGGATGTCATACCGAAGACCATCCTCAAAACGTTTGGCTCTCAACGTCTCATCACCCACCAGCACAGGTGAAAAACTCTGAAGCTCCGTAAAACGAGTAGAATAGTCCATCACTGACATAGCGCCCTGCTACAGATTCATGAACTCTCGAGCTCTATCTTCCCTCAGCATCTCGGGAAAGAATAAGTCATAGAAGACTGCCTGAAAATCTTCCCACGCCATGTCTCTGTGATGCTCTGACTGGGTGGTAACATCCCACCACCTCTTGGCATAATCACGCAGCATATAAGTCGCGAGCTTGACCCTCCTCCCTGGAGGCGTCTCAAGATGCTCGAAAATAGTCTGCATCGATCCTAGCCAAGACTTCGCAGCCTGTGGTCTACCATCCCCTGAAAACATAGGCGTATGCTGCTGCTGAAAGATACGTGTCAGCTCGGCCATAGATGTGGTAGCCTGTGGTGCTCCCTGAAAGTTCTGCATGAACCGCATAAAGCCTTCACGGAACTGCGCCTCTACGCCTGTGTCTGGTATAACAGCTGGCGCCGCATCTGGCTCTGCTGGTGGATCAACTGGTAGCCCATGGCCCACCATCTCTGGAGTATAATCATCGCTGCTCTCCTAGTGAACAACTCGCGGTTTTCTAGGTGGGATGACACTACAATGTCAAAAGCACGACTCCGATTTAAGATTATTAAGACTGAAAAGCGAAGGAACCACCAAGGAAACAAGAGGAAGAAAGCATGCAAAATTGGAAAAACAAGACTACATGATGTGTACAATGACTACACGACGTGTACTTGACTTCCCTTCCCCTGCCCGAGTCCTTCTACACGGCTAAGCCACACGGATTCCGTCAAACAAAACTACATGGTGTGTATAATATCTACACGGCGTGCACGGTGTTATTTTCCAACTGCCCGTGTCGTCTGTGACACAACCGACTACTCGGCTTGACACTACACGATGTGTTACACCCGAACACGGCGTGTACACCACCCTGTTTCCCAGCCACATGGCTAACTCCACATGGTCTGTCCTCGGACAAGACTACACGACGTTTCCCACAGGTACACGACGTGTTCAGGGAGAGGTGACACTGGCCCGTGTTGTTAGTTACACGGCCGAGTCCCCAGGTCACACTACACGGCATGTCTATAATTGACACGACATGTTCTATCAAGGAGTTCACCGACCCATGTTGTTAGTTACATGGCCGGACTCCGGGTCACACTACACGGCGTGTCCATTCGGTACACGATGTTTTTTACCCAAGCCTTTCCCTACCCCATGTCGCCGCCCACATGATTTGTGACACGGGAAGAGACTACACGGCGTGTATTCAAAAGGTTTTTCCTTCCCGAATAGAAGAGCATACACGGCATGTAAAAAAATAATACACGGCGTGTATACTGGGTTTCCGGATAGTATGCCTCCGAAACATCTCTGGAACCCAGAAAAAAAACACCTAAGTGTCAAATTTCGACCCGTGGGGGTCCATACTCCCCACGAATCAAAGTTTGACATCTTATATGTGTTATAAACAATAAATAGTCAATGATCCACCAAATTACGGTCAATGGGGGCCCATACTCCCCAGAAACCAAAGTTTGGCGTCCATTCTATAAACAAGCTCAAACAAAAATACCATATTTCTCAAGGCATGTATTTATCAAGCAGTTATCACAACAGCATGCTTTATTAGCACAACAACTATCATAACAACATGAAAATTATAATGCACCTACATGGCATGGAAACTATGCATGGCATGTGATTTCTAACATGTGACTATATGATGCATGAGACGACATACCCTCATCTAATCGGGTTGCAACTAAATAGAACCCAAAGATAAAATAAAAACTGCACAATCTCAAAGTGCGTCACCCAACGGTGAAAACATATCAACCGTAAAATTGCAAAATCAAAAGAATAAAAAATACGAGGTAAACTGGCTTTTCCATGTACACGGGTTAGCTATGCCCGAGCACATCTTATTACCAACTACCGTTCCGTCCTATCCCGGACTATGGCTCTAAATAGTAAGTCAAAGAAAAGAAACTCCTATGATACCACTTTGTAACGTCCCGGACCGGGTGCCACGCAACGGGTGCCCCGAGCCCGGTTCGCCACAAGACCTCAAGCGCATTTCCCCAAACACCAGAGGCTGTCGACTAGCAGTGAGGGCCCAGGTCTGATAGTGGGGAAACTATGACCTCATTTGTCAAAGTGTAGCGCAACAGAATTTAAATAAAGCATACAACAACAACGGAAGCAGTAAACCATACACAACGGAAATAAACTACAACAGTGGATATAACCAACAGTATATAAATGATGATGCTACATGTTTCAAGTTCTAAGAAAACAGCCAGAACATGTTATACATCAATACAGTACAACAAAATACAAAGCACATCAAAACAAGCAATACAGCTTGCAGCGGCATTGCGAGCCCAAGCTCGGTCCCATGCCCTCCTACTCCTCAACAACAGTCAAGTACCTGTATAGGGACTCTTTCCCCTATCTAATCCTGCAAAACCGTAATATGCTTGGGCCGAAAAGTGTGGCCCAAACAGGGTGTGAGAAATATATCTCAGTAGGCACCCACCAAAGTCTCGTTCCCAACTGCGTGTAAGCATGCAACAACACTGTGCAATAGTAAAATGAAATAAAGTAAGCAGTACTAAAAATTAACTAACTTAACAATTAAATTTCCATTTTATTATTCATTTAATTTATTTAATTTAGTAACATTATTGTGCTCAACAACACCAAGCCCTCAGGACAACCAGAATCGTGCCGTCAGGCTAAAATAGTTTACCACGCCCTCAGGCTTGCCCTCAGGCCATACAGAATCCAACCCGCAGGTATTTCCCTCAGGCATATCAGAATCTCACCCTCAGGCATACGAAGTGTCACCCTCAGGCACAGAAGTCAAGCCCTCAGGCATGAAAGGTTTCCCTCAGGCGAAATAGAGTGTCTCCCTCAGGCTAAAACAGTCACGCCCTCAGGATAATCAAAACAACGCCCTCAGGCTAAACAGGTAACCGGGTCATGCCCAACATGTCAAAAGAAGTAAACAAGCAATTACTCTCAAGGAAATTGTATGATTACTACTTTAAAGGCATACCCTCGGGAATCCTGGACAAATGGCTAAACAGTGAAACACACCCCTGGGGTGGTTCCAGATCTAAGAAACGATCCCAACCAGCATTTTATTATCCCAATTATATCACCTATGCAATTCTAGGCATTAAATATAGCAACGGCCTCAGCCACACGACACCCCATCATGAGTTCGTGGCCCAAAAATGCACAAAAATGCACGACAGTTGGAAAATAAACACAAAACCACCTACCTCATAGACCAATGAACATTATACCCGAACACCGACTCCAGAAACGCCCAAGAACGACGTAGATCTGACAAAGAACAAAACCCATTCAAATATAAATAACTTCCCCTTAGGAAATAATTGGTAAGAACGGTACCAAGAGAGGAGATGGCTTACCCATGCGGTTCCAACGAGATCGTCTTAAGCCGAATCGGATTCCAGACGAACACCCGACGGATCTTCAAAGGTTCGGCCATCCTCCTTGGCTCTAAAACGGCTCAAATGCCTCCTCTGCCAAATGAGGAGGTTACTTCCTATTTTAAGCCGAAAAAACAAAGTACACGGCGTGTACTTATGAGTACACATCGTGTACTTCTTTCATTTAACTGTTCATTTGGTGGCACCGCCACACTGTTCAACCGTCGACATGAGTACACGACATTTACTCTAAAGTACACGGCGTGTACTGTCGCCCAGTTGTCGGCTTCTCCACTGCCTTACTATTTAGGCCTGATGACTGACTACACGACGTGTAAGGTACCACTACACGGAGTGTAGTCGGTTCCTACACCCTTCGTCGCCGGAATGGATACACGCCCCGTGTACTCATCCCCACATGGCCCAAAGTACACGACGTGTGGAAAAAGTACACGACATGTAGTTCCAAAATTCAGGATTTTTCCCCATTTTCCATATTTTCTCAAAAACACTTATGGAAAAGGAAAAATAAGAAGCCCGTACCTCAAAAATAAGAATCGGTTTCTTACATAAAGGGACTTTTAAATTCCTTTATTTAATGAAAATAAATTATAATATTTGAAAAATCAATAATTTTTAATATTCACTGAAAAATTAATCATTTCAAAAAAATAAAAAAATTTCATCTGATGTTAATTTTGATATTATGATTTTAAAAAATATGTTTATTTTATAAAATTGTATTTCTCAAAGTTAAATAAATAAATTATAATATTTCTCACAAAAAGTAATAAAAATCATATTCAAAGAAAAAATATTTTTTTGAAGAATAAAATGTATTCATTAAGAATTAAGTACTTATTTAATAGGAATTTATCAAAAAAATTATATCAATTAGGACCTATATATTTATACCCACTAATTTAATGGCTAGGTTATAAGGGTCATAAATAATCACAGTTTTTTAGGATTGGTGTTGCATGTCATGCACACTATCAAATATAGCCTTTGTTTTAAAAAAACTAAGGGTGTTACATTATTCCTCCCTTAAATAATTTTTTCCTTGAAAGTTTTTTTTTTAAATTATAAGGTGAAAAAATGATGGTACTTATTCTTCATAGCTTCCACTGGTTCCCAAGTTTCCTCTTCATATTTATGGTTTCTCTATAGTACTTTGATGAGGTGAGTTGTCTTGTTATATAGAAATTTATCTCTATTGTATAATATCTTCACTGGATACTCCTCACAGGAGAGATCATTTTCCTAATATACCACCAATGAATTTAATACATGTGATAGATTTGATATATACTTCCTCAAGAGGGATACATGGAATATATCATGTATTTGAGAAAGGGTTAGTGGGAGTAATTGTTGATAAGCCATAGCTCTGAAACAATTGAGAATCTAAAAGGGGTCTATGTACCTAGTGATTAGCTTTACATTATTCCCAATTCTCATAACTGTATTCCATAGAGATATATGGAGAAACACTTTATCCTCATCCTCAAACTCTAGGTCTCTTCAATAATTATCAGTATAGCTCTTCCATCAACTCTAAGCACTCTTGATGTGTTGCTGAATGGTATTGAACTTTTCTACCATCTCTTAAACTATTTAAAACCCCAAAAACATGTTTTCACTAAATGTATCCCAAAACATAGGTGTTCTACATATCTTCCCATAAAGGGATTCATAAGGGGACATTTGGATGCTTGAGTAGAAACTATTATTGTATGAGAACATGACCGAAGGAATAGGATGATCCCATACTCCTTCAAAGTCCATTGAAAAACTTATCAACATGTATTCTAGTGTCTAAATAGTCTGATCATATTCGAAAAAAAATTGGGGGTGATAATCCATATAGAATATCAACTCAGTATTTAGATCATGTTGGTGGCTCTTCCAGAACATAGAGGTGAATTTCAGATATCGGTTATATACAATAAATAGTGGTGTTCTATGCAATCTCACCACCTATATGATATATATACTTGAATTTTTATCAAGTTAAAATTCATCTAAAATAAAAATGAAGTGATAAGTCTTTGTAATATGATCAACCACAACGTATAACACATTATTTCCTTTTTACAATGTCCATGATGATGTTTTCTAATTTCCATATTGGTATGTGTGATGGTTAGATTATATCTGTATAATTTTTCTTTTCAACAATCACTTGTCAACATACCAAACACTTTGATTTATATTCAACGATCTCATTATTTATGTTCTCCCACCAATAATGCTCTCAAAGACCTCAATATATATTTATGCTCCCTGGGTGGGTGGATAAGGTTGAGATATGTGCATCATTCAACATATCTTTACTTATCTCCATATTTGATGGTACACATATTCATGACCCAATCTTTATAACTCATTATTCATCAATTTTGAACTCTAATGATCTCCCTTTACTTATATATTTTAACTTATTCTGAATCTTCACATCATCTATTTAATCATCCTTTATCTTCTCTAGAAGGGATAGTTGAGAAATCATTTGAGAAAGTAATAATTATGTTCTTTCCTTTAAAATTCCCATACCCATTTTTTGAAAGTCTGAAAATATTTTATCCTTCTCAATTCTATAATTGATAAGATTTTTGGATCCTTTTTACTTAGATAATCTCCCACTTTGTTTTATTTCCAAGTATGGTAGTGGATTGAGAATTCATAGTCCTTGATCAGATCTAACCATCTTCATTGTCACATATTAATCTATTTTTATGTTAATATATATTTGAGGAACTTATGATGCATATATATTTCAAACTTCTCCCCATATATATAATGTTTCCATATTTTTAAAGAAAGTATTACTATATCTAGATTTAGGTCATGTGTGATATAGTTATACTCATGAAATTTTAACTACCATAAGGAATAAGTTATCACTTTATCATTATGAATTAGTAAAAAGACCAAAACCTTTTTAAAATAATCACTATATACCATAAACATTTCCCCACTTGAGGGCAGTGTGATTATTAGTGCAGTGATAACCCTCTTTTTCAAATCTTTTAAGCTCTGTTCACATTCACAAGTCTAGAAAGACATTACCCCCTTTCATGTTATATTTATTAGTGTGTTTGAAAATCATGATATGTTTATCAAAAATAATTTGTAATACCAAACTAGTCCAATGAAACTATGGATCTTAGTTATACATATTGGTATACGATAATATTCAATTTAATTTCTCTCAGAAGGGTCCATAGATATCTATTTTTTTTATAGTATTCCCCATAAGTGATACTTCCTCCATCTAAAAATCACATTTTCTATACTTTTCATATAGTTTCTCCTTTTGAAAAATATTTTAGAATGGTTATCAAATACTCTCCACGATCCTCCTTTATTTTAGAGTATATCAAAATATCATCAATAAATACTACCATTTTTTTGTGGTAATCTATAAATTTTCTATTAATTAAGTCCATAAATATTTCTGGAGCATTAGTGAGTTCGGAAAGCATCACTATAGACACATAGTTCCCATAATATGTTTGAAAGGTAGTTTTTTAAAAATATTACTTCTTCACCTTTAATTAGTGATATCTTGATCAAAGTTCCACCTTTGAGAAATATTGGACCCCATGTAGTTGATCAAATACGCCATCTATCCATGATAAAGATACATGTTTTTATTTTGATTTTCTTGAGTTCATGATAATCAATGCAGAGGCACATTGACCCATCCTTCTTGTTGATAAAGAGGACTGGATAACCCCATGGAGAAGAAATCGGGTGTATAAAACCCTTTTACAGATTCAATTGATACTGTTTTCTCATCTCTTATAAATCAACAATTTCCATTCTGTAAGGAGTCCTTAATATGGGAAGAGATATAGGTATAAGTTCAATTGAGAAATCAACCTCTAAGTCAAGAATAAGAAAAGAAAACTCTTCAAGGAATACATCAGTATAATACCTTACAATGGAAATGTCTTCAATAATGATTCTATACTTTGACTCAATCATTTGGTCTAGATATACTTGATCATAGAGCAATAATATCCATGATTGAATAGAATATTCCTAGGTAGATTCATCCTCCTCCTTACACTTTTATAGAAGTATGGGATGGAATAGTATATGGAGAGTGATCCCCCTCTCGACATTTGATGTTTGATTTATATAAGGATATCCAATCCATGCCTAATATATAATCAAACTCTTCTAAATGAAGTAATATGAGATTTTATGGAAGATTATTTCCACAAACATTGACTGGTGAGGAGTTATATATTTGTGATACTACTATTTATCTATTTTCAATTCTCACAGATAGGTCAACCCCCATGTTTTGAGGTGGTTCTTGAATAGTTCTACTAAAATTGAAATATATGAAAGAATTCATATAAATACAATCAAAAATTATATTTTCTATTCTTGAATGAATTATTATCATAACTTTCATCACATCATTATTAGGATCCACATCGAAAGTAGTGATAGAATATATCCTTCCTTGACCTCTAATTCTTGGAGGTTATTTCCATTGGTTATCTCTAACAAATCATGGATTGGTTATCTCTAAAAAATCTTGGATTAGGTAATTGGATTGAATAATTTCCATGTTTCTTTTAGTTGAAATAATGAAAAATAGGATGTGTGTTGATCTGAATACTCATTTTTTCTTCCACATTAGCGGTTTCTTCATTTCACTTCAAAACTAATTAGCTGACGCCTCTCTTTTCCACATATGAAACATCAACCAATTCCCATTAGATAGTTTCCAGGATTCTTCTTTCCACACTTTTTACAAGTGGGATTTTTAGTTTTATTTCCTCGAGATTTATCTATTTAAACTCCAAAATAAAATTTAATTTTACATTTTTGGTCTCAAGTCCCTTGAGATCATTGAGAGTCAACTATATCTATATAAAATATTAGGGCACAATGTAAAATATCTTCATTGTTTTCAAAGTCCATAATTACTAATTCTTTTTATAGACATGGATTTATGCACTAAAAAGGGGTCCACCTTACTTTCAGTGTTGACAATAAAGTTGAAGTTGTATCGTACAAGATTTTTGAAGTTTTTATTATATAACCTGATAGACTAATATTCCGTTTTCTATATACTAAGGAATTAACTCTGTATTTTAATATGGAGAGTTCAAGTAAAATATTTATTTAAAAATATTTTCTTTAATTCATCCAATTATATGGAATCAATATCATCTTTGGACATTGTATTCTTGATTAGTGTCTACCACTGATTAGTTTCTTCCTCAACATGATAAATATCCACTGCAAAATTCTCTTTCTCTAAGTATTGGAGTACATAGAAATTTTCTAAATAGTGTTAATAAATTATTCTATTGTTAGAGGATAATAAGTTCCACTAAAGGTTATGGGAATTTTTATCATAATATATTCAACTACAACTTCCACTTTCTTAGGAGTTGGTCGTTCCACATGATTTATATTATTATTCATAACTTGAGATAGTTGAGCCAGTTCTTCCATGAAGTTCTCAGATCCATATCCTATATGATTAGGCATATCATTGGAGAAATAATCACATTTCCTACCATGTTGGTTTCTGGTATGATTTCTCCAATTTCTTTTTATTAACTAAAAAGTAAAAAAATAGAATAAATTAACATACAAAATGGGAACTTATAAAATTAGAAGGAATAACATAAAAATGCTAATTATATCCTGAATTATGAGTCTCTATGTTTTATTATAGTTTATCCCTGGTAATGTTTCTTATTATGTTTTCTAACCTAACAATGTTTTAAAATTATTCATAATGGTTTGTAAAGAGTTTTGGGAATTTACGATGCATATCCCTAGAGAGTGTCAGACTAGGTGTGCAACATAGCCCATTATCATACACCATGTAATGATCAAGTCTAGATAAATGTTCAATTTTAAGAGTTATTTCCACTAGGTACAACTATTTTAGACCTAAATACACTTGTAGTGTCCTGAAATGGATGTAATTTCTTTGAACCCACTCGCTCTATAATTTACCAAAACTCTGGGATATTTTCTTATATTTAGACTTATCCTCATACTTATCCCTAGGGTTCCCACTAAATTATTCTAGTCCTAATCTAGAAAAATAATTATACCTTCCTACAATAACAAATATATTGACCTAATATTTATATATATATTATTGCATGATTTTTCACATAAATATCCATTAATACAAAACAAGATAAAAAAGGCATAGTGCCTTTGGAATACTAGGTTTTTAATACATCAAAAGGGGACTAAAACCTGACATCATTATTTTATTTTCCATAATTAGATCATGCACTCATTTGTGATCCTAAAACTTAATAGGATAACTCATGTAACACATGAAAGAAATGAGTGAGATAAAAATCTCAAAAAGGGAATGAACATGATAAGGAAACATAATTAGTGAGTCAAAGGTATAACATGATATCATAAAAGAGAAGCCTCGTGAGTAATCACATGAAAGAAAAAAATGGATATGGTATCATAATATCATGGAAATAAAATAAATGTGGTAGAAATATATAACATGACATAAACATGATTCAAGGATAACTGGCTAGATAATATCACATTGTGAACAAAGTACCATAACAAATTAGGATTACTCCCCAATCCCATGCATGATTTCTCATGTGACTAAAGATTTAATCAATGAATTGAAGCATTATCAAAGATCACCCATCATAACATGTTAATGATTTATATATTCCAAAAAAATTAAATCAATAATAAGTCATAAACATAATAATTACTCATGGAAATAAAATGATTTTCATAATCTTGCCTCATATCTAAATCAAGGGAAATTTCATAATGAAGTTATTTGATAAATGAAAATAAGGAATATATTACTCCCTAAAAGGAAGGGATAATAATATAGGTATATATGTGATAGACATATATACCTAATTTATAATATTTATAAAACATTAAATAGAGATAAAGTGAGTTAGAGAGATAATGGTTATAACCCTAAGAAAAGGGTGTTTTAGAGAGATCCCTTACCTCGAACCCGAATTGTCACTTTGTTCCTTATCTTCCTGAATAATAAAATCATTTTAATTATTTAATTTCTTTATTAGTAATATTTTTAAAGTTTATAGTTCCTTTTATTTAATTGTTTACCATGTCATATTTAATTACATAATCATTTAAGTTCACATCAGATGTTTTGATGAAATTCATTTCATAAGTCCAAAATGACTTTGGTAGGTTGAATAGGTTTAAAATGGTCATTATTACATAATATAAAGATTAATAAAAAATTAAATTATTACCATTTTTATACATAAATTATAATTTTAAATCTGAATATTAAATATTGTTACGATAAAAAATTAATTACGTTATAATCATGGAGATGATAGACTGTATGTAAGCATGAGTAACATTTCCATTTTTCAATGATCATTATGAATATAATATGAGTGTTATTTTATATTAATATAATGATAATAATATCATAATAATAATATTAATTCTTTAAACATACTTACGAATACCATTGATGTGATGTGTTGATGTAAAACGAACCACTTCGCTTCGTGAAGGTTGTAGTCCACACGTATTCATGAACGAAATTATCATTTTTCAGTGAATAGAAAAGTAAGAAGGTAAATAATATATTATATTTTAATAATGATAAATATTTAATAAATATAATAAATACATATTAATCACATCATTATAAATATCCATGATAGGTGGTGATGGATAATAAACTACATCGGCCCGTGAGGCTGTAGCCCACCATACACACGAACGATGGATACCTTTCCCATTTGATGGAAATTGGAGATGGATATAGATTTTTAAATTTAAATAATAAAATATCAGTATATTTTGGATACTGTTTTTATTATTTTATCATTTTTGTAGAAGATTTTAATGATGTGGATAAATAAATAAAAATAAAACGTGTTTTTTAAAACTATGCCTCTTATTTGAAAAATATACTTTACTTAACTCCTTAAGACCTATAATATTGGTATTATTCCATAATTAATGCCTATAGAACATGGGGAGAGATGTTAGGAATGAATTTGGGTATATATATTTTGAACCAAATTGTTATTTTGGTGTGATAAAAAGAGAAGAAGATATTCCCTTTTATAAGATAGGGGAGGACACTCTTGTAATTTCTCAGCATATTAAATTAATATAAATTAATTTTTAATTAAAAATGATTCTAAATTGATTTATTTATAAAATAAAATGTTTATAATTCCCATTTATCTCATAAAATAAAAATTATACATGTTTTTACTCTAATTTTACCCTTTTATTTTAGTTTTAACTCATCATTAACCTCTTTCACACTTATCATGACAACAAGGACTTTTACACTTCTAGGGTCATGATTGTTACTATAAATGGAGAAAAACCAATAAATAGACCATGTTTGTTATTATAAACCACATATTAATTATTGGACCTAATATAATATTGTTCTAAATTTTATATCATTTAATAAAATAGTATTTATTTTAAAATATCATTAATGTCAATTTTTAGAACTATTCATTACATTGACTTTAATAACATCAAGAAAACAAATGAAATTGAATAAATATATTTTATTAAATTAATAATATATTATATTAATATTTAGAATTCATGTATTAGTTTAATTATCTCAAATTACATTACTTTTAATAATTTTAATATCATTTATTTTATTTTTCAATTAATTGAATAATTTCTTTGTCAACATTATGTAAGTATTTAAGGTAATTATTTCTTACTTAAAAATTGAAATTAAGTTTTAATGACAAATATAAATAATTTATATTTGAGATTAATATATATAAGATAACGTATCTTCATTTTATCCCCTTATTGAAAATATTATTGTTATTAAAAAAAGAGGGACATTTTCGACTTTTCTTTACATAAAACATTAAAAAGGTAATAATCACAAACAAATGGAAAAAGTACATATAAACAAATATTGGATGATTAATAATGATATAGACTCATAAAAGGAAATTAATTTATGTGTCAGTTTCATTTTAGAGTCCTTATCATATTATTTTTAACCCTTAATTACCCAATTTACACTTTTCCACGGTAAAAAAAATTACCATGGATAAAATTAATATTTACTAAAAATAAAAGGGGAATATTTCCCAAATTTGAAACCAAATATTCCAAATGTTAAAAAAATTAGAAATTCAAAACACATAAGTGGAAGAATTTAATTTAAAATTAAATAGAAAAAAAGCTGATGAAAAATAGTTTTTTTAGAAAAAAAATCCTATTTTAAATATAAAAAGTTTTTATACTAAATTCAAGTATAAAATTAATTTATAAAACCATAATTATATTATTTTAAATATAAATTAAATAATGAAAATTTAAAACTAATCTAAAATACAATTTTACTTTGTAAGTAATCAAAAATAATATACAATTTTCAATAAAATCAGTATTTCTCACTACCCATTGAATTATCAATATTTTCAGAAAATTATCAAAATTTCAACTTCGGTTTATTTTGATATAATTATTTCAAAATGATATTTATTTTATCACATAAAATTTATAAATGTTCTTGAAATTAAATATATCATTTTCTCATAAAAACAAATAATTTTTTTCTAGAAAACATAATTTTGAAGAATAAAATGGATTTAAAAAGAATTGACTTCTTATTTCCTAATAAATAATATATAAATTTTTATTGATTAGAACCTTTATATATATATTTAAGAAATTAGTTAATCCTATTTAAAACCACCAATTTAATGGCTACATTATAACAATCACATATAAAGAATAACATATTTTGGTTCGATTATGTTTGGTGTTGCGTATTTTATAGACTATCTGTCATAGTTGTTATTTTAAAATCAAGAGATATTAAATTTTTTCAATTTAATAAATTACATCATCGATTTTTTATTTTTTTCTAAAAAATCAAGGGAATGAAATTTGAAAATACCTTTGTCGATATACCACATCATAAAAAGGTTTAATAAAACTTCCTCTTGAAAATAGAGAAAAGAAGGTATGAAGGTCATCTAGAATATCACATAGCTAGCTTTCCATATGGGACAATATTAGTGAAAAGTGAAAATTTGGAAATGGAAGAGAAAAATAATTCCCAAGGAACGATAGAAAATAATAGATAACATGGTAAGGAGGAAGTTAACAACTACAAAATCACAATTATGTGATAGATGAAGAGATTATAAATTCATTGAAAATAAAGTTAATAAGAAAATTGTGTCTATTTCAAGATCCTTTTCCCTATAGTTGAGGAGTTATTTTATTACCTATACTAAAAATATAAGGAAATATACTTACTTGATGAGTATAATTTCATCCTTTATCCAACTTCCAACACAAACTTATCTTTCACTCCAAACTATGAGTATTAAAGATTAATTTTTATTTCCCAAATCACTAAAATAAAATCCTAATGAGTAACATAATCCATAAGTGAAAAAACATATTTATTATATCCATATATTTTAACCAAACCAAAATGGTTAGCACAATATTAAATAATTCCAAAAATGAAATAAAATTAAATGAAGAAAAACTACTTTAATCACCAAAATTCAATAGTAATACCCAAAGTTCAACTTAGATCATTCAATAAATAACTCTCCCTAAAATTCCTAAAAATATTCCAGACTAAGATTGAAATCTAAAAATTGATTACACATTTTTCCAATTTAAATTTATCATTTATCTATAAACAACATCAATCACTATTAAAGTCTCATACCGAAAATTTATATACCCCGAACATATAGTTTTCCAAAATATGATAATCAATTCTGTAAATAACTTGAATCCAAATAAATCCATGATAAAACATATATTCTTCCAAAAGATAATTTAACCTTTATTACTAAAATAAAATCCCATAATATTCTATTGACATTAATCATATAATGTTTCAAAAATAATAGTGATATTATTCTGAAATAACATTAATCACTTAATCACCAAATCAATTTCAATCCATTGGTTGTCTATAAGATAAAATATATGTTCCCAAAATCAAATTAATCTTTATTTTCAAAATAATTTAAGTAAAAAACAACATCATACTAACTAGGACTTCATTCAAGCTAGTGGTGGGCATTTCTACCTTGTCTCCATTTGGTTTTGGGTTCAAACCCACGAACTTGTTGGATGTGATGGGTTGTCACCCGACCTATAGGTTGTCCTTTATTCTAAAACTATATAATTATGATAATTTCCCCCAAAATATAACATTAATTATCAAATATCAAATAAAATATAATGGTTATAAATAAATTTAAAACTTATTTCCAAAAATTGTAATTGAAATTTTCCTAAAATATCATATCATGTTCAAACTAAGGTTTACATATACCTCAACCTAATAAAACATCTCCTAAAATATCATTTATCCCCTAAAAATTCCATCACTAAAATCCTAAAAAGGGGGATGTCTGAGACTTTGAACTTATGATCAACCTAAAACCTATAAACCCATGAGTATATCCATACTCTTAAGATAAATTCACATAAAAACACTATAATCTATAAATTATATAAACCGTACTCTGATACCAACTATAACTTCCCTAAACCCGCACTCCTGGATCTTGTGCTAAAAGCATAAACATTATATTTTTATTTTTGATATCGATAGGTGTGACCTGATTTTTTCCATACAAAACTGATAACATCAAAAGGAAATATCAAATAACTTACATACCCAAGGATCTTTTTAGTTTTAAAGTTTTAGATAATTTGGATAATCTCTTACACTACTAAAAATTTAGGCTATAGACACAGTTCATAACAATGACTATAGGCCCAAAAACTATGGATATAGGTAATATCTATGATTTGGTGAAGCATGGATCCTATTGGCGTGGAAATAGGGTCATGGATATAGACATAGTTTGTAACCGTTACTATTGGTAATTCCATTTTAATATAATTCCATAGTTTGAAACCATGGCTATAGGTATATAGCCACAATTTCCTCTATGGTATTACAAGTATATCCATGATTTTCAACCATGGATATAGGTAATTCCATCAAAATATATTTAAATGGTTTTAAATCATGGTAGTACACTTATATCCATAGTTTCTAACCATGGATATAGACCTATAGACACTATTTCAAACCTTGGAAATATATTTCTCCACCAGGAATATAAATATACATCCTCCTTTCCACTCCTACAGAAACCAATAGAAAATACAATGAAATAATTCAATATATAAAAATACAAACAAACACACCAGGATACAATTAAATATAACAATAATAAAACATAACTACATAATAAAACTCAAGATATAAACAAACTTAAAATACATTTTACATAGAAAATGAGACTCAATATTAGTATCATAAGAAAATTTATTACCCTCATCCACACCTCCTATAGAAACACCATCACTACCTCTCACACCACCAGCATCATCATCCACATCAACATCAGCATCCTCATCCACATTAACATCGACATCAGTAGTGAATGTGGTAGTGGTACCAATAGGAGAAAAATATATATACAAAAAATAGAATGCATCATCATCAAACAAGAATCAACTACTGCAGTATATTCTGGTGGAAATTTAGAGAGATATTAAACATAGCTTTCATTATATGTTTATTCATCATCTTTTGATGTTAAGTATATTATTCTGATTTTTGAGATTATTGTTTGATTGAGACATTATTTTGTTTCTCTATGACCAAACTAGAACCAAAACTCAAAGAAATTATATTGGAAGGATAGTGTCTAGATGGTACAATATTCTTCCAAGGTCCACAATACACTCTATCATGATTCTCATCTCCTAATACCTAATGCAGATGATCACATAGGCATAAATTGTAGGGTTATTTTTCATCTGATTCCTATAAATCAATATTTATACTGATATATAACATATATTAAAATGATAAAAATAATAAAAATAATTTAATTCAGTTAAAATAAAATAAATTTAAATATACTTACAATTGCCTCATGGGTGTCTTTATTTACCACAGTACCAACCTTATTTTTCCTACATGTAAAAAAACAATGTAGAGTAAGGAACACACCCCTTCATATTCAATTCATTTTTATGAATAAATAAATAAATAAAAATATAATTCAATTAAATTAAACTTAACTAAGGTAAACAGAATCAGATTGGTCTTAATATACAGTTAAAAGTCATACAATTTCTTGAAAATCAAGGCCTAAGAAAACAAATACAAATTATAATTCAATTGAGATTTTGAGGTTAAATAAAAAGATTATTTTACTAAAAATAAACTAGTGATTAAAAAATGATTCCAATTTTTCAAATCATTTCAATGAAATTTTGAAATACAGTCATAATAAATAATTTTTTTTATATATTTTCCAAAACAATTCATTTTTTATCTATTTTTTATAATTAAAAAAAAGAATATTAACTAAGACAAACAAATAAAAATAAAGTAAATAAATAAAATAAAGAAGACATTGGTTACCCCCTAAAATTAGTTTTGAATAAATTCTAAATAAAATTAATAAATATCAATAATTTTTTAAGAAGAATGGAATAACAAAGGAGTTTTGGGATTCTTCTGAGGAGAAGTAAGAGTTATCAGGTGTCATGACATGCAATGGACTTCTCTAGTTACTATATTCTTTCATATTTCTCCTTTAAAGATGGATTAGTTCTCTTCAGTGGTCATCAGTGTTGTTCACAATGGTGACACACTGCTGCTTTATGTGGTTCTATGATGAGGGGAATGAACATAGCTCTTTTTTTAATGATGGATCGATGGACTATGATGTTCTCCAGAAGATAGGTGTGGTGTTTGAATGATGAAAATGATGATGGAAATGTATCAGTGAAAATGATAGTGATGATGATGACATGGAACCCTGTGAGATGATGATGAAGATTTCGGTGGGTCTCACCATAATTGTGATGATGGGGAGTTGAAAGGATAGTTTTTTTGGTGGAATGGTTGTGTGAATTGAGGTAGGCGAGTGACTTGAGATGACACATGAACTGAGATGGGTGATAATGTATTTTGAAATTTGAAATTTGAAATTTTTGGATGCACATTTTTTTGTACTATAGTTTTTAAATGAAAGGTTACTAATAATCCTTAAAGTGTCTTTTAGAAATGGGGAAAAATGGATTTGGAAAATTGGACATCAAAGAATTTTGAAAAATGGGAGGAGATGACCTGGATATTGCACCTATTTTAGGAACATTAGGAAGAATTGATTACCACTATTATTTTAGTGGATATTAAAGGTTCTGCTTCATGTGGATATGGTATTTTCATCCCTTGGGAATAAATCACATGAATAAAGAATGATGATATTTTCATTAGAAAAAAAAATTCCCACACTATTTTATTGGTAGTAATAATTTTCTATATGTGTGGGTAGATTTGAATGTTTTATCTGAACTGCTATTTTAATATTAAGTGGATCAATGTAAAAATCCATATTTGAACATTCTATAATTTTTTTGGATAGTTTTTGACTATGATGTAGTTAGAAGAACTGTACATGAATTCTTATGTTTTAATCAGTCATGATCCTTTTTATTGAGTTTATAATGATTAAAATTTTTATTGGAGTTTTTGAAGTTTTCAGAAGAGTATGTGTTTATTTTTTTAAAACTGAATTCGGATTTTGAAAATTTAGTTTTTTGTGAACTTTTAGATGTTGAAATTTTTCTTGATGACTTTTGAATTATTTTCTAGAAAATTTTAATTATTTTTAAATGATGTGAATGAATTTTAATAAAAATATAAAAAACTCCATTAATTTTTTTATTTTCTCCCTATTGATCTTGATTTTCTGGTTGTGTGTCACCTTTTCATTTATGGAAATTTAAATATGTAAATTTGAGCATAGTTGAAAACTGATAATTTGAAATATTCATGTTGAAAAGAACTATCTAGTTTGGAATTAAATATGTTTTTTAAGAGATATATTATCGTATAACTTATGTGTATATCTCAAATCATATAAATTGGGTGTAAAACTTTTATTGTATGACGTTTTTCATATTAATTTGAAGATAAGATGATCGTATAACTTCCAAAGTCCTATGATACTAATATGATGATTCTAGGTTTGTGTGATCTATGTTTCTAAATACCACCACACTAATAATCATGATTCTATCATGTTGTCTATGATGATTCCTGGTTGTTGTGATCTATATTTGGAAACACTAAGCTTTTCACTTTATCAGAAAAAAATTCCCTGGATTAGTTGTCTATTTTAGAGAATGTGTCATTGAGGGATTGGGAATGTAAAAGAAATCTATCTACATCATTGTTTTTTATTCTTTTTTTGGAGTTCACATATATCTTTCAAGGATTCTATGATTTTTTCC
Organism: Viscum album; assembly: GCA_963277665.1. Classification (NCBI taxonomy): domain Eukaryota; kingdom Viridiplantae; phylum Streptophyta; class Magnoliopsida; order Santalales; family Viscaceae; genus Viscum; species Viscum album. The sequence continues at coordinate 1,137,640,106 of OY728129.1, forward strand.
CTACATTCCCACTTTCCAAAGGCAGGCGACATCTGTCACTTATTCAGGGACGTTTTCTCCTTGATCAAAATGGGATGATGGGATGTAAGTTCATCCTTCCATGGATTCCTCCTCGGAACTTGTTTCCATGTCCGAGTCTCCCTCATAGTCTTAAGATGTTGTTCATGAAACTCTTACCAGTTCCATGTCTTCATGGATGCCGGTTTATTACCATACTTCTGTCAGGACATTCTAAGGGGTCAAGTCAGGGAAACAACCTTCAATTGGGGGAGTAGTCATGTTGGAAATCATTGGCGTGTCTGGATACTAGAACACTGATGCGTCTGGGTTTCTTCCCATTATTATAGGGATTCTCGAGGACAAGGAAGCCCAAGGTATCCCACATCGGTCATCGGGTATCTTATGCCAGAGGCATGTCTATGAGGTGTTCCTCAGCTTCCCATGTTTAACATGTGTTATGTCGCGAGTTTAATGTCTTTTAGAGACATATCAGACAAATCGAAACACTGATAATAGTGGATCAGATGGGTAAAACCCCAAGAGGGAACACTGATTCTTGGGCTAACGTGTAGTTAGTTACCCTATTTCTGCTAGGTGTAGAAAGAAAGCGAGTGACATGATCTCACCAGGATGTGGTGTCCTGGGTAAGAATCAGGATGGATATGAATGGTTGAGAGTGGATGGAGAGTGAAATGTAACTGATGTGAGGAAGATGGATATGTTGGGATTGAGCATCTAAGAGACCTCCTACATATCCTTGTGGTAGGGAATCAAAGTCCATATTGTTTGGTGGGGCGAAGGGACACCTAAGAAGTTGGCCCTTGGGAATGAAAAGATAGATAGGATCCAGAGGAAGTAGAACCTTCGGGTTGGGTCATGACCTTCACGAAACACATAGGCTTGAGGGAGAGACCATGATGGGATATGATTGACGGACTTGAACCTCAGGGAGGCTTCATACGTATCCCTGTGGCAGGGAATCGAAGTTCACGTAGTTTGGGATGGGTTATAGAATCGGGGTGTGCGCTAATGACAGCGACCTGACGACATATTTGGGATTACGCATGGTTAACATCCCAAGGGTTGGTCTAACGCTCGGGGGCTGGACCATAGATGTGGATCCCAGAAAAGGGGAGTACAATGACTTATCGTCGATTGGGGATTACAACAGCTTACCGCTGGATGAGATTCCAAAAACTTACTGTTGGTTGTGGTTCACAATGGCTTACCGTAGATTGGGTATCACAATGGCTTACTAGTGGATGGGGATCACAAATGCTCACCATCGATTGAGGATCACAACAGATTACCACTAGATGAGATTCCAATTACTTAACACTGGTTGGGATTCAAAACAGCTTACCGTCGACTGGGGATCACAATAGATTACCGTCTATTGAGTATCACAACGGCTTACCGTTGGCTGCGATTGTAACAACTTACCACTAGTTGGGGTTCCAACGGCTTTCCAATGGTTGGGGTTCCAACGGCTTACTGCTAGATGGGGTCAATCCTCATGGAGGCCTCCTACATACCCTGTCTATGGGACAAGGATCAAAGACCACATAGTTCAGCATCATACATTTTAAATTCATGTGAGATGAAAGGGGGCGTGCAGTTTAACGTCATTCAAGATGAGGGTGGAATGACATAGAGTAGTCGGGACCGATGGGTGTTGGGATTGAACCTTAGGGAGTATTTCTACATACCTTGCTCAGATAAGGGAAAGGATCAAAATCCACATATTTCAGAAACATACATTTTAACATTATGCAGGAAGAATGTGAACCATTGGGAAAGGGGTTAGGACAGGTAGGTGTTGGTCTTGAACCTATGGGATGCTTCCTACATACCTTGCTTAGGAGACAAGGATCAAATTCCATGTAGTTTGGTAGGGTTTTGTGGATTATATACTATGGAATCATAGAAAGGATGTCATGGTCAATGCTTACTATAATCCCACGTGTATCATGCTCGGTGTGAGAAACAAGAGGTAGTAGAGACCTGACGATCACATCGCGAAAGGTGCATCTGTGGAAAGTGGAGTGGGGCCTACAAATGGTTAGTGGACCAAAGTGGAAATAAGGTCTTATTCATGGTTAGCGACCCAAGGAGATGGATATTGGGACTTACTCCAGGATGGAGGACTAATGGCGAAAAATCCCAAAGGTAGAGGGATGGGGTAACGAAGGTCCCGGTGCCCATCTCTCCTCTAATATTTGGAACAAAAGAAGAGAGGACGAGCAAGGATTCTACTTCCCTCAAGAAAGGCTAGGGGCTTTCACAAAGATGTTTTCCCTTCCCCATGGATAGATGTCACTCCAAAAAAGAGGATCTCATTCCATGTGAGGAAGATTTCACTCCCGTATAGATGAGTGATCATGGAAAATGGCTGAGGTGGGTCACCCTGTGTATAATGAACGAGGTGATTCCATAGTTTAATGTCATGTGTTGAGGATTATGGTGCATGGCAGTTTAACATCCTACAACTTAGACGAGGTAGGTTTAATCTGCACCCCTAGGACTTACATAACTAATACCCACCCACCCTTGGGGACGGGAAGGCATCAACAATGCCATGGGGTGGAGGTGTTGTGGAGTGATCCATTGAGGGGATCATGTTATCATGGATATGCGAAGAAGAAATATCTGTTAGCATACATATGTGATGAAGCATGAGGCTAAGAAATGCAACATGAAGCACCACCAAATGAACCTTGAAATCACAATGTACAGACCTGGAAGTTCATACGGGAGAAGGGTTTGCGAAGCAAATGGGTTTATAGGAAAGGACCTTGAGAAGATCTGGTTCTCCATGTAGGGAAGGGACTTCATGAAGGGGTATGCTTTGTGAAGTGGAGTGTCCTAGAATGGACATAGGGTATAGGTTCATATGAAGGGTGCTTCACGTAGTAGAAAGGCTTTCACAGAGTTGGAATTCAAGAATCAAGGGTACCTTTCAAAGCATAGTACTGTGAAGCAATGTGCTTTTTGAAGCATAGTGACCCTGCCATATCATGTGGTTCACATGTGCATGGAAGGTACTTCGCGAAACATGAGTGCATTGAAAATACCCGAGTCGCCTTAGGGATCTCCTTCCTTTGCGACGGCTCGTGGGATCCGTGAAGGGCATCCTTGTTTGAAGACGGGAAGTATTTGAGCTAGGGAAAAGTACTTTGTAATGATAAAGTACCTTGAAGAGCTAGTTTTTCTTAAGATTTCGTAGAGCAGAAGGTTATTCAGGATTTGAGTGCTTAGAAGGAAAAAGGTTGGGGTGTTCATCCTTTGGGGTCGAGGGGAGCTCAATATTTATAGGCAAGAGTCGATGCGAAGTAGGTATATCTCAGTGATAATCCCAGTGGCGCTCTACGATCGGTCATGGATTGTGTCAAGTTTTTCATAACCACAAAGTCGAACTTCATCCCCTCCTCAGCACGGAGCCCTCCTTGGTTCCCTCCACGACACTCATAGAGGCTTCTGTCAAGTTATAGGGGATCATAGAGGTCGATCTGGTTCCCTCCACATCACAGAGATTCCGGTCAATTTCATTGTTACCACGGAGCCTCCCGCCTCTTTTACTCCACAACTACTATGGAGGGGGCTTCAAATTTGTGTTGTCTGTGGTACTGGGGGACTCCGAAAAGGCCTCATTTCTTAGGGGATCTGCGAATGGGCTTCACAAGGCATCCCCTTTGGAATGGGTTTCCTCTTTTCAGCCTTTCCCTCTCCACATATTTTGGTGGAAAAAAATGCCCCCCCCAGAATTAGAGCTGAGGAGAAAATGGGGGTCAAATTATGAGGGTAGATCGCCAAAATTTTTAGAAAATCAAAAAGTAAGAGTGCAAAGAAGGTTCGTGATGCAGAGCGGCGATGCGCAGGTTAGGAACTCCACAAATCTCACTATGGCTAGGTGCCTCGTGAAGCCGGGGGGGGGGGGGGGTTGTCGCCTAGCCCCTCTTTTTTTCTTTCTCATCTTTTCATTTTGGCCATTTTTCTCTCTGTTCATGAATATCTATGCACTTTGTGATTGCTCTTTTTGAATCAGGCCTTTCTGATTTGCGGCGCGCAACAAGTCCATCGATTCTGCAAGTGCGCACTCTACGGCTTGTGTATGCGAGGTCTGTGGGAGGGCTCTGCGACCGAGCTCCGTGAATGAGATCTGAAACCATGCTCTATGATCCTGAAAGAAAAAAAAACTTTGAAGACTAAATGGCTCAACAGGAATCTACCAAGGGGGTCCTTGCAAATGCTGCCCAAAGGGAAGAAATGGTGAATAACCTAGGTATCAGAGAATATATATGGATCCATTCGGACCACGAGTCCCTAGTAGAGCTACTATCAGAGAGTCATAAGAACTAATAACTATTAAAAATGTTGTCTTTAAATGTATTCGGTCTGAGGGATGATGTTTTCATTCCTAAAGCGAGAAAAGATGATCCAACTTATTGGTTCAGGAGTACGTTGTGCCAATGCTAGTGGTTCAAGGTGTCTAACGGTCATACTTGGGAGGATCACACACCCATCGATGCCAAATTCCTGTATAACCATGTGAACAATGATGAAGAGGGGGGATTGTAGACTGAGGTATCCCCCCTGCTATACCATACCATTTTGAAGGCGACCTTGGGGAACCCGAAGAAGGGGTGGACTGATGAGTGAGATTTGCACTAGGGAGGAAACTTCACAGATTATTAGGCATGAGCCTTCAAGGTACTTGCCTTATGTGAGGATTTTGGGGTAAAGATGAGGCGAGTGGGCCTGTATGAGGCATCCTGGGCTTCCAAATTCTACATCTACCAGTCGAAGCAGATGATGTCGGTGTTTCTGAGCAGGTGGTCATCGAGGACCAACACATTCCACTTTCACCATGGGGAGGTTGGTATCAATCTCTGGGACTTGTACCAAATATCAGAGTCCCGATATTGGGGGTGATGTATGATGAGTTCCTCCCTTCCAAGAATACATGGAAAGACCGATAGAAAATGCCTCTGCTAGAAAAGGAAATGACAGACCTAGTGTCGGGGGAAGATAAGAAGTTAGTGAGGGATGTCCATTTTAAATGGTGGTTTAGTTAGTTCCAGAATTCCCCTGTAGATGGGAAGTTTCCCATGAGGTCTCCAACCTGCCCGATGGTGGTTTGGTGCAGTAAAGAGCATTCCTACTGGTGACTATTAGAGGATTTCCTGTGGAAGACCTGGGGTTTCATTATTAGTACCGAATATCAACCGATGGTTAGGTTGGATGCATTCATCTCAATGCTTATCTATAGTTATATTATGCTATTAAGAGACACGAAAATGGGCGTGTAGCCAAGTACGTTCATCATGGTATCTGCATTGGCGATAGGGGAGCGGGAAAACCTGGGAATTTCGATGCGCACCGAACTGTATAAGGTATTGTGGAATATCAGAGAAGGGAAGAATCCACACATGGTATGCAGGCTATTCCATATTCTGTATGGGTGGATAATAGCACATATCAGGGGTGTCTAAGAATACTCAAACCCCATTTCCCCTCTAGGTTCAGACTTCCTACCGGCCGTTATAAATGAGTTAGGAAGTTTTCCGACCAAGATGGCCCTACCGCTGGTGCTGAACGAGGTCTGGAAGGAGGACAATTTCAACTTTCACCCATTCCCATTGAGAACATGTGTGTTCACTGATGATTTCCAGGAAATGGAGGAGCATCAGTCTTACCTCTTGGACTTTATAGATGGAGTCCTGGTGGCTCAGGTTGACCGTGAGCCTCTCTATGAGCCGTACACCCCGCACCACTTTTCAAGGCAGTTCTGGTGTATGTAGAGGCTGACATCATGGGTCTACTTGGGAGTACGCCATGAGGACCATCCATGTGTGATGAGTCAGATGTGTCTCATGTTCAAACAGGAGGATGGGAAGATTTTAAATGAGTTGCCTCCACCCATAGCTACCTACGGGATAGTGAAGGAGCATGCTAAGGGATGGGAGTCAGCCTACCCGGGGTAGATACTGAAGCAACACACTATTCGTACTAGTGAGCCCCCCACCTCAACCTCAAGGTTTCGGTCAAAAGGTGGCGAGTAAATCCCATAGTGGTGAGGCTATAGTGGTGGAGAGACCTGCACCAATTGAGAGCTAGGTAGAAATACTGGTCTTGGCAGTCCCAGAGGAGCAAAGATATCAGGAGGGAAGGCAACCCAGGGGGTTCTGTAGGATACCCACCCGAGCTCTGGGGAAGCAGGTGCACCACATCTGGGATGTCAAAAAACAATTCCTCAACCTGTTTGATATGTAGAACCATCTAAACCATCTTGGGATAGATTTTCCAGGGACCAGTCCTGTCTGGTACGGCTTTGCGGTATCCCAGGCAAAGAGTGAGCAGTACCTTACCAAGATGGAGGACTTTATGCACTCTCAGTGTGCTCTGCGTCCAATGACGGATCGATTGAAAGTGATTCTTGATCGAAATAACCCCATATAGTTTTTGGCCACCGAATTGAGAGAGTGTTTCACTCTATCAGAAGAATTAGATGAGTCCTCCTAGGGGGAAGAGGCCAATAGAGGGAGCCCTCTAGAGGAGGGTGAGGTTGACAATTCAGACCCGGAGCTAGAAGAGTTTGAAAAGTCCCTTGAGGTAAAAACCTAAACCACTTCCTCATAGTATTCATCCAGGTGACTTAGGACTTCTCAACTAATATATGACCTGTACAGTAGGGCCTCATATGTAAAACTCACTCCCGCTCAATAGTATATGCAGCTATGGGAACTTCAGGATCTGTGACCACAACTATGACGATTATCGTGCCCAGTAGGGTAGTGACACCTACGGTGGTCCTCTAGGAGCCTTCAGACTTCCCCACCATATACAGAGGGCCATGTCTTAGGGTCCCAATGGAAACATCTCAGGGGAGGGACAAACTCTTTGACCTCTCTAAGTATTCTTCACATAATTCGTAACTGTCATCCGTTGATCATGTTAACTGATCACTTTTTGTATGAATAGTTCTTCAAATGGTGTGGGATGCCTTGGAGAGGATGACTAGAGATCCTGGTGATACTTTTCCCAGGGGAACGCTGGTGGTCATGGAAGCGGACACCCGTACTGACCAGGCCGCAGCGCTCCCGATCATAGCTGGAACCGTTAGCAGGACAAAACCAAAAGTTATCAAGGTGGAATCCGACGAAGGGGATCAATCAGAATACATGAGTCCTAACATACCCAATCAGACACCATATGCTGACCCAAATAACAATTTCCTCAAGGCATTCCCTACATATGAACCCGCCGACCCCTCAGATCGAGACGAGATGACTTCTGACGAAGACGATAACAAGATCATCCATCACCGATCATGGAAGCTGATCAAGTGCTTAATCGTGGAGACTCCTAAAGCATAATGGATAGACCAGATGGGGAGCCTTAATTCCTGGATGTATGAACTGTGTGCTAGAGGAGTGGATGCCCAATGTCTTCATATGATCATCAGAGACTTCATGGAGGGAAAGATTCGGGGGCATGATCATGGCCTTGGTGTGGGTTAGCAGTAGAGGAAATTGGTGAACATTCAGAGGCTCCAAAAGGCTGAAAGTGAGATTCAGTAGTTGCGGGAACAAGCGGATGAGTACTCTGCTTTCCTCAATGCACAATTGGGGCTCGTATGATTCCTGAAGGTCCAGTTGAAATGGCCTAAGAATGAAAGAAGCGAGTATCTGAGGATATGGATACATTTAAACCGATAAGGAGCGGGCCTGGATCGCGGATGATGAACTACACCCCATCGCCATCGCGGATGGGTGGGAGCTAAATAGGTGGCACCAGATCCTTGATGCCACAAGACAGAGAGTGGAAGAGCTGGAATGCTCTATTGAAGAGGTCAACCCATCCATGGGAGGGTCCAATCCATGGGTACTGTAATGTGTGTAAACTCATAAACATACTTTCATTATTTTCTTGTTTATACTAGATGCATGGATGAGTTCCATTATTTGTATTTGTTTTGCTACATTTCTATCAAATTTGTGAAATATCCAATGATCAATCCCTAATATCATGTGGGTCATACTCAATGTGAGAAAAAAGGGATGAACACATAATTATTTTATCTGAGCATGAGAGTTCCAACCAAGATTCATACATCTAGGGTTTGAAAAACTGACCTAGATTTTTGGAAAAAAAGAAAGAGTCCTGAATGGAGAATGAAGTTCTCAGAATAGTTGAATTGTCATTTTCCCAGTGTGATCTAGTGCATGAGAGGGGTAATTATAGGGGTGTTAGAATCGATCCAAACACAGGGGAATGGAAATCATGAATAATGATACCCAAAATTCGAAACACCATGGGGAAGCATGATAATGAAGGGTAACTATTTAACATGTTCAAAACACAATATCCCTATTGTGTTAGCCTGAAATGGGGATAATAAATTAGGGCTAACCACTGACCAGGTTTGAAACATAGGTCCTGGCTCAAAATTTCATCCATTAGTCTTATAGATTGTTATCCCAAGACAGAAGGCGATCCATAGGATGAGCATCCACACTATTATGGGGTTCCTTTAGGCATGAAAGAGGAAGAGGGTCAAAATATGGGGTATGCAAAGTGTGGAGGGTGGAGTGGTGGGATGTTTGAATGGAATCCAAAACTCTTGAAATTATGCCCCCATGGTGAAGACACATTAGGTGAGCACATCAGTCTGATCAGGGACCCTACCTTCTTCCAGACAAGACTTCTCTAGTGAGTACCAAGAATACCTTGTAGTTTTACGTCATACCAATGAGGACAATACAAACATAGTTTAACTTCGTATGGTAAAGATGAAGCACTGAATACATTAACATCATATGATCAAAATGTTTTACATAGTTTTAAGGTCATACTCCATGGATCGAGGCTATCATTTTAAAGTCATGCTGCTCTGATTGTAGGCTCTTATTTTAAGGTCATAGAGTTTGGACTGTGATTAGGGGAAAAGAACCATAAAAGTCAATTTATCTAGGGTTGGGCCCAAGGAATAATGACAGGGTGTTTCTACATATCTCAAAAAGATTATAATTCAATCCAGACGTGGTTCTTGGGCACAACGTAATCATATACCAACACTAGTGAGGCAATCCTTTCCAGTGAGGAAGCTGACACATCCCATAATTTTCATGGGGTATCCTGAACTTATTCAAGGTAGGGTAATGGTTTAAAGCCTTTAATTGACGATGTGGTTACCGATAAAGGAAATGCATGGTGCGGTACATATCCTGATGTTAATGAGGACCAAAGCAGTCCATACTATGCCACATATTCCTTAGGGAAATATTAGTTTGAGAGACCAAAGATGATGGAATTTGGGCTGGGCCCGAGTCAAAGTGTTCAGGCGTTCCTACGTACTCCATTAAGATGGAAATCAAACTATACATTGTTCTGAAAGCATAGTTTAATGTCATGTGGGATGAAAAAGCATGTGTGGTTTGGTTGTACCAGTACACACCCGACCAAAACCATTAATCCCATGTGATTCGTTCTAAATGTGTGAAACAAGGAGTAGTGATGGGATTTTCCTGGTACAAGAAGGCACAGATTAAGGGAAATGGAATTCTAGGTGAACAATGTCCCAATATTACTGACCAACCTACTCAACAAACATAGATTCTCATAGGGGTAAAACCGAGTGTGTTGTAATTCCACTTGATCATAAGGGAGTGGAAAGATGTGAATCATGGTGCCTGAGATCTGGATCACTGACCTTGTTCGAAACATGGGACCTTTCTTAGAATGTCATCCAGGGTCTTTCGAGGTGTTGGCCCAAGATAGTAGGTAAGCCAATGTGGAAAGAGACTAGACTGTAGAGGGGGTCCCTTCAGAAGTGGAAGAGGATGATGATCCAAATAAAGGGCTCATGAAGTGTGGACAAAAAATGATGGAATGTCCATGTGAAAACTCTACAATTTGGGTTTTTTCCCCCAATTCATTCAAGTACGCCAATAATATGTATCAGATAAAGGAGGTAGAAATCCTTTCCAAGGACAAGGGTCCTGGTGTTGCATGCTCCTAACTTAAGGTCGTAGAGTGGGCCATTAAGAGGGGAACTGGTTTAATGGAATGCACGCAAGGTGGTGAAGTATCCAAACATGGAGATTTGTTCCTACGGTAAGATCATAGTTTATAGTCATATAACTCAGACTAGGTAGGGAAGAGATAAGAGAGGCACATGGTGCGGTTGTTGAAAAACCTGACGTGAATGAGAACCGAAGAGGTACTCACCACACCAGATGTTCCCAAAAGAGTTCTGTCCAAGGGACTGAAAAGGGGGGAGGATTTAAGATTCCTGGGGCTAGACCTATAGACAGAATGTATGGGCATTCCTACGTATGCCATGAGTATGGGAATGAATCCATATGTAGTTCTGGAAAATGTCATACAGTTTTACGTCTTGTGGCAAGGACGTGGAGTGATATTAGTTTAAGGTCTTAGAGCTTAGACCATAGATGGAAATTAGGGATATAGAAACGTGGTGCGGTAATTACAAAACCTAACGTGAATGAGGACATTAGGAGTCCATATCACACCATGTGCTCCCTGGGGATGTTTTAGGTCTAGGGACTCAAATAAAAGTTGGGTTGGGCCCGAGGCAAAGTGCATGGGCGTTCCTACATATCCCATGATGATGGGGATCAATCCATACATAGTTATAGAAGTTTAATGGTAGGGTTCCAATGCCAGGGAAAATACTGGCGTGTGGGTCTGACCCACACCCCAAAAGAAGCATCATTTGATAGATCTTTTTTATCCTTTAGAATGAATGTGTGTTTTTTTTGTGAAGCAACAAACTTAGGATGGATAATCCATGCATTGATATAGGAATCAAGCCATATGTAGGCCTTGAAAAATGGTACGGTGGATGACCAATACCAAGCATGATGTCCCCTCGAGTGAGGACATCAAAATGTAGTTTCCTTTTTCATCATGCATCTTGGATGATTGTGTCATATTTTAGGGTCGTATGATAGGACCAACCCGTGCATTTTAACGTCTTTCATTAAATAAGGAACAATTTAATGTCATGTGGGACTTGGTATCATAGTTTAAAGTAATATGGCTTGGACACATATAGAAGAAACATGATTTTAGAGGTTAATGTGCATAGCGTGATAAAGTATACCCGGCGTGAATGAGGATGAGGTCCACACCACACTATGCGCAATTTGGGGGAAGAAACCTCGAGAAAAGGGTCCAAAAAAGGTTAGATAATATGGGGCTGGACTCGTGGATGAAACGTCTAGGTGTTCCTACATATCCCATGAGAATATGAATAAATCCATACATAGTTCTGAGGGTGCAGTTTAACATCATGCGGGGCAAAAGGTGGGAGAGATTAGTTCCTAGAAGGGAGTACGTGGTGAAGCTATTGCAAACCTGACATGAATGAGGAAATAATCCCACACATTACCCACTAAGAAATCCCATGAAATCAAGGGCCTAAAAGGCTGAAAAGAACAGATAATTAGTGGAACCTAAGCTGGACCCGAATACGAGATTCCTAAGTGTTCCTACGTATCCCATAAGGGTGGGAATAAAGCTTTACGTAGTTCTATTAGATATTCTTTTTATGTGTTTTGGAATGTATGTGGAGAGATATTGGTTTAAATACTTAAATCTCAGACCATAGAGAAGCGAGAATCTTCCAAACGGGTACAAACCTTGACCAAATCCCTAAGCCAATGTGAGCTGCACTCGATGTGGGAAACATGGTCATAGATGGTATTTGAAACATGTGGAATACATTAAAAGGGGAAAATAGAATGGAGCCTCGAATGACACCTCACCGTGGCTTTTTCCTCTTAACGCACAAACACACACTGAGGGATAGCACTAAGAGTGTCAAAATTTCACGTGGACATGATTGAGTGGAAAAGGATGTGAATCATGCAACCAATATTTAGGGCTTGATGGGGGTTGTCGTGATGATGGAGGATGGATGATGACTGCGTTCGAAATAGAAAATCCACATCATGTGACTTGAAATGGGAACAAAAAATGAGTGTCGACCACAAACCATATTCACAACATGGTACTTGTATTAATTTTTCATTCAAGATCCTCAATGACGTTGTCCTGAAATGGTAGGAGAGCCCAAGGGCCTTGCATCCATGCCCTTCGGGGGTCCTTTTGGATGTGAAAGATGATGAAATCCCAAATTAAGGGGAAAATGAAGCCTGAAAATGTGCGATAACATGTCTATATAGAATCCAATACTTTAGGTCCTAAACTAGAGTGCTCTTGGGAACATTAGTGAACTTCAATAGAGGGCCGAGGGGCCCAATTCAAGAGCATATGACTCAAAAAGATGAGTGCAGAATAGGGGGAGGAAGAGCTCTCAATAGAGAGAGGTGCGTGGAATAGCTATTAAAAATCTAATGTGCATGAGGATGTAAGCCCATACCACACCAAATACCTCCTCCTGAGGAACTCAGGCCAAGGGGACAAGAAGATGAGAAGGTTTCTAGGAAGCAAGTCTGGACCTAAATACTAAATGTCTGGGCAGTCCTACATATCCCATGCGGATGGTAATCAAGCCACAAGTAGTTATTGAAGGTGTTGTGGAGTTTTACGTCATGCGACAAGGATGTGGGATGAAGGAGGGGTGTCTCAAGGGGATATGTGTGGAATGAAAAAAAAATAGTCTGATGTGAGTGAGGACATGGAGTCCATACCACACCGCACAATCCTAAATGAGAACATGGGATAGGGTCGAAAAGGCCGAGGGACTAGAGACGGGAAGTCCTAGATAGTTTTTAGTTTGACATATTTCGGTGAGGATAGTGAATGATCTTGGTTTAAGGTCATAGGGATCAGACCATAGATACATGACCCTTTATGTGGGTATTGCCTTACCAAATATCCTAAGATCAGGTGATCAATGCTCAGTGTGGAAAACAAGGAATAGGATTAAAATCTCCCCAACATATAAGGGTATGATAGTGAGGGAAAAAGATCAGGTAGGGTCGATCTCGACCAGATCAACACTCCCGCCTGAGGAAGATGGATGTTTGAAGGGATGATAGGACAAAATGAACCACTTCACCCAATATTTGGGACATATGGGGGTGGTTCTAATGATGGGGGATGGTTGCTGATCAGGTTCAAAATAAAGTATCCACATCATGTGACCTGAAATGGGAATAAAAAAGGAGTGTTGAACACTGACCATATTCAAAATGAGAGACTTGTATCAATCTTTCAATCGAGACCCTTGAGGATGTTGGCCTAAAATTGTAGGAGATCCCTAGGGCCTAGAATCCATGCTATTCAGGGGTCCTTTTGGATGTGAAAGGTGATAAAGATCCAAATAAAGGGGATGTTTGAAGCATGAATATGCCTGTGCAGTTTAACGTCATGTAGGACGATGAAATAGGTGGAGATCTCCAAGGAGAGGGATAAATGGTCTGGTCATGATGAACTTGACGTGAATGAAGGAAAAAGACTACACCACACCATGTGTTTTAACCCAAGGGGAGATCTTGAAGTTTGGGGCTGGGCATATGGATGAAATGTTTGGGTGTTCTTACATATCCCATAAGGATGGGAATAAAGCGATATGTACTTCTTGAAAGGGCCATGCAGTTTAACATTGTGTGCTGAGGATGTGGGAGGATAAAAGAATGAGGAAGGGCACATGGTGCAATCATCGTAACCTTGAAATGAGTGGGGCTAAATAAGCCTACACTACATCATGTGGGATCCCCAAAGGAAACTACACCCAAGGGGTAGTCAAAGAGAAGTGTTTGGGGGATAGACTGTAAGACCAAGCATCTGAGCGTTCCTATGTATTCCATGAGTATGAGAATCAATCCATGCATAGTTCTTGAATGTGCATTTTGACATCTTGTGGGACGAATGTAGGGTAGTTCTACATCCTTCAACTTGGACGGATCACAAATTTTAATGTTTTGTGGAAAATTCATCAAAATTTATGGTCATGTAGGACTGTTTACTCAGAAAAATTATTTATTAAGGAATTTATCATTGGTTTGAGGAGTTATATGCTCACCATCCATGGTAACCAGGGAGTACGCACCATTGGGGTCAACCTTATGAATGATTTAAGGTCCTTAACATTTGGGCTCTAGTTTGAGGGCTTTCCTATGGGGTATCGTCGACATTCTTAGAACCAACACCATGTCTCCTTGAAAGAAAGAGTGAAGGTGAACTTTCTCATTGAAAGATATGGCTATCTTGTTCTGATGCCTTTCTAGATTGTGGAGGGCACAAAGCCTATTCTCATCAAGTGCTTTCAGTTTAGCCAAACATACTTCAGCTGCCTTATCTGGTGCTTACTGATCATAGAAATTTGTGCATAATGAAGGCAATTGAATCTCTATGGGAAGGAAAACCTTTGTTCTATACCCCAGGGAGTATTGGGTCACCTAGGTGGAATTATGAGTCGTCGTCCGATAAGACCATAGGGGGTTGGGGATTTTGTTCGGCCAACTCTTCTTATTCTAACCAACCATTTGACATAGGATGTTAGAGAGGGTTTTGTTGAATGCATCGATATTTCCATTTTCCTGCATGTGATAGCAGGAGGTATGGTTAGAAGAGATTTTGTACTTGGCGTACAATTTCTTCAACTCAGCTGCTCGGAATTTGGTTCCATTATAGGTGAGGATGGTGTGGGGTACACCAAATCGGTAGATGATGTTGGAGCTAAAAAATTCAACAATAAAACAAGCCTTGTACTCCTTGAGTGGAATTGACTGAACCCAATTGGAAAAGAAATCCATAGAGGTCATGATAAACCTTCACTGGTGAGCTGCTTCCAGCGGATATGGTCCCATGACATAAAGTTCCCAAACCACAAAGGGCCAAGAGTATTTGGTAGTGTAGAGAGGATCTGGAAGCCAATGCAAAAAATTAACATAGATTTGGAATGCATGGAACCTCTTGGAAAACTTGATATAGTTATAGATCATGGAGGGACAAAAATACCTCAGTCTCCAGATCTGGTGTGATAGTTTCAACCTGGTCTGATGAGCCCCGTAGGAACCAGCATGAACCTACTGCATGACCTGAGAAATCCAACTTCCTTGAATGCAGCAGAGGAGGACTCCATCAAACCCACTTTTTTAGAGGAAATGATCAAGAATGGGGTCAATCTAGAGGGTAAACTTCAATGCACGATGTTATATTTTTTCGCGCTCGGCTCGATCTACCAGGAGATTACCGTGTTGGAGGTACTCGATAAAGGGTGTCCTCCAGTCGGGAGTAATTTCCAACACTACATCAGGGGGACCTGGGGACCCTAACATGGAGGCACTGGTGGTAAGGTGGCTTACCTACAGGCTATCCTTGTTGTCCAGAGTGATGGGGGAGATGAATCTCTGGTGTTCCATGTGGATAATAAAATCATCATGATCAGGATCTATAAGAGATGCGGCTAGGCTAGCCAACACATCAACTCAACCATTTTTCCATCGAGGGACATGGGTAACTTCTGGCTGAGACTGGAAATGGGCCATCAGCTGGTGGGTACGTTCCAATAGTGGTATGAGCTATGGATTCCTAAGTACATTGTCACCATTGATCTTCTTGATGACTGTTTCAGATTCCCCTTTCACATGAAAGTGGGGAAAATCAATCTCTTGGGCCAGCTCGAGGCCAGTAATGAGAGCCTGATAATCTACCTCATTGTTGGTACAACATTCTAAAAAATGAATGAATATGGAAGAACAAATAGTTCTAGTGTGATGAATATGATACCCATGCCCACTCTATTGAATATAGGTTAATTGAGTCTTCTGCTGGTATGGATTTGGGAATCCCCATCAAAGTGCATTTTACAACACATAATGACTTGGTCTATCGAGAGGATTTCCTCATACAGAAAATCAAGGTACATGGATTAATCTACAAGAGTTTTATGGGATTCAAGAAAGTATTCCAATTATTTCCCCTTAATATCCTTTTGGGTTATGAACCTAATATCAAACTACTGGAGGATTACGGCTCACCGAGCTATAAGGCCAGTCAACATGGAGCAGTTCATGTTGTACTTCAGCAGATCCAATCAGGACACTAGTTATATCTCATGGTGCTGCCAATAATGTCACAATTTATGAAATGTGAATACTAGTACAAGGCCTCTTTTCTCGATAGAGGAGTATATAGTCTCCATATCTAAGAGTATGTAGTTGAGATAGTAAAGACTGTTCTCCATTCCCTCATTGTTGTTTTGGGCGAGAAGGGTGCTGAGAGATCATTCTAGGGCGGTCACATAAAGGACCATTAGTTTTCCAGAAATGGGTGGCATCAGGACTAAAGGTTGTAACAGGTACTGCTTGATTTCCTCAAAATTAGTCTAACATTCCTCATCCCACTGATAGACAGTTCCTTTCTTCATGAGCTAAGAAATGGGCTTACAATTTCTGTCCAAATTCGTGATGAATCGGAATATATAGGACAAGTGGAATTGAAAGCCTCAAAGCTATCGAATCTTGCTCAGAGGAGACATCTGACTGATGGATTTAATCTTCTCCAGATCAATCTTGATGCCTCTATATCTGATAATGATTCCAAGAAACTTTCTGGAGGTGACCGCGAAGGCACACTTCAATGGGTTCATCTTCAGATTGAGAAAACGGAGGATGCAAAACAATTTCTCAAGGTCTTTGAGATGGTCCTAACACTGGCATGATTTGACCACTAGATCATCCATGTATCATTCCTCTAATATTCTTAGGATCATCTTAAATTTGCGATACATGACACGCGGATAGGTGGAACCTACATTCTTTAGACTTAAGGGAATTACCTGGTAGAAAACAAATACCCTATGGTGACCTGAAGGATGTAGACTCTTATTTCTCAGGGTCCATTCGAATTTGGTTATACCCAGAATACCCATCCATGAAGGAGAGAGCCTGAAACCCAATATTGGTGTCAATCAATAGTTCCTTCACAAGAAGGGGAAAATAATCCTTTAGGTAGTGATGGTTGAGATCCTAAAAGTCTATACAGACTCTGATCTGTCTGTTCCTTTTTCTGACAGGCACAATGTTAGCTAACAATCAGGGGTACTGGACCTCCTTGATAAAGATGGATCTGATGAGATTATCAACCTTAGCCTCTACCATGGCTCCATGAGATGAGTGCATCTTTCTGGGAGGTTGTTTAAACCCATGATGATTTACTAGAAGACCGAGTCGGTGGATGGAAACCTGAGGATCTAGTCCTTGAATCTTTTTCTAACATTAGGAAAACACATCACAATGCTACCTCAAGAAGTCCATGTACTGCTATTACTCTTTGGTAGGCATAAAGGCACCAATCAATGTGAGTTTTAGATCCGTCTTGTTACTGAGGTTCACCGTTACCAATTCATCAATCGTGGAGGAGACAACCTATTTGAATACATGAGGCATATCTTTCAAATCCTCTTCTTCACTTATTGAGGAGGGATTCTCAACAGGAGGAGATTCCTCCAAGTCAACAAATCTCAATGGGAAGTTGGTTCCAGCCTGAGCGGCGGTAGACACTACATCAGGGGACTCTTGTGCTGCCAAAACCAGAGCGATGGAAGATGTCAATCTGATCCCATATGGTCTTAGGCCCAAGGGGAAAAACATAATGATATCAAAGAAATAGTGTCATGTCTTCATGATCCAGTTTATCCTAGCCTAGAGAAATAAGCAAGTATGAAGTATTTTCCATTTCCATGGTGGGGACATCGCGATACCTTATAGGAGTAGGGGGCTCCAGGATCACCCGAGCCTGATTTGTGTAGGAATACAAGATGATCTTCCGGAGTCTCCTAGAACTGAGAATGTTATTCCCCCTCATTTCAGAAATAAAAACAAATTCCTAGATCTGGGGTCATAGATTCCAATCGGTGGATCAAAAAAATGTAGGCATCATCCAGGTCTTTCCACGAATTGGCTGAAGCTGTAGCATGTTCAGCCTCATTAGCCTGAATCTGCTTGTCCTTTCTCATGGAATAGTCAGCATCCAGGTAGCGGGATTCACAAGAGGTAAAGGGAGACACGTCACCTTGGAGTATGACCACTCTAACATTAATTGAGTACTTAAGTCACTGGTGATATGATGAAGGGATTGCCGCATAAAGGTGCAACCATGACCTACCCATAAACCCGTTGTAGGCGGTGTCTTGGGAGACAACTATAAACTCAGTGCTGACTAACAGGCCACCAAATTGGGTCTTCCGGTGGATCTTTCCTATCAGTTTTTGTTCCTTCCTATCATAACCTTGAATTTTCAAGTCGGAGGGACTCAGATCATCCTTAGAAAAAACCATTTTAAGAAGGGTCTGGGTCGGGATTAGGTTGATCCCAGATCCTATGTCGACAAGACAACGACAAACCTCCACACCATTGAAGTGGATAGTGATATATAGTGGGCGGATGTGCCCCTGTATGGGAGAGCCTTCATCTTCTCTAGATAAAGAGATAATGGCCTGAAATTTAGCATGCTCGATTGCCTCAGTATGGAAGGCTTCTGAAGCTGCACCCTCCATCTTAAACTGGAGGGGGATTTTTAAAGCCTCATTGAGGGTTTCATGCATATACGCTGACAATTGAAGATCCTCAATGATAGAGATCCTAAAAATATGCTAAAAATATGCTTAAGAATATCATACTTTTGTGCCAATCTTGACCTTCTTCTTATAGGAGGTCATTCTGTAGCAGGGGGTATGACGGGCCCTTCCGGCTGAAATGTTGGCTGACTGGTGCTGGGAATGTCCCACTGCTCGCTAGTAAAAGCTTGTAGAGAGACTATCGGATGTGAGATAGATGACTAAGGATAGTCCGTAACATCATGTGGCTGATTGTGGTGCGGTCGGGAAATCTTCTCCTGATCAAGTAACACAAATGGAGGAGAAGGCGGACCTGATGAAACCAGATGAGAAGGTTGCACATGCTGAGCTCTGTGATGGGCCTATTGTCTAGTTTTGGTGGCATGCACAGCCTAACTATATGTAATGACCGAGGAATTACGACTGATCATATATCCAAGACTCCGCCGATAATGGTGATGGATGGGGATGTTGGTAGGATAGGTCTCTCATTACTCATCATCAGGAACCATGTAGGGGTTTACCAACTCCATAGTGTTGACCGAAGCATACCCTTAATCGTCAATTGAAGAATCCTCCACCACTATACAGATTCTAAGGGTAATTTCCATCTCTGGGGGCATGAAGTATCCAAGTGTATGGGTTGAATATGACATCAGTTGGGGACTTTGTTCTCCCTTACGTCGCTGATTCTTTCTCTTCTGAGAAGTGGAAGGCTGGGACACTAATACATAAGTAGTAGCTACATATTACACAATGACTTCTGAAGGCTTGGATCAATCCAAATGTGCATGGATAATGCCATGGTCATGGGTGACTACCATAAGATCCATCCAGTCATAATATTTTTGAGACCCACAGCTAGGAACCTGATTCCACTCACCCTTTCTATCACTGCTGTTATTTGGATTCACGAATACACATGCCACCAGTGCCAAAGTTGGGACTAACCTGACTATTTTGTTATCAACTTGGTCTTGAATCCAGTCTTTGAACACATATCACTGTTTTTGGGTGTTCCCTTGGATCCGTTTATAGGGGAAGTAGTTGGGGAGATCAGTGATATATACCTCTTTGAGCCTCCTACATTCAGACAACTATAGGATTCCATATTCCAAGACACTTCGAAAATAATCAGGGGCCTAAGCCTCATTGAATGAGTAGGTCCAGTTTCTTCTTTCTAGGAAGGGGCGCTGGGAGCCTGGACCTAATGAGGGGTTAAAGAGCTTGTCGAGGAGGTGGAACATGGTTATCTCACCTAGGTGGTGGTGGCATGTTATGCAGGGGCGCCTATCGATTCTGAGGTGAGCGTTGTTGGTCCAGAGGCTACGCCTGAGGTAGCGGGCCTCTGCGAGTCTATTGAGGTGGATCCACTGGAAATAACTCCAGTTTCCTGGGGGCCTCTATTTGAACCACTACGGCTGGCTAGACCTTAGCATACATTCTCATGGAAACTATAGGAGGAAATAGAAAGACCTACTTGGCCTGCTGCAAGTCTTCCTCTAGACACTGGGCCTTATCAGAGAAATCCCGGAATCCCCCAAGGAAATTCTTAGTAATGAGAGAGTGGACCAGTTCAATTTTGACATTCCCCACACACATTGTCAGCAGCTGTTCTTGAGTCAGTGACATATCCATGGAGTAGGTTAGGCCTTTCCACTAGGAAACAAAGTCCACGACATGCTCATCAAGACTCTACTTTCACTTGAAGAGGTCTGTAATACTCACCTTTTAGGTGGTAGAGCCTAACTGGTTAAGAAACTATCTATGGAGATCTTCCCAGTCAGTGATTGAACCAATTGGTAGTTGGTTGTTCCAGAAAAATGTAGGTCCTTCCAATTACTGTATGAAACATTGAAGTTTGGAAGCCTCTTTCTACGCTGGATTTCCCAACATTGGTCCACACCTTGAGATAAAATAGGAAAAACGTTTTAGAGAATATCTCATCCCATTAAAGGGGGGAGAAGGTGGGGTTTCGAAAACCCAGGGGTGCTGGCATATCATCCACCCATGTCAGATATGGCTTACCATCAGGCAGGATTTCCACCTATCGAGTTTTTGAAGCCTTGAGATGGGTAATGAGCACCACCATTGGATCATCTGGGTGGGGGTTCCTAACTTGATGAGGATGCCGGACCACCAGTGCATTGGCAGATTCTTCAACATGATATGTAGGCCCAGCGACTCGTGGAGCGGCTCGTGGGATGACTTGCAAAGTGGCTGGGGGAACCAGAGCTGTGTCCTGAAGATTATCACGCTGCTCAGGTGTATTTGATGATACATACCACACCCTATTACCATAATCTCTAGATTCTATCCTATCTATGTGGGTAGGATGGTCAGGGTTTCCCAGAGGCAACTTGCTTGGGGGAAGTTTTACCAACCCGTACTACCCCGACTGAGGATCACTGTATTTTGGTCATCGCTTTGTAGCACATTTAGCAAGGAGGTCATCGACCATCTTCGTATGCTCCATGAGCTGTTGATGAAACATGGCATTTTCAAGATCATCTTCCATCTTCTACACTAAGCTAGATGGGTCAGAGGGTTTGATGTCCCCATGATGGTCTTTTCTCTTATTGGTTTTCCGAATGAGGGTTAATGACTCAGTGGGCATGGGGAGACCTGGTAGATTTCTATACTAGTGATTAACCCTTCCCAGTGGGTCCAATAGGCATGGAACTCCCCTAGGAGGTATGTTCACTCCAAGGAGTTCTATCTCAGTCTCTTCCTCTAATAGATCAACCATGTTAACCATGACTCTACCTAGGGGAATATCCTCAATATCGCCTGGAAAGTTGGGCTGGTGCCAAATAGAACTGAAATGGAGGATATCATAATACCCCCAACCACAGACCTAAACATGGGGAGAAGCCTCCTTGATAATTCTGTGGATCACTGTAAAGATCTAAATGCATCATTGCAGGAGGGTTTAATGGTGACTGGGTGACTCAAGGATTTGGACCACATGAAACTTATCCAATTCAACCATACGACATTACTGGTCAATATCTTCAAAGTGTGACTTACTCTTTGGGTAAGAAACTCTTTTATAATGGAGATAAAAGTGCATCGCCCGGAGGGTTTGGTGAAATCACATAACTTCCTCCTAGGTAATCGATTCTAGTGCACTGAAGTTCATGGTTGAGATTGGACAGAACACCTCTGGGAAGTGATTCAATACAAGTATGTCCCACAAGCTACTCAACTCTAAATCAGGATCCAGCCGTTGTTTTTCCCACTTGTCAACTAGGGGTAGATGTGGGACTGGTAATGGAACTAAAGAAGACCACTGAGACGGTATATTGGCCGATGGAGAATATGAAAATCGTGCTGACAAGATGTCGTATCTTGGACCATCCTACGATGAATGCAACGAATGATCCACCACATCATGATAAGACAGACTAGAGTCCATAACTTCTAGTGAAAGGGATTTGGTTAATTACAGTGGGACATGTTGTTGTTCTCCCTCTACCGGTCCCCTGAATAACTCTCCATGATGTTTTGTTGAGGTAAAAAATGATCCTGGTGATGACATGGGGGATTACATGACCATGCCCTAGAAAGAGGCCAGATCTTATTTCTCCTAGATATATCTATGGAGGGATGTGGGAGTCGTGTGGACCTCATATTCTAGAAGGATGAGGATGATACACCTCGTTCCTGCCCCGACCCTTGACATAGAGGATTGAGGTGAGAGTTCCATTGCCAAATCTCATTCTACCTCTAAATTTGAGAAGAAGACGGGATTAATCACGGTATGTAACATCACAGTATTCTTATTATGGAATCGGTGATCCTCCCTTAGGCCCCAGGGTGGCTCTTCGGGACAGGTTTGGTTTTTGGCTCAAGGTGGGCCTTTGGATGAATTAATGCTGGGGCGAAGAGGACTTTCACCTGGGTGAGCCAGGGTGTGAGGAGAACCTGGAAAAATGTTAAAGGGAACATGGGGAGGACCTCTATATCCACTGGATGACATGTGGATGGAATCTACGTGGTAAGTTTTGGAGTGGGTAGGACCTCAGCTGGAGCTGGTAGAAGCATGGGCAGGTCCTCCATGCTTATTTTCTTTAGCAGCGCCTGTACGAGGAGGATTCTTATACTGATGGAGCTTAACATGGGTGGACCTCCATGTTGGGTGATAATGAGGTGAGGAAAAACTCCACTTCCCTAATTATTGGGATGAGGATGACCTTTTTAGTTTCTATAAGGACATGGGGAAGACCCACATCGTGACGGTTGACCAGACGGGTAGCATCATCACATTGGTGACCTGTGATTGGAGGAACGACTCCATACCTGAGGTCACCTGTGCGGAAAAGGATTCTGTATTAGGTGTCAATGCGGTGGGGAGGACCTTCACTAGGATTGATGGTGGCATGGGGAGGACCTCCATGCCGATCTTGGGAGTGAGAGAGATCTACTCCATCATTGGTGGTGGTATGGGGAGAACCTTCGTATTGGATGTCATTGTCGCGGGTCAACCCGCAACAGATGCCACATGTGTCGGCGACCAGGAGAGTTGTCCCAACCTGCCGGTGGGGCGGTTGGGGCCTCTATTTAGGATGAGTATATAAGTTCCCCTATTTAGTATGAATGGGAAATTGATAGTATCCATCGGTGGTGGCATGGTCCACGATAGTTGTTGTTGATGATGATGCCCGTTGGCAGGCGTCCTCCCCAGCTTTCACCTGATGCTGGAGTTAGGTTAACTGGACTGGGCCGGTGGTGTAGGTTTATAACTCACCTGCTCTTTAGTCAGTGGGGTCGGGTGGCGGTACTGACGCGGCCTAGTGGGAGCCCTCCTTAGTGGCTCATGGGACGAGATTACAGTTGGGCTGGCCCGGACATCCCCAAACTCGTGGGTGTAGGGGAGGTAGTTGTTGAAGCATTCCAGGGAGAGGCTTCCAAAATGATTCTAGGTTGGATTGAGGATCAATGGATCCCTGTTCGGCCCTTGGGGACAACGATGATGGTGAGGAACAAAATCATCTAACTCCTATCTGGCCATATCTCGGGTTGGGATAATCCCCTATTCCTTGTATCATAGGATGAGGTCGTAAATCACCCTTCTTTGAATGATTTCAGATGAGGAGATGGGGTGTGGGCACCCAATGACTGTTGATGTAGAGTCCATCATATAAGAGTTGAGGATACCAGCAATTTCCATGTTAACGTTGCCCTGACCCCTACGTTGATGGGTGTGTGGTGATTGGTATCCTATCATAGTAGCTTGGTTCCTAAAAAGTAGGGATGTTCAACCATTAGTACTGAGATGGATGGAAAAGTGATGTCCAATGACCTAGTGCCATTCCATCTTCCATGGTTGGAAATAAGGATCCACACTGACAATGTCATGGATCGGGATGTCCAATGTTCAACTGCCCTAATTTATGGTGAGTTTCATGCCAGGTTCACTATTTTCTTGGTGGGATTAGGCACCAGATAACTAGATCTGGCGACACGCTAATCCACTGATGTCTCGAATTCTGCTAATCTCCAGATTGAGGAGAAGAACTTCACATCAGATTCACAATTTCTATTTTCGACGCTTTCCCTTGGGTGGAAATACATCTTTTGAGGAAACACTGATTGTTTCCCCACATTCTTTCTTTCCAAAGGCGGGAAACATCTGTCGCTTATTCAAGGATATTTTCTCATTGATAAAAATGAGATTATGGGATGTTGGTTCCTATTTATTTGGATTCCTCCTTAGAAATCGTCACCTAGTATGGGTCTCCCGCATAGACTTAAGACATTGTTCATGAAACTCTTCCCAGTGCCATGTCTTCATGGACACCGATTAATTACACTGCTCCTGTCAGAACATTCTAAGGGGTCATGTCAGGGCGACAACCATCAATTGGGGGAGTAGTCACATTGGACATTGCTGGTGTGCATGGACTCTAGAACACTGATTCATCTAGGTTTATTCCCTTTATGAGAGGTTTTATTGAGGGATCAGAGGCCCAAGGCATCCCACGTTGGTCGTGGGGTATCTTATGCCAGAGGAATGTCTCTGAGGTTTTCCTCAGCTTCCCATGTTTAACACAGGGAATGTCATGAGTTTAACGTTTTGTAGATATGGATCAGATAGTTTGGAACACTAATAAGAGTGGATCATATAGGTGAAACCCTAGGAGGGAACACTGATGTTGAGGCTAACGTGTGGTTAGTTTCCTAATTGCTACTTGGAGTAGTGAGAAAGCAGGTGAAGTGATCTCACAGGGATTTGGTGGACCGAGAAAGAATTATGATGGATATGGATGATTGAGATTGGATGGATAATGAGATGGAACCGACATGAGGATGATGATAATGTTGGGATTAAACCTCGAAGAGTCCTCCTACGTATCCCTATGACAGGGAATCAATGTACACATAGTTTGGTGGGGGCGAAGGGACACCTAAGGAGGCGGACCATGAGAATAGACACATGGATGGGATCCGGAGGAAGTAGAACATTCAAGGTGGGGCATGAACTTCCCTAAACACATAAGCTTGAGGGAGAGACCACGATGGGACATGAGTGATGGGATTGAACCTTAGGGAGGATTCCTATGTGTCCACGTGGTAGGGAATAAAATTTCATGTATTTTAGGATGGGGGCATAGAATCGAGGTGTGCGTAGAGGATAGCGTCCTGAAAACATGTTGTGGATTACACGTGTTTAATAGCCCAAGGGTTGGTCTGATGCTCAGGGGGATGACCAGAGATGTGGTTCCCAACAAAGGGAACTACAATGGTTTATCATTGATTGTAGACTAAAATGGATTACTGATGGCTGAGATTCTAATATATTACCACTGGTTGGGGTTCATAATGGCTTACCATCAATTGGGTATATGCTTCTAACTCTTTCTCCATGGAACACATTTGTCTTTGGAGGACGTGCTGGTTGTTTCCCCACATTACCGCCTTCCAAAGGTAGGTGGCATCCATCACTTATTCCAGGACATTTTCTTCTTGATTGAAAAAGGATGATGGGATATCAGTTCCTCCTGTGGATTCCTCCTCGGAACTTGTCGCCTAGTCTGGGTCTCCCTCATTGACTCAAGATGTTGTTCGTGAAACTTTTCCCAGTGTCATGTCTTCATGGACACCGATTAATTACACCGCTCCTATCAGGAAATTCCAAGGGGTCATGTCAGGGCAACAACCTTTGATTGGGGGAGTAGTCACGTTGGAAATCACTAGCGTGTCTAGATGCTATAAAAATGATGCATCTAGGTTTCCTCTCCTTGTGATATGGATTCATGAGGGCGTGGAATCCCGAGGCATCCCACCTCAGTCACGAGGTATGTTATGCTGGGGTCATGTCTCTGAGGTTTTCCTCAGCTTCCCATGTTTAGAATGGGGTATGTTGTGAGTTTAATGTCTTGTAAAGATGGATCAAACTGATCAGAACATTGATCAGAGTGGATCATATGGGTGCAACCACAAGAGGGAACACTGATGCTGGGGTTAATGCATGGTTAGTTACTCGATTGCTGATAGGAGAAATGAGAAAGTGGGTGACGTGATCTCACTGGTATGTGGTGTCCTAGTTAAGAATTAGGACAGATATCGATGGTTGAAAGTGGATGGAAATGATATGGAACTGACATGAGGATGATAGTGATGTTGGGATTGAGCCTCGAAGAGACCTATTACGTATCCTCATGGCAGGGAATCAATGTCCATGTAGTTCGGTGGGGCGAAGGGACACCTGAGGAGGCATCCCATGGGAATTGACACATGGATGGGATCTGGAGGATGTAGAACCTTTGTGGTGGGGCATGACCATACCAAAGTATAGAATCTATGTGTGTGTAGAGGACAGTGACCCAAAGACATGTTGGGGCTTACGCTTGATTAACAACCCAACGGTTGGTCTGATGCATAGGGGGTGGACCATAGATGCAGGTCCTATCAAAGGGGACTATAACAGATTAATGTCGATTGCAGACTACAATATCTTACTGCTGGATGATATTCCAACAACTTACCACTAGTTGGGGTTCACAACATCTTACCGTTGATTGGGTATCACAATGGATTACTACTAGATGAGGATCACAATAGATCACCATTGATTGGGGATCACAATGGCTTACCGTTGGATGAGATTCCAATAGCTTAACGTTGTTTGGGATTAAAAATGGATTACCATCGATTGGTGATCACAACAGCTTACAGTCGATTGAGTATCACAATGGCTTACCGTTAGTTGCAATTCCAATGACTTACTACTGGTTGGGGTTCCAATGGCTTATCTCTAGTTGGGGTTCCAACAGATTACTGCTAGATGGGGTTGAACCTCAGGGAGGCTTCCTATGTACCTTTTCCCCAGGACAAGGATCAAAGAACACATAGTTCGACATCATATAGTTTAACGTCATGCGGGACGAAAGGGGGGTGTACAATTTAATGTCATTCAAGATGATGGTGGACCAAAATTGAGAGGTCGAGACTGATGGGTGTTGGTCTTGAACCTCCGGGAGGCTTCCTACGTACCTTTCTCAAATAGGGTAAAGGGTCAAAGTACACATAGTTTGGAAGCATACAATTTAACATCATGAGGGGTGGAAGTTAACCGACGTGAAGGGATCGGTACAGGTAGGTGTTGGGCTTGAAGATCAGGAAGGTATCCTACGTACCTTGCCTAGGAGATAAGGATCAAAGTCTATGTAGTTTTTTAGTGGTTTGGGGCTTACATACTAAGGTGTATATGAAGGATTCCATGGTCAATGATTACTCTAAGCCCACGTGAGTCATGCTCGGTGTGAGAAACAAGAGGTAGGAAAGACCCGACGATCACATCGTGAATGGTGCGTTTGCAAAAAGTGGAGTGGTGATTACATGTGATAAGTATCCCAAAGAGGAAACAAGGGCTTACATGTGGTTAGAGGCCCAGGGAGATAGAGATTGGGACTTACTCCAGGATGGAGGCTCGATGGAGAAAAATCCCAAAGGGAGAGGGATGGGGTAACGATAGTCTCAGTGCCCATATCTTCTGTAATCTCTAGAACATAATAAGAGAGGAGGATCAGGGATGTTACCTCCCACAAGAAAGTCTAGGGACTTACACCAATATGGTTGTCCTTCCCCATGGACAGACACCACTCCAACAAAGAGGATCTCATTCCCTGGGAGGAAGATCTCACTCCCGTGGAGACGAGTCATCATGGAGAATGTCCGAGGTGGGGTACCCCGTGTATAATACACGGGGTGAGGCCACGATTTAACGTCATGTTCTAAGGATGATGGTTCTTGGAAGTTTAATGGCTTGTAGCTTGAACGAGACTGGTTCACTCTGCACTCCTAGGACTTACATAACCGATACCCACCCACTGTTGGGGAAGGTAAGGAATCAACACTGTCGTGGTGTGGGGGTGTTGTGGAGTGATCCACTGAAGGGATCACGTTATCATGTCTATGAGAAGAAGAAATAGCCGTTATAGTGCCTATGAAAAGAAGAATGAGGCTAAGAAATGTAACCTAAAGCACCAACCAAGGAACCTTGAAATCGCTTCGTACAAACCTTGAGGGTCATACGAGAGAAGGGTTTGCGAAGAAAATGGGTTCACAAGAAAGGACCTTGTGAAGCTCTGGTGCTCCACATATGGGAGGGACTTCGTGAAGCGGTATGCTTCGCGAAGTAGAATGTCCTAGATTTGGAATAGGTTATAGGTTCATATAAAGGGTGCTTCATGAAGTATAAAGGCTTTTGTGGAGTAGAACTTCGCGAAGCAAGGGTACCTTGAAAAGCATAGCACTACAAAGCAATGTGATTCGCGAAGCACAGTGACCCTGCCTTAGCACGTGGTTCACATGTGCACTGAAGGTACTTAAAGAATCATGAGTGCTTTAAAAATACCCGAGTCCCCTTAGGGATCTCCTTCCTTTGCGAGGGCCCATGGGATCTGCAAAGGGAATCCCTATTTGAAGAGGGGTTGTATTTGAGTAAAGGAAAAGGTACTTCCCAATGATCAAGTACCTTTAAGAGCTCATTTTTCTCAATATTTATCAGAGCAAAAGGTGCTTCGTGATTTGAGAGATGAGAAGGATAAAAGTCGGGGTTTCCATCCTTTGGGATCAAGGGGAGCTTGATATTTATTAGAAA
Organism: Viscum album; assembly: GCA_963277665.1. NCBI lineage: Eukaryota > Viridiplantae > Streptophyta > Magnoliopsida > Santalales > Viscaceae > Viscum > Viscum album. The sequence continues at coordinate 1,137,668,770 of OY728129.1, forward strand.
GAGATGGCGTGAAGCAGGGATAACTCAGTGTAAAGCCACGTGGTGCTCTACGATCAGCCACAGATTGCATCAAGTCTATTGTAACCACAGAGTTGACCATCATCCCCTCCTCAGCATGGTGCCCTCCTTGGTACCCTCAGCAGTGCTCGCAGAGGCTTTCATTAAGTTCCAGGGGATCACGGAGGTCGATCTAGTTCCCTCTATGGCGTGGAGCTTCTAGTCAATTGCATCATAACTATGGAACCTCCAGGCTATTTTACTCTACAGCGACCATAGAGGGGGCTTCAGCTTCACATCGGCTATGATACTAGGGTAATATGCAAAGTCTGCAGTTCTCAGGGGCTCCACAAATGGGCTTCACGAGGAATCCCCTTTGGAATGGGTTTCCTCTTTATGCCCTTTCCCTCTGCACATATTTTGGCACCAAAAGTATCACAATGGCTTACTGTTGGATGGGGATCACAATGGATCACATTTGATTGGGATCACAATGGCTTACCATTGGATGATATTCCAATGGATTACCACTGGTTGGGATTCACAATTGCTTACCATCAATTGGGGATCACAATGGTTTATCGTCAATTGGTTATCACACTAGCTTATCGCTGGATGAGATTCCAACGACATACCATTGGTTTGGGTTCCAAAAACTTACCACTAGTTGGGGTTTCAATGACTTACCGTTGGATTGGGTTGAACCTCAAGGAGTCTTCTTATTTACCCTTTCTATGGGAAAAGGATAAAATAAAATGTATTTCATAAGCATACAATTTAGAGTCATGCAGGACGAAAGGGGGGTGTATAGTTTAGCGACATTCGGGATGAGGGTGGACCATCATTGAATGGTCAGGACCGATGGGTGTTGGGCATGAACCTCAGGGAGTATTCCTACCCACCTTGCTCAGATAGGGGAAAGGATCAATGTCCACATAGTTCAGCAACATACAGTTTAATGTCATACAGGATGAAAGTGAACTGACATGAAGGGGTTGGGACAGTAAGTGATGGTATTGAACCTCATGGAGGATTCCTATGTACCTTTAGTAGGATATAAGGATCAAAGTCCATGTAGTTTGCTAGGGGTTTGGGGATTACATGCTAAGGAGGCCCAGGAAGGATGCCCTGGTCAATGCTTACTCTAAGACCACATGAGTCATGCTCTGTGTGAGAAACAAGAGGCAAAAAATACATGGCGATCACATTGAGAAAGGTGCGTCTGTTGAAAGTGGAGTGGGACTTACATGTAGTTAGTGGACCAAAGAGAAAACTGAGGCTTATGCATGGTTAGTGGCCTAGGGATATGGAGATTGGGAATTACTCTAGGATGGAGGCCCGATGGCAACAAAGCCAAGGGGGAGAGGGGTGGGGTAGTGAATGTCCCGGTTCCCATCTCTCCTCTAATATTTGGCACAGAAGAGGAGAGGAGGAGTAGGGATGATACCTCCTACAAGAAAAGCTAGGGGATTATACCAAGATGGTTTCTCTTCCCCGCAGAGAGATGTCGCTCCAACAAAGAGGATCTTATTCCATGTGAGGAAGATATCACTCCTGTGTTGATGATCAGGCATGAAGAATTTATGAGGTGGGGAACCTCGTGTATAATGCATGGGGGGATGCCACAGTTTAACATCATGTGCTGAGGACGATGATGCTTGGAAGTTTAACTTCTTGCATCTTGGATAAGGTGGGTTCACTCCACACCCCTAGGACTTACATAACTGGCACCCAATCACCCTTGGGGAAGGGAAGGCATCAACAATGACGTGGTGTGGGGGTGTTGTGGAGTGATCCATTTAGTTTCTCACATTATCATGGCTATGCGAAGAAGAAATAGCCATTATCATTCATATACAAAGAAGCATGAGGCTAAAAAACACAACATGAAGCACCACCTAAGGAACTTTGAAATCACTTTATATGAACTTTTTGGGTCATACAATAGAGGGGTTTGCGAAGAAAATGGCTTCACAGGAAAGGAACTTGTAAAGATTTGGTGCTCCATGTAGGGGAGGGACTTCGCGAAGGGGTATGCTTTGCAAAGTGGAGTGGCCTACCTTGGGCATAGGGTATAGATGCATATGAAGGGTGCTTCATGAAGTAGAAAGGATTTCGCGGAGTAGGACTTCATGAAGCAAGGGTATCTTGGAAAACATAACACTGTGAAGCAATGTGCTTCATAGAGCATAATGACCCTACCTTAACATGTGGTTCACATGTTCGTGGAAGGTACTTCACGAAGAATGAGTGCTTTGTGAAGACTCGAGTCCCATTAGGGATATCCTTCCTTTGCAATGGCCTGTGGGTTTGTAAATGGAATCCCTATTTGAATAGGGGTTGTATTTGATCTAAGGGAAAGATACTTAACAATTCTCAAGTAACTTGAAGATATCATTTTTCTCAAGATTTCATAGAGTAGAAGGTGCTTCATGAATGTTGATGCTCCTTTCCGTCACAGATTCTAACGAATGAAAAATGAAATACCTTGAACCCAAAGTGATTCATCCTTTGAAGAAACATAAAAAATTAACAAAGGCATGAACAAAGATTCATTTTCACTTGGGTCGCGCAAGTTCCACCAAGGTCATGCATGAATACCCCGGGTGGGCCCCCCATTTTAAGGATGAAAAATTCTAGAAACTCATATTTGAGCTCATGGCACCCTAGTTTCTTCTCGAAGCTTCCGAACACTTCTAAGGTAATTTCTTACCTAGAACGGAAGCTCTAAAGAGGGTAAAAAAGTCCTTAGTGTTGAAATTCACTAACACCTGCGCGCCTAGGTGTTTAACCCTTAAGGGAAATGAACACACTTGCGCGCCACCTTAGCCCTTCAACAGAACTTGCGCGCCACTATTCTGGAAGTCCCTAGGGATAATACTAAGGGCTTGAGCCAAGTCTTTCCCAAGTATTACTCTAAGGGTTGACCGTTACGCAAGTACCCATGTGTCACGTAGGTACACTTGCGCGACCTATACTTGCGCACCCACGCAGGACTTGCGTGCCTCTCTATTTTTGGGTGCCCCTCCTGCCTATTTTACCTATCTTATTCAAATACACCTCTCCTATTCAATATTCGGCCTTCAAAACCCCCTTCAAATCCATTTATGGCATGGTTCCTTTGTTGGATTCCTTATCTGAAAGGAATTCTGTGGAAACATCTCTTAAAACCTAGCGATTTACGTATCTTTAGGTCACTAAGGTTAGAAATTTCATTCATTCAACATCATCCTTTAAGATGATAGAATCCTTAACCTGGGCCTCCTTTTCAAGAGTAATCCCCAGTCCAAGACCCCTCTAATTTGGGAATCCTTCTTAAGAGTAAGCCCTAAGTCCCCAAATATGTGCATCCTTCTCAAGAGTAAGCCCCAACCATAATTCCCCTAACCTTGGCTTCCTTTTCAAGAGTAAGCCCCAGTCTCAAAGTCTACAAATATGGGAATCCTCCTCAGGAGTAATCCCCAAGTCCCTTAACCTGGGCCTCCTCCTTAGGAGTAAGCCCCAGTTCTCAAGTCCTTTAACCTAGGCCTCCTTCTCAGGAATAAGCCCCAGTCATAATTTCTCTTAACCAGTCTTAATTTCTTTTGATTTGGACTTCCTTCTCAGGAATAAAACCCAAATCATAAGAGCCCTCTAATTTGGGCATCCTTCTCAGGATTAAGTCCTAAGTTAAGTATCCAAATATCCATAAAGCACATATACCTTTATAGACCTTGTTACCGGGTTTCTTCCCTGAAGTAAATCCTAAATGTTCATCTATTTGGGCAGTCATATATACATAAGCTCCACATTATATCTTATGATTGCATCTTTTGTGGCACAATCATCTGGTTTTACCAATACCTCTTGTTTCTCACCCTGATCATGACTCACGTGAGCTTATAACGTAAAATTAATTATGACATCTTTCTTTGGGCCATCAATCATGCATAAACATCATACTTCTTTACTCGAACTACGTGGGTTCTGATTCCTTTTCTAACTAAAGGATATGTAGGTAGCCCATCTACGGGTACAATCCCAACTCTGAAATAATCCATGTCCTTCTAAATGACAATAAAATTCAAGTTCCCCACTGAGTGGCTTTAAAACCAGTATGGTCATCATAATGACCAAGAGACTTGTATATAATGTATTAAAGGATACCATTGACTAAGAATCTCTAACAAATACAGATGATTATCTATCAATGAAGAACCTTGAATACATATAAAATATTCTCTAAATCTCCTACATATCAATCATTTATTGTCATATCTAAAAGAAAGATCATTCTTATACTTGGTAACTTAATAAGGATTCACGAACATAACTCAAATCTATAAAGAGAGTCCCAGAGTAAAAAAAAAATCCCCCCAAAAAGGTGTGATGAGTCCGACCTCCCATCCTCTCTGAAACAACATGATATTTTATGAGAATTATTTATTTTAATTTCATTTATGTCTTGTGTTGTACGTGACACCAAAATTAGCTTGTTCTATACGCAACACCGTATACGCAACACCATTCTTGGTTCAAGTTACACAAAATTTCAATTTCATTTGATAGAAGTTATTCTACGCAACATTGAGTGTATATATATATATTCAATGTATAAATGAAATACAGTTGGATTATATTATACACAACAACAAAGGAATCTTTCACTACACGCATCCCTGACTTATCTTGCATTACACGTAATCGCGACCTTCCATGATAGCGTGTGTTGTATGCAATATGGAGTTTCACTAAACAACTATATGTTATTAAAATATTATATAAACTAGCCATTATGAATAGTAATACCCACTTTTTGAAACTTTAAAAATTTTATCTTTCAAAACGGACTTCATTTTTGTATTCGGAATATCGAAATTAGCCTAGGGTGAATTTTTGGTATTTTTATGAAAACTTTCAATTTTTGATGAATAGTGAAAACACTGAGTTACTATTTTAAAACCAACTTTTTATTTAAATAATTATTTATTTTATTTAAATTTATTTTAGGTAAAAATTGATACATAATACCTATATAAGTTCAATGTAATTCATTGGAGTCATTTTATAATAATTTTCGATATATAAAAATTTTATTGAACTTTTCACCGTCTTTTACCTACCTCCTAGGAGCTTTTTGAAAACTTACATAAAAATTAATTTTACCGCTTCTGTGAGTGGAATTTTGAAAATCCGAGAGACAAGGTTAATATCAAGGAGTAAAATGTGGTTCAATAAGATAAAAATAATTTTTGGTGAATAGTAACGTTTTACTTTTATTTACCACGGTTAAAAGTAAACAGGGTAATTAAGGGTAAAAATGATATTATTATTACCCTAAAACATGTCCTAATTCTATTGGATAAGTGTAATTAGACCAAAAACAACCTTAGGAATAAAATATTTCCCTTTAGGTGAACTTGGATTAGATTAGGACATTTATTATTATTTTATTTAAAGAAGAGTTAAAATGGTTAAAATCAAAGTTTAATAACTAAAATATTTTTAATATAGGGTTATACATAGGATAAATTCTAATATAAATATTAAATAGAAATATAAAATGATTTCCTGCATAATGGTATTTTATTTATAATTTTTAGACTTTAAATAATTTAATTTATTTATGACACAATGATGATGCAATAATTATCTTATTAATGAAATATTAACATAATTGATGTTATAAATACCCAAATAAATGTAATTTTATGATTTTTATGAATTACACTTATTTTATAGGCTAATATGACATGGTAGTACTAATTTAATTTACTTTTTTCGAAATAATCATGCTGTTATGATTTTCACAAAAAACAAGTACCAAATAGTGTCAAAATTGACATAAAATAGTTTTTAAAAAACATATTATATTATTAATTGTAATTTTATTCATAAAAATCAAAGGATTGGCCAAATTACTTAGATAAGGATATATAAATTAATAATGAACCACTTTGGGGTTTGTTTGGCTTGTTATAGTAAGTTTATTAACCATATAGTCTAAGAAAATAAAAAGACACAGTAAAAGTTAAATTATTTAACTTAGAGTTAAATCTAAATGATAAGGATAAATTGTAGCATAAACTTGTCTAAAACCTATTGGTTTAGAGTATTTAGACCCAGCCCCACCTTAGCTTCTAAATAAATCAATTTTGAGCTATTAAAAACTGAATATGACTTTATTATAAAATAATATTTTAAGTTTTCCTAAGGTGCCCCTCTCCTCCCTTATAAAAGGGCACCTCATCCCTCTTCTCCTAACACCACTTTGAGCCTTCAAGCTCGTCCAACCCCTGCCAAATTCTCTTATACAATTCCCTAGTAATATTCTGGAGGTCCTGGTCCTCTTCAAAGACCAATTTTAGTGCCCTAAGAGGAGGTTTCAAAGAGGCGTGTCGAAGAAGAGGTAATATCCGTTACTGATTCTTTCAAATTTATTTCTTCTTCTACTTCCTCTTCTTTAGTTGTTTCATTATGAAGTAATAACATAAGTATCACTAATATACTAGTATGTTATTATAAATATCAAACAACCCTATTTCACCTTATATCCATCCTATGGAAAATGAAATCACTGCGCGTGCGTACTTACGGAATACCGTCTCCACGCCGTGGTGTAATCTGTTTTCGACCACCACCTTACTTGGATGGGTATAATGGTGTAAATAAATAACTATATATTATTATTGTAAATTGATATTGATTATGAAATATTATACATATTCTTCAATACAATTCCACGATCATGGGAATGATATCATCGTTTGTGCGTACGTACAGACTACCGTCTCCATGACGCGATGAAATTCAATCTCCATGTTAACCATTCATGAATGATTATAAAGTATATATAATGAATAATAATGAGATATATGACATAATAATGATACTGGATTTATGTATATATATATATTTCATCTACTTAATTCCATTCAACTGAATAAGGAAACGAAAACATTGTTCATACGTACGTACGACCTACCGTCTCCATGAACGGTGTATTTCATTCCGTTTATCGATATATCATATATATATGTATATGATGAATATATATTATATATAAATCATTCTTTACATTCTGGAATTAAGTAAATCAGGATATAAGTAATAATATCAAGAACAAAAAGTCGAAACACGTACAATAAATGAAACGATTTTACCCAAAACGCTGCTTTAACATGGAATTTACAAAAGAACGGGTAATATAAAGTCATAAGTGAACCATATATGATATCATAACAATGAATATAATTCTTTAATAATTCAATGACATTATTTAAATCATTATACCGGAGGTTCGGATACGTACGAAGCATATCAGACCTAAGGTAAGGGATAACTTTTCCAATCTTGTTTTTATCCAATATTGTTTATTCATAAGTATTTACTAGGGTTATTGTTATCATACATATCCATGTTTTCTAAAAATGTTTTCATATATGTTTAAAGTCATTTTTAACCATTTTTTACTTTTACTACATGTTATTTAAGGAATCGTTTTTTTACAATACGAGGTACTTTATGACTTTTCCGAAAAAAGTACGAGAAGAATGTTTTTTTTAACTTATACAGTATGAACGAATTTTTACAGTTTCATAATGCATTATTTTCATGAAGATTATTCTACAATATTTCATGACTATTTTTAACAAAATCCTTTTCTTTTAAAATTTATTGGAATTTTGTGGAAAGAAAATGATTTTGAAGAAGAAAGGATATTTTCCTCAAGAATTCATTTCAAGTGTTTTATGAAAACCATTTTCCATATAAGATGACATTGTTTCATATGTGTATGTTTCAAGTATAATTTCTCTATGATTTACATGGTTTCACTTTTCTTATGATTACATGATATCCATTTTTTTTGTATGGATTATGTTATGATGGGATGATGTTTATGAAACCCATTTTATACTTTGGGTAATGATGAATGATTTATGTTCATGATGTGTCATATGTAATAATGATTTCATTATGAGATGGGTGAGACCTATATCTCATTCCAATGTATTGGTTAAAGATTTATATCTCATGAGATAGACATGGATGGAACAATAAGGTAATCTGGTTTAGTAATACAGGACTAGGATGAGGAGTGGGCTCGATTCAGAAAGGGACTTTGTCCACTAAGATGGTCTTGGCAGCAATGCCTTGGCTACTATGGAAATAATATCATGTGCTTAATGGTTTCCACAATCACATGTTTTATTTCCATTCTATTTTATCATTATTAATGTTTCTTTATGATCTATGCCATATGTACTGCCATGTTTTATGTCATTCCCCAAGATTTTTATGTTTAAAAATTATGTTCATGTTTCTAAGTTCAAATGTATTTGATTTGTATTATTTTATCCATGCTTACCCTTACTGAGCATTTGATCTCACCCTTTATATGTTTTCTTTTCCCCGTGATTTAAAGAAAGGTTTTAAGTAAGAAAACCAAAAGGGGAAGATCTTTATGGGAGATGTTGAAGATCTTTCACCATGATTTGAAGATTACGTTTTGTGTTTCCAAAGACACTAAACTATTACAGTCCTTTGGTGTCTGTTTTTTTATGTATTAAGTATTCCACAAAATTAATGTAATGTCTATGTACGACACGATTTGGGTCTCTACATTTGGTATCAAAGGAAAGGTTTAGTTAACCATTGGAAACTAGGATGCGAAAACTTTAGTGAGATCCCTATAGATATTTCTGAGGTATGTCTAGGGATGTCCCTAAGGTTAAGTATAAGTATAGGTTATAGTCCTAGAATTACGGTAAAAATTTTAGAATTAACCCTAACACATTATATATTGAAGGTACTCCCCCTTTATTATGTTGGTTTCCCTAACATGATTTTTGCCTCTCACACTATTCTTTTTGGTTTTTAGAAGATGGATATAACCCGAAGGAACCGTGATGATCAATGTAATGGACAATGCAATGATTTTCCTCCTGAACAGCCAAATGTGATGGGAGATATAGTGCAAAATCTTATTACTATACTTACACAAGATATGAATCATTCTAGATTTCCAAATGATCAGAGAAGGGAACAATATTCTATTGAGTCCTTCATGAGGCAACACCCACCTTCTTTTAATGGGTCTTCTGATCCACTTGTTGCTGAACAATGGATCAGTACCATTGAAAATATATTTTCCATATTTCTCTGTTCGGAACATGATAAATTCATTCTATCTATTTACTGTTTAGAAGGTGAAGCAGACCAGTGGTGGACTCTAATTAAGAATACAAGGCCCCAAGATGAAATTGAGTCCATGGAATGGGATGAGTTCAAAAACTTGTTTTTCAGTAAGTACTTCCCTCGTATTCTTCAAACAAAGATGGAAAAGGAGTTCCTTGAGATTAAGCAGAAGGATGATGAATCTGTTGGTATATACAAAGTGAATTTTACAAGACTTTCAAGGTATGCATCTGGTTTTATCATCCAACCTGAAAGTAAAGTTGACTGATTTTTCAGTGGCTTAAAACCAAGTCTTCGAAGGGAATTAGCTATAAGAGAATTCAGTAGCTATGAAGAAATTGTGCGTTGTGCTATCAATTTAGAAATGGAAGTTGGTGTTACATATCCATCTCATGGTTTTGACAAGAAACGAACAATGGAGTTCAAGGAGAAATCTCAGAATAATGGTGAAAAGAAGATAAATGTTTTTTTATGCTCAAAGTGTGGAAAGAATCATGGTGGAGATTGTCTTAAAGGGACTAGAAAATGTTTTAAGTGTGGAAAGGAAGGTCATCGAGTAGATAATTGTCAAAGTAATGGAAAAAGGGTTGCTAATGATGTGAATAAAGAAAAGACTGTAGAGAACGCACCACAAACACTTCAATGCTTCAAGTGCAAGGAAATGGGGCATTATTCTAATCAATGCCCTAATCCAAGGGTTAATGATGATCAATGTGAGCAACCTCTTAAGGAAAAGGACAAAGGGAAGTCACATGCGATCACTATTATCAATGTTGAGTATGAAAACAATGTGGTGGAATGATTATGTGTTTATGTAAAGGGATTCCAAAATAATGTTTTGGAATCTCATTTATAGTATTGTGGAACATTGGAATATCTATGTAATGGTTTATTGTGGTTTTCAATAATTATATGGTATCGATAACCATGAAAAGTGATTCAAATATTTTGGAAAGAAGATGATATGGGCATGAAGAAGAGATAAGGAGATAATGAAATGTTTGATAGTATTAATGAACTCGTGACTAATATAAGGGAAAAGTGATATCATGGTTTGAGTATATAGAATTTTTGGGATTTTGAGTTACCTTGTGAAAACATTCATGAGAATACATGATTAAGGTATTAACATGTTTGTAATGTGACCAAAAAGATATTTTGTATGATATATGGGGGATAAATGATGGTATTCACATGCTCGGTAGATGACATTTCTAGTAATTTTTTTCTTTATACTATGAGCTTGGACAGAAGTATTTTGGATAAGCCTAAAGATTGGAATGAATTAAGTTAAACATAAGATAGTATTTTTTCTATTTTATTGCATGAATGTTATTATAATGTAGTTTTAGAAAAATAGACAACCTGTAGGATGGGAGACAACCCGTCATGTCGGACAAGGTTGTGGGAATCGAACCCACAACTAAAGTGCGACGGGACTTTATCACCTACCACTGGCCTACAGGAAGTCCCTGGTTTGTAGAAGCTAGTTCTATTATATTAAGCGGTATGATAAATTAAGTATAAGTCCATTTTAGGAACCATATATGATTAATCTCACTATAGATGGACTTATGTATATTTAATATCTTTTACTATCCTTTTTTTGAGACAGATGGAATGACCTATCATTCTATCGAATGATCTGCTAAAACTTCACAACAGAAAAATTCAGATTCATTTATTTAAGGGATGAAGTGGAAATTGTTCAATACACGATCAACGGTGATATTATACCAACAAAAAGTAAGTATTTCTTCTAATTCAAATTCTTCAACTTTAGGGAAATGATATTGAAAACCAAAAATTTTATCCTAGTGCCCTTATATCCGATGAATCAGATGGTACCTTAGATCATCACAAATTTATGGCTTTGTGATTCTTGGCTTTTTCATATCCATGTTCTCTATCACTCTCCATAAGAACATGATGGTAAGATTTCTCTTCCATATCCATATTTTCACCTATGTTCTCCTATGTGGAAACCCAGTGATTAGTTAATTTGGGTAACCGTTACGTTTCATACTTTAGTTTTTTAAGATAAGTTTTGGTATTCCTTTTTACAATGTGGGTTTCTATGAAATAAACTTTCAAGTAGTAAACCATTTATAACCCTGATGAATTTCAAGGGCGAAATTCATTTTAGGTGGGGTAGAATGTAAAAACCTTATATTTTATGAGAATTATTCTTTTTAATTTCAATTATGTCTTGTGTTGTATGTGACACCAAAATTAGCTTGTTCTATATGCAACACCATATATGCAACACTATTCTTGGTTCGTGTTACACAAAATTTCAAGTTCGTTTGATAGAAGTTATTCTACGCAACATTGAGTGTATATATATATATATATTCAATGTATAAATGAAATACAATTGGATTCTATTATACACAACAACAAATGAATCTTTCACTACACGCATCCCTGACTCGTCTTGCATTACATGCAATCGCGGCCTTCCATGATAGCATGTGTTGTACGCAATACCGAGTTTCCCTAAACAACTATATGTTATTAAAATATTATATAAACTAGCCATTATGAATACTAATACCCACTTTTTGAAATTTTATAAATTTTATAATTCAAAACGGACTTCATTTTTGGATTCGGAATATCGAAATTAGACTAGGGTGTATTTTTGGTATTTTTCTGAAAACTTTCAATTTTTGATGAATAGTGAAAACACTGAGTTGCTATTTAAAAAACGATTTTTTATTTAAATAATTATTTATTTTATTTAAATTTATTTTAGGTTAAAATTGATACATAATACCTATATAAGTTCAATTTAATTCATTGGAGTCATTTTATAATAATTTTTGATATATAAAAATTTTATTTAACTTTTCACCGTCTTTTACCTACCTCCTAGGAGCTTTTTGCAAACGTACATAAAACTTAATTTTACTTCTTCTGTGAGTGGAATTTGGAAAATCCGAGAGACATGGTTAATATCAAGGAGTAAAATGTGGTTCAATAAGATAAAAATAATTTTTGGTGAATAGTAACTTTTTACTTTTATTTACCACGGTTAAAAGTAAACAGGGTAATTAAGGGTAAAAATGATATTATTATTACCCTAACACATGTCCTAATTCTATTGTATAAGTGTAATTCGACCAAAAACAACCTTAGGAATAAAATATTTCCTTTTAGGTGCACTTGGATTAGATTAGGACATTTATTATTATTTTATTTAAAGAAGAGTTAAAATGGTTAAAATCAAAGTTTAATAACTAAATCATTTTTAATATTGGGTTATACATAGGATAAATTCAACTATAAATATTCATTAGAAAGTTAAAACGATTTCCTACATAATGGTATTTTATTTGTAATTTTTAGACATTAAATAATTTAATTTATTTATGACACAATGATGATGCAGTAATTATCTTATTAATGAAATATTAACATAATTGATGTTATAAATAACCAAATAAATGTAATTTTAGACATTTTATGAATTCCACTACTTTTATAGGTTAATATTACATGTTATTACTGATTTAATTATCTTTTTTATAAATAATCATGTTGTTATGAGTTTCACAAAAAACAAGTACCAAATAGTGTAAAAATTGACATAAAATAGTTTTTAAAACAAATATTATATTATTAATTGTTATTTTATTCCTAAAAATATAAGGTTTGACAAAATTACTTATATAATGATATATATATTAATAATGAACCACTTGGGGTTCGTTTGGCTTGTTATAGTATGTTTATTAACCATATAGTATAAGAAAACAAAAAGACACGGTAAATGTTAAATTATTTAACTTAGAGTTAAATCTAAATGATAAGGATAAAATAGTAACATAAACTTGTCTAAAACCTATTGGTTGAGAGTATTTTGACCCCTCCCCACCTTAGATTCGAAATAAATAAATTTGTAGCTATTAAAAACCTAATATGACTTTATTATAAAATAATATTTTAAGTTTTCCTAAGGTGCCACTCCCATCCCTTATAAAAGGGCACCTATTCCCTCTTCTCCTCACACCACTTTGAGCCTTCAAGCTCGGCCAACCACTGCCAAATTATCTTCTACACTTCCCTAGTAATATTCTATAGGTCCCGTTCTTCTTCAAAGACCAATTTTAGTGCCCTAACAGAAGGTTTCAAAGAGGCGTGTCGAAGAAGAGGTAATATCCGTTACCGATTCTTTCAAATTTATTTCTTCTTATACTTCCTCTTATTTAGTTGTTTCATTATGAAGTAATAAAATCAGTATTATTAATATACTGGTATGTTATTATAAATATTAAACAACCCTATTTCACCTTCTATCCATCCTACGAAAAACAAAATCACTGCACGTGCGTACGTACGGAGTACCGTCTCCACGTCGTGGTGTAATCTGTTTTCGACCACCACCATACTTTGATGGGTATAATGGTGTAAATAAATACCTATATATGATTATTGTAAATTTATATTGATTCTGAAATATTATACATACTTTTCAATACAATTTTACGATCATGGGAATGATATCATCATTCGTACGTACGTACGGACTACCGTCTCCATAACACGATGAGATTCATTCTCCATGTTAACCATTCATGAATGATTATAAAGTATATATAATGAATAATAATGATATATATGACATAATAATTATACTGGATTTATGTATATATATATTTCATCTACTTAATTCCATTCAACTGAATAAGGAAACAAAAACAACGTTCATGCGTACGTACGACCTACCGTCTCCATGAACGGTGTATTTCATTCCGTTTATCGAACTATAATATATATATATATGTATATGATGAATATATATTATATATAAATCATGTTTTAAATTCTTTAATTATGTAAATAAGGATATAAGTAATAATATCAAGAACAACAAGTCGAAACACGTACAATAAATGAAACAATTTTACCCAAAACGCTGCTTTAACAAGAAATTTACAAAAGAACGGGTAGTATAAAGTCATAAGTGAACCATATATGATATCATAACAATGAATATGATTCTCTAATAAGTCAATGACATTATTTAAATCATTATACAGGAGGTTTGGATATGTATGAAGCATATCGGACCTAAGGTAAGGGATAACTTTTCCAATCTCGTTTTTATCCGAGATTATTTATTCGTAAGTATTTACTGGGGTTATTGTTATCATCCATATCCATGTTTTCTAAAAACAATTTCATGTATGTTTAAAGTCCTTTTTACCCATTTTTGACTTTTACTACATGTTATGTAAGGAATATTTCTTTTTTTTACCATATGAGGTACTTTATGACTTTTCCGGAAAAAGTACGAGAATAATGTTTTTTAACTAATACAACATTAATGAATTTTTATAGTTTTATAATGACTTATTTTCATGAAGATTACTATACAAGATTTCATGACTATTTTCAACAAAATCCTTTTATTTTAAAATTTCTTGGAATTTTGTGAAAAGAAAATGATTTTGAAGAAGAAAGGATATTTTCCTCAAGAATTCATTTCAAGTGTTTTATCAAAACCATTTTCCATCTAAGATTACATTGTTTCATATGTGTATGTTTCAAGTATAATTTCTCTATGATTTACATGGTTTCAATTTTCTTATAATGACATGATATCCATTTTTTTGTATGGATTATGTTATGATGGGATGATGTTTATGAAACACATTTTATACTTTGGGTAATGATGAATGATTTATGTTCATGATGTGGTATAAGTAAGAATTATTGCATTATGAGATGGGTGAGACCTATATCTCCCTCCAATGCATTGGGTAAAGATTTATATCTCATGAGAGAGACACGGCTGGAACGGTAAGTTAATCTGGTTCAGTAATATAGGACTGGAACGAGAAGTGCGCTTGATTCAGAAAGGGGATTTGTCCACTAAGATGGTCTTGGCAGCAATGCCTTGGATACTATGGAAATAATATCATGCGATTAATGGTTTCCACAATCACATGTTTTATTACCATGCTATTTTATCATGATTAATGTTTCTTTATGATCTATGCCTTATGTACTGCCATGTTTTATGTCATTGCCCAAGATTTTGATGTTTAAACATTATGTTCATGTTTTTAAGTTCAAATGTATATGATTTGTTTTATTTTATCCATGCTTACCCTTACTGATCATTTGAGCTCACTCTTTATATGTTTTATTTTCCCCAGGATTTAAAGAAAGGTTTTAGGTAAGAAAACCAAAAGGGTAAGATCTTTATGGGAGATTTTGAAGATCTTTCACCATGATTAGAAGATTACGTTCCGAGTTTCCAAAGAAACTAAACTATTACGGTCCTTTGGTGTCTGTTTTTGTTATGTATTAAGCATTCCGCAAAAGTAATTTAATGTCTATGTACACCAAGATTTGGGTCTCTACACTCTCGACCAATGAAAATTCTTAAGCCTTATTGGTCCATAACTAATGAGAACCTACCTTTGGGAAGTAGGTCTAAATGGATATAGAATCATTGGATGTTTCCGGTTCTACGAACAAACCCGTTAGAAACTGATTAGAATGTTCGAACCTTAAACCAATGAGGTCATCCCCAATTCCATAGGAAACAAAAAATGGTGAACCCGATGTGAATCCTTAACCAAGTTGAAATGATGCTTTACTTATTTATTGGGCCCCTATTTAAACTCAATGAGAGGGCCAAAAAACAATCAATAACATATGTACTCATCCAAAAGATGTAGTGGCCGGACTTATCTTGATTATGTCTGTTATATCAAACTGACACACTTTTCCAAGATCTTCTGCATTACAGAAATGGATTCTCATAAGTTCACACCTGTGAATACCTCTGTTGTGAATGCCTCTGCTGCTAATTCTACTGGATTGTCGTCCGCTTTAAGGAATACATCACCTACTAAGCGTCTTCAACACTGGGTATCAAATGAGATGGTTAAGGAGTACCTTAAAAACGGTACTTTTCTGACTCTGGAGGCCGCTCTACAATCCCTCCAAGTCAATAATTCATTCTCGTCATCCGGACAGCGACAACCAGCGATCAAGAAGTAGGGGTGCCAACCACCGTTTCCAACAGTTTCAGATCGTTATCCCCAGAACACAATCACAAGTCCCTCCCATATTCTGGGGAGGTGAATGAGCATTTCCATTAGGGCCTTAATTCAAAGATTCAGGAGTCCTTCCCGAGGGCTCCCATCAACAATCGTCGTCATACTCATGCGGCAATGCACCCTCAACATGATGAGGGTATCGTCTCCAGGTGTTTGGATCAGGTTCCTCGAACCCGAGTAGGCAAGACGAACTGCCAAAGGTGAAATCCGGTCAACAGTGAGCAGGTTCTTATCTCTTCCATTTCCGAAGAAGTCCACCAACCTAACTTGGTGGAAAGAAATGAGTGGGAACACACACCCATCCGTTTTAATTCCGCTGTCCAGCTGACTCGTCTGGCAGCAGCACGCCAATCCCGCCAGGAAATTCCGGTGGAGTATTATAGACAAGAAGATACACCTGTTTATAAATCATCAGCTAGTCATCAGGCTCGTCTGACTACATACGATGGAGCCCACCAACCCAATGTGTTGACAACTGGTAAACAAGCACATAAACCTTCTTACCCTCATCAATCCTTCCAACAACCTCGTTTTTCAGTATTGAAGGAAGATCGTCAACCACGTTCGGTGGAGTGCAATCAGCAGGCACATACACCTACTTGTATTGATCAAGTCTACCAACAGTCTCGTTTGGTAGTATTCAGAGAAGTCATTCAGAAAGCTCTGGTGACAAACAGGAGGCAGACTCAACTCTCTGCCCCCACACTTGAGTACTGTCAGGATTCAATGACGGGAAAAGGAGGACAGGAGTAGGAACACACACCTACTCCAAGCACAGAGTGGACGTATATCCCCATTCTGACAGCTGAAGTCACCAAGCATATTCTATCAATGGTGAAAGATCAGAAGAAAAACCCTCCTCATATTCTGGATTCCTGTCAGGATATTATAGAAGCTTCAGCAGCATCTCAGAGAAAGACACATAAATCTATCCCTACCAGTGGAGTGATGCATAGACATATCACTTCGGAACAGACACACACCTCTTTTCCAGCCCAAGAAGGTTGTGGGGCATACTCCCCCATATCATACGGACAACCAAGTCAGACACGTACACCTGATTTGAGTGAAGATAATCAGCCTAACCTGTTCATTTCTCATGAGTAGGCACATACACCTACCGATAATGACCACTTTCGTCAATAAGTTGTTCCTAAATTGAGTAATAATGCATCTAAGAAGAAGACCCGACCAACACAGTCAATAAATCAAGAACTGATTTGTAATAAGGCCTTACTCGATGCTGGATTTCTTGATGCACTCAGACAATTATCTGTTGCAACTCAATATTCTACTCTCTCAGTTCCCAATAGTGGGAACATTAATTCCAAAGGTCTTCATCAGACACTTCCTCATGAAGGCTTGCTTCATGATAGTTCGGTCGATCTTGAAGTTTCATCTTCAGATGAGAGCCACATAAACCCTCTGTGTGGTCAGAAGACCAAGGAGAAAAATGTTTCATCTTTTGTTGTAACCCACCATGGTGGTCCTCCCCATGATGATGAATTTAGCTGTGAAATTCCTCTCCGCAGTAGTAATGCACATTTCCTGGAAAATGCTCCAATGGAAAATGTAGTGAAGAGAAAGCCCTCTTATCTTGAGGCACTTGTAAATGTGAAGTCAGTCATGTGTGATGCTTTACCACTACCAGGTGAAATACTTTCTCAATCAGAAGATAACATGGGGTGTATGTCATTCTCCGAACCACCCCTGGGTCGTTCATCTTCTAATTTGATCAGTGAATTCTCTAACAATCTTATTGAATCCAATGAAGCAACAAGGAAGCAACGAATCTGGTCTAATCAGTTAGAATAATATTCATTGAATGGTAAGGAAAAAGTGCTGAGTATGAGAAAAAAACTGGAGAAAGGTGAAGTTCCAGTCATGTTTTGGCCTTTGGATGATTCTCAGTATGACATTCCAGAGATGTTGACGGAAGATGGAATTCCTGATATTCGTCTCAACATATGGAAAACTATTTGTCAGTTGAAAAAGAAAATATTATCTTATGATGAATATGAAAATCATGTCAAGATAATAGAAGGGTTACAACGCCAAATTGATTTGGCATCTCTCTCAGTTTCTCGATATCCGAAGGCTAAAAAGTAGTAGAGAGCCCTTCAGCATTCATGCCTTGGCGCACTAAGAAGATTGCGCCAGTTAATTTCCAATGCCCCATATGGTATTAATATTAGAGGATGGGGTATTCATGGAACACTACATTTCACTATGCTCTCCAGTCAGCAAAGACCGCCAAAAATGGTCTCATGCAATGTTATTGCCCATGGCCGACCACAGTCAATTGGCTTTGTTTGTAATCAAAGGCTCGCTCAAGAACATGCCTCAACTAGTTCTTCTCAAAATCAAGCATACAGATAACAAGTTATTGAATTAATCCTGCATCAAGAAAACAGGAATATTTAACAGGCCTCTCATTTGGAGCAATCACATCATCAAGTGATAGAAGTTTCAGAAATCATCCAATGGTCTTTTGAGCCGGGTGATAAAAGTGGATGTAGGTTGATGCATCCAGCCAATTTTAAGACTAAAGTCTACAAGATCAAGAGAGAATTCAAGAATGTCTCAGATGTAGCATGTCAAGAATCACCCCAGCTTGCCAGACTGGGGACTCTTTTAATCCAACCCTCAGAATCAATAAATAGGATTTGAGGAGTTGAGCAGGAACAGCAGGAACAGCCCCAGTCCACTGGACTGGGTACTTTTTCAAATCCTCAATCTCTTCCTCAGAGAAAGTCAGTCTTCTCTTGATTAGGGAAGAATCCCCTAGAGGAACGAAGAGCCAAATTATCAGGAGATTCCCTCCAAATTATGGTTCGTCAAGAAGTTCCTAAGGGATCAAATCGACAAAAGGAAATGTCTCATTAGGGACATGGAAGAAGAAAACATTGCAGAAATGCCGATAGAAGGGATGCAAGGCATTATGCATCAGTTAATGTCATCAATTCCCTTGTTACTGATCCACCAGACAAGGCTCACTCAGAGGGATAAGATGAAGAGGTTCCTGATCAAGAAGTTGTATTCACGGACATAAATAATGAAGGTTTGTGTACACGAAATCAAAGGCTTACTGAGAATCTGGGTGTTCCTTCAAGTAACCAACTTCCCCCTCTCTGAAAGGGATCCAATAAGAGGAAATGAAAGAATCAAGTTACATACCCTTCCTCTAGAGAAGGCCAATATCTCTCACTAGAGAAAAAAATTTCACAACAGGAGGAAGAAATGAAGGAATTGAGGAGGTTGAATGCATAACTAATTCATGGTAGTCTTCCTCATAAGCATGCTGGAGTTAGTCAGACAAGGGAGTTTTTTGTAGCTATTGAGATGGATCAATAATATCCTCTTTTATAAGTACACCCTCATAGGTATAATCCTACGGGTCAGGTGAAACAACAATCGGCGGTGCTACCATTAGTTGCAGAACCAGCCACCATATCTGTCCAAGCTCCAGTCATTGCACCTGTTTAGGTCCAAGCCCAACCGGATGTTTATCAAAAGTTAATAACTAATATTGAGTCATTAATAGCTCATTTGGAAGCTATGGAAGGAAAGCATGCTCAAATTCAACCAAAAAAGAGAGCTTACTCCGAATGGGTTAATGCAATTCCTCCCCCATCAAATTTTGCAAGTACCACATTCCCAATATTTAATGGTTCGGGATACCCAGAGCAACAATTAACACATTTTTTTCTCTCGTTGTGATCCTATGATGGGAACCCCTCAGCAACAAGAAGTGGTTAAGATCTGATGTTTTGTACAGTCATTACAAGGGCCTGCTTTTGTTTGGTACACAAGCTTGAAATCCCGGTCAATTACCGGATAGGAAGATATCCATCAAATATTTCTTCTTCAATTCAGCTCAACTTTGACCAAGAAAATATTTTTTTATCTTACAAATTGTAAGAAAAGGGAGAATTAAAGGGTTTCAGATTTCATTGCTCACTAGAAGGGATTAACATATTTCCTAAGATTAGCACTCCCTCAAGAGGAACTATTGCCAATATGTGTGGAAAATATACGTGATGAGTTACGCACGCTGTTGATCCCTGTGAAATACACAGGAGGGTTTCGAGACCTTACTTCGATCTCTCAACAGATTGAATATTCTCTTATGAAGACTAAGGATAAAACTCGTGTAATTCCATCAGATCCAGGAAGGAGAATGGGTAGAGTAGAGACTGCTACATTTAGGCTTAAACAAGCACCTATACCTGCTTCTACATCAAAACCTTCATCTTCCCAAAGGGATCCACCTCTTGAGCATCAACAACAAAGGCCGTTTCATCAAGATGATCAAAGAGATCAAAGACGGAAACAATTTGAGGATCTGAAGAGCAAAGTTTTTTCTTTACGAAATGAACAAGTTCCAGGTTATTTCATTTCAGCTTTGGAGAATAATTTGGTTCAATTTCCAAGGCCTAAAAGACTGAACAAGGAAGGATATGAAGACCATCCCAACTATTGACCATTTCATCAGATTTTGGGGCATCCCATTCAAGAGTGTTTTGTCTTCAAAGACTTCCTGCAAAAAAAATTCGACTCAGGACAGGTCAAATTGAAAGGTCCTTCAGCTCAGGTAGCATGTATTACTGCTACAGATCCAGAGGAAGAAGGTGAGTGGCAAGAATTCAAAAGCAAAAATGCACAGAAATATGATGATTGGATGGTCAGAAAAACGATGAACCGAACTCATGCCATTTTGAGAACACAATTAAAGAAACCAATTTTATCTTCTACTATGAATGCCATAGTAAAGCCCCCCTCATTAGAGGGAAAATACTCAAAGAAACGGCATAATTCAAAGAAAGAAGAAAAATCAGAAGAAGATGAGATTGTGTCAAATCCCAAGTTGTCTTTGACTCTGGCAGATTTTATGCCATCTACTTCGAAGCCACGGGCACCCCCCCAACCAAACGGCATAGCCTAAATTGGCTAGTCAGGCAGAGTCTTCATCAGATGAGGAGCTGATCTTTGGTTCTATTAATATGATTCACTTAACAGATCCTTATGCCAGTCATAGTTTCAATCTCGATGAGCCTGAGTTCCCTATATCAAACAGAGGAATTAGAGGGAGTTCCAGAGGTCTAGGATATAGAGGAAGACATGGATATCTTTTGAAGCTCCTTTCTGTCACAGAGTCTAAAGGAAGGAAAAGAGAAATACATTGAACTCAAAGTGATTCATCCTTTGAAGAAAACATTAAAAATTGACAAAGGAATAAACAAAGGTTCAAATGTACTTGGGTCTCGCAAGTTTCAGCAAGGCCGTGCAAGTATACTTGCGCGCCGACCATTGGTCGCACAGGTGACTTGCGTGCCTTCTTTGAAATCCGCCCAGGGTCTTCTCCAGCCTATAAATACCCCTGTGGGCCCCCCCATTTGGGGGACGAAAAATTCCAGAACCTTAGATTTGAGCTCCCGGTGCCCTAGTCTCTTCTCAAAGCTTCCTAACACTTATAAGGTAATTTCTTACCTAGAACGGAAGATCTAAAGTGGGGGAGGAAGGTATAAGTGTTGAAACTCATCAACACTTGTGTGCCTAGATGGCCAGCCCTTAAGGGAAATAGCCACACTTGCGCTCCACCTTACCACTTCCACATAACTTGCGCGCCTCTCTTCTGGAAGTCTCTAGGGGTAGTATTAAAGGCTTGAGCCAAGACTCTCCCAAGTTCTACCCTAAGGATTAACCGTCGCACAAGTACCCATGTGTCGCACAAGTATACTTGCGTGAACAGGACTTGTGCTCCCACGCAGTACTTGTGCACCCACGCAGTACTTGAGCGCCCACCAGGACTTGCGCACCCCTTGCTTTTGGGGTGCCCCTCCTACCTATTTCACCTCTCTTATGCCTATCCACCTCTCCTATTTAAGATTAAGCCTTCAGAACTCTCTCTAAAGCCATTCATGGCATGATTTCTTTGTTGGTTTTCTTATCTGAAAGGAATTATGTGGAACATCTCTTAAAACCTAGTGATTTACATATCATTATATCACTAAGGATAGAGATTTCATTCATTCAACCTCATCCTTTTAAAGATGAGAGAACCCTTAACCTAGCCCTCCTTTTTTAGGAGTAAGCCCCAGTCCAAGTTCTCAATAATTTGGGCATCCTCCTTAGGAGTAATCCCCAAGTCCCCTAACATGGGTATCCTCCTTAAGAGTAAGCCCCAGTCATCATTCCTTTTGATTTGGGTGTCCTTCTCAATAATAAAACCAAATCACAAGTCCCCTAACCTGGGCATCCTCTTTAGGAGTAAGCCCCAGTCATACTTCTCTTAACCCGGGCTTCCTTTTCAAGAGTAAGCCCCTGTCTCAAATATGGGCATCCTCTTTAGGAGTAAGTCTCAACCATAATTCTCTTAACCTGGGCTTCCTTTTCAAGAGTAAGCCCCAATCTCAAATATGGGCATCCTCCTTAGGAATAAGCCCCAAGCCCCTTAATTTTTCAAATCCCTTTAACCTGGGCCTCCTTCTCAGGAGTAAGCCCCAGTCATAATTTCTCTTAACCAGTCTTAATTTACTTTTGATATGGGCTTCCTTCTCAAGAGTAAAACCCAATCATAACTCCCCTCCTAATTTGGGCATCTTCCTCAGGAGTTATCCCTAAGTTAGAGTATCCAAATATCCATAAAATACATTTACTTTTATGGACCTTGTTCCCAGGTTTCTTCCTTGAAGTAAATTCTAATATTCATCTATTTGGGAAGTTATACATACATAATCCCCACATCATTTCTTATGATGGAAGAATTGTCTAGTTTAACCAATACCTCTTGTTTCTCACACCGATCATGACTCACGTGATCTTAGAGTGTAAAAGTAATTATGACATCTTTATCTGAGCCATCAATCATGTATGAACATCATAATCCCTTACTCAAACTACGTGGGTTATGATTACTTTTTTAAATAAAGGATACATAGGTTTCCCATCTGCGGGTATGATCCCAAATCTGAAATAATCCATGTCCTTCTGAATGACAATAAACCTCAAGTGCCCCACTGAGTGACTTTAAAACCAGTATGGTCATCATAATGACCAAGAGACTTTTATGTATTGAAGGATACAATTGACTAAGAATCTCTAACAAATACAGATGATTCTCTATCAATGAAGAACCTCGAATACATATAAAAGATTATCTAAATCTCCTACATATCAATCATTGATTGTCAGATCTAAAGGAAAGCTCATTTTATACTTGGTAATGTAATAATGATTCCCGAACATAACTTAAATCGATAAAGAGAGTCCCAGAGTAGATAATAATTCTCCTAAAAAAGGTGTGATGAGTCCAACCTCCCATCCTCTCAACCAATGAAAATTCCTAAGCCTCATAAGTCCACAACTAATGAGCGCCTACCTTTGGAAAGTTGGTCCAAATGGATATAGAATCATTGGATGTTTCTAGTTCTACAAAAAAACCCGTTAGAAACCAATTGGAATGTTTGAACCTTCAATCAACGAGGTCATTCCCAATTCTAGAGGAAACAAAAAATGGTGAACCCGACGTGAATCCTTAACCAAGTTAAAATGATGTTTTACTTATTTGTTAGGCCCCTATTTTAACTCAATGAGAGGGCCAACAGAACAATCAATAACATGTGTGCTCATCCAAAAGATGTAGCGGCCAAATTTATCTTGATTATATTTGTTATATCAAATAGGAACTCTTTTCCAAGATCTTATTCATTACAAGAATGGCTTTTCTTAAGTTCACATCTTTGAAATCCTCTACTGTGAAAACCTCTGCTGTGAATGCATCTGCTACTGCTCCTACTGGATCGTCGTCTGCTCTGAGGATGACATCACCTACTCAGCATCTTCAACGCTAGGTATTGAATGCACTGGTTGAGGAGTATCTTCAATATGGTACCATTCCAACTCTGGAGGCTGTTCGACAATCCCACCAAGTGAATAACTCACCTTGGTCATCCGGACAGCGACAACCAGTGATCAAGAAGCAGGCGGTGCTGACCACCGTCTCTAACAGTTTTGAGTCATTATCCTCGGAACACAATCACCATTCACTCCCATATTCTAAGGAGGTGAATGATAAGGTCCCTCAAGGCCATAATTCAAGAATACAAGAGTCCATCCCAAGCGGTCCCATCAACAATCGCCGCCAGACTCGTGCGACAGTGCACCCTCAACATGATGAGGGTATCAACTCTAGGCGTTCGGCTCAGGTTCCTCAAACCCGAGCAGGCAAGACAAACCGCCAAAGGAAAAATCTGTTCAACAGTGAGCAGGTTTTCATCTTTTACATCTATTGATAATTCCAACAACCTAACTTGGTGGCAAGAAATGAACGGGCACATACACCCGTCCATTTTAATTCTGCTGTCTAGCAGACTTTTCTGGCAGTATCATGTCAATCCCACCAGGAAATTCCGATAGAGTACTATAGATAAGAACATACAACTATTTATAAATCATCAGCTAGTCAGTAGGCTCGTCTGACTACATACGATGAAGCCCGCCAACCCAATGTGTTGAAAACTGGTAAACATGCACATACACTTGCTTACACTCATCAATCCTGCCAGTAGCCTTGTCTGTCAGTGTTGAAGGAGGCTCGTCAACCACATTCGGCGAAGTGAAATCAGTAGGCACATACACCTGATAGTATTGATCAATCCTAACAATAGTCTCATTTGGTAGCATTCGGAGAAGTCAGTTGGAAAGCTCCTGCGACAAACAGGAGGCAGACTCAACTCTCTGCCCCCACACTTGAGTACTGTCAGGATTCACTGACAGGAAAAGGAGGACAGGAGAAGGAAAACACACCTACTCCAAGCACGGAATGGACGTATATCCCCATTCCGGTAGATGAAGTCACCAAGCATATTCTATCAATGGTGAAGGAGAAGAAACAAATCCCTGCTCATATTCTGGATGCCTTCCAGGATATTATAATAGCTTCGGTAACATCTCAGGGAAAGACACATAAATCTATCCCTACCAGTGGAGTGACACATCAACAGTTCACTCCGGAACAGACACACACCTCTGTTCCAGTCCAAGAGGGTTGTGGGGCATACTTCCCCATATCATACAGACAACCAAGTCAGGCACATACACCTTGTTTGAGTGGAGATAATCAGCCTAACCTGATCATTTCTCCTGAGCAGCCACATACACTGCAAAATTAAGTAAGAAGGCATCTAAGAAGAAGACCCGCCCAACACAGTCAAGAAATCAAAGGCCAATCTGTAACAAGGCCTTACTCGACATTGGAGTTCTTGAAGCCCTCAAACAATTATTTTTTGGAATTCAAGGTTTTACTCCCCTAGTTCCCAATAGTGGGAACATTAATTCCGAAGGATTGCATCAGATAATTCCTCATGAATGCTTGCTTCATGATGATTCGGTCGATCTCGAAGATTCATCTTCAGATGAGAGCCACAAGAACCCTCTGTGTGGCTAGAAGACCAAGGAGGAAAATGTTTCATCTTTTGATGTAACCCACCATGGTGGTCCTCCCCATGATGATGAATTTAGCTACGAAAGTCCTCTCCGCAGAAGTAATTTGCATTGTCTGGAAAATTCTTCAGAAGACAATGCAGTGACGAGAAAGCCCTCTTATCTTGAGGCACTTGAAAATGTGAAGCTAGTCATGACTAATGCTTTACCAATAACAAGTGAAACACTTTCTCAATCAGAAGATAACCCGGGTGTAGGTCATTCTCTGAACCACCCCTGGGACGTTCATCTTCTAGTTTGATCAGTGAATTATCTCCCGATCTTGTTGAATCCGATGAAGCAAAAAGGAAGCACCAGCTCTGGTCTAATCAGGTAGAAGAATCATCATTGAATGGTAAAGAGGAAATGCTAAACACGAGAAAAAAACTGGCGAAAGGTGATGTGTCGGTCATGTTTTTGCCTCTGGCTGACTCTCAGTATGACATTCTAGAGATTTTGATGGAAGATAGAATTCATGATATTCGTCTCAACATATGGAAAACTCTTTGTCAGTTGAAAAAGAAAATATTATCTTATGATGAATATTAAAATCATATCAAGATAATATAAGGGTTACAATGCCAAATTGACTTGGCATCTCTCTCAGTTTCTCGATATCCGAAGGCTGAAAAGCAGTAGAGAGCCCTTCAACGTTCATGCCTTGGTACACAGTTAATTGCTAATACCCCATATGGTATTCATATCAGGGGATGGGGTGTTCATGGAGCACTACATTTCACTGTGTTATCTAGTCAGTAAAGCCCACTGAAAATGGTCTCATGCAATGTTATTGCCCATGGCTGGCCATAGTCAATGGGTTTTGTTTGTAATCAAAAGATTTACCAAGAACAGGCTTCAACTAGTTCCTCTCAAAATCAAGAATACAGAGAACAAGTATTTGAATTACTCCTGCATCAAGCAAACAAGAATATTGAACATACCTCTCGTTTGGAGCAAGCACATCACCAAGTGACAGAAGTTTCAGAAATCATCCAATGGTCATTTGAGTCGGGTGATAAAAGTGGATGCAGGTTGATGCATCCAGCTAATTTCCGGACTAAGGTCTGCAAGATCAGGAGAGATTTCAGGAAAGTCTCAGATATAGCAACTCAAGAGCCACCCTAGCTTGCCAGACTGGGGACTCTTTTAACCCAAACCTCGGAATCAAAAAATAGGATTTGAGGAGTTGAGCAGGAACAGACCCAGTCCACCAGACTGGGGACTTTTTCAAATCCTCAATCTCTTCCTCAGAGAAATTCAGTCTTCTCTCGATTAGGGAAGAAGCTTCAAGAGGAACAAAGATCCAAATTATCAGGATATTCCCTCCATGTTATGTTTCATCAAGAAGTTCCTGAGGGATCAAATTGACAAAAGGAAATGTCTCATCAAGGACATGTAAGAAGACAATATCGCAGAAATGTCGGTAGAATAGATGCAATGCATTATGCATCAATTAATGTCATCAATGTCATTGTTGTTGATCCACCAGATGAGGCTCATTAGGAGGGATCATATGAAGAGGTTCATGCTCAAGAAGTTGTACGCACAGACACAAATGAAGAAGGCGTGCGTATAATAAATCAAAGGATTACTCAGAACCTAGGTAATCCTTAAAGTAACCCACTTCCCCCTCTCCGAAAGGAGTCCAACAAGGGGAAAGGAAAGAATCAGGTTACATACCCTTCCTCTGGAGAAGGCCAATCGCTCTCACTAGAGAAAATATTTACACAACAAGAGGGATAAATGAAGGAATTAAGGAGGATGAATGCAGAACTACTTCAGGGTAGTCTTCCTCCTAAGCATGCTGGAATCAGTCATCCAAAGGAATTTGTTGTGTCTACTGAGATAGATCAAGAATATCCTCCTCTATCATTACACCCTCATAGGTCTAATCCTATGGGTCAAGTGAAACAACAATTAGAGGTGCTACCATTAGTTGCAGCACCAACCACCACATCTTTCCAAGCTCCAGTCATTGCACCTGTTCAGGTCCAAGCTCAACCGGATGTTTATAAAAAGTTAATAACTACTATTGAGTCATTAACAGCTCAGTTGGAAGATATGGAGGGAAAGAGTGCTCAAATTCAATCAGAAAAGAGAGCTTACCCTGAGTGGGTTGATGCAATTCCTCCCCCCTCAAATTTTGCAATTACCACATTCCCAATCTTTAATGGTTTGGGAGAACCAGAGCAACACTTAACATATTTTGTTTCTCGTTGAGATCCTATGATGGGAACCCTTCAGTAACAAGAATCAGTTAAGCTCAGGTGTTTTGTATAGTAATTACAAGGACCTGCTTTTTTCTGGTACACAAGCTTGCAATCCCGGTCAATTACTGGATGGGAGGATCTTCGCCAAAAATTCCTTCTTCAATTCAACTCAACATTGCCAAAGACAACCGTTTTTGATCTTACAAACTCTAAGAAAAGGAAGAATGAAAGGGTTTCAGATTTCATTGCTCGCTAGAAGGGATTAACATATTCCCTAAGCTTAGCACTCCCTCAAGAGGAATTTTTTCCAATCTATGTGGAAAATTTACGTGATGAGTTGCGCACACCGTTGATCCCTGTGAAATACACAGGAGGGTTTCGAGACCTTACTTCAATCGATCAACAGATTGAAGATTCCTTTATAAAGACTAAGGATAAAACTTGTGTAATTACATCAGCTCCAGGAAGGATAATGGGTAGAGCAGATACTGCTACAATCATGCTTAAACAAGCACCTGTACCTACTTCTACTTCAAAAACCTTCATCTTCCCGAAGGGATCCACCTCTTGAGCTTTAGTAACAGAGACCGTTTCGTCAAGACGATCAAAGGGATCAAAGATGGAAACTGTTTGATGATTTGAAGAGAAAATTATATCCTTTCTGAAATGAACAAGTTTTTGGTTACTTCATTTAGGCTTTAGAGAATAATTTGGTTCAGCTGCCAAGGCCCAAAAGGACAAACAAGGAAGGAGATGAAGACCGTCCCAAATATTTCCCATTTCATCAGATGTTGGGGAATCCCATTCATGAGTGTTTTGTCTTCAAAGACCACTTGAAAAAAATGGTCGGCTTGGGAAAAGAAAAACTGAAAGGTTCTTCAGATTAGGTATCATGTGTTACTGCTATAGATCCAGAGGAGGAAGGTGAGTGGCAAGAAGTCAAGAACAAAAATGCACAAAAATATGATGACTGGATGGTCAGGAAAATGGTCAACAGAAATCATGCCATTTTGAGAACGCAATTGAAGAAACCAATTGTGTCTTCTGCTATAAATGCTACAGTGAAACCTCCATCAAAAGAAAAATCCTCAAAGAAATGTCATGATTCAAAGAAGGAATAATAATAAGAATAAGATGAGTATGTGTCAAAGCCGAAGTAGTCTTTGACTCTGGTAGATTTTATGCCATCTACTTCAAAGAAAAGGGCACCGCCCCACCAAACGGCACAGCCTAAATTGGCTAGTCAGGCAGAGTCTTCATCAAATGAAGAGTTTATTTTCAGTTCTGTTAATATGATTCACTTAACAGATCCTTATGCCAGTCGTAGTTTCAATTTTGATGAGCCTGAATTCCTTGTATCAAACAGAGGAATTATAGGGAGTTCTAGGGGTCTGGGATACAGAGGAAGACGTGGATATCCCAGAAGCCACTATTCCAATTATATCCCTGCTAGAACTGTGTATGCAGCAGAAACTTGTGGTAGAGCCCTTCAGCGAGCTCAACAAGAATAAGTAAGTTCTTCCACCAATAGCAAATTCAGTCTTGGCACAGTTATTCTGGAGGATCGGTTGGAGGTTCCACCTTCTTCCTCTCGGAAAGTAAATAGACCTATTCGGTCTAATCTTCCAAATCCAGGGGTATTGCCAACTCCTATCCCGATACAAGATGCATCTACTTCCAAAGCATCAACTTCAAAGAAACCTGCTAAACCGCATGTTCCTGTTGGGAAACGCAGACCTTTGGATCAAAAGTATGATTTATTGAAACACCTGGCCCAAGTACCAGCCAAGTTATCAATTATGGATGGTTTGAATCTATCAAGGATCTTTGGGAGGCACTTATCGAGGCTTTTTCAAGTCCTACAGAATTCCATGCAGTGATATCTTTCACAGATGAAGATGAAGATGATGTCATGCTTGGACATATTAGACCTTTGTACTTATCTAGAAAGTTCAATGGTGTATACATCCGAAGAGATTTCATTGATAATGGTTCAAGAGTCAACCTCATACCCATTAGTACACTTCATCGATTGGGACTCACCGAATCTGATTTATCTCCTTCTACTTTGATGTTGCAAGGGTATGATAAAAATGAACAAGAACCACTGTGCGAGATTACACTCAGAACTCAGTTTGGATACCTTGTATCCAATTCATATTTCATGGATGTTAACCATGATACAACCTTCAATATTTTGTTTGGAAGACCCTGGCTACATCAACATGCGGCTATCCCTTCATCATACCATCAATGTCTCAAATATTGTTTCGTTGGTCAAATTGGGACATTGTATGGTGATAAATCCCCATTCAAGACATGTGAATCTCAATACATTGAGGCGGAATTATATCACATGAAGGGTAAGGAGAAATCCACAGCAAGGGAGGTTACCAAGGTTAATGCTCTATTTGGTTTGGAAAAGATTTCAGTAAATCCAATTACACATGTGAGTTCAGATTATGTGTTGCCTATCAGTGAAATTGAAAAGATAGACCCAAATCAAAATACTCTTATGGAAACTTCCATAATGTCAATTATGGAAATCAAGCCAAATAGCATGGGAGAAATTGGTGACTCACCAAACAATGATGAAAGCTCAAATGGGGATGTCTTCATTTCATCTTCTGAAATCCAGTAAGTCTATACTTCGCCAACTAGGCCAGAGGAAGTTATAGCAATGCTAGAGGTGAACGATGATGCCGATTATCAATCCATCATCTCCTCTTTAATACCCAAGAAAGACCCTTCATCATCAATCGAGTCAGAAATGGAAGCTTCTTCTTTAAGATTTTCAAATTTTAACATCTCTTCTGATCATGGAAATTCTGCTTCATCATCTCCTATGAAAGTAGAAACAGAAGAAATAAAACATGTTGAAGAAGAAGAGGAAGATCTCAGGGATGCTTCTCCAGCATTTTAAGAGGGTATCTCTACCACCATGGATGAACTCAGAGAAATAAATCTGGGTACAAAGGAAGATCTATTACCCACTTTAATTAGTATGTCCATGAATCTTGAAGAGCAAGAGATGTATATTTCATTCTTAAAGAAAAATCGAGATATATTTTCTTAGAACTATACAGAGATTCCAGGTCTTGATCTTGATGTTACCACTCATCGTTTTAGTTTTCCAGAAGAACATCAAGGATTCAAACAAGCCACTAGAAGAACACACCTAACCTATGCTTCCAAAATTTAAGTTGAAGTGGATAATCTTATCAAAGCTAACTTCGTCAGAGAAGTTCAATATCCCAAGTGTTTGGATAATATTGTCCCAGTGAAAAAGAAGAATGGACAAATTAGAGTATGCATTGATTTCAGAGATCTTAATCGGCATTGTCCTAAGGATGATTTTCCAGTTCTGATTATAGAACTCTTAATTGATGAAACAACTGTCTATGAAGCACTTTTCTTCATGGATGGATATTTCAGATATAATCAAATCCGAATGGATCCAGAAGATGAAGAATCTATAGCCTTCAGAGCCCCTCAGGGTGTGTTTTGCTATCAGGTAATACCCTTTGGCCTAAAGAATGCGGGCGCAAAATATCAGTGTGCCATGAACTGTATCTTCAAACCCATTTTAGGGATATTTGTTGAATGTTATGTGGACGATTTGGTTGTTAAATCCAAAAAACGTTCTAATAACTTGGCTGATTTGGAAGTCATATTCCACAAGATTCGACAACATAATTTGAAGATGAACCCCTTAAAATGTGATTTTGGGGTAACCTTAGGAAAGTTTCTCGGCTTTGTTGTATGCCATCGTGGTATCAAAGTCGATCCTGAGAAAACAAAGTAAATCCTTGGTATGTGACATCCTCGAAATTTGAAAGAATTGAGAGGACTTCAAGGACACTTAGCCTATATTCGGCATTTCATCGCCAATTTGGTAGGCAAAAGCTTACCCTTCACCAAATTGATGAATAAAGGAGTCACTTACCAGTGGACTGAAGAATGTCAAGAAGCATTTGATATTCTCAAGAAGTATCTCTTGAGTCCACCGGTATTAATGCCACATGTTGAAGGAAGACCACTTATCCTCTATGTGACAGCTCTAGAGCGATCATTGGGTGTCTTTCTTGCTCAGAAGAATGATGCTAGGAATGAAAACAACCTCTAATATCTTAGTCAGACTATTCTTGAAGCAGAAACCCGATATTCAAGTACTGAGAAGTGCTTCCTAGCATTAATATTTGCAGTTCAGAAGATGAGACACTACCTACAACATCATGAGGTCCAATTGGTATCTTGTAATAACCCGCTCAAATTCATCCTTAGTCGTCCAATGCCTACAGGACATCTGGCAAGGTGGGAGGTTATTTTGCAGCAGTTCGACATCCACTATGTGTCTCAAAAGGCAATAAAGGGCCAAGATCTAGCTGATTTCCTTGCTGAACATCCTTCAGTACAAGATACATCTTCAGATATTGAACTTCTTGATGAGTAAGTCTTATGTATTCAAGATAGTCTCCAGACATGGGAAATGTACTTTGATGGTGCTTCCAGAAGTCCAACAGGGAGGAAAATGGAAAATCCTAAATTCAACAAAGTTAGCTTAGGAATTGTGCTCATTTCTCCAGAAAAGGCCATGTTACCTTATTCCTTATCATTTTTTGGAGGAGGTACAAATAATGAAGCAGAATAC
The DNA here is from genome assembly GCA_963277665.1 of Viscum album. Classification (NCBI taxonomy): domain Eukaryota; kingdom Viridiplantae; phylum Streptophyta; class Magnoliopsida; order Santalales; family Viscaceae; genus Viscum; species Viscum album. The sequence continues at coordinate 1,137,701,367 of OY728129.1, forward strand.
CAAGCTCTCATCGCAGGCTTGGAGTTGGCGCTTCAAGAACAAGTGAATCACTTAAAGGTGAAAGGTGATTCAGACCTAGTAATCAAACAAGTCAATGGGGATTATGCCATCAGAAAAGAAGAACTAATCCCTTTGTATGATTATGTCAGAGATTTAATGGAGGAATTCCCTTCAGAACCAACATTTTCTTATGTCCCACGGTCACAAAATGCCCAAGTTGATGCACTGGCTAATATAGCCACAGCTCTGGAAGATCCAAATCGGGACAAGACAACCATCAGTATTTCCCACCGTCGTAAAATTTCACCTTATGTTCAAACCAAAACAGAGGAAATAAATGAAATTAGTCCCATATCTGAACCATATGGTCATACTATGGGATGGATGACACCTATTAGAGAATACCTTAAAAATGGAACACTTCCACCTGATAGAGCCGAGAAAGAACAAATCTGGTGATGTGTGGTCAATTTCACTCTTTATGATAGCCCAGATCACCTAGAGAAAATTCTCTACAAGTGTGGTTTTGATGGAGTTCTCTTCAGATGCATTGAAGGTGAAGAGATAATGGCTATCATGAAAGAAGTACATGGAGGATTCTGTGGTGCCCACCAGTCTGGACAAAGACTGTCTGATCAAATTCGAAGGCTTGGATACTTTTTTCCTTCAATGATACAAGATTGTGTTGATTTAACAAAGAAGTGAAATTCATTACAAGTACATTCCAACTTCATTCATCAACCCCTAGAGTTGCTTCATACAGCTAAATACTCGTGGCCATTTGCCACATGGGGAATGGATGTGGTGGGACCTTATCCTTCTGCTACATCCAAGCAGTTGAAGTATATTCTTACTACTATTGACTTCTTTTCCAAATGGGAAGAGGCAATACCCCTCAAAGAAGTTAGTTATAAAATCATTGTTAGCTTCATCAAGTCTAACATCATTACCAGATTTGGTATCCCTCATACCATATTGACGGAAAATGGCACCAAATTCTGTTCATCTGAGGCGAGGAAGTTGTATCAAGCATACAACATCAAATCCAACCATTCATCTCGGTATTATGCAGTGGCCAATGGCCAGATAGAATCCTTCAACAAGACTCTTTCAAACATACTAAAAACGATGGTGGATAAATATAAGAAGTCATGTCCTGATAAACTCTTTCATGCTTTATGGGCTTATCGGACCACCACCCGCACTACAACGCGGTCAACTCCATATTCATTGGTATATGGAACAGAAGCAATATTACCCATTGAAGTTCAATTACCATCGCTCAGATTAGCCGTTTGTGATCAGTAATCTACAAATGAACAATCTCAAAAGCTATCATATGAATTGGAAAGATTAGATGAGAAAAGACTGTGCACCCTGCATCACTTAGAAGTCTATCATAATCGAATCACACGAGCTTTCAACAAAAAAATTCATCTCCATTCATTCATTCAGGGAGAATTGCTATTGGTTCTTAGAACTCCAATGATACCAGGAAAGAAACCTCCTACGCTTGAGCCAAAATGGGAAGGAACTTATTCAATACATAAGGTCTACTCCAATGGAGCTTATTCTTTAATCTTAATGGATGTAGAACTCATCACGACTGCAACCAATGCCAGATTTCTGAAGAAGTATTTTGTATAAACACAGAATACATCAGTTCCGGTCCAAGCATATGACCTTAAAATATTTTCATTTCTTTCGTCCAACATGATGTTAAATTGTGTTGTCCTTGCTACAAGACTTTAAACTGCATAGTCCCTTATGTCCAGAAAGATGTTAAACTGAAACATCTCTGGTCCATGCATATGACCTTAAACTATTCTCACCATCGTCTAACATGACGTTAAACTATGAAAAAAATCTCTAATACATCCAACATGACGTTAAACTATGTCCTCCTTGTCCTTACTACATGACATTAAACTGCACAGTCCCCCTTTCGTCCAACATGACGTTAAATTGTATTGTCCCCATCGTCTTAGCTACAGGACGTTAAACTGTAAATCACCCTTATTGTCCTACATGATGAAAAACTGTGTTCACGTCGAACATGACGTTAAACTGTGTCCCTATATTTTTCCTACATGACGTTAAACTGTATTTTTTCCCTGTTACATGACATTAAACTATGCATCACCAATAGTCCTCACTACAAGACTTTAAACTACATAGTCCCTTCATATGTCCTACATGACATTAAATTGTGAATCATTAGGGTTGTTTCTACCTCTTGTTTCTCACACCATGTATGACTCATGTGAGCTTAGAGTAAACTTCAACCATAACACCCTCTCTGGGCCGCTAACCACACGTAAGTCCCAACACCATTTTTTAGTTCGTTGTCCCCAAGAACAACTTGATCATTAATTCATTCTTTAATTGAACTACACAAACTTTGATCATTGCCTTCTAGGCTGGGTATGTAGGCAACCTCCCGAGGTTCAATCCCAAAACCAATATATTCACATCGGGTTACCTCCATCTCATACGATGTTGATTCGTAAAGCCACTCCCAAAATCAATATCTTCATGTTGGTTCACCTTTGTCCTTTCTATATGACATTAAACTATACAGAACTTTTGTCCTGTACAACAATAAACTACAACATTATTTGATACCTTCACCTGAGAAGGAATCATTACATTGATCTCTAATCATGTTGTATTCCAAAGACTACGTGCATACATGGCAATGCCCGAACCTTTTATCTTGGGTTAAACCATCATTGCACCAAATTCCCCTTTCACCCTTCACATGTACGAACCAAATCTGTACAGAGGGTATTTCTAGAACTACGTGGTATTGATTCCCATCCTTATGGGATATGTAGGAATGTTCAAGCATCCCTCGAATCCATCCCCAAGTCTTTGGGCCTAACCCCCAAATTCCACTTTCAGACCCCTGGCTGAAAAGTCCCTGTGAAAACACACATTGTGTATTCATTATTATGGTTCGAGCTCTATGACCCTAAACTAAGATCTCCCATACTTTAGTCCCACATGACATTAAACTGTATTTCAAGAACTACGTATGACTTGATTCCCATCCTTATGGGATACGTAGTGAAGTCCAACATTTCAATTTAGGACCCAACCACAACATGATTATGGTTAGAATTGATATGTGTATCTCTACATACATTGTACAATACCCATTTTTATGTGTCATAATCCTAACCTTAAATATTTTCAGATATTCATAACCCTTTTCTTGACTTCTAGTCACAAAATTTCCAATTTCTGAGTGTTCTTTTTCCTGACTATGCAGCACGTTCCTTTAGACGGCTTTGCATAAGTAGTCTACATAACAGACCTTTCAGCCAAAGGATTCTATTATTTGACTATGCAACCAATTCCCTTAGACATCCCTACATAATTCAAATCCCTAACGGGTTTTTAAATAGTGGTAACTTCATTCTTGGGAAGAAAACCTCTTTTTTCCTTAGTTGTATTAACGACAATATGAAGGATCCGCAAAAATAGCCATCCTTAACATATTTGTCCTATACAATTTTTCATGATATGTAAGTATTCAAGTCTATGGTTTATATTTCCCTTCCCTACGTTTGGGTCAGACCTTCTTAGGAGTGACATTCATCCAGTTCTTAGACATTCTTGTTTGGAAATATCTTCTCAATATTCAAGTACCTCTCTCCATACAGTAGACTCTATGCTTTGGAAAATTTTAATCTCTATAAACTTCCACTGGTTTTTTAGAAGTAGAAATGTAAATTTCTGAGAGTTCTTTTTCCTGACTATGCAGCACGTACCCTTAGGTGGCCTTGCATAAGTAGTCTACATAACGGACCTGTCAGCCAAAAGATACTATTATTTGACTATGAATCAAATACCCTTATGTGGCCCTTCATAATTCAACCCCCTAACGGGTTTTTTAAATAGTGGTAACTTCATTCTTGGTAACTACTTCTTATAATGCATTTTAGCCCTTTTTCATATCATTCCTCAGATTCAAAATTTCTTAAGTCATCATTTACATTTTTCCCCCATACTTGAGTGTGGTAATATGTTTTCAGATAAATTTTCAAGGAATTGAGTCAATTTTAATCCATTTGTTCAAAGCTATTTCGACCTTAAACATTATCCTTTTTATGTCCGACGTGCATGAATTTAAACTTCATACAAAAGACAAGGGAACTCTGAATAAAAGTCAAGTTCCAGCTCACTAAACATACATTTTGTATGATTTTAGGTAATATTGAGCAATAAAAAGATTCGATATTTGTAGGGTTATTTATAATAATCCTAGAAAAATCAAACTATGCGTACTAGGCCCATTGGATTAGGTAAAATCTAAAGCAGGTAGAACAATAAGTCATGCAAAAATGATTGAAGATGAAAGTTTTTTTCATTTGATGAACAAGAATTAGAAGGACATCCATAGATTGGAGTCTCTTCTCTTTTCTGAGAAATTACCAGAGGATGTCCACATAAGTCTTCACTTGATGTACAACATCCCGAGCTTCATCAATATCCACTTGAAGCTCATGCACTCGACCAACTTCACTCTTTTCAGCTTGATGGAGTGCTTTCTTGGCATCTGTGATGGCTTTCATACCATTCGTTTGAGCTCCTTCCAGTGAATTATTAAGTTGGTCAAGTTCCCCAGTAACAACATCTAACTGTTACTGAAGGTGCATCTGCTGGATGACTTTATATTTGATCTTATGCTTCATATCCTTTAACTTGGCAGCATAGTCAGCCTCAGCTCAGGATACCGTAGCCTCAAATTCGATGATATTGGCTGACAGCCTCACCCTGGTCAAATCCTGACAGTATTTCTACTCATTCTCCCTTCTTAAGATAAATTGCTTCACCGCGGCATGGATCTTTTGATATCCAAAACCACCAATTCCCAACATAACAAACAGGGATGGCAGTCGCGGGATCTTCGATGACAGCTATTCTAGAGGCACTTCAGATATGATCTTTTATATGTTCTACCATGCCTTGCGTCATGAAAACTACAGCGCCTTTTGTACTTCCAGATCCAAATCAGCATCACTATCATAGGGGGGGATATAATCTGGGATTAATGCACTTAGGGAAGTGCCCTGTTCTGCTCCTTCCCCCCTGACCCATGTTTCATCACTTTCTATTCTCATTGGGGCGGAGGCTGAGGCTTCACCTCTATATCTAGCCACTGAAATTGATGGCCCTGCATAATAAATTGAAAGCTTTGGTTAGTTTCAAAGGACAACAAAAATTGATTGGTTTTCTTGCAAGTTATTTACAATCACAAATATTGTAATCCCTTATCCAACGGTAGATCAGTAACTTGAGAAGGCTCCTCCCCGTATTTCCTAGCTTCAACAGGATTTTTAGGATGAGTTTGAGGAAGCTCTATTGGGTTCAACTCCACTTGCGCTAATGTCTCTACAATTGTAGGGTTTTCTATACCCCCTTCAGGCAATGACCGTTCAGTAGCTTGCTCAGATGGAACTGCATATTTGAACCGATCATGATCATAGATGTAATAAGAAGTTGTTTTTAACAGGATGAAGGATAACACTCACATCCGTAATCTTCTAAATTACATGGTAATTGAACATGATCTAAAAAATATTCAAAATATGTGCCAAGTTCCATCATTTCATCCAATGTTATCTCAGAATCCTGTTTAATCTCACCAGTGGGATCATTAGATATGTCTTCTTGACGACCTTCATTCTACGGCCTCTGACTTTGAACAGCTTCTTCAGATAAAATCGCGGCATCAGTTTCATTGGCCGCCAAAAGCTCTAGTGTAGGGGTTGAACCTAAAGTATCACATAATGGAAGTCAGTTGATGTTTCATTCAATATTTTATTAAGCATTGTTAACTTACCAGAAGCAGGTTCTTCTCTTCTTTTAGCAGCAGTAGGAGGGATACTAGTAATAGGCGTTGGCTCTTCTACAGGAGAAACCAAGTCAACTTGAACTTGTGATTCTTCGCCAATACCCTCCATGGTTCTTAAAGTAGGGTTAGTACTCTCCCTCAGAGGGGAAATTGAAGAAGACCCTTCAATCCCAAGAAGTATGAGAAATATTTTCATGGGTTAAGACTCATGATTATCTGAAGGACTTACCACTACTGATGAAGCGTTTATCTATGGACTTCCTCCTTTGATGCTTTTGCTTCTTTGGCTTTTTGGGAGTGTTGACAGTCTCCTTTGTAGGTACATGAATTGGAGAATGGAAATCCATGTCCAACTCCTCATCCATGGCTTGCTGGCCTGGAGATATCTCGCCCGAATCGTGAGGAGATTCATTAGCCCTAATGACAGTACCACCAGGGTTATACTGTGGCGAAGGAACCTCAACACGTAGAGACCCAAATCATGATGTACATGGAAATTACATTACTTTTACGGAATACTTAATACATAACAAAAACAGACACCAAATGATCGTAATAGTTTAGTGTCTTTGGAAACTCGGAATATAATCTTCTAATCTTGGTGAAATATCTTCAACATCTCCCATAAAGATCTTCCCCTTTTATTTTCTTACCTAAAAACTTTATTTAAATCCTCGGGAAAAGAAATCATAAAAAAGGGGGAGCTCAAATTCCCAGTAAGGGTAAACATAGAGAACATAAAACAATCCATAATCATTTGAATGCAAAAACATGAACATAAAATCTAAACATCAAAATCTTGAGCAAAGACATGAATCTTGTAAGTACGTAAGGTATATATCATAAGGGAACATCAATCATGATAAAATATCATTGGAATAAAGCATGTAATTTTGGAAACCATTAAGCACATGTTATGATTTCCATAGTATCCAACGCATTGGTGCCAAGACCATCTTAGTGGACAAAGTCCCTTTCTGAATCAAGTTCACTCCTCGTTTCAGTCCTGTAACACTGAACCAGATTAACTTACCGTTCCAGCCATGTCTATCTCATGAGATATAAATCTTTACCCAATGCATTGGAGGGAGATATAGGTCCCACCCATCTCAAAATAAAATAATTCTTTCATGTGCCACAAAATCATAAATCATACATCAAAGCATAACCCATGTAATAGAATGGGATTCTTAAACATCATGCCATCATAACATAATCCATATAAAAAATAGATATCATTTCATCATAAGAAGAATCAAACCATGTAAATAATGGATACATTATAATTGAAACATAAACATATTAAATAATTTCATTTTATATGGAAAATAGTTTTGATAAAACACTTGAAATGAATTCTTGAGGAAAATATCCTTTCTTCTTCAAAATCATTTTCTTTTCACAAAATTCCATGCAATTTTAAAAGAAAAGGGTTTTTTTGAAAATAATCATGCAATATTGTAGAGTAAGCTTCATGAAAATGAGGCATTATGAAACCGTAAAAATCCATTCACATGGTATAAGTTAAAAATAAACACCCTCCTTGTACTTTTGTTGGAAAATTCAAAAAGTTCCTCATGTGGTAAACAAACGTAAGATTCCTTTCACAACATGTGGTAAAATTAAAAAATGGGTAAAAAGGCCATTAAACACACATGAAAACATATTTAGAAAACAGGGACATGGATGGTAACAAAAAACCCAGTAAATAATTACGAATAAATAGTCTCGGATAAGAGCGAGATTGGAATAGTTATCCCTTACCTTAGATTTGATATGCTTCGTACGTGTCTGATCCTCCTCTTTCTCAATGCACCTCCTTTAAACTTCTTCTTAGGGAACTGGAGTTGGTATTTTGAGAAGACCAAAACCTCTATGATGTAACTAGAGAGGTTGAGAAGAGGAATTTGCAGGGGTTGGACGAGCTTCAAGTCTCAAAAGGGTGTGAAGTGAAGAGGGAAGGGGTGCCCTTTTTATAAGGGAGGAGAGGGGCACCTTAGGAAAACTTAAAATATTATTTTATAATAAAGTCATATTCGGTTTTTAATAGTTCCAAATTGATTTATTTCAAAGCTAAGGTGGGGCTGGGTCGAAATACTCTCAACCAATAGGTTTTAGACAAGTTTAGGTTACTATTTTAACCCTATCATTTATATTTAACTCTAAGTTAAATAATTTAACTTTTACCGTGTCTTCATGTTTACGTACACTATATGGTTAATAAACTTACTATAACAAGCCAAAAGAACCCCAAGTGGTTCATTATTAATATATATATCCTTATCTAAGTCATTTGGCTGAACCTTAGATTTTTAGGAATATAATAACAATTAATAATATAATATTTGTTTTAAAAACTATTTTATGTCAATTTTGACACTATTTGGTAATTGATTTTTGTGAAAATCATAAAAAAATGATTACTTCTAAAAAAGTTAATTTAATAAATACTAAAATGTCATATTAAAATAAAAAATTAGGGTAATTCATAAAAAGTCTAAAATTACATTTATTTGGGTATTTATAAAATCAATTATGTTAATATTTCAATAATAAGGTAATTACTCCATCATCATTGTGTCATAAATAAATTTAATTATTTAATGTCTCAAAATTATAAATAAAATACCATTATGTAGGAAATCTTTTTATATTTCTAATTAATAATTATAATCGAATTTATCTTATGTATAACCCAATATTAAAAATGATTTAGTTATTAAACTTTGATTTTAACTATTTTAACCCTTCTTTAGATAAATTAATAATAAATGTCCTAATCTAATAAAAGTGGACCTAAATGGTCATATTTTATTCCTAAGGTTTATTTTGGTCGAATTAAACTTATCTAAAAGAATTAGGACATGTGTTAGGTTAATAATAATATCATTTTTACCCTTAATTACCCTATTTACTTTTAACTATGGTAAATAAAAGTAAAAAGTTACTATTCAAGAAAAATTATTTTCATCTCATTGAACCACATTTTAGTCCTTGATATTAACCGTGTCTCTCAGATTTTTGAAATTCCACTCACAGAAGCGATAAAATTATGTTTTATGTAAATTTACAAATTCTCCTTGGAAGTGGGTAAAAGACGGTGAAAGGTTCGATAAAATTTTTATATATCTAAAATTATTATAAAATGACTCCAATGAATTACATTGAACTTATATAGGTATTATGTATAAATTTTGACCTAAAATAAATTTAAATAAAATAAATAATTATTTAAAAAGTCGGTTTTTAAATAGTAACCCGTGCTTTCACTATTCATCAAAAATTGAATGTTTTCATAAAAATACCAAAAATTCACCCTAGGCTTATTTAAATATTCCGAATCCAAAACTGAAGTCCATTTTGAAAGATAAAATTTATAAAATTTCCAAAAGTGGGTATTACTATTCATAACTGCTAATTTATATAACATATCGTTGTTTAGTGAAACTCGATATTACGTACAACACACGCTATCATGGAAGCTCGCGATTGCGTGTAATGCAAGACAAGTCAGGGATGCGTGTAGTGCAATCTCCTTTTGGTATAGCGTACAACACAAGACATCAATGAAATTAAAAAGAATATTTTTCATAAAATCTTGGGGTGTTACATAGCAGTTCCTTTCTTTGAAAGCTGCAGGATGAAGAAAATAATTTCCTTGAGTAACAAAGCTTTTACTGAAATCAAGTTGCAATGAAAATAAGGAAAGAGACTTACATCTTCAGGAGCCACATAATCGTGCCACTCCTCATCACCGGAAGCACCAATCCCCTCAGTGGTGCCACGATCTATCATTTCCTTCACCCGCTTAGTGATAGGAATGGAATCATCAGTGGTATATATGAGCATTTCTAGATCTCTGATGTAAGCCTGCACTTCATCGGGGTTATCCTCGAAACATATATCGGTGGTTGCCAGAAGATTTCCTATTCCAGGGAGGTGTAGCCCCTCGCATAAATCCAGCCAGGCAGTTTCACCATCGCAGTATAAACTCCACCATGTCTGGACAACCTCTGGTCATAGATATTCAGTATGTATACCAGAAGGCTACGAGGAGGGTCCTACAACCTTAGACTTCAGCTTCTTCCTAGCTCCTGAAACTATAGATAGAGAATAAGAAAATGAACTTGTTACTCTATAAAGTAATAATTATTAAACTTCCCAAATGAAGTAACTCACTAAGAGTTGATGGAGTTGGTCTTTTGATTCTGATAGGAGGATTATATCTGGCACGAGGCCACTTTTCCATATGTTGTGCCTCATCATCCCCATCTTGGGAATCCGGTGATTCAGTCCTAGATGAGGAATCTGGAAAATCAGCTCCAGGTGGGGAAGCATCACCTTCCTCAGGAATGGTTTCTTTCTCTACATTTCTCTTCCTTTTCCCCACCTGATAAACCGGGTGATTCAGAACCTCTCCAGGGTATGATGCTCACTAGTTCTCGGCATACCATGTAGTCAAGTTATTTTCCACTTTATCAACTGGTAGATCAAACACTGCCCTGGTCTTCTCCCTAGATGTTAGCAACCATAGTTTCCGGGCAACCATCAGATGTTGCTCTAACCTGACATGCACAGGGGGAGATACAACAGTCTGCTGTAAACACTTGAATTGGCGTGAAAATCTGTATGGATCATAGGCCTCACATATAATCTCTTTATCAATATTGGTGACCAGTACACCATTTCTACAGGCTAGCATGTATGCCCTCAATTCCAGGCTAGCTGTTCCATCATCAACAAACCGCCCGGTTGGAGGGTTTCCATAAGTAAAGAAATTGAATTCCTTATACATGCTTAGACTCACCTTCATTTCATAATAATTGAGATCTAGTTGAGCAATTCCAGAGAATGCCTACACTGATGGCCTGAAAGAACTTCCAGGAATCTGTACTTCGTTCTATTCATTATACATCCTGAAGTGAGTGGCGATCCATCCCCACAAAACTTGGAATGGTCCCACTTTTCTTAAAGGAGACTTACCCATGAAGAAATGGAGTAAGCTCCTATGAATCTTTGCTAAAATAGGGGTATCCAACCCAACCATTTCCCCCTCAACCAATTTGGCTGCAACAACGAAGTTCCCTGTCCTGACGCCTCCCTTCGAATCCCTGACTGGAAAAAGATAAACACTGAGCCACAAGGCCAAGAAGCCCGCCAGACGAGTTTTTTTGGGATCCTCGGATTCACTTAATATCCCCACTTCTCATTTTCTCTAGCTTCTAGAGTCAGCTAGAATTTTCTAGGAGCACCCCTTTTCTCTGTTTTGGGGCAGGTGGTAGGACGAGTGGGCCCCTTCCCCTTCGATCCCTTTTTCTTTGTCCCATTTTCCTTTGGCCCCTTCTCCTTCGGCTCCTTCTCCTGCTTCTTGGTAAGAAACATATTCATCCACTCTTATGGATGAATATCCTTTCTAGAATGAGTTAGGGAGGTCTCTGAACTCTTGATCTTGTGAAAGATTTTCAATAATTCCTGAGCCAAATCTGGAGTCTTCTCTGAATCATTCCAAGTTGCCTCAGGTGTGAATAATTCATCATACATATCACCCAAAATTGGAGCCCCTAAGATATTGTGGATATCCCACAGACTGATGCCTACTTCTCCATGAGTCAGATGGAAGGAATTGGTTTCTGGGATCCAGTGGCTGAGTATCTCCGACACAAAGTCATCATTCCTATAAAAATATGTTTGCCCAACCCAGACGACTTTATATATTGCAACTCCTTTTAAATCCTCGACAAACTCTACGCAAGTTTTTCTCACCCAGTATGCCCACATCCAAGTTGGATTTAAACCTCCTCCAAGATGAAAGTCCCAACTCCTCTTCCAGCCTTTGGATTGATCCATCTGAGAGTTTCAAAAGATTGAGGGATAACAATGTGGTTGCAACTAAGGCTTGTGAGGTTTCAGATCTGAGGTACATGGGCTATGATGAATTATGTAGGCATTCTCCACTATTCTAGCATTTATAAATTCTCCTCTATTTGAGATATTTTCTGAATAAAAATTGGTGTAATTCTGAAACCAAGACTTTGGGAGATAGTTCTTTTCCTCTGGAATGGTGACTTCTCGTAGATGACCATAGCCATACAAAGGTAGATAAATACTCTATGGGAAGTCAAGATGATACTTCTTTAGGTACTTGGCCAAATCTGGGAGAGTTCTATCGCAAACGGTGTAATAATCATGGCCAATGATGCTCATCATATCATCAATTTGCTTGCTAGCAAGTTCATCAGCCGTTCCAATTCTCCTGGGAGCCATTGAATCTGCACAAAAGTTGAATAAATTAACTCTTAAACGGGTTGATTTTTCATAAAATTTGTGAAGAAAAGTGAAAAAATGTCTAAGGCATTAAGGCGCGCAAGTCCCAAATTGACGCACAAGTATAAGTGTGTCGTGCAACTTTTGGCGCGCAAGTATCACCGCACAAGCCAAACTACCTCTAAAGAAGCGCAACACAAAGAAACAGCGGAAAACAAGTAACTTGCAAGATGAAGGAAACTTGCACAGAAAGAGCTCGAAACTGTTTAAAGTTGTGTGCTTTACGCGAGAATGAGCCGCATATATATAGGCCAGGCCGCACCCTTGCGCACCGATGCCTGCGCGACTCTCACCTGTGCGACACTATTTGCGCGCTTAACACCAGCGCGCCACTTTTCCTTTGGTTTTCTTCTTTACCTCAGAGTCACATCGTCATTTATTTAGGATCCAACTCTGAGTGGGGACTTTTGTTGATGCTCCTTTCCTTCATAGAGTCTAACGAATGAAGAAGGAAATACCTTGAACACAAAGTGATTCATCCTTTGAAAAAACATCAAAAATTTACATAGGCATGAACAAAGATTCATTTTCACTTGGGTCGCGCAAGTTCCGCCAAGGTTGCGCAAGTATACCTGCGTGCCACATTTTGGGCACGCAGGTGACTTGTGCACCCTATTTGATTTTATCCCGGGGTCTTCAGTAGCCTCTAAATACCCCGGGTGGGCCCCCCATTTCAAGGATGAAAAATTCTAGAAACTCAAATTTGATATCCTGGCGCCCTAGTCCCTTATCGAAGCTTCCAAACACTTATAAGGTAATTTCATACCTAGAACGGAAGCTCTAAAGAGGGGAAATAAGGCCTTAGTTTTGAAATTCACCAACACCTGCATGCCTAAGTGTTTAACCCTTAATGGAAATGAACACACTTGCGCGCCACCTTACCCCTTCAACAGAACTTGTGTGCCCCTCTTCTGGAAGTCCCTAGGGATAATACTAAGGGATTGAGCCAAGTCTCTCCCAAGTATTACTCTAAGGGTTGACTGTCACACAAGTACCCATGTGTCACACAGGTACACTTGCATGACCTATACTTGCGCACCCACGCAGGACTTGCGTGCCTCTCTCTTTTTGGGTGCCCCTCCTCCCTATTTTACCTCTCTTATTCAAATCCACCTCTCTAATTCAAGATTCAGCCTTCAAAACCCCCTTCAAAGCCATTTATGGCATGGTTCCTTTGTTGGCTTCCCTATCTGAAAGGAATTCTATGGAAACATCTCTTAAAACCTAGTGATTTACGTATCTTCATGTCACTAACATTAGATATTTCATTCATTAAACCTCATCCTTTAAGATAAGAGAATCCTTAACCTGGGCCTCCTTTTCAAGAGTAATCCCCAGTCCAAGACCCCTATAATTTGGGAATCCTCTTTAGGAGTAAGCCTCAAGTCCCCAAATATGGGCATCCTCCTCAAGAGTAAGCTCCAACCATAATTCCCCTAACCTGGGCTTCCTTTTTAGGAGTAAGCCCTAGTCTCAAACTCTACAAATATGGGCATCCTCCTCATGAGTAAGCCCCAAGTCCCTTAACCTGGGCCTCTTCCTTAGGAGTAAGCCCCAGTTTTCAAATTCCCTCAACCTGGTCCTCCTCTTTACGAGTAATCCCTAGTTCTCAAGTCCTATAACCTGGGCCTCTTTCTCAGGAATAAGCCCCACTAATAATTTCTCTTAACCAGTCTTAATTTCTTTTGATTTGGACTTCCTTCTCAGGAATAAAACCCAAATCATAAGACCCCTCTAATTTGGGAATCCTTCTCAGGATTAAATCCAAAGTTAAGTATCCAAATCTCCATAGAGCACATATACCTTTATGGACCTTGTTCCTGGGTTTCTTCCCTGAATTAAATCCTAAATCTTCATCTATCTAGGCAGTCATATATACATAATCCCCACATTATATCTTATGATTGGATCTTTCATGGCACAATTGTTTGGTTTTATCAATACCTCTTTTTTCTCACACTGACCATGAATCACGTGAGATTAGAGTGTAAAATTAATTATGACATCTTTATTTGGGCCATCAATCATGCATAAACATCATACTTCTTTACTCGAACTACGTGGGCTCTGATTCCTTTTCTAAATAAAGGATACGTAGGTAGCCCATCTGTGGGTATGATACCAACTCTGAAATAATCCATGTCCTTCTGAATGGAAATAAACTTCAAGTGCCCCACTGAGTGGCTTTAAAACCAGTATGGTTATCATAAGGGCCAAGAGACTTGTATATAATGTATTAAAGGATACCATTGAATAAGAATCTCAAACAAATATGGATGATCCTTTATCAGTGAAGAACCTCGAATACATATAAAAGATTCTCTAAATCTTCTACATATCAATCATTGATTGTCAGATCTAAAGGAAAGATCATTCTTATACTCGGTAACTTAATAAGGATTCACGAACATAACTCAAATCTATAAATAGAGTCCCGGAGTAGACAATAATTCCCCCAAAAAAGGTGTGATGAGTCCAAACTCCAATCCTCTCGACCAATTCAAATTCTTAAGCCTCATCGGTCCATAACTAATGAGAACCTACCTTTGGAAAGTAGGTCCAAATGGATATAGAATCATTGGATGTTTCCGGTTCTATGAACAAACCCGTTAGAAACCGATTGGAATGTTTGAACCTTAAACCAATGAGGTCATCCCCAATTCCAGAGGAAACAATGATTTGAGAGATGATAAAGAGAAAGGTCAGGGTGTCTTTCCTTTGAGATAGAGGGGAGCCTGATATTTATAGGCAAAAGGCGGTGCAAAGTAGGGATAGCTCAGTGCGAATCCACAAGGTTCTACGCGATCAGCCGTGGATTGCATCAAGTTTATCATAACCATAGAGTCGACCGACATCCCCTCCTCGGTGCGGAGCCCTCCTTGGTTTCCTAAGAGGTGATCGTGGAGGATTTTATCATGTTTCATGGGATCGCGGGGGTTAATCTAGTTCCCTCTGTGGCATGGAGCTTCTGGTCAATTGCATCGTAACTGTGGTGCCTCCCACCTCTTTTACTCCACGAAGACCACAAAGGGGGCTTCGGCTTCGTGTTATCCGTAGTACTGGGGGACTCCATGAAGACCGTGGTGCTTAGGGGATCCATGAATGGGCTTTGAGAGGTAGCCCCTTTGGAATGGGTTTCCTCTTTGTGCTCTTTCCTCTTCACATATTTTGGCATCAAAAATCATTGATGCCTTCTTATAATCTATGTTTATGTCAAAATAAATTTAATTTCTAGCTTAATTTTCCTATAAACCATATATAGTTAGGGATAAACAATCATGATCTAATAGAATTTTAAATTTCTAAATAACCTATAGATTAATCTAACATGTTATCAACACAAGAGATTCATACACTGGGATCAAAATCCAAGTTAGACTTAGTTAGGAAGTTGTTTTCATTATTTTTTTCATTGAGTTAGTTCTATAGATGATAGAAATTGAGATTCAACCACTCACAATATGATTTATTGAAATAGTTTTTAACCACTTTTTATCTGTATTTAGTGATTTTGTACATAAACAAGGGAAAATATTTATAAAACCATCCAACTTAATTCTCCTATTTCATCATTTTAATGTTTTTAACATATTAATCTCACTAAACATGGATAATAAAAATATGATAAGTTCATGTTGAGAAATGGGATTAAACGTTTTTTTGGAATTATGAACCCTAATAGAGAAGGAGAATATGATATATATAAACATAATATTGTAGGATTAATGATTTTATGAAATGTGTCATCAGAATAGGGAGTTTAGGGAAAATGAATTGATAAAGGTTCCCCTAGATAAAATTTTAATCCCATTTAATTCTATAATTTTTAGATTTCTATAACGAGGACCATTGTATAAGAGGAAGTGTGACCCTAGGGAACATGAAGAAAATTTATTTTTTATATGTGATGGACTGACCAATCCACAAATTTATTAAAAAATAGTGTTTTATATATTCTTAACCGTTAATTTCTTTTAATTCTAAAAATATATCTTAGATTTTATCATTTTATATATATATAGTTTATTAAAAAAATGGTATTTGTAAATTTTCACAGATTATATCATTTTCTATTTAATTACGAAAAATACTAAACTGGTTTTTTGATTTTTAATAATCTTTTTAAAAATGTATGTCCTATAAAATGAATGAAGTATCTTGTTATGACGTTATGAGGAGTACACAAGTTCATAATTTTTTATGACCACTAATTCTATTTTTAAATGGGTTTAAATATATAAAATTAACCACTATCATCCATAAATTTCATTAATTAGACACTAAAGAATCCAAATGATGGGTTTTTTAAGTTGCAGAAGTGTGGAATTATTGAAATTAAAATACTCTTACATGAATAAATTTGATTAATTTTAATACTATATAAAATTAAGTGCTGTAAAAACAAGGAATATATTTATTATAAGGAAGATTACATTAAATATGTAAGTAGTAGTTTTCAAAATATAAGAGAAATTTATAGGATTCATGTTGAAATTTGGACGAGCCCTTAAAATTATCTTCATGAAACTTGTAAAAGTAACTCTAGGAAGATAAATTAATAATTTAATATATATCAAGGAGTTCTAAAATTTATAAGATTCATTTTTTATTATAAATTCATAAAATTATTTTGCATAATTGATGTGTTAATGTTATGATCTCTATAGAATGTGTCCTAAAATACTCCATGAGGAATACTAGAGAACTATGGTTATAGAGACAATATATAGTGAATGTGGATAATATATAATTTATAACGAGACTAAGGAAATATTACATTTATACTATTTTGAATAATTAAGAAATGATAGGACCTAAACTCATACATAGTGTATGATCTGAGAAGAGAAAGAAAAAACCACATGGAATCAAGGGAACACTACATATATTCGAGAATTCAGAGGGAATATTTTCCATCTAAATGGGTATATAGAGCCAACTAGAGCATGAAAAATGAATCTTAGCTTCATACATTTTTGAAAATTCATCTACCTGCAATTAAAGGGGTGAAAACGACTTTAGAGTTAATTCAGTTGGTTTTCCTATAGTGTTTATTCTTTTTTTACTACTTTTAATTTGTATATTTATGACATATAAGACCAATTATGGTAAATCCAAATAGAATTATGCCACCCCTATACTATATTAATTCATTCACTTAATGATGCATTCTATCTTTTATGAAATTATATATGGTTTTTTTATTATAGACAGTATGATATTTCCATGGATTATGGTATTTCAATTCAAATGTATATTCTTATTTTTTTGTACATATAATACCCCTATATATTCTCAATTTCCCATATGATGAAGGGAAGTAGGGGATTGAATTAAGTGTGATCATATGTTTATAATCAATTGGATAGGTATGAGTAGTGAGTATTGTAATCATTTCATAGATGTATTTAATAAAAACATACTGAGTGGGGGATATCAAATGTAGTATTAACTGGTTAGTGAGAGATCTTGATAGTTCCATTTATGAAAATTTTTATTTACTAGATTAAGAGAGGCAATTTCAAAGATTATACCACTATTTTAATAATTGATTTCAACAATTCATTTACTTTCATCCAAATACATAGATCTTATTAACTTTTTTCCTAATACACATTTGACTCACACCCTCAGATTATGATTACATTGAAAACCCTACCTCACTAAGGAAAACCAGAGTCACATTATATTTCACTTAACTTGGGTTTAATTTTTTATTGTGAGTCATATGAATTTTTTCGCGTCAATGTTGCTTTCTATTATATTGGATCATTCATAGGAAGATCTACCTTAAATAAAATGACATCACCGTCTGTCTTCTGGCCATAAAGTAACTCAATATTTTCATAAATATTTTTTAACTTCTTTCATCATCCTATATATCTTAAAATATTTGGATATGGCCTTATTTTTCTAAGAAAATATGCACCATATCTTTGGAATTCTCATTTTCATTGTAAATATTTTATCAGTAATAAGTAAATAAGATTTCAGGAAGAGGCCCTGGTGATCAAGTGTTCCCTTCATTTCCATTATGAACTCCATATTTATATACCTCTATTCAATGATAATATTCCAATGATATTATATTATCACTAAGTTTATAATTTAATTAATTTTATTATGAAACAAGGGGCATATCTATGATGTCATTATCATTGAAAACTATGGGGGATCCAGATCATCCATATCATTGAGCTACATATTCCTATTATATATAGAATAATAAAAAATATTGTTTCCTTAGTATTCACTTTAGTTTAACCTCATGAAGGTAATTATAATTTTACATCCCTTCTGACATTTCACCTTGGTGTGATAATTTATTTTTCTATATAAAGTGGTGGGATCGTAATGGTACATGATCCAAAGGGAATAAAACCTAGAATCATTGTAACATCTGATAATAGGATACAATTGATGAGTTTTTATCATCAACCCAACCCCAAACTTGTTAATATCAAATGTATTAGATAATATGCAGTTTTTATATCAACATCACTATGTCTAGTAGTTGGTGTATGAGAGATTAGTTGTGATAAGAATTCCCCATACCAAAGAGGATTGGGCCATCTTTAGGATGATTCAATAATAACACTTAATGATTCTGATCCAAAAATCATATAATTCATTATATCTTGGTCATATATCATAAGTGATAATGTCAACAAAGTCTATATTGAATAAGGGGTCATTTTCATTAGGGATACCTCTATCATAGAAGTTATTAACTACCACAAGGATGGTATAATTATTATTTTTTCAAAAACCACTTATGAAAAATCTGATAACTTCTTGATTTAACTGTTAAATATATTTTAGTATTTAGAGATATATTTGACCTATTGAGAAAATAAATAATAATTATGAACAATTTTTGGGGTATTATGAAATTTTATATTTCCATTCCACTTTGGATGGATACTCTAATGAGTGGTCTATATTTGAGAATAAAATGTTCCCTTGTAGATGAGTAGATGGGGAAATTTTTATTAAAACACAATTCTTATAATTTTAGAGATATATATTGGTGTAAATTTATTTAATAATTTGGAATATGAACATAACTTTATTTGTATGTAAAAAATAAAGGTAATGATGATTCCCATAATATATTTGATTTTATGAAATTTGAAGTGTAATAATTTAATCCTATAGGAATTTAATATCAAGATCCATAATGTGGTCAGTATACTCAACATATATCACATTATAGAGGAAACGTATCTTGAAAAATCACTACGGATTATCCCAAAATCATGATATGTGTTGTGAATAAAGAAACATAGGTTTATCATACTAGTTTGTGATACTAAAATGATACATCACTAATAATTTTTTGGAATGTTAGTTACTACTATATACTTTTGGTGTAAGACTAACCCATATTAATGAATTCGTATGGTTGTTTTTCTATGACATCTAAATTTTTAACAAGCTTTATAAAATATAAAACAACCACTTTGAATCATTTAACTCTACAAAAATTCAAGAGGTACATATCCACATGAGGTAATTATGAGGATAATTAGGGTGATGTATTCAGTAACAATTAATTATTTTATATAGTTAATATTAGATAAATTAATGAGGTATACTATGAAATTAAAATTTCCTTAGATAAGAGGAAACTCTATTAGATGTTAGGAATTTTGAAATCTCAAGGGGGGAGACATATCAATTTTCTTATATGGAAAATCATGGAAATTCCATTAGTAAGTGGATATAATATTTCTTGAAAGAAAGTGTAGAGGTAAGAAAAAAATAGATAATAGGAAATTTCAATTAATTTTATTATAACCATCCTCTACAATAACACTAAAAAAATTCTAGCACAGTAATTAAAGACTAGAATGAGATATATTAGAGTTTAATGGAAAAAATAAGAGATATAGTTTAGAGGGAATGAAATTAACATAGTCAGGGTAGAAAAAACACAAGAAAAATGGTTGAAAATTTTATTAACACATGAGGGATTGTAAAAATTAGAAAATATCATAGGAAATTGATGAAATTAACCGACCATGAGAATGTCCGAATTGAAGCATAGGTTGGAGATATAGGAGAAATTGCATAGATAATAAGAGTAAGAACTAATTTCATCAACCCAACAAAAAAACATAAATACCTTCAGTGGGTAAGCATATTTAGGATGTGTGACTGAGTGAGATATACGATGAGGATAATGATCATAGGGAGGTGGGGTGGCCACATCAGAGGCATTATGGAGGAGGAGGTGGTGAATCTTCCTAGGAGAAGAATCAATGGGGAGGTGGGGTATCCATGATGGGTGGCAGCGTCGGGGGAGGAGGGTTGTAGAGAGGAGAGCTCAGGGTTGGGGGAGGATGTTCAAAGAAATGAAAGATCGTGAGGGTGATGGGAGTAGGGTTGTAGAGAGGATATATCATGGGGGTAATTATAGGGTGTTATTTATATAAGGATATTCATGCGAGGTAATTGATCACATTGTCAAGTGCATCAAATTAAATGGTTAGTTATTACTATAATTTTTGCAGTATAGCGGTAACACTAGATCATCTCTCGATGGATCCTTAGAATAATAATTTTAAAAGAATTTTTTGATTATAAAAAAAGGGGAATTGGATTTTATGAAATTTTGTTTTTTTATTTAAGATGAAATCATATAAAATAAAGAGATACAAGAAAGAAGAAGTTGACATATTTGATTAAGGGTGATCAACCCAGGGAATCTCATGATGCTCATCCTTCATCGCTTTAAGAGATATGGTTATGATATTTTAGTCCCTGATTTTTAGCCCCTATAAACCTAATTTAACTAAATTTAAACTAGGATAACTCCTAGGGTTCAGTTGAAAAAACCCAATGATACATCGGATACCTCCGATGTTTGGGTGATCTATGTTCAACTTTATAACTAAAACTCACTGAGGCAACACACGAAGAACTCAATGAAATGACCTGGTTTGTATGCTATTTAAGATTTTTACCATGATATTAAATTTAATATAAATTTTAGTTTTTATGTGATTTAAATTGACCAATATGAACCACACAAACATCACAATTGAAAGGGAGAAGAATAAGGGATGAATAGTGTGTGAAACATCACATGAAAGGGTACCCCCAAACATGATAATCTGAGCTTGATTATAATATAACAGTATATAATTAAATTAAATAATAATATGGGATGAATAAAAACAACATAAAACATGAACTAAAAAGACCATTCAAAATAATACATGCATGAAGCTTGGGATTACATCACGTTCCTCTTCGGGTGGTCACAAGGACTTTAGAAATCCATGGGAGGGGAGGAACAAAGAGATGTTGATGTAGCACTTACCATAGCCTAACGAACTTATAGGGATGACAGTAGGACTCATTTTGGACTCCAAAATGGTATCACCTTTTCTTCTAGTCAAACTTCCAAATGGGGTTCCCAAGGTTCCAATTTATAGGCAAAGTGGGTGGTGGTTTTGGGCACCCTAATCTATTGAATCCAATTGGTCCATGGATTTTAGTGTTCAGAAAGCATTAAATCACTTTTGAATAAACTAGAAAGTTATTTGGAGACACATTTTATATCTCCATGTCAAATTTGGATTTCTGATAATGTATATAATAATGTATATTTTTAAAATACAAAGGAAAACTTTTGACTTTGTGCAGATTAATTATATTAGATTGACTGGTTTGTTTGTGCATCTTAATGGACAAATTAGTGTTGAATTACTCCATTAAATTTGTATCCCACATATTAATTGATATTTTCACAAACCATATTCTCATTTGGATGCATATAGTTCATGGAACATGCAAAACATTGGACATGTGTTCATGGGATTTCATACAGTTTGGATCATTTTCCTTCTGCTTCATCATGTGCTCTCTGAATCCCATCCACCATAAATGAAATCATCAAAACAAATAAAATTAATCTTTTTAACATTTAAAATCACAAAATTATTTAATCAAACCTGAAGTTTAATTTTTTATAATAATTTTAATTTAAAATACATAATCATTTTAATACAGTGGTATAAGGGTGGAATAATATAGTGGATCACAGTGCAATCACACCCCCACACCTAAGAATTTGCAATCCAGGTCAAAGTATTATATCCTAATAAAGTATCATTCCTAAATCAATGTTGAGGAAACATCCAAGATTCTTTGAAATAAAATCCATCATGTCTCATTTTTGAAATCAAATTTCCTATCAGTTTTCTTCTCTCACATTAGAATTTGTTTAACGTAATTTGTTCATACATGCAACATGTTACAACCTAAATCACCTATAAATTTTCCCTCTTCACTCAAGGAACATAAGAAAGTGGAGTTATGATCTTTTCCTAGAGTTCATGTGATCTTACCATATTCTTTCCATGATTCTTAGTTCTATACCAATAAAAACTAGTGTACTACTAAAGAGGACATCCAACAAGTTGTTCTCAGGTTTAAGGGATAGTAGGATTTAATGTTTAAAAATATGAGGTAGAAGTGGAGTGTTTAATATCTTACATATAAAAAAATTCAAAATTATGAAAGTGATCAAAATTAATGTACAAAGTTAACCCCTCACAAATTGTATCACCTCAAACTCACTATCCCCATTGTCCATTTGTGTGTGTCACAACCAAGTAGTGAATAATAAAGAGTAAACATAATCTTTTCTCTATTTTTTTTTCTTTTGTTATTTTTATTTAGTGTACAGAAATATTTTTTTTAATATATAGTATTTGTTAGATAAAGAGGGAAACATGTGTAAAATGACGATGCAATATGTATTGTGAACCCACTTCACAATGAAAATGTAGGCACCCTTTATATCAACCCATAACAATGATTATCTCCACATAATTACCATGGAAACACCCTCCCAACCACAATTGAGAAAACAAAACAATAATATAAAAAAGATATGGGTAGGTTGGGATAAATTATCTTGTAATGTGGCTACCTAACAGGAATGCATGGTCTTTAAAACTTAAGAGGGATAAAATGTAAAGGTGGACAAAAATAGAGGTCGATTGTACAAAGGGATTTTTAGTGAATGATTGCCTCTATGATGAATGTATAATACTCAAATATTATGGATTAATATAGAAACAAGGAAAGTTATAGTTTCTCTACACGACTCAGGACTCTCAAGAAAGTGATTAATAAGAAAAATATGCAAAAAAGGGCTTAGAATGTCTCTCGAGTAAGGGATTAAAATATTGGTTAGTGCTAATGATGAATGGGTTTCAAAAATCCATTAAACATATAAGAATGATTTTAAAATAAAAATTTTAGAAAAATATACCATATCAACATTCATTTGAAAACATTTTTCCTAAAATAATGTAATTTTACACACAATCGACTCAATCATGAAAAAATTATTTTGGATATTCTTTTTAAGATCAATGTTTATCTAAAAAACCAAAATAAAGAAAATTAAATCAAAAACAAAAGCAATATTTTTTTGTTTTTTTTCTTTGTTGTTTTTTTGTTTTTTTTTTGTTTTTTTAATTCTAACTATGACATGTCACCCTCCCCTATACCTAAAAATTACATTGTCCACAACGCAAGTATTTTAAATAAATAGACAAGTAAATAATGGTAGCGAGAAGGGACAACCTGCTAAGTGGTGTCATATGAGGAATAGATTAGTTGGATTTCCTCCATGAGACGCTTTATAAAATCCTCATATAAGTGTTTGATCCTCTTCCCATTTATAGTAAACCTTTTTCCACTATTCTCATGAAAAACCTAGATAAAAAAATAGGGTAACAATATAAGGACCAATACATTGGCAATGAAGCTTACATGGGGGAGATTTATCCTAGAATTATACATGATAACCTTATCACTGGTATGAAGCATACATTGATAAATCATAAAATCATGGATAGCCTTTGTCTTCTGTTTATAGATTTGGGAGTTCTCATATGAATCACACCCAAATTTCTTCCAAATTCTGAATCTACATCTTCCTATGCTCACCTACATCTAAAAAATTCATATTCCATTATTTAACAGCCCAATATGCACAATGCTATACCTCTATCGGTAGGTGAAAATGTTTTCCAAACACAATTCTATATGGTGAAATTCCAATTGAGGTTTTAAAAGCTATAAATTATGCCCAAAGTGCATCATCCAAGTGTAAACTCCAATCTTTCCTTTTGGGTTGTACCATTTTTCAAGGTTTTCTTAACTTCTTAACTTGAGATTTCTGCTTGTCCGTTAGTTTTGGGGTTATATATAGTGGAAAATTTTTGAACAACCCCACACTTATGAAGAAATTTTTTCATTTTGAGATTGAAAAAATGTGAACCCTGATTACTAATGATGAATCCTGACAAACCAAATGTGCTGAAAAGTTGGGACATCACAAAATCAACAACCACTCAAGATTCATCAGTCCTAGTAGACTTTTCTTCCACCCATTTCGAGACATAGTCCACAACCAATAAAATATACACAAAGCTAAATGAATTAGGAAAAGAACCCATGAAGTCAATGCCCCATGCATCGAAGATCTCACAAAATAACATGTGTTGTTGGGGAATTTCATTCCTCTTAGAGGTATTCTATGTGAATTTACATTGAGTAAATGACTTATAAAATCAATGGTCATCACTGTACAATTTTGGAAAATAAATTCACGAGTCCAAGACTTTCTAAGCTGTACATTGAGAGAAAAAGTGTCCCCACATGCCAAAGTGTGGCAGAAGGTAAAAACTGAGGTGAACTCATGGCCAGGGACACACCGACGAACAACTTGGTCACTAAAAATTCTCCAAAAATATGGGTCATCCCGAATGTACTATCATGAATCATTCATAAGTATATGGGACTATGAAGTGATGAAATCTGTGGGGACCCTAGATGTTACTAGAAAATTCACAATGTTCACATACCAAAGGGTAAGGTCAACAACATAACAAAGGTTCTCATGAAGAAGGAATTATACAACAGGGAGGGATGAGTCAGCATAGTGGTTTAATGGTGGGGAAATCCTACTGATGTGGTCATCTACAACATTTTACACTCCTCTATTATCTTTAATCTCAAGGTAAAACTTATGGATAAGGATTATCCTTCAACTGAGGCATGGATTAGCTTCAGGTTCCTTTAGGAGAAAAAAAGGGCATAATGACTAGAAATGATAATGATTTTTGACCTAATAAGATATGAATGGAATTTTTTCAAGGAAAACACAATAGAAATGAGTTATTTTTTAGTGATGGTGTTGTTTTGTTCGTTAGGTTCAAGGGTACAGGAGGCATATTCAATGACATGAGGAGAATTCTCAACACTTTGTAATAAAAATACCCCAACTACAAAGTTAGAGGCATCACACATAAGTTTGACAGGAAGATCCCCCCATGGTGGTTAGATTATGGGAGGTGACATCAGGCTCATTTTTAGTGAATTGAAAGAATCCTCATAATTTTTAACAATTACAAATGCATAATCCCTTTTCAACAATCGAGATAGGGGGAGTGTGATCTTAATGAAGACTTTAATGAATCAACAGTAAAAACTAACATGACCTAAGAATGATTTCACCTTAAAGAACGATTTTGAATATGAAAGTGATGAAATTAATTTAATTTTTGAGTTATCAACTTGAATTTTTTCTTTTGAAATAACATTCCCAAGAAATATCCTCCAATAAACCATGAAATGAAATTTATCAAAATTTAATATGAGATATTTTTCAATGAAATAGCAGAGGACATATCCTAGGTGTTCCAAACAGTCATCAAAGGAAGTTCTATAAATCCTGAAATCATCCATAAATACTTCCATACAATTCTCAAGGTACTCATAAAAAATACTCAATATACATCACTGAAAAGTAAATAGATAATTACATAGACCTTAAATCATCCTTCTATATGAAAATGTGCCGAATGGATATGTAAAATTAGTCTTTTATTGATCCTCATGGGATATATGGATTTGAAAATAACACAAATATCCATTAAGGAAACAATAATGGGACTTACCAACCAATATTTCTATCATTTGGTCAATCAAAGGTAGAGAAAAGTGGTCCTTTATCATTTCATGATTCAGTCAATGGTAGTCAATACAGACACGCCAACTATTTTGCACACATGTTAGAACCAATTCATTCCTTTCACTTGACAAAACTGTTATTCCAGTTTTTTTGGAACAATTTTCTCTGGGATATCCCATTTAATATTATATATAGGATAAATGATCCTATTAGTAAATAATTTACTAACTTCCAATTTTACCACTTCAAGGAGAGTGGGATTTAACCGGTATTGAGATTTCCTTATAGGCTGAGACTAGTCATCAAAAAGTATATGATGCATACAAATAGCTGGGATAATCCTAAGAATATCATCCAATGTCCATACAATTTCCTTTTTAAACTCTCTCAAATGGTCGACAAGTTTTTATTGCTACTTTATAGAGAGGTTATTAGAAATAATGACATTCTATTGGTCAACACCCTCAAGATATACTTATTTTAAATTATATAGAAGTGGTTTTAATTCCAACGCTGGTGGTTTTGGATTGAGGGAGGATATTTAAGGGGGAGTGAGGTATATGAAAATGTCTATCTACTTATGTTTATTATCTGAGGAAAGATAAATTATGGATATGAAATTTTCAGAATCATCGATGGTCATGGGTACCACAGAATGAACACACACATCAATTAAAGCACAAAATTTACACATTTCCTAACTCAAATCATCCAAGAATGAAGAAGAGGAAAATGAAAAAGAGTATAGATTGAGGATAGAATTTTTTGTGTGTGTGTGTCATTTGACATCACTTCCATTGAATAGACATGAATATCGGAGTTCTCTTAAATGGGGTGTTTCATAGCCTCAATGATATTAAAACTCAGCTTTTCACCACCAAACTCTTGGATAGTATAGCATTATGAACATTAATGATCATCCTTGATGTTTTAAGTAATGGAATCCCAAGTATGATAGGAGAATGTCCTTGGGTTTGTGTATCTTCTACATCAAGAATGTATAAATTGGTAGGGAAGATGAGATTCTCCACTCTTACGAGAAAATCCTCAATCAAACTTTATGGGCATGTTGTGCTTTAGTTGGAAAGTTTAACGATGATTCCCATTGGTTGAAGCTATCCAACAGACAGAGAAGTGTAAACTAAGTAAGTATTTGTCTTAATTAAAGAACCTAAATCTAGCATAAAATCTAAAAAGAATGTATCCCCTATGGTTCAAATTATCATGAATGTTCCCAGATCCTTACATTTGGTTGGTATTTCTGGTTGAATCAAGGATGATAAATTCCTTACTAGGTTTACTTTATCATTCCCCTTATACCTTCATCTATGGGTGAAAAGTTCTTTAAGCAATTTGGCATAATGGGGAATTTTATTAACTTAATACATTAAAGGAATGTTGACCATAACTTTTTTAAATATATCTATTATTTCATTATCAATCTCATTATCAGAATGTTTTCTTAGGTTTATATAGTATTTGGGGGAAAATAAGAGGAATGGATTGTTTAGTGGAATCCTCAATGAAAATTGGATCATCATTTTTGTTTTGTTTTTCATCATAAGAATCATTTGAGGTTAGGGAAAGAGAGTTTTCAAGATGGGGACATAACGTTTTTGTAGAATCATTAGAAGAAGAAACCTCTTTACCACTATGAAGTGTTATTGTTCATACATTAACTTTTTCTTTTGGAGTAGAAATAGTTTGGGATGGTAGTTGTCCAATACCTTTCATCTTTATCCCACCAATGGTGTTTCTAATTGTACCACTTGAATTTGTAGGTATTGAATATCCGATTGTGTGGTCTGTTGGAAATGGGGGTTTTGGGATTCCATTTTCTTCACTATGTAATCGAGGGTTGGGTCAGATTTGGGAAGAGGAGAAGTATTGTTTTGAGAATTTAAGGGATAAGAAGGTTTCATACCTTTTCCTTATGTATAACAATTATACTTGGGGTAGCTCGGGTTTCCTCTCTATTGGTACTGTGGTTGTGATTTCCACCTGGGATTTGGATTTGTCCTAAAAGTTTCTTTCTTCAAGGTTGGTGATTTCTAAAGATGAAACCCTAGGAATACTATTTCACATGACTCAAATGAATTCATATTTTGTAGGTAGTAGTCAGAAAAATGAGTGTTATCAGAACAAATACCACAATGTAATGGAATAGAAGAAGAGTTCGAGTTACCTTTTTCTTGATCTAATTTCCTTAAATGGGTATGAATCTCATCAAGTTTATTATCTACCTTTTTTATAGGGATTAATTACTTACCTCATGAACTCCTCAGGTTGGTGCAATTTCTCATGTATCAAAATTGTTTTTCATTTTGAGCCATGTTGGCTGTTAAGTCATGAGTGGTAGAAGGAGTTTTATCAACTATGGCACCACCAGCTATAGAATATATCATTCCAAAATTCATGGGTACAGGTCCCTCATAGAATTATTGAATTATAAATTTTTCACTAATTTGTTAGTGGGGGGAAACTTGAACAAAGTCTTTTGAATATCTCCTAATATTCATGAAGGGTCTCTCATTGTGATTGCCTAATTCCATAGATTTATTTTATAATTGATGCAGTTCGGGAAGCAAGGACATAATTCTATAGAAAGTTTCTTTTAAGGTAATTACATCCCCCAATTGTGGTAGGAAGATAGTATATCCAGTCTTTGGATACACCATCAAGGTAGAAAGGGAAGGCCCAAAACTTAATGAGGTCCTCAGACACATTTTATGGTTTCATGGAGCACACTATGAGAAAATCCTTAATATGTTCATGAGGGTGCTTACCAGAAATACCATGGAATTTAAGAATTAGGTGTATGAGTCCTAATCTCAACTCAATGTTGGATGCCTCCTTAGGATATTGTATGTACATAGGTTGGTACTCCACATTCGGGGTTGTCAGTTCTTTTAATGTTTGGTTATTTTCAACCATGTTTTCTTGGGTTTGATTTGGTTAAATTTTTTTATTGGTTTTGGACCAATTGAAGTTAAAAAATGGGTTACTTGGCGTTACTTGATTTTCCTAATATAGATGACCGAATTTGTCAGTGAAGCATCTTTTCAATTTCTAGGACAAATTCAAGAAATGTTTCCTTTTCTGATCGGGCCATGAAAGTAAGTTATGATTTTTTTGTGTTTTTTTATGATGGAGGATGGATAAATTAAAATCACTTAATAAGGGTGAAAGTATAAAATAAAGTATAATGTTATTCTAAAAAATTAAAGAGAGAAAGAGATTGGAGAATAAGAGAGATAAAGGGAGAGAAAGAACACACAAAAAACAAACAAAAATTAAAACAAAAGACAAAACAAAAATAAAATAAAATGGGGGGGGGGGATATAAAAAGGATAAATAAAAAAAAAGTAAAGTATAGAAATAAAATTAAATAAATAAAAAAATTATCTTGTATAACTGAAAATGGAACGTAAATTTGATCGTGTTGTCGAGCCTATCAATTTAAATGTTTAGTTTTTACTGGAATTTCTACAGTATAACAGGAACCCTAGGTCGTATCTTTATAGATCCTTAAATCATTAATTTTAAAATAATGTTTTAATTATGAAAAAGGGGGTCATATTATATGAAATTTGGGTGGTTTTGATTTAAGCTGGAATCATATAAAAGAAATTGATATAAGAAAAAAGATGGTTAGAGATTCGATTAAGCGTGATCAATCCAAGGAATCTCATGATGCTCATCCTTCATAGATTCAAGAGATAGGGTTATGATATTTTAATCTTGAGTTTTTATTTCCTATAAAAATTATGTTATAATTTTTAAACTAGGGTACCTACTAGGTTTAATTCAAAGACACACAATGATTCATCAATTACTGTCGATGATTGGGTGATTTGTGTTCAACTTCATAACAGAAACTGACCAAAGAAATACAGGAAGAACTCAGTGTGCTATCCAGTTTTTAATGTTATTTAAATGTATTACCATGAAATTAATGTAAATTTTCATTTCAGTGTTTATGTGAGTTCAATTTACCAATATGAACCACAAAAACACCACAATTGAAATGGGGAAGAAAAATGGATGAATGATGTGTGAAACATCACATGAAAAGGTACCCCCAAACATGATCATTTGACCTTGAGTATGATGAAACAATATATAATTCAATAAAATAAGAAGATAGGATAAGGTGAAAAAAAAAATCTAGAATTTAAAAGATCATTCAAGAAAATACAAACATGAAGATCGATATTACATCGCATTCCTCCCTGGGTGATCACAAGGAGTTTAGAAATCCATGGGAGGGGAGGGAAAAAGATATGTTTATGTAGAACTTACCATAGAATCTAGAACTTATAGGGATGTTTATAGGACTTATTTGGGACTCCAAAATTGTATCACCTTGCCTATTGCTCTATCTTCCAAATGGGGTTCCAAAGGAACCAATTTATAACCAAAGCGGGTGGTGGTTTTGGGCACCCTGATTTTGAGAATCCACTAGGTCCATGGTTATGGTCATCCAGAAAGTCTTAAATCACTTTGGAAAAAAATAAAAATATGTTTTTAGAAAACTTTTATATCTCCATATTAATTTTTTTCCATATAGTATATATAATAATATATATTTCCTAAATACATAGGAAAACTTTTGACTCCATGCCGATTAATTCTATTAGACAGATTGGTTTATTTGGACCTCTTAATGAAAGAATTAGGATTTGTTTCCTTCATGAAAGTTGTATCCCATGTAGTATTGGATATTATAATAGAAAATATACCCATTTTTATAGACTTAGATTTCAAAAAAAATCATAACAGTGGACATGTGTTCATGGGCTTCCATGCAGTTTGACCCATTTTCCTTCTGCTTCATCATGGGCTCTCCAAATAACCGCCACCTTTAATGAAATCATCAAAACAAGTGTAAATGAACTTTTTAATAATGAAAATAATAAAATTATTTAATCAAAAATAAATTATTATCTTTTATAATAATTTTAATTTATAGTATAGAATTAGTTTAATACAGTGGTATAAGGGTAGAATAAAATAGTGATTCGTAATGTGATCAGTAATCAACGCCATTTCCATAGTTTACATTAAAAAGTGGACTCAAATAACCATAAAAACACAATTTTAATTAAACCATGGATATAAATTAATCTATAGATACATACCTATAAAACCATGGATATAGGTCCATTGATATAGATCATTTTTCTTGTAGTGTTAACAACTTAGATTCATAAACAACTCATTTGTAAAGATCAACATTACTCCCACTACACCAATCTTTTCATATTCCATTTCACATCTTCAAAATCTCCTAAACTTTTCTTCACTTATAAAAACTTTATTGACTCTAATAATTTTACATAATTATTCATTACATGGGGAGTATAAAATATAATAATGGTGAGCTCAAATTCTCAGTAAGGTTATAACAACCCTTTTCATTATTTCACATTAATTTATGATTTATTATATAAAAATACACATAATACAGCCTTGAAAATAAAGAAGTACAGTGTCTCTAGGAATTATGTCCACAACATAACATCTTGAAAATGAGATATATTAAAATTATTGAAAACTTCCAAAACATTCTTCTAAAATTCCAAGGCTATTAAAACTGTGTGGGATAACATGGGGGAAAACATAAGAAAGTGGTGAGCTATAATGCGCAGTAAGAGAATAAACATGATATAAAGTGATACATTTTAGCCAATAGATATATAAATGGGGAATGAAAAGTGTATAAATCATAAACAAAAACAATTCGTTATGATATAACATGATAACCATAACATGGGAAATTTGATAACAACTTAAAAAATAGCACCATAAACATAGGTGATCATATTGCGATTCACTATTCAATTCCACCCTTACACTGTTGTTTTAAACTAGTTTTGTAATGAATATTCCAAATATAATAATAAATTTAACTTCATATTTTATTCAATGAATTAATTTTTATCAATATTAAAAAGGGTAATTATACTTGTTTCGATATTTTCATTGAAGTTGGAGGTGATTTGAAGGCCCGAAGATCATCTAGAAGAAAAATAGGTCAAAGTGCATGGCATGCCATGGACATCTATCCACATTTTTGATAATTAAGAAAATTAAATTCATCCAAATGGTTTGAAACTTTGTGGTCCACTCCAAAACATCATGTTATATAACTCTTATCAAGGAACTGAAACCCAATTCATCCATCTAGTGGCCCATACGAACCGTCTGTCCAGGGGACAAAATCTACCAGAATTAAAAAGTTTGTTTCAATTTTTTGACCATATCTCCCAATAAATTTGTCTAATGGAATCCAAATTTGACAAAGAGACACTAAGTAGGTCATCCAAAAACTATTATCTTTTATTCAAGTCATGATATGACTTTATACTATTCCAAAACTGAGACACCATTGGTATATCAAAAACAGGGTTCTCAAAACCATGTCCCATTTTTGCTATAAAAAGGATCCATGGGAACCTCATTGGTAAGTTCGGTCAAAAAGATATGATCTGCCATTTTGGAGTCTTGTAGGAGTCTCCTCATCATCCTATATGTTCTAGAGGTCCCTATCCTTGTAGGGGGATTAATAATGTATAAGGAGTTTCATTCGAGCTTCCTCCTCCTCCTAATGTCGAGCTAAGTGGTGTGTGATCATTGCGAGGGAGCTACACACATTAAGAGGGAGCGGTGTGTGATCATTGTGGTTTAATTGATCTTTCATATGTATCTTAACTTTTTTTGATTCATTGAATTGAAACACTTTTTATTTCATAACCGATTGGTGTGAAATTTTAAGTGTGTGTATTGTGTTGGTACGATTGGAAAACATAAGAACCATTTTCTTTCCCAAAAATTTTTGATTTAAATATTTTCTTACATACCATAAATCATGCTATGGGGCTGAAACATTACTACATGATTGTTATGTCAAGATTTAGTTCTAATTGCATAATTTGAAGAGGCTTGTGGGTACCCAAGATCTTAGTTAACCCTCAACCAAAAAATTACACCAAAACCTAATAATCAATTAAGAATGAGGAACTATTCAAGTGTTATAATAACTTACCAATGATCACTTATTTATCTTATATTTTTCATAATCCACTTTGTATTTCAACTTTATAACTCTTTAAATTAAGATACTTTCTTGAAACTATTTTCACAACCACCCCCTCTTTTGTTGTTCTTATTAAAAATACACACTCAAAACCTATCAATGCTCCTTGAGAGATGACCAAGGGTATACCTTAGACTACAAAATATTCTTTAAATCACTATTAATTTGGCCTGTCATCACAATGCATTCAAATTTTGGCACCATTTTCGGGGATCACTTTGGTTTTTAGTGCGTGTTTTTATAAGATTTTTGTAAATTTTGTGAATATTTATATATTTTATACTACACCTATACCTATATTTTTGTATTCTGATCTATTTTTTGTGTAGGTTTGGTGCATGACACATTCTATTCCGAGAGATTTACCTCTTTTCAAACCCATACCGGATAGGATCTTACGTCAACGACCCCGAGACACACAAGAGAACCCTTTGAAGGAGGACACACAATACAACAACACTCTTCTGGATCCTTCATCATCTTATTCTAGAACCAATATCAAAATTGAAATAAACTTGTATAACATGGTTGAAAACAGTAGAACACTAAAAGAACTAACCTCACCTGATGTTAATATCTAGCCCACCTATATTCAAATTCAAGGTGAGGCACCCAACTTTGAACTAAAATTTGGGTTAATTCATTTATTACCAAGATTCCATGGACTTCCTGGAGAAGATCCACACAAGCATCTTAAAGAATTTCATATCGTGTGTTTTACTTTAAAACCTTGCTAATGTGGATGAAGAACAAGTAAATCTTAGATTGTAACAACCTGAGATTTTATGAGAATTATTATTTTTAATTTCATTGATATCTTGTGTTGTATGTGACACCAAAATTAGCTTGTTCTATACGAAACACTGTATTAGCTTGCAGTATACACAACACAAATCTTGGATCGTGTTACACACAATTTAATGTTCATTTGATAGAAGTTATTTTACGCAACATTGAGTGTATATATATATATATTCAATGTTTAAATAAAATATGGTTGGATTCTATTATACACAACAACAAGTGAATATTGCACTACACGCAACCTTGACTTGGCTTTCATTACACGCAACCGTGACCTTCCACGATAGCGTGTGTTATACGCAATACCAAGTTTCACTAAACGAGATATTATTATAATATTATTATGAACTAGCCATTATGAATAGAAATAACCAATTTTTAAAATTTTATAAATTTTATCTTTCAAAATGGACTTCATTTTTGGATTCGGAATATCAAAATTAGCCTAGGGTGAATTTTTGGTATTTTTCTGAAAACATTCAATTTTTGATAAATAGTGAAAACACTGGGTTACTATTTAAAAAACCGACTTTTTATTTAAATAATTATTTATTTTATTTAAATTTATTTTAGGTCAAAATTGATACATAATACCTATATAAGTTCAATTTAATTCATTGGAGTCATTTTATAATAAATTTAGATACATAAAAATTTTATTGAAATTTTCACCGTCTTTTACCCACCTCCTAGGAGAATTTGAAAATTTACATAAAAGTTAATTTTATCGCTTCTGTGAGTGAAATTTCAAAAAATTTGAGAGACACAGTTAATATCAAGGAGTAAAATGTGGTTCAATAAGATAAAAATAATTTTTGGTGAATAGTAACTTTTTTACTTTTATTTACCACGGTTAAAAGTAAATAGGGTAATTAAGGGTAAAAATGATATTATTATTACCCTAACACATGTCCTAATTATATTGGATAAGTTTAATTAGTCCAAAAACAACCTTAGGAATAAAATATGACCATTTAGGTCCATTTGGATTAGATTTGGACATTTAATATTATTTTATTTAAAGAAGAGTTAAAATAGTTAAAATCAAAGTTTAATAACTAAAACATTTTTAATATAGGGTTATCAATAATATAAATTAAACTATAAAGATTAATTAGAAATCTAAAAATATTTCCTACCTAATGGTATTTTATTTCTAATTTTTATACATTAAATAAGTTAATTTATTTATGACATAATGATGATGTTGTAATTACCTTATTAATGAAATATTAACATAATTATGTTATAAATACCCAAATAAATGTAATTTGAGACTTTTTACAAATTACACTAATTTTATAGGTTAATATGACATGTTATTATTTATTTAATTAACTTGGTTCGAACTAATAATGCTGTTATCATTTTCACAAAAATAAATTCCCAAATAGTGTCAAAATTGACATAAAATAGTTTTTAAAAACAATATTATATTATTAATTTTTATTTTATTCCTAAAAATATAAGGTTCGGCCATATGACTTAGATAAGGATATATATATTAATAATTAACCATTTGGGGTTCGTTTGGCTTGTTATAGTAAGTTTATTAACCATATAGTGTAAGAAAACAAGAAGACACGATAAAAGTTAAATTATTTAACTTAGAGTTAAATCTAAAAGATAAGGTTTAAATAGTAACCTAAACTTATCTAAAACCTATTGGTTGAAAGTATTTCGACCCATCCCTACCTTATATTCGGAATAAGTCAATTTGGATCTATTAAATACCCAATATGACTTTATTATAAAATAATATTTTAAGTTTTTCCAAAGGTGCCCCTCTCCTCCCTTATAAAAAGGGCACCCCTTCCCTCTTCTCTTCACACCCTTTTGGTCCTTGAATCTCGTCCAAACCCTGACCATTTATCTTCTCCACTTACCTAGGAACATTTTGGAGGTTCAGGTCTTCTCAAAATACCAACTCTACTTCATTAAGTGGAAGCTTAAAGGAGGTGCGTCGAAGAAGAGATAATCTCTTCTTCCGATTCTCTCGAGTTTCTTTCTTCTTATACTTCTTCTTCATTAGTTGTATCATTATAAAGTAATAACATAAGTATTAATTATATACTTATATATTATTATAAATATTAAACAACCTTATTTCACCTTCTATTCATCCTATGGAAAAAAAATCACCGTGCGTGCGTACGTACGGAATACCATCTCCACGCCGTGGTGTAATCTGTTTTCGACCACCACCTTACTTAGATGGGTATAATGGTGCAAATAAATAAATATATATGATTATTGTAAAGTTATATTGATTCTGAAATATTATACACACACTTCAATACAATTCCACAATCATGGTAATGATATCATCGCTCGTGCGTACGTACGGACTACCGTCTCCACGACGCGATGAGATTCATTCTCCATGTTAACCATTCATTTATGATTATAAAGTATATATAATGAATAATAATGAAATATATGACATAATAATGATACTGGATTTATGTATATATATATATATATATGTATGTCACTTACTTAATTCCATTCAATTCAATAAGGAAACTAAAACAGCGTTCATGCGTACGTATGACCTACCATCTCCATGAACGGTGTATTTCATTCCATTTTTCGATATATCATATATATATGTATATTATGAATATATATTATATATAAATCATGTTTTAAATTCTGTAATCAATTAAATCAGGATATAAGTAATAATATCAAGAACAACAAGTCGAAACACGTACGATAAATGAAACGATTTTACCCAAAACACTGCTTTAACATGGAATTTACAAAAGAACGGGTACTATAAAGTCATAAGTGAACCATATATGATATAATAATAGTGAGTATGATTCTGTAATAAGTCAATGACATTATTTAAATCATTATATAGGAGGTTCAATTACATACGAAGCATAACGGACATAAGGTAAGGGATAATTTTTCAAATCTCATTTTTATCCAAGATTGCTTATTTGTAAGTATTTACTGGGGTTATATTTTTCATCCATGTACATAAAAATGTTTTTATAAAGTGTTTAATATTCTTCCATGTATGTTTAAATCCATTTTTACCCATATTTGACTTTTACATTGTGTTATGGAAGTAATCTTTCTTTTGTTTACCATACATGGAAATTTTTTAATTTTCCGTTAAAAGTACAAGGAGAATATTTTTCTTAACTTATACGGCATGAACGGATTTTTACGGTTTAATGATGCCTTCTTTTCATGAAGCTTACTCTACAATATTTAATGACTATTTTCAAAAAAATCCTTTCCTTTTGAAATTGCATGGCATTTTGTGAAAAGAAAATGATTTTGAAGAAGAAAGGATATTTTCATTATGAATGAATTTCAAGTGTTTTATCAAAACCATTTTCCATATAAGATGGAATTATTTCATATGTGTATGTTTCATGAATAATTTCTCTATGATTTACATGGTTTCACTTTTCTTATGATGAAATGATATCCATTTGTTTTATATGGATTATGTTATGATGGAATGATGTTTATGAAACCCATTTTATTCTTTGGGGTATGATGAATGATTTATGTTTATGTTGTGGCACATGTAAGAATGATTTAATTATGAGATGGGTGGGACCTATATCTCCCTACAATACGTTGGGTAAATATATATATTGTTGGAACCACTTTGTTTATAAGGTTGTATTTGTTGTCAATAGTTTTCAATGAAGATCAAAATGAAGGAGATTAAGAAGTACTCCAATGAAATGGAGGAATGGTGATTCAGACGATTTTTGTACTGATCGTAAGTTCAAAGAACATGTGTCAAAGGTGATACATTGTTTACAACAATGAAGAACGTGAGGTGTAATCTATCTGCGGATGATTAAAGAAGAATGGGGTTTTTGGATGAAGTCCATGTAATTCCTCCTTATTGCATGAGAACCATGGGTTTTGATGAAGACCATGCAATTAATCATGATTGCATGAGAACCATGAAAGATACTTCTTGATGAATAGAATCACATGGTTTGCATGAAATAGATCATTATGGTTGATGAAGAAGACAATGTGCCAATGATTGGAATTCTAAGAAGGTCGTGCAATGATTGGAATTCTGCGATAGCCATGCACATCACATTTTCATAGAAGATGATGATGTTGAATCTATGCCTTCAAAGAATACATATAACAATAGTGGAGTTTTTGATAAAAGCAAAAGAGTTGCTTAAGGATTCATATCACCAAGAAGAAGTGTTGTTGAGGTGATCATGCTTATTGACAAAGCAAACAGATGACATAAAAATTTGTTGACAAAGGAGATTCCATGGTGGCATGTCGAGTTCGAGGACTGTGGATAATGATCCATGTTTTATTCAAGGAACATCGACAAAGAAATGGATGATATGGAGGAAGACAAAAAGAGCATATTCAAGGTGGCTCCGTTTTCAAGTGTTTGCCAAATTTTTGGGGTCCAAAATCTGGAAGTTGCTGAGCATCGAGAAAAGTGGTTTTCCATGAAAATAATAATTAAATATGGAAAAGGAATGAATTTCATGAAGATGGGATGCATGGATTGTATTTCACGAAGACCAGAATAATGGAGGTGGTGATTCTTCGCGATTACGTCAAGCTTCGCGAATGGCAGAGGCTGGAGAGCTTCGCAGCGATGAAGGGCTTTGCAAGGGAGCTTCGCGGCGATGAAGGGATTTGCGAGGGAGCTTCACGGAGAAGGTGCGAAGTAATTGAAGGGATTCTCCACGATTATAACGAGATCCGTGAATGGAAAATTGTCGTAGTGCTTCGCAATTTTGAGATAATTCTGGCGGGAACTTCAGAGCTTCGCGATTTGAGCTGACGTGGCATTGACTTCACGCGGAAAGTTCGAGGGTCGGTGGAATTGCCTATAAATATATGTCGACCCCCTCAAGAGAGAGCTCTCAATGAAAATACTTTGGTCTCGGTTCTCAAAGGTCACTCGTGAAGGCAGTGTGCTTCGCAAAAGAGGAGCTTCACGGCGGCTATTCTAGCTCCGCGAAAGTCATGCGCCCCGCGTTGGCTCAGTGAGCTTCACGAAGAGGCATGAGCTCCGTGACAGCCAAGCATTGTGAAGGCTGGAGCATCGTGAGAGTGCTTCGTGATTGAGCATCGTGAAAAGGTAGGGACTCCGCGAAGGCTTGTTTGAGCTTTGCAAAATTGGTAGCCTTGCGAAGTAGGGTACTTTGTGAATGCCCTTTCCAAAGGTTGTTCGCCCAGTGGACAGGGGGAAAAGGGGTATTCATCAGTGGATGAAATTTGGACTTCAATAGAGAATAATTTATTGAGAAATCACACAAGTGATTGTAATTCATGAAAAAGAAGACAAGGGGATCTAGTGCATTCAGTCATTGCACTAAAGTAAAAGGTTGAATACAAAAGAGCATCAACTCAGGACTCTGATGCAAGGAAAGTCTCATGCTGAACAGGAGACAAAGACTTCAATGCAAATCTATTGAAGAGACCTTCACGTCTATAAACTGAGTGAGACTTCACCAACGGTAGTGAGCCAGGGGTAGTCAACGGGAGTTACTCGAGGGAAGCAGTGAGCTATCCCTAAACCTTTGTAAAGGCAGTGATCCTGGG
The DNA here is from genome assembly GCA_963277665.1 of Viscum album. NCBI lineage: Eukaryota > Viridiplantae > Streptophyta > Magnoliopsida > Santalales > Viscaceae > Viscum > Viscum album. The sequence continues at coordinate 1,137,741,030 of OY728129.1, forward strand.
ACAAAGTGACTATACCCGAACAATTGTAATCTACAGCTAGTGAAGCATAGTGGATTCAGGTATGACTGACAACCTGTCGGCATGTGCTCCTTGGACGTAGCCCTTAGTGGTGAACCAAGTAAAAATAGCTGTGTCATCTCTCTTCATGTGAATGTATCATTGCTGATCATATCCTTCATACAGGTTTAAGTAGTTCCTACCAACGTGGGAAAAAGATCCAAAACTTTAAGAAGAAAACATTAACACCCTGATTCACCCCTCCCCTCTCAGGGTGTCCCGGGGTCCTACATATATCTAATGAGATAGACATGGATGGAATGGTAAGTTAATCCGGTTCAGTGTTACAGGACTGAAACGAGGAGTGAACTCGATTCAAAAAGGGACTTTGTCCACTAAGATGGTCATGGCAGTAATGCCTTGGCTACTATGGAAATCTTAACATGTGCTTAATGGTTTCCACAATTACATGATTTATTCCCATGCTATTTTATCATGATTTATTATCCATTATGATATATTTCTTACGTACTTCCAAGATTAATGTCTTTTCTTGAGATTTTGATGTTTAGATTTTATGTTCAAGTTTTTCCATTCAAATGTTTATGGATTGTTTTATGTTCTCAATGTTTACCCTTACTGAGCATTTGAGATCACCCTTTTAATGTTTTCTTTTCCCCAGTATATAAAGAAAGGTTTTAGGTAAGAAAACCAAAAGGGGAAGATATTTATGGGAGATGTTGAAGATCTTTCACCATGATTAGAATATTAGGTTCCGAGTTTCCAAAGACACTAAACTAGTACGGTCTTTGGGCGTCTGTTTTTGTCATGTATTAAGTATTCTGCAAAAGTAATGTAATGTCCATGTATGTCAAGATTTTGGTCTCTACATAGATCATTTCCATTCTCATTATAAGATTCTATAAAATATTGTCTTTACTATGTTAATTCACCAATAAGAGGATGGGTAGACATGAAATGCCTTTTTCTTGAAAAATATCTCACAGCCTCTCAAACTGAAACTATAAGGAAAGAAATTTGTGGTATAAGGTAGTCACAAGGGAAAAAATTACATGAGTATTGGGAACACTTTAAAAGGTTATGTTCAAGTTACCAACACTACAAAATAAGTGATCAAAGTTTAATTAAATATTTTTATAAAGATTTAATTCATATTGATAGAAACATGATTGATGCTACTACAGGTGGTGTGATGGTAGATAAGACCCCAATTTCTGTAAGAACCCTGATTGAGAACATGGAACAAAACACTCAACAATTTGGTACAAGGTCTAGTATACCCATTTGATGTTTCCCTGAGGTGAAATCTACCGAATTCGAGAAAAAGGTGGACACGAAGTTTGAAGAGGTAAGGACCCTTCTTTGACAACATTCTCTTTTTGAAGGGAAATACCAATCTCCTCCTCCTATAAATTTTGGTATATGTTCTTCTGACACCCACTACTCTGACCAATGACCCCAATTGTGATAAACTTATAAGAGTTGTGAGGCGATATTTCTAGGCTTCCCCTATAACCAACCCTTTAGGAAAGAACCTTACTATCAATAAAACCCTATGTGGAAAGAAAACCAAGCCTATAGGCAAGGGGGTATTCAAACTAACCTCAACAACAATGGAACCAACAGGGTCAGAGTAGCCATCCACCACCACCACCTAGAAATCCCCAACCACCCCAAAGGAATTTTCAATAAATCCCTCCAAAACCCAATCCTATCCTAGAATATATTATGAAACAAATGGTTGCTAACAATATTCAATTATAAAAAACCACTCAAGTAGCCATACAAGACCTCAAAACCCAATTAGTCTAACTAGCTAACTCGGTGGGGGAAATTCAAAGTCATAGATCGGGTAAACTACCATCTCAACCATTAGTCAATACTAAAGATAAATTAAATGTCAGTTACATCACCCTTAGGAGTGGAAAACAACAATAAATTCAAATGAATCATCTATTAGAGTCATCCCTTCCTGAAGAAACCTCCATCACAACCATTAAAAATGTTCACAATGTTGAAAATTCTTGTCCTGAGAAAATCCCTTCTAAAGGAAAGGGTGTGTCTTTTAATGAGTCACCTAGACCAACCATTCATCTTCCATTTCCCCAAAGGGCCACCCAACCTAGAAAACAAAAGGAAACTGAAATTGATAAGGAAATATTGGAAACATTAAAAAAAAGTGCAGGTTAACATCCCCTTGATTGATGTCATGAAGAAAATTCCACGATACACCAATTTTCTAAATGATATGTGTACACACCAAAGGAAACTTCGAGGTAATGAGAAGGTGATCTTAAGGAGTAATGTTTCAGCATTGATAGAGCCATCACTTCTCAACAAGTCCAATGATCTAGGAACATTATCAATTCTATGCACCATAGGGGAGTATTCTTTTTCTAATGATATGCTTGATTTAGGTGCTTCTAAAAATGTGATGCCTCACTCCATTTACACTACATCAAAGGTCGGGGACCTGAAGCCACTGGAATTGTTGTTCAACTGGCTAACCAGAGTACCTCACACCCCTCGGGTGTCTTAGAGGATGTTATTGTGAGGGTTCAAAATTTAATTTTTATTTCTGATTTTATGTGATTAAAATGAAGGATGATAGGATGAATGTACATGCCGCGATTATATTGGGGATACCCTTCTTGAAAACCACCAAAACCATAGTTAATGTCCACAATGGTACATTATCTATGGAGTTTGGTGGTGACATTGTCCATTTTAATATCCTTGATTCCCTGAAGCACCCCTCAGAAGAACATTCCTCTCTCTCTGTTAATTCTCTAGATGTACTCCCTCCCCTTGAAGAAAATTCATTTCATTCCCCTGATCCCCTTTTTGAGTCTTCTCCATTGATAGAAATTATAGGAAATTATTCATCCATTGATTATTGTAGTGGTTTAGAAAAGTTTCCTGCATGTTTATTGATTGATGATTTCTTGAACACTGAGGATCCAATGACCATCGATGATACCGTTAAGCTTATAAAAGCTCATTTCTCATCTGTGGACAATACCATTGAGCAGTTAGATGTAGTGTCTCATATTTTTCCATGTATTATTTTTAAATATTATATGGAATTATTACGAGACTAGGTGCAGAGATGACACATCATTCTGAGGCCCAATGATCCTGAAATGGTGGTTTGAACTTTTTTTAAGTTAAGTGAGTCGGCTATTGTGTGTGGTTGGGGAAGTTTCCAAACAGATACAGAAATTAAAAATATGAGGGAACTGTTGCATCTAGGATGATGAATTTACCTAATAATGGGTTTAACCTTGACCAGCACGGGTCAAGGGAAAAAGTTAATTTTCGGACATTTTCAGTAAAATAAAATAAAATAAAATGGAAAAGTTTATTTTATGGAAACATCCGCTGCAACACGGCGACAGAGCAACCGTTTCTTTAATAAATGCCACGTCATAATGACTCAGAAACAACAAGATGGAATCATTAATACCGCAATGTATATTGAATTCCAAACACGTTTTCATTTTTATTGGGATAATCGAACGTCGATCAGTGGCGGAAGATTGAGAGGAAACTCTCGGGAAAATCCATGGTGCTTTGGAGAAAACTCTCGGCAACGAATGACGACAGATCGAAGCTGAAAATTGATGCACCAATAAAGTAGAAGGATCTTGGCAATGACGATAGAACAACCCCTTCATTAGTGATCGATCCCTTCATGAGGTAGGGGTTTGTTATTTAAACTCCTTTCCCTGTTTTTTATTTTAAATGATGAACGCAGATCAACAATGAACAAGTTGATCTGAGGATTAGTACATTATTGTGGGAGGGTTTTATTGGTATTATTCAGGGAATTTATCCATATTGAATTGTTGTTTAAGCCTACTAATTAGAGCGGATTAAAGCCATGGCGAATTATAGCGGAGGTTCATTCCTCGATTTGATTATTAGATTTTCCTCCCCTTTTTTCTTTCGCGCATTCCTCGTGTTCTTCATGGGGCACCGAACAATGGATCGTTGCACATCTGTTTTGCAATGCAATGATCCCAAATTGAAGATTTGACACTAAAATGACCTTGCGGAGGTACGGCGATGATAGATGACGACAAATCAAACCAAATTCGGAAGAGCCGTTCTTCGAGCGTTCTTCGCACGGGTGGATCGTTGCATGTTTCTAGATCTAATCGAATGTCTGAAAACAACGTAATTGGCTTCATGGTTTTGGGGTGACCAAAACATGGGAGTTTCATGGCTATTGGATGACCGGATCGATGATCGGGGAAGCACAGGAGGCGCGCCGGTGAGGAGCGTCATTTCTAGAAAATTCCGGGATACACAGCGTGTATCCAGACACGGGATGGACTACACGGCTTCAGACGACACGATGTGTACTCTCTATGCGGCATGACAGAAGCAGATCCATGGGTCTCGGTGTGTATCCCGGGGATAAAAGAACACGGGATAGAGCACACGACCATGTACTCCATCACACATCCAGGTAGGGCTAGTTACGCGGGTCACCCCGTGTACCGATTACATGGGTTGGAGTACACGGGTTGATGACCGTGTACGGGCACATGGCCAGCGTACACATGGCCAAAACCAGTCACTCAGACACGTAATGTACACCATACTACACGTCGTGTACTCAATTTTCTACATGACCATCCTTACGACATGGGTCGTTGTACACGGGCAGTACCCGGGGTCAGACAACATAGCGTGTAACTTTTCTACACGTCGTGTACTTTTTGGAAAATGGCATGGTCCTCTTGTTCATTGTATCTTGGACATCTTTCGTTTGGGTTAGTGCCCCTTCTTATCATTCCCCTGGAGTTCAGACATCATTTCCTTATACAAGAGTATGATTCTTTTAGTAGGACTTTCTGTGATAGAGTCGACATCCCTCTGAGAGGCCCAGAGCGAGATCCTTTATCCATTCCTGGCCCTAGGAAGAGTCAGGAATCGACATGAACAACTCTACCAGGTTCCAGTCATTCCTTCATCTCCATAGGTTCCAGTCATTCCTTCATCACCACATGTCTTGCGCGAAACCTTGAGATTCCGATAAAACTGTTTACTCGATCCTTACACTTGGAGACACCTGCATGAGGAGACTCGACAATCACACACCTTTGTAGACAGTGTGATCTTACGCTTGGAGGCAAGAGTTTTGGTTGGAACCTCTTAGTGGTAGCGTCAAGGCCTTAAGGCATCATTATAGGTATGGATTGGTTATCTTTGATCCATGAACATATTGAATGTTTTAGACGAAGAGTGTGGTGTGTCCGCTGTGATGGAATGAGGTTTTCCTTTGTCGAAGAAAAGGAGACCCAGGAAACACAGAATGGGATCATGCATATGAGGCTGCATCCAATCACTCAAGAGATTCCTAGCCTTACCATCAGAGCAGTAGATGTTGTGAGCTCTCAGTTCCTAGCAGTAGTGGCGGAGTATGAGGACCTCTTTCCTGAAGATGTTCTAAGATTACCTCCCCATTGGAAAATCGACTTCTACATCGACTTACACCCCAGGAGGGAACCAATTTCCTCATCTGCATATTGGATGGCTCCCACAGAGCTTCGTGAGATGAGGGTGCATTTGAAGGATTTGCAGAGCAAGGGTTTCGTGCGACCCATCATTTCACCCTGGGCAGCCCCAGTATTGTTTGCCAAGAATGCAGACATGATTCTGAGGTTGTGCATGGATTACTGGCGCCTGAACAAGGTGAGGGTAAAGAATAAGTATCCACTTCTGAGAATCGATGACCACTTCGATCATTAGAGAGGGGAACAATGGTTCTCAAAGGTTGAACTTTGATCATGCTATCACCAGTTATGAGTACAGGACGAGAATATACTGAAGACATCTTTCAGATTCTTCTATAGTCACTATTAATACTTAGTGATGCCTTTTGGCATGATGAACGCCCCCGAAGTGTTCATGGGACTGATGAACCAGATCTTCCAGCCATAATTGGACTGGTTCGTAGTGTTCTTCATCGATGACATCCTTGTGTACTCGGCATCAGAGGAGAAGCACGCGAGACACCTGCGAATGGTTCTAGACGTACTTCGGGAGCACCAGCTTTATAGGAAGCTCTCAAAGTGCTAGTTCTGGATTCATGAGGTCCACTTTCTGGGACATGTCATATTAGAAGATGGAGTAGTTGTAGAACCAGCTAAGGTGGAGGCTATGTCAGCATGGGAGCCACCTCAGAGCATGACGGAGGTGCAAAGCTTCCTTGGGTTGGGAGGATATTACCATAGATTCATTCCCGATTTCTCCCAGATAGCAGCACCGATGACGACCTTGACCAGTAAGGGGAAACCCTTTATGTGGATGTAGAAGTGACAGTAGGCTTTCGAGCAGCTGAGATAGAGTTTGACGAGGGCCCCAATCATGAGATTGCCGGCGGTGGGTGTCGAGTACATAGTTTTCTATGACACATCAGGGACCAGACTTGGTTGTGTTCTGATGTAGAGGCAGGCAGTGATTGCTTATGGTTCACATATTAGGCCACGTGATCAAAATTATGTGACCCATGATCTCGAGTTGGCTGCGGTAGTATTCGCATTGAATATGTGGAGACACTACCTTATGGGAGAGCAGTTTTTTGTCCACTCTGACCACAAGAGCCTCAAGTACATCATCTCATAGAAGGATCTGAATCTGAGGTAGAGGCGTTGTCTAGAGTTCCTCCAGGACTATGATTTCGAGATCATCTATACTCCTGGGAAGGGGAACAAGGTGGAAAATACTTTTAGTAGAAGGTCGAGCTCACAACTATTGAGTGAGGCGATAGAGTAGTTATCCGCGTTGTAGTTATCCTTCGTGGATAGAGAGGATATAGCTTACCTACAATCGATGGTTGTTGCCCCTCCACTCTTACAGTGGGTAAGGGGGCACAACTAGGAGATGTCGATTGTGTGGCTTTACGTGCCCAATTATCCATAGGACATGCTCCTGATGTATATTCACAAGTTGGGGAGCACATATTTCTTTTCAGAGGACACACTGTTGTACCAGTGGCATTGCAGGAGGAGGTCCTGAGAGAGTTTCATACATCCCCCTTGGTGGTACATCATGGAATAGAAAAGATGAACCTGGATCTCCGAAGATAGTTCTGGTGGTTAGGCATAAAGAAGGTATTAGTAGAGTTCGTTTCCTGATGCCTCACATGCTAATAGGTGAAGGCTGAGCACCGGGTTCCCGTTGGATTAGCTCACCCCATAGAAGTTCTAGAGTGGAAGTAGGATGGAATATTGATGGACTTCATAACAGGCATACCATGGACGTCCAAGGGGCATGATTCCATCTGGGTGATCATTGACCGATTCACCAAGTCAGCCCACTTCCTAGCTATCAAGGAGCAGAGTTCCGTAGAGAGCTTGAGATGCCTCTACGTGCAGGAGATAGTTGGGCTTCATGTCGTCCCTTCGACAATAGCCTCAAACTGAGACGCTCGCTTTACATCCCAGTTTTAGAAGGGATTACAGGAGGCCTTTGGGACTTAGCTACGCTTTGGCATGATGTTTCATCCCTAGACCGATGGTCAGATGGAGAGGACCATTCAGGTTCTAGAATATATGTTGCGGGCCTGTATCATGGACTTTGGTTGTAGTTGGGAGGACCACCTACCACTATTGGATTTTGCGTATAATAATAGGTACCACTCCACCATTGGTATGACACCATTCGAGGCTTTGTATGGAAGACCCTTCCAGTCACTTCTTAGCTGGAATGACCCCGGAGATTCAGCACACATGGTTCCATAGTTGGTGTGTGCTACCATTGAGAAGGTGCAGATCATACGGGAGTGGATGAAGACTTCACAGAGATGGCATAAGTCTTATACTGACAGGCAACAAATACCCCTTGAGTTTGGGGAGGGAGACCACATCTTTATTTGGGTCTCACCTCGATGAGTGTTACAAAGATTTGGTCGAGGCAAAAATCTATCTCCGAGGTTCATTAGACCTTTTCAGATACTACATAGAGTTGGAGAGGTGGCATATCGCCTAGCTCTACCGCCGCAGTTGAATTGGGTACATGATTTCATCCACGTGTCATAGCTGAGGAGGTACGTGAACGACCCATTGCACTTCATCAATTGGGGAGAGACGGACATTGAGGATGGAGTAACCTTTGCTAAGTACCTGATAGAGATAGAGGATCGGCAAGAGAGGATCCTTTGTGGAAAATTGATTCCCTTAGTGCACATTCGGTGGAAACATGTGAATCTTCAGGAGAGCATGTGGGAGTGGGAGGCTCAAATCTATGCCTAGTACCCACATTTTTTTTAGTAGTCTTGTTTTGGCTTTTCAGGGATGAAAATCCCCCAAGGTGGTGAGAATTTAATGTCTCATATTTTTCCGTGTATTATTTTTAAATATTATATGAAATTAATACAATACTAGGAATAGAGAAAACACATCATTCTGAGGCCCGGTAATCCCAGAATGGTGGTTCAAACTTTTTTTTATGTTATGTGAGTCATATTTTGTGCGTGGTTGTGGTGGTTTCCAAATGGATGCTCAGATTACAAATCTGAGGGCACCATTGCGTCCAGGATGATGACTTTAACTAAGAACGGGTCTAACCTCAACCGGTGCGGGTCGAGCAAAAAAGTCAATTTTCGGACGATTTTAGTAAAATAAAATAAAATAAAATGGAAAAGTTTATTTTATGGAAACATCTACTACAACACGGCGACAGGGAAGCCGTTTCATTAATAAATTCCACTTCATAATGAATCAGAAATGGAAGTATGGACTCTTTAATACCACAACGTATTTTTAATTCCAAAAACATTTCCCTTTTTATTGGGATAATCAAACATCGATTGTTGGTGGAAGATTGAGAGGAAACTGTAGGTAAAATCCGTGGCACTTTGGAGAAAACTCTCGGTGACGAATGACATCGGATCGAAACGACGAATCACTGCACCAACAAATTATAAGGATCTTGGAGATGACAGCAGCATGAACCCTTCATCAGAGATCGACCCCTTCATGAGGTAGGGGTTTGTTATTTAAATTCCTTTCCCCATTTTTGATTTTAAACGACGAACGCGGATCCACCACGAACAAATTGATACGTAGATTCGTACGTTCTCGTGAGAGGGTTTTATTGGTATGATTTGGGGAATTGATCCATGTTGAATTGTTGTTGAATCCAACTAATGGGAGAGGATCAATTCCATGGTGAACGACGACAGAAGTTTGTTCCTCGATTTGCTTATTGGATTTTCCTCCACTTTTTTATTCCACACGTTATTTGCGTTCTTCATGGGGAGATGAACAACGGATCGTTGGGCATCCATTTTATGATGTAACAATCCAAAATTTAATATTTGACACCATAATGACCTTGTGGAGGTGCGATAACGATAGAGGAGGACGAATCAAACCAGATCCGGAAGGGTTGTTCTTCGAACGTTCTCCGCACAAGTTGATCATTGCACATTTTCAGAGCCAATCAGAGGTCTGAAAATAATCAAATCAGCTTCATGGTGTTTAGGTGACAAACAAATGGGAGTTTCATGGCGATTGGATGGCCGGATCGACGATCAGGGCATCACAGGAGACACGCCGGTGAGGAGCGTCGTTTCTGGAAAATTTCGGGATACACATCGTGTACTTCCGAAGAACACGCCGTGTAGTACCAGTGGCGACAGCTAGGGTTTTAGGGGTCAGAGAGGAATCACATGGAGTGTGACCCTAGTCACACGGTGTGTTAGACTTTCCCCGAAGATTGATGTGTATTTTGGAAGGTACACATACATGATATGGGCTACACGGCTTCAGACAACATGACATGTACTCTCTTGGCAGCATGACAGAAGCGGCTCCGCGGGACTCGGTGTGTATCCTGGGGATACACGGAAAAGGGATGGAGTACACGAATGTGTACTCCATCACATGGCCATGCGAGGCCAGTAACATGGGTCACCCCGTGTACCGATTACTTGGGTTGGATTACATGGGTTTATGACCATGTACGGGCACATGGCCAGCGTACATAGTGCCAAACCCAGTCACTCAGATACGGCGTGTACACTATACTACACGCTGTGTACTCACTTTTCTACATGACCAGCCTTATGACATGGGCCGTTGTACACGGGAAATACCCAGGGTCAGACAACACAACATGTAACTTTTCTACACGCCATGTACTTTTTTGAAAATGGCCTGGTCCTCTTGTTCACTGTATCTTGGACATCTTTCATTTGGGTTAGTGCACCTTATTCTCGTTCCCCTGGAGGTCAAGCATCATTTCCTTCTACAGGAGTATGATCACTTCAGCAGAACTTTCTGTGATAGATTCAGCATCCCTCCAAGAGGCCCAAAGCGAGATCCTCTATCCATTCCTGACCCTAGGTAGAGTCAGGCATCGACGTGACCAACTCTACTGGGTGTTGATCCTCTACCTAGCTGGTGAATCACCTAACTGGTGAATCTAGATGAGTTTCAGTATCCGACATGGCCCTGGAAATGATCCTCATCTGTGTATCATGATCATTCACACTCAGGAGTGTGTCTCCCGTAATGAGTGCTTCTATCTATCATGATCTTCCCACTCATGAGTGTGTCTCCCATAATGAGTGTAACTACCTCTCATGATGTTTCCCAGTGAACAGTACTTCTCAGACAGATGTCATCAGAGCTACCAGACTCGTGGAGTGTGTTCTCCCAGAATATGTACTTCATGGAAATCTTTGAACTGAATCCCTAGCGGGGGTATGCAGTTGTGTGACTTGTCTCTAGACTATGAGTCTTTGTTTTGATTGTATCTGGATTGTGATCTACTATTATATGTTTAGTAGACATATATTGTGTAGAGATGACTATGCCTTTCATTTGTGTACTTTCTTTGTGTTTTTCAGGGTCCTCTATTGAGTATTGTTATACTCACCCCTACAAGGGCTTTGCCAGCACGTGTCGTGTCTTGTGTAGAAGAGAAGCCTTTTGATAGAGTCCAGGGCAGACAAGGATAGGAATGATCTTTCTGAGTTCCCTATAGGCCGAGGCATTCCTTCGGCTATGAGTAGCAGTCCCAGTACCTATTTGTGTTTAAAGGTTGGACCTTGAAGTTTTTCAGACTCTTGTTTTTGGTGGGCCTGTATTCTGGCCTGGTTTACTTTCAGTACTTTACTTTCTGTCGTAATTTGTTTGTCAGGTTTATTTGTATGCATGCATCTTGTTCCCCATTGGGTTTTACATTTTATAATTTGTGGGATTGGAGATGTGTGTGTGTTTGTACAGGTTCTTAGGAAATGCCTCCCATGTAGTAATATACCTACTCGGTGCTAGTCACCAGCCCCTGGCCTATTGGAAGCGGGCTTGGGGAGTCACGGGGCGGGCCCTGCTGGGATGGGTCTCGAAATTAGACATGATCAGTGACTTGTCACTTTCACACACACTCCAATCAATTCAAAATCCACCTGAATTGGAACTTAAACAACTGCATCAAGATTTAAAATATTCATATCTTGAGAATGGAAACAAGTTTACCATCACCATTGCTAGTTCACTCCCTCGTAAGCATGAATTGTGACTACTTGATCTTTTGAGGGAGTATAAACAAGATTTGGTATGGACACTTACTGGAATTCTTGGTATTATCCAATCAATTTTAAAACATCATATTTTATTAAATGATGAGGCTGAACCAGTGAGGAAACCACAATTTTGATTGAACCCAAACCTCCTAGAAGTTTTGAAAAAGGAGGAAACAAAATTATTGGATTCTGAAATCATTTACCCCATCTCTAATAGCTAATGAGTCAGCCCCGTTCAAGTAGTTCCTAAAAAATTGGCCTTACAGTAATAAAAAATGTAAACAATTAATTGGTTACAAATCGTGTGCAGAATAGTTGGTGTCTCTGTATAGACTATTTCCAATAAAACCAACACACTTGGAGGGACTATTTCCCTTTTCCATTCATTGACCAAATGCTAGAGAGGTTAGTAGGTAAGTCCCACTATTGTTTCCTTGATGGGTATTATGGATAATTTCAGATCTATATTTCCCTTTAAGATCAGAAAAATACAACCTTCACTTTCCCCTTTGGAACATTTTCATATAATAGGATGCCATTTGGTCTGTGCAATGCTCCGGGTACTTTCCAGCGATGCATGGTTATTATTTTTTAGTATTTCCTGGGGAATCGCATGGAAGTTTTCATGTATGATTTCATTGATGATGGATCCTCTTTTGATGAATGTTTAGACAGTCTTGGTTTAGTCCTACATCGCTGTATTGAAAAGAATCTTATATTAAATAATGATAAATTCCATTTCATGGTGCAAAAAGGTATAGTTTTGGGGCATGTCATTTATGGGGAAGGTATCCAAGTAGATAAATCTAAATTTGATTTCATTTCTTCCTTACCATTCCCAAACAATGTATGGGATGTGCGGTATATCCTAGTTCATGCTGGATTTGATCTTCATTTCATTTATGACTTTAATAAAATTGAACTCCCCCTCTCTCGATTACTGCAAAAAAAAATTGATAAAGAATGTGAAGAATCTTTTAATAAGTTAAAATAGAGTCTCACGTCACCCACTGTAATACAACCACCATGGTGGGATTTACAATTTGAGCTCATGTGAGATGCCTCTAACTATGCAGTTGGGGAAGTCTTGTCACAAAGGGTCGACCGAGCTCCACATGTCATAGCTTATGTCTCACGTACATTGGACGATGCCCAAGCAAACTACACCACAAATGAAATAGAATTACTTACCATTGTGTTTGCCTTGGAAAAATTCAAGTCATACCTTTTGGGGTCCAACTTTATTGTGCTCTCAGACCATGTATCCCTCCAGTATCTCCTTAAGAAACATGAAGCCAAACCACATCTCATTCACTAGATTTTCCTCCTTCAGGAATTCAATTTAGAAATTAGAGATAAAAAATGGGGAGAGAATGTGGTGGCTGACTATATGAGTAGGATTCCCCCATCCTCGGTCATTGAATCACCCCCCTGTATTCATATAATTGATATGTTTCCCGATGAGCAATTGTACCTAGTGAAAGATGATATTCCTTGGTATGCTAAAATTGTAAATTATTTGGTAGCATCTTTCATTCCTACTGATTTAAATAAAAACCAAGCTGGTTGTCTAAAAAATGAGTCTCTTCGGTACATTTGGGATGACCCCTACCTTTGGCGCATATGTAGTGGGAAAGTATTTAGGATTTTTGTTCCCAATAGAGAGTTTTAGTCTATCCTTAGATTCTTCCACACTCTTGATTGTGGGAGCCAATTTGGTCCCCAACAGACTACTCGCAAGGTCCTTGCTTCTGGTCTCTTTTGGCCAACACTTTTTTGGGATGCCCGTGATTTTTGTAAATCTTGTCCTCATTGTAAAAGAATGGGGAATGTCTCTAAAATAAATGAAATGACACAACAACCATTTCTATTTCATGAAATTTTTTATGTTTGGGGCATTGAATTTATGGCTCCATTTACCAATTCCTTTGGAAACTTGTACATTATTCTAGTAGTCGATTATGTGTCAAAATGGGTAGAGGCTAGTTCCACAAGTACAGATGATTCCAAAACAGTTGTGGAATTTTTGAGAACTTAGATCTTTTGTAGGTCTGGATTACCTAGGTTCATCATTAGTGAAAAGGGTTCTCATTTCTATAACCAAACAATGCAATCACATTTTTGTTGGTATGGGGTCATTCATAGAGTGTCTACTGCATATCACCCACAGATAAATGGTCAAGCCGAGGTGTCAAATAGAGAGGTAAAACAGATTCTTGAAAAAATGGTTCAACCCAATAGAAAATATTGGAGTCTTCAACTTGATGATTCATTATGGGCCTACTGTACTACTTTAAAAACTCCCATTGGAATGTCACCCTATCAGATTGTGTTTAGAAAGAGTTGTCACATGCCTGTTGAGATTCAGAACCAAGCCTATTGGGCTATCAAACAATGTAATTCTATTATTACTTGTGTAGGTGCTCAAAATAAGTTGTATATTCATGAGCTAGAGGAAATGAGAAGATATTCATATGATAAATCTAGGATTTATATGGAGCGAACCAAGGCTGTCCACGACCACCTTATCTTTCATTGTCAGTTCCAAATTTGAAATAAGGTCCTCATTTATAATGAAAGGCTAAAGTTGCATTCAAGTAAGCTTCTTTCCCACTGGTTTGGCCCATACACTGTAATTAATGTATCTCCATTTAGTGTTGTTCATGGTCAAAATAAAGAAACCATGAAAACCTTCACTGTCAATGGGAAACGACTGAAGTACTTCTATGAAGCCATTATAGAGTTCCTGATGGAGGAACTCCATGTTCAAGAAGTAACATACCATTGAAAAATGAGGTTTTATCCTTCCTTCTCAAATTATAAATTATTATAGTGAGGACACTACCCATTCTAGGTGTGTGTGTGTGTGTATGGGGGTGGGGGTGGATACATTCTTGGGTTCATTATTATTTCCATCATATTTCTTGTTTCTTCTCTTTTTCGCCTTCTTTATGGTATTTTCACTTTTTCCCATCTTTCTGGGTTCATTAGGATTTTTATTTTCTTTCTTCTTTCTTCTCATTTTCGCTTTCTTTTTGGTGTTTTCACTTTTCCCCATCTTTCTGGGTTCATTAGTATTTTCATTATCTTTATTCTTTCTTCACTTTTTCTCCTTCTTTATGGAATTTTTTACTTCCCCCCCTTATGGTCACCAAATCATGGATCTTACTGAAAATTCATGTTGAAATTTTTGATTTCATGTTGATTAAACATTTGATTAAAAACCTATCACTATTATTAATTGAAGGTTTGTATGAAAATATAATCAGGGAGTGATTTTTATTGAATTGGGTTTTTATCAATGATATAAATGGTTGTATCACTGTGAAACCTTTGAGATGATTGATTCCCATTATGTGAGTAGTTTTTGGGAAAACTGTGTCACTAATATCTCCACACATTTTTTCACCAAACCACAAAGTGTGAATATTTCTTACTCAATATAAGGTAAATATATGTTAGGTTAATGTTTTTCATCTTTAAATGAAATTTCTATACGTTCATTCCTTATCCGATCTGTTTCATTACTATACTGTATTGACCTATACGTGTGTACCTAATGTCATACTATTGTACTCCCTAAAAAAATTGGGTTGTTTCTTGGGCAGGTCAAAGAACCACTCCTCCTCAGCCTTTGATCTTGTTATAACTATTACAATTAGTGTCGTGAGGAGATCAAACAAGGTTTGAGAGATGAGTATGAGATTTGTTCCAAATGAAACCTCTAACAAAAAATAATAATAAATGAGGGGAGTGATGAAATGTAAAACATATGGGGATATCTAGGCCAGGTTCTTATATTTTGACTTCTGGGAATACTTAAGTGAGAGGGTCTTTAAATCTAATTGTAAAGGATGTACTGCAGGTTCAGTGGAAAAACCCATTTAAAGATGAATAATGTTAAAATGACCTATATTTACTAGATAGAAAGTGGAAATAATAGCATGTAATGGTTTTCACACACACACATAGAGGGTTAGTAGAATGGTTGACTTTTTAATTCCATGCTGAATAGTTTCATGAATCACTTTGAATTTCATTGTGATATGATTTATGATGCATTCTTTTACATTTTCACTAGGAAGAACTCCTTGGTGTGGTTTGCGCATTGATCAAATTACTTTAATGAATTAAAATTTCCTCAAATGCTAAATATTAATGATGTCAGGAATATATACATGCATCATGTTTTTTGAATATGTGACTTTCCCATGAGTGCACAATTTTAGGTGTGGGGGTGTGATCGCATATCGATTCACTATTCAATTCAACCCTTACACCATTGTTTTAAACTAGTTTTGTAATGAATATTCCAAATATAATAATAAATTTCACTTCATGTTTTATTTAATGAAATGATTTTCATCACAATTAAAAAGGGTAATTATAGTTTTTTTGATATTTTCATTGAAGGTGGAGGTTATTTGAATGCCCGGACATCATCTAGAAGAAAAATGGGCCAAACTGCATGGCATCCCATGGACATATATCCACTATTTTGAGCAGTATGAGAATTTCGTTAATCCAAATGGGATGAAACTTTATGGTACCTCCAAAACATCATGATCTACAACTCTTATCAAATAACCAAAACCCAATTCGGCCATCTGGTGTCCCATCCAAAACATTCTATCTAGGGGATAGAATCTTCCAGAATTCAAAGGTTTATTTCGGTCTTTTGAACATATCTCCCGATCCGTTTGTATAATGGCCTCCAAATTCAACAGATATATATTAAAGAGGCCGTCCAATAACTCTTCTCTTTTGGTCACATCGTGATATGACTTTATACTATTCAAAAAGTGAGAAACAATTTGTATCTCAAAAAAAGGATGCTCAAAACCATGTCCCATTTTGGCTATAAAAAGGCAATATGGACACCTCATTTGTAAGTTCGTCCAAGAATCAAATCTATGAAATTTTGGAGTCCTAGAGGAGTCTCATCCTCTTACTAGAAGTGATTAAGGCCCCTATCCTCATAGGGGGATAAATAATGAATAAAGAGTTCCACATGATCTTCTTCCTCCTCCCGATATTGAGCTATGTAGTGGGTGATCATTGAGAGGGAGTTACACACTTGAATAGGGAGTTTTGACACACAATTATCTATTTTTTTGGTGTATATTGTGGTTTTAATTGTTCTTTAATACGTATCTTAACTTGTTTTGATGCATTGAATTGAAACACTTTTTATTTCATAACTGATTGGTGTGTGACTTTAAGTGTGTGTATTGTGTTGTTCTGATTGGACAACATAAGAACCCTTTTATTTCCCAAACATTTGAGATTTAAATGTTCTTTTACAAAACTTAAATCATTATAAGGGTCTAGAACTTGACTACACAATTTATGTGTCATGATTTAGTTCTTATCACATCATTTTAAGAGGCTTGTGGGTACCCAAGACCTTGGTTAACCCTCAACCAAAAGGATTACAGTAAAACCTAATAATCAATCAAGAACAAGGAACTCTTCAAGTGCTATAGTAAATTAGAAATGATCACTTATTTATCTCATATTTATCAAAATCAACATGGTCTTTAAACTTTATAACTCTTTAAATTAAGTCACTTTCTCGAAACTGTTTTCAAAACCAACCCCCTCTTTTGTTCTTCTTATTAAAAATACGCACTCAAAACCTATCAAATCTCCTTGAGAGATGAACTAAGTTCTACCATAGACTAAAAAATATTCATTAAATCACTTTCAATTTGACATGTCACGACAATGCGTTCAATAGGTCAAGGATAAAACACCAAGAAATCATGGTTGAAAAAGTACCATAAATGAATCAGTTTCACTCTCTATCCCAATATGATGTATCATGATACTAAATATTACCCAATGCAGTGGAGTTCTATATAATTTTGGGCACACCATCACATTCATTTCATTATCATGTTTAACTGTGCCACATATATCATACAATGTGGATTCATTAATCATAATAAATTATTACATGATAAATGAGTGTTGAATAAATATATGTCAGTTCCAAATCAAAATTTATATGTGCATAAATCTGAACAACCTTGATAGGAAATGAGTATGGTATTCACTACACAATTTTTTTGGCTTGTAAAATCATTGTGAAATTTTGGAAGAAAAGAAACGTCACTTAAAGATTTATAAAAATGGGTTGATGTGAGATAGGGTGGTATATCATCATATATAAATAAAATGGGAATTAATAGGGACATATAAAAATATATCCTAACATTATAAATTGTAAATTGAAGGAATAAGTTAATGAATAAATTTTAATAAAGGAAGTAATCCTAACTATATTTCAACATGGTAACAGGTGTACATAAAATATCATGGGAGGATTATTAAGAGTGATAGGGGATACCATAATTTATAAGATAAATGGACTATAATGGGAATATGGGATAACATATTCCAATATAAGAAAATGGAATTTAAGAGACATAACATAAAAGATGTGCTTGAATGGAAATGAGAATAGAGAAATACCTTAATTGAGTGTGTGACTCAAAATTCATTGAAGGGACTTCTTGAGAGCTTTGAGGAGCCTTGAGAGGACTCTAGATAGTGTAGAGAATATTATGGACATTGTTCAAGTAGTTTGATCTAAGAGAAATGGGATCATGGGTGGGTTTATGTAGGAAAAGAGGGGGATTTATTTTTTATTTAGGTTTTCGAATCTACATAATAAAATATCAAAAACACAAACCATACCATGGTTTTCTCAATGGTTTATACCAAATTAGAGTGGTTATAATTATTTTATCAGACCAAGGTCTGAAATTAATAAAAAAATTCCCTTGCTTATGTGGAGGTGATTCACTCTCTTAAAGAAATGATTTAAAAACCTTAAAATATATTATTAGTTTTGAAGGTTTCATAATGGATTTATAAAATAAATTAGATAAAAAACAAATTATTTTAAAGGAAAACATATATCTGTTCATGGATACCTTTTATTGTATTTATTACATCACCTTTAGGTCATTATGATGTCATAAAACACAAAGTATATTTATACAGTATTTAATTTTAACCTAAAAATTCCAGTATTTCAGAAAATTATGAAAAATTAACCATTGTATAATTTTGACATTATAATTAAAAAATTAATATAAATTTTCTCTAAATAATATTCTAAATATGTGATTTTTCACTTTTAAGAATATAGTCGACATTTATTAAAAAAAATTGCGTTTTTTTGACTATAAGAGTTTAAACCATTATAAGAATTAAATTTGACTTAATAAAAATTATACGATCATTTATATTTAATAAATATTATTTAATAATAATATTTTATAAAAATATTATTTATTTCAAAAATATATTAAATCATCAAAATAAATTCCTTAATTTAATTTGAATATTACCCAAAATACTATATGTATCAAAATAATAAACATTTATAAACTAAAAAATATAGGATAAAAATACATTAATTATTCTATATAAAATTATGTATATAATCATACTACTATGGTATTGATACATATTCCTTTAATACACCCACAAACTCCTTAAGATTAAGGTACGTGATAGTGATACTTTCATTGGGTGATTCGACGTACATGATTTGGGTCGTGATCTCAATGATATTTAACTTCTCCCATAAATTGTTTTTCTCATGATTAAGTTATTAGATATCAACTTGGGCTTGGTCAACGGAAAATCCCACATATTTTATCCCTCTCTGAATCTCTTATAAATGGGATTTATAGGGTATTATCCTACTGGTTGAGACCATGACTTCCTTTTTATTTGTAAATTATATTTTTTAAACCCTATATTTATACTAATCAAGTTATCACTATTAAATGACTATATTATCAATGGTAATTATACTTAATGATCTTTTAAATCCAATTGGATATAATAAAACAAAATAAGTGCATGTTCATTTCTATAACCATATAAGACATTAAATCAAAAGGTTAATTTTATTTATAATAGATCAGGTCATTACAATCTTCCCCCATTAAGAAATTTCACCCTAAAAATTTTCATTTTCCACACTAAAATAGATTAGGGGAACTATATTTCATTAACTCCTCTAGTTACCACATTGCTTCCGAAAACTTGTGGTTTCTCTAAAGCACTTTGACCAGGTGCATTTTCTTATTTCATAGAACTTTGTATCTATGATCTAGGATCATAACTAGATGATCCTTATATGAGAGATCATTCTACCATAGTACCACCTATGAATGGGTAAATTTTAGAGTTCTTGTATGTAATTTCTCATGAAGGATACATGGAATACATCATGTACTTAAGATAGGTTAGGTGGGAGTGAAATTTAGTAGGTCACTACTCTGATGTGATCAAGGATATCAAAAGGGACAATATATATTGGAATAAGATTTCCCTTCTTACAAGATCTCATAACTTTCTTCCATAGTGATATGTAGAGGAATACTATGTCCCCAACATCAAAATCTATGTCTCATCAACAATTTTCAACATAGATCTTCTGTTGGCTCTTAGCAGCCTTGATGTGTTGTTGAATGGTCTAAACCTTTTCCACCATTTCATTGACCATTTCGTGACCTAACAGTTTTCATTACCCAACTTGATCATAGAATACATGTGTTCTTTACCTATTCCGATAAAGGTCCTTATAGGAAGAAATTTTGGTACTCGAGTGGAAATAGTTTTTGTAAGAGAAATCGACCAGAGGAAGATGTTATTCTCATCCTCATTTAAAGTCAATTGAGCATTCTATCAACATGTTCTCAATTGTATGGATTTTTTTATTATATTGGCCATCAGTTTGGGAGTGATAAGGCATACAGAAGTTTAACTCAGTATTTAGAGCATGTTGGAGAATATTTCAGAACATAGAGGTGAATCTTGGATCTAAATCAAATATAATCAATAGTGATACTTCATAAAACCTTACCACCTCTCTAATGTATATTCATGAAAATTGATATAGTGAGAAATCCCCTTGAATCACAATAAAGTGAGCTGTCTTTATAAGATGATCCACAACAACCCATATAGAATTGTTTTCCCTGAATGTCTTCAGAATTTTAGTGACATAGTTCATAGTGATTTTTTTCCATTTCTATGTTAGTACAAGTAATGGTTGAATCATCCCCTTAGATTTATTCCTATCATCCTTCGTTTTCTGACATACCAGGCACTTTGATGTATATTCATCAGTCTCCTTATTCATATTGTCCCACCAATAGTTCTCTTAGAGATATCGATACATCTTTGTGCTTCCTAGGTGAATGGAGAAATTCAAACTATGTGAATCATCCAAAAGTTCCTTCTTCAACTCAGGATTTGATGGTACACATAGTCATGACCCAAATCTCACAACTCCTTCATTAAAACTAAACTCTAAGGATTTACCTTTTCTTGTAGTTTACACTTTCTTCTGAATTACCACATTTTTCATTTGAGCATCCATTATCTTTTCTATGAGATTTTATTGAGAAATCATTTCCGAAGGGATTAATTATGTTTCTTTCTTTATGATTCCCATCCACATACTCTTTGAGTCTAAGAAGATTGAATCCTTATCAATTCTCATTAATGATAAAATTATTGGTTCCTTTCAACTTAGAGTGTCTACCACTTTATTATTTTTCCCAGGAAGTTAGTGAATTGAGCAGTCATAGTCATTGATTAGATCTAACTATATTCATTGGTTCATATTCAGATATTTTTTTGAGAATATATACTTGAGGCTTTTGTTATCCATATATTTTTCAAACTTCATCCCAAAGAGATAATTCCATCATATTTTCAAAGATAAGGTCACCAAATCTGACTAAATATTATGTGTTGGGTAGTTCTGTTCATGAACATTCAACTTTCCTGAAGTATAGGCTATGAATTTTTCATTTTTCATGAACACACATCCCAATACCATCTTCAAATAGTCACTAAATACCACAAAAATCACTCCACTTGTGGGTAGTGTGAGCACATATGCAATAATAATCCTCCTTTTAGGTTCCTTTAATCTCTCATTTCATTGATCATTTCAAGAAAACATGACCCCTTTAGAGTTAACTTGGTTAGAGGGTTTCAAAAATTATGAGAAGTCTTTCAAAAATTGATGATAATACCCAATTAATCCAAGGAAACTACAGATATCTATCACAAATATTGTCCTTGTCCATCCTTCAATTTCCTATGTCTTTGAATGATCCATAAATATCCTATTTCTTATGATTATATTCTCCAATAATGAGACTTCCTTCAACCAAAACTAACATTTTCTATACATGGAATAAATCCTCTCATTTTGTAATGTCTTTATCATAGTTTTCAGATGCTCCTCGTTCTCCCCCTTGGTTTTGAAGTATATTATAATATCATCTATAAAGACTACCACAAATTGGTTGATGTAATCCCTAAAGACTATATTATTCAAGTCCATTAAGATTACAGGAGAATTGGTGAGATTGAAAGTAATCATTATGAACTCATAGTTCTTGTACCTTGTATGAAAAGTGATCTTGGGGATATATTCCTTCTTCAACCTTACTTGATAATATCCCTATCGAATATCCACCTTGGAGAAGTATTGTGATCCACGTAGTTCATCGAACAAGTCATCAAACCATGGAAAATGATACTTTTTATTTATCATGATATTGTTGAGCTCTCAATAATTTATGCAAAGGTTCGTTGACCCATCCTTCTTCTTGAGAAAGATAACTAGTGCACCCTATGGTTAAGAACAAGGGTGCATGAACCCTTTATCCATATTATCATATAGCTATTTCATCAGCTCCTCAAATTCCCCAACAACCATTATATATGGAGTTCTAGATAAAGTTAATGCCCTAGGTATAAGATCGATTGAGAAACCAACCTTCTAGCTTGGAGGATGACTAGGAAATTCCTTGGTAAATATATCAATGCATTCCATCACAATAGGCATGAATTCAAGGTTGATTATTTCCTTAGACTCAATCATTCAAGCTAGATATGACTGATTGTAGTGAAATAATATCAAGGCTCTTAATTTCGGGGGTAAATAAGATTCATCCTCCTCATTGTGCTTGTACAAAATTAGAGGATGAATCACGATACATAGAGTGATTTCCTTATTGGGGAAATTTATGTTTGTTCTATATAAGGAAAGCCAATCCATACAAATAATTACATCAAATTCCACCAAAGTGAGTATGAAAAGGTTCTCTAGGAATTTTATACCACAAATTGTGTTAGGGGGGAGTTATATACTCAGGATTTAATAATTTACCCATTTTCTAGTTTCACCAATAGATATACTTTTATGCTTTGTGGAAATGTTTGAATAGTTCTAATAAACTTTTGTGATATGAAATAATGTGCATAACCATAATTAGAATGTACATTCACTAATATTGAATGAATAACTAGCATACCTATCTCTACTTCATTATAGGGATCCACCTAATCGGTTGTGATGGTAACAACCCTCTTTTGCTTCCTTATATGTCATTGGTTATCTTTAAAAACCCTTTGCTCAGTACATTGATTTTTAAAAGTTACTTAGTTCCTTGCAGTTGAATCAATGCACAATGAACAAAGGGTTTACTAAATAATTCATTTCCTCAAAAGAATTAGTGGGTTTATCTTGTCGGAAGTCATTTTCTAGGTTCCCTTCCTTCCTACACCTAATTCATTTCCTCATCCCCCTTGGTAAATTTTTATGCTTCTTTTTTTAGAAACTTTGACAAGTGGGATGTTGAAATTTCTTGGAATCGTTATATTTATCCATCATACCACAAAAATTAAATGGCACTTTATTCTCTTTATCCCCATGAAACCCTTGAAATTTACTGATCTCTATTTTTAATTTGAGGGAACATCATACAATTTCTTCCTAGCTATTAAATTCATGGATCTCCATAGATTTTTGTAGATAAGGTTTTATCTCACCAAAGAAGCGGTCAAACTTTTATTCGTGGGTTATGAGAAAGACGTAGGCATATTGTGCAAGTCTTGTGAAGTTTTATTCATACGGCCTGGTATATTCATCATCTTTTTTCTTGAGGGTGAGGAAATCATTTTACATTCTATTTTATAGAGATCAAGGAAAATATTTATCGAAAAACAATTTTCAGAATTCTTTCCACTCCATTACTACAATATCTTCCTCATGATTTATATTTTTGATCAATTTCCACCACTGATAATCTTCTACCTCCATAAAATAAATAGCAAGTATAACCTTATCTTACATAGAACAATCAAGGATGGAGGATATATTCTCAATTGAGTTGATCCATTATTCCACGATTAATGGATTAGATGATCCATTGAATGTTAAACGCCTTTGTGTCATAAAGGTATCAACAAAAACATATTCTATATTAGGGGAATTTTGAAACTCCTCCTGATCCACTTTTCTATTCAAAACCTGAGTTAGATGAGAGTGTATCATCATGATGTTTTCGATTCCTACTCCCATTAGTTTGGACATCTCTTTGGGGTAGCCATCACTTTTCCTTTCACTTTGATTGTCTACCCGATTCCTCTTATTTTTTTGTCCACTAGATAGAGTAAAAGAAAAATTTCGTATGAGTATTTTTAAACTATTAAAAACATAAACATGAATTTAATGACATTAAAGGGGTAACATATAACTTAAATTTAATTCCTTAACTTATGAATTTATTGGCTTCAATATATGTTATCCATTATATATTTCCTAACATATATTCTTACTGGTGTTTTTCCATTAATAATGGTTCATACTGAGCTTATGAATTCCCAAAATCATATCCACAAGGAATCTGAAACCAGGTGCATAGTAAGACCCATTTTAATGTACTGGGTTCCACTAAGTCAGACCCGTCACACCGTCTTAGTGTTGTTACGCCTAGGTATATATATACTATAACCACGTCCACTTGTAGTATTTTTATAGGGATTAATTTTATTGATAAACCACATAATATATACTTACCAAAATTTTGGGATGTTTTCTTATAATTAGTCTTATCCCTAAGGATTTCTCTAGATTTTTCTAATCATAATCCTAAAAATAACTAAACCTTTCCACTAATGCCAACTACAACAACCCTTCTCATTATTTCACATTAATTAATGATTTATTATAAAAAAATACACATAATACAACCTTGATGATTGAGAAGTCTAGTGTATTTGTGAATTGAGTACATAACATAAAATCTTGAATATGGGATACAATAACATTATTGATAACTTCCTTAACATGCTTTTAAAATTCCAAATCTCTTAAAACTCTATGAGATAACCTTGGAAAAAACATAAGAATTTGGAGATCTATAAAACCTAGTAAGGGAATAAACATGGAATAATGTGATAAATGTTACACAATAGGTATATAAATGAGTGAAACAAATAGTAGGTATAATAAAAATTAACAATGAGACATGATATAACATGATAATCATAAGAGGGGAAATGTGGAAACAACATAAAAAACTGCCTCATAAACATGAGTCAAGGATAATCTATTAAACAATAATGATGAAAAAAGTCCCATAAAGTAATAATGTTCAATACCTATCCAAATATGATGTATCATGATAATAAATATTATACAATTCATTGGATCACTATATAATTTTGGGTGCACCCGTCACATTCATTTCATTCTCATGCTTATGTTTGCCACATATATTGTACAAAATGGATTCATTTTTCATCATAAATTATGACATGATCAAGGAGTGTGAAATAAATATATTTAAATCCAAAATAAATAGGTATATACTCATAAATGTGAACACCCTTGATAGGGAATGAGTATTACATCCACGATACAGTTGTTTTGTAATGGAAAATCGTAGTGAAATTTCGGCAGCATAATAATGTCACTTAAAGATTCATAAAAATGGGCTGATGAGAGAGAAGTGGGTATATAATCATATATTCATAAAATGGGAAGTAATAGGGACATGTAAAAACATATCCTAACATTAGAAATTCAAAATTTAAGGTATAAGTTAATGAAGAAACTTTAATAAAGGAGAGAATCCTTACTATATTTCGCCATGGTAATGGGTGAACAAAAAGGATCATAGAAGAATTTATGAGGGTGAAATGGGGATATCATCGTTTATAAATTAAATATACAGTAATTGGAATATGGAAGAACATATCGCAATGTAAAAAATGGAATTTATAATACATAACATAAAATAAGTGCTTGAATGGAAATGAGAAGAGAGAAATCCCTTACATGATTGTGTGACTCCAAATGCTTGAGAGGGGATTCTTAAGAGATTTAATGAATCTTGGTAGGACTATAGAGAGTTGATAAAAGAGTATGTACATTCTAAAAGGAGTTTTAGTGAAGATAAATGGGATCTTGGGTGTGTTTATATAGGAAAAGAGGGATATTTCTTTATTATTTAGGTTTTGGACTCTACATAAAAAATTAACCAAAACCACAAAGCATCCCATGATTTTTACAATTGATTTCTTAAAAATGGTATTTTTTATCATTATTTTATAATTAAAAGGTCCCAACTCAATAAAATAATTCCCTTTATTATGTGGAGGTGAGTCAAACTCTTACGAAAATGATTTAAAAACCTTAAAATATATTATAAGATTCGAAGGATTCATAATGGCTTAATAAAATAAATAAAATAAATATAAAACCACATTATTTTAAATGGAAAACATATATTTGGTTATGGATACCTTTTATAGTATTTATTACATCACTTTTGGTTCATTATGATTTCATAAAACACAAAGTATATTTGCATGGTATTTATTTTTTAACCAAAAATTTTATTATCTCAGAAAATTATGAAAAATTGACTGTTGGATAATTTTGATGTTATGATAAAAATAATAATATTAATTTTATATATGAAATTTTCTAAATATATGATTTTTTATTTTTAAAATAAAATCTACACTTATTAAGATATGCTGTGTTTTTTGACAATAACAGTTTTTGAACACTTATAAGAATTACATTTGACTTCATAAAAATTATATGATCATTTATATTTAATAAATATTATTTAATAAAAATATTTTATTAAAATTTTCTTTATTTGAAAAATCGATTAATTTATAAAGATAAATTCCTTAATTTAATTTTATTATTTCTCAAAATACTATTTGTATCGAAATAATAATAATTTATAAAGTAAAAATATTAGGATGATAATATATTAATTATTCTATAAAAAATATTCTATATAATCATATTTATATGGTCCTGATACATATCCCTTTTATACACTCCAAAATTCTCTAAGAGTAAGG
This sequence comes from Viscum album, assembly GCA_963277665.1. Classification (NCBI taxonomy): domain Eukaryota; kingdom Viridiplantae; phylum Streptophyta; class Magnoliopsida; order Santalales; family Viscaceae; genus Viscum; species Viscum album. The sequence goes on from OY728129.1 coordinate 1,137,767,809, forward strand.
TATGTGGTAGTGATACTTTCATAGGGTTGTTCGACATACATGGTTTGGGTCATGAACTGAATTAGCTTGAACTTCTCTCGTAAACTATTTTGATCAAGATTAATTTGTTATGTATTAGTTTATTATTGGTAAAAGGAAAATTTAAAAGATTATATCTCCCTCATGGGATTTGATAAACGAGATTCATAGGGTATGATACTACTAGTTGAGCCCATCACTTCTATTGTCTGTGGCAATTGTATTTTTTAAAAGCATATATTTATACTAATCATGTGATCATTGTTCAATGAATATATTTTCAACGGTAATTCTACTTAATGATATTTTATATCCAATTGGATATAATAAAACAATATAAGTGCATGTGTTCTCTATAACCATATAAGACATTAAATAAAAATAGGAATTTTATTTATAGCAGCTCATGTCGTTATAAAGGGTAAACATGAGAATTAATAATTTAATTTCATCCATGAGAGTAATATGAGACTAAGAATAAAATGACATAGTTAAAATACATGATTATAACATAAGGGGATTCATACCCATCAAATATTTGGGTTATCGATCATGAAAAATGTAATAAACATTTAACAATGTAAATATTTATCAATAATAACAAGCCATGTGATTTAATTATTGATCAAAATAATTATTGAAAACCAATACATTCTCACCCATAATAAGTATAAAATACTTTTCTTTAAACATAATCTCATTAGATTACCATGAAAAATCAAGATACGTCCATAAAAACCTATATAAATCAAAGATAAAACATATAGGTAAATTGGAACATAATTTCTGTATCACTCTTATAATCACTCATACAAATGGAATAAGTTTACAATCAACTTCCATACCTAATGCATTTTAGGTATATCACAGACCCACACATCCTTGGTTTATCACATAACCACCCGTCATTGGTTAATAATGTAACTACCCATCCTTGTTTTATAACATAACCACACATACTTGGATTATAAAAGAACCACCCATCATCATAAATAATTTCCAAGAACCATGACATGAATAAAGTATATAGAGATTTAATTTCATCATAAAAATCATAGAAAAATCCATTATTCCTTTCATAACATGATTAATCCATTGAAAAGAAATGGGTTCCATGAAAATATCATTGAAAAAATAATAATCCATATATAGAAACAATGAGGATGTATTAATACTAAATATCCCCAACGAAGCATAAGTATCATCAATGGTTTTTTATGTTTATTAATGAAAATAAAATTAAAATGTCATTAAAATCATTATTAAGGAAAATAATATTTTAACTTTGATAATCACTTAAAAAAAATTAAAATTAAAAAATATAATGAAAATAATTTTTTTGAAAGTAAAATTGAAAAAAAATAAAGGAATATTTAATTAAAATAATGTTCATGATGGTGGGAAAGTATGTTCATGTTTCAAATGTTAAAAACAATTATTATTTTCAAACATTTTGTAAAAGTAAGTCAAAAGGGACCCATTTGGAAAACGTTAATAAATTTATTCTTCTTTAAAAACTTTTAAAATAAGTAAAATAAAATGCATAATATCCTTATAAAATAATTTCTGTTTATAAAATAACAATTTTGAAGATATTTTAGAAAAAGTGGATATGGAAGAGAAAGATTCCTGATCTAAAATAAGATACAAGATCAGTATCACTTATAAATGGATTTCTTGATGTTTCTTTAATAAATAAGGGAGTAAAATGAAAATTAATCATGTAAATCACATTAAAAAATAGTGGAGAAGAAAATATATGTGGTTTAAAAAATAATAGAATATTTTTCCCTAAAAAGGAACATTTAACATAAACAACCCTGAAAAGAAAGGAGATTGTGAAATAAGGCTATTTCCACAACGGTAAATTTTCAATCATAAGACCCCTGAAAGAATAATGTTAATTGAAAATTTAAATACCATAAAGATAAATATATTCATGATATATAATGTTAAAGGGGGTAGTATATGTACCTCATAAAAGAAGTTAGGTTAATAATATCAATGTATGCCCTAAAGAAAGAGAATTTGAGATAATAACCCTTACAAAGATCGTATCATTGAATTGAGAATTAGTTTATTGAGAGATTCAATATAAGAATTGTAAATAAACAAAAATATAGTGGAAATATATAATAAAAAAATTTAGATATAAATTCACACATAATCATTGTATAAAAAAGTCAATGAAGAAGATTCATAACCCAATGAAAGAAAATTGAGTTAAGAAACCATTTCCTACTCGGTGACTTTAATGTCAAATAAACATGGATAAAATAATTCAAATATTAATTTAAAATATCATGAATTATGAATGATTAATGATATCAAATTTAAAAGTTAATTATATAGACCATATAAAATAAATTATGTTTATATTAATAAAATATGCCTCTATGATAAGAAATCAAGATGAAATCCCTTACCTCGATTCTGACTCTTCATGTAAATTTTATTATCTTCCTGAATTATAAAATTCTGTTAATTATTTACCTAAATGATAAAAAAATTCATGTTTATTATTCCTTTTATTTCACTTATAACCTTGTTATAAATAATTATTTATTAATTTATGTTTACATGAGATGTTTTGACGATATTCAGTTCATAAATCCAAAATGAATTTTCTAGGTTGACTATGGTCAAATAGGTCATTATTAAATCATCTAAAAAATAAAAAAATGAAATAATGCTAATTTTTATACATAAATTATAATTTTAAATCCAACCATTAAATATGGTTCTAAAAAATGAACTATGTTACAATCATGGAGACGGTAGGTCATACATACACATAAATAACATTTTCATTTTTCAATGATCATTATGGAAAGAAGGTAAGTGTTATTTTATCTTTAAATAATTATAATAATATCATAAATATCATATTAATTATTTAAATATACTTATATATATTATCCATGTGATGTGGTGATGGAAAACGAATCACATCGCTTCTTGGAGGTGGTAGTCCACACGCACACACGAATGATATTATCATTTTTTAGTGAATGGAAACATAAGAAGTTAAATGATATATTATAATTTAAAAATGATAAATATTTAATTAATATAATATATATATTTTAATTCCAGCATTATAACCAGTCATGAAGGTTGGTGATGGGAAAAAATTACACACAGTTTGTGAGACGGTAGTCCGCCGTACACACGAACAATGGATTAATTTCCTATTTAATGGTGGTTTGATATGGATATAGGTTCTTAAATTAACATAATAACATATAAATATATGTATTATACGGGTATTATTATTTTATCATGGATTTATATTATTTTAATTATATGGAAGAAGAAATAAAACTAAAACATGTGGCTGATAACTATATCTCTTCATTGGTAAATCTCATTTCCTAAACATATTAAGACCGCTAATATTAGTAATATTCATAGAATAATGACTCCATAACATGGATATGGAATTTAGGAATATATTTTGGTAGATATATTTAGAAACATTATTCTTTAGATGTAATAAAAAGAGAATAATTGGTTCCTTTTTATACGATAGGAGAGGAGCACTTATAGAATTTCTCAAAATATTAAATTAATATAAATTATTTTTCAATTAAAAATGGATAAAAATGATTTATTTCGAATATAGGATGATTATTGGTCTTATTAATCTCATAAAATAAAAACTATACAAGTTTTTACTATGTTTTTACACTTATCATTTGGTTTTAACCCATCATTAACCCCTTCCACCTTTATCTTGAAAACAATGAGTTTTACTATTTGAGGGTAATGATAGTTATTATTAATGAAAAACAAACCATAAATCAAATTCAGATGAAATAATTTGATATATAAAAAGAAATTGTATGAATATAATATTGTTAGGAATTTTATACCATTTAATAAAATATTATTTATTATAAAACACCACTAATGTCAATTTTTATAACTATTCATTACATTGACTTTAATAACATAAAGAAAACAAATAAAATTCAAGTTTTTTAATAAATACCTAACATTTTACATTCATATATAAAATTCATGTAACAAATTAATTATCTCAAATTATATTTCTTTTAATAGTTTTAATTCCATTTACTTGAGTTTTCCATTAATTAAGAATTACCATGTCGACTTTGTGTAATCATTTAAGGCAATTTTTTCATCACTAAAAATTAAAAATAAATTATCATGATGAAGATAAATCATTTATATTTTCAAAAAATATTTATGAATGAACATATTTTTTTATCTCCATGCAAAAAATATTATAGACATTAAAAAATAAGAGTGTGAAATTTTTTACTTTTCCTTACATAAAATATTTTAAAGGTCATAATCACACCCAAATCAAACCTAAAGGCTGTATAAATGAATATTTTATGAATATTAATTATATTCACTCATGAAATAAAATTAAGTCAAGTGTTGTGGTCATTTTATAGTCTTTATCATATTATATTTAACCCTTAATAACCTAATTTACACTTACCGTGGAAACAAAAATTACTATGGTTATTATTGGTTTTTACAAAAACTTAAAGGTTACTATCTAAAAAATTTGGACCCACTGATTAAAAATATGGAATCTATTTTTAAAAATTCAAAACATATAAGTTTAAAAATTTAATTCAAAATTTAACTAGTAAAATGAGATGAAAAATGATCTTAAAAAAAGCCTATTTGAAGTATAATTTTTTTGTACTAAATTAAAGAATAAATTTTATTTCAAAAAACATAATTGAATTATTTTAAATAAAAAATAACTGGTTAATTTTTCAAACCAATTCAAAATATAATTTTAATTTTTAAATAATCAAAAATAAAATACAATTTTCAATAAAAATAAGTATTTTCACTATTCATGAAAAATAAATCTTTTCAAAAAATTCTCAACATTTCACCTTATGATAATTTTGATATGATTATTTTCAAAAATAATATTTAATTTATAAAATAAAATTTATAAAATTTCCAGAAATTAATTATATCATTTTATCAGAAAAAAAACAAAAAAAACTTTTGAAGAAAATAAATTTTTGAAGAATAAAATTGTTCTGCTAAAAGTTGGGTTCTTATTTCAAAATAATTAATAAAAAAATTATTTATTAGAATATATATATCTCAAAAATTATTTAATCCTATTCATACCCACCAATTTAACCACTAGGTTATAATAGTCACATAATAATAATAATATTTAGCGGTTCGATTATGTTAAAAGTTGCGTATTTTGTATGCCATCATAAATAATAATTATTTTAAAATCATAGGATATTAAAATCTTAGTATATGTTAGGTACTAAAATTATTATTTCTGTATGTTTGATTAAGTTTTAAAGAAGGTGTAAGAAGAAATAAAACTAAAACATTCAGTTAAAATCTATACCTCTTCTTTGAAAATCTCCCTTACTTTAAACCTTAATCCCTATATGGTTGGTATTATCCATAAAAAAAGACCTCTATAATTAGGGGAGTGATTCAATGAAGGAACATGGGTAGGTCTTGGTTGAACCAAAAAAATTTTAATGTGTGAAGAAAATAATAAATGAGGAACCCTTTTATAAGAGAAGGGAGCGTCACTCTTTAAATTACATAATGTATTAAATTAATATAAATTAATTTTGTGGTTATTAAATTTCTTTTGAAACATTCATTTTCTTGTGATCATATTTCATTGTACATTTAATTTATATTAAATATCCATATTAGTGGTATCATAGATATTATTAATTTATAAACCATATACCTTTTTTGTATGTGGTGTTTTACTATGAAATCTATTTGATTGATTAGGTAAATATGGATATTACATATTCTTTACTCAATACAAATATTTGTTATGAAAAAAATATTTTAATACAAATAATTTCATGATTTTTTTAAATAAAGTTATACTAAAAAATCTCAAATGATCTTGAATCCTAGTGTATTTAGGAAATTAGAAACATGTCAAATTAACATGAAACATGGATTAAAAAAATAATTGAATACTTATTCAACATTCTCTTAAAATTACATCATTATTCTAAAACTTCATTGGATAACCTGGGGATGTAACAAAGAAAGAGGTGATCTATAAAGAAAAGTAATGGAATAAAAATAATAATAACATAATGTATAGCAATACACGTGGTCCAAGGGGAATATAAAAGTAACATAAGATGTGTGAGAGTCATAATATTTAACTATGATTCATGATATAACATGATAACAAAATGGAAACATAGGAATATAGTGAAAATATTAAACATTATATCATAATCCTAGGTCAATGCTAACCATAAATACATCATAACATGGTGGACAGATTCCCACAATTGATTAGGTTTAATAACTAATCCCACAAATGATGTCTTATGAGAGTAAAACATTACCTAATACATTGCAGTGTTATCTAGGCACACCCATCATAATATGTACATGCTCATGTGTGCAACATTGATCATTAAACATTAAGAAATATTCAATCACATTTAATACAAGGATTAAAGAGTGTGGTGTAAATACATAAAATTTCCATATAATTTAATTACAGGTATATTCAGGTGATTAACCTTGAGTGTAAATGGGATTAAGTATTATCTACATAAATATTTTTCATAGAAAATCGCAAGATAGTTTCAGCAACATAACGAGCATACTTAAATGTTTACGATAGGGATTAATGAGAGTTAAATGTGTATATAATCACTTTAAAATCATAATTAAACTAATAAGTATGTGTGATAACATATACCAACATGAAAAAATGTAAAAAATTCATAGAATAAAGGAGGTTCTTGAATAAAGAAAAGAAGGAGAGGATAACTTACCTTGATAGAGTGTTTCAAAATTCATGGGAGGAGATTCTTAAGATCTTGGTAAAACCTTGTTAGGTATATATAGAGGGAAGGGTAGAGTAATTTCAATCCCCAAGGTTGTGAGTGAAGTGGAATGGTAGGTTGGATGGGTTTATATAGTAAAAGAGGGGATAATTCTTTATTAATGTCTAAACTCAGGGTTTGGTCTATATTTGATAAATTAATAAAAAACACAAGATTTACCCTAATTTATTATATGGTTTCTTCCAAGTTTGAGTTAATTTCAATATTAGTAAACAATTTTAATAATTTATATCATTAAAATAATAACCTTGGTGATGTGTAAGTGAGTCATGTTTAAAAATAATTGGTTTTAAAATCTGAAAACAAAATATAGATTTTGGAGGATTCATTAAGTGTCTATAAAATTAATAAAATATTTTTAAAAAGACATTATATTAAATTTTAAATATGTATTTGGTATGGGATAAATTTTATTAAATATATTAGATCACTTTTGGGTCATTCTGATGTCATCACACATACAATATATATATATACTGTATTTAATTTTTACCCAAAAATTTATGTCTCAGAAAATTATGAAAAATTCACCATTGGATAATTTTTTTGTGATTATCCCAAAAATAATATTTATTTTATCAAAACAATTCTATAAATTTGATAAAATTCCCTTTTATATTAAAACCCCATTTATTGGAAAATACTGTTTTTTTGAACAATAACATTTTTCTAACCCTTATAAAAATTATTTTTGATGTCATAAAATTATATTATCATTTATATTTAATAAAAATTATTTTATAATAACATTTTCTTATAACATAATTCATTTAAAAAATAATTTAATTCATCAAAATACTATTTTGGTTGAAATTATATATTTTCCAAAAAATGCAATTTGTGTTTCATCGCATCAAAATAGATTTTTTTATAAAATTATTATTGAACCATTATAAAGTAATACTAAAGGATAAATATTTTAATTATTTTATTTAAAGTAAAATTATACAAATTTATATTTTTGGGTTCTAGATACATATCCCTTTATTACATCAGTAAATTTCGTAAGGGTAAGGTATAGGATGGTGAGATTTCTTTGGGCTGGTTTGGCATGCATGGTTTGGTCCATTATCTTGATAAGCTTGAAATTCTCCCATAAATTGGTTTTCTCATGACTTAGTTATTAAATATCATCATGGGATTGGTCGATTGAAAATCCCTATGGTTCTATCTCCCTTGGAATCACCTATAAATAGGCTTCATATGGTACAATCCTAATGGTCGAGGATAACACTTATTTCATCTGTATCAATTAGACTTTAACATAACCATTAATATATAATAATCACATGATCACTGTAAAATTTTATATTATGAATGTATATGATTATTAATGGTATTTTAAATCCAATAGACTATATAATGGTCCAAAACAACCAAATTAGTGCTCTTATTTTCAATAACCACATTACATAATAGGGAATTAAATTTAATCACAAAAATAAATTCATTTATGAATGTCTGATTCTTTACATTATTCCCCACTTTATAAATTAAACATCATAAATTTTAATTTTATAAAATAATAGATAAGATTACTTATATTTTATCTTCTCTTTTAGTTCCCCTACTGCTTCCTCAAACTTGTGGTTCCTCTACAACACTTGGACCAAGTGAGTTATCCTGTTTCATAGAAATTTTTATCTATGATCCAAGATCATCAACAACTTCTCCTCATACAAAAGATCATTATACAACGATACTGCCTATAGATTAAATACATGTGAGGGGTCTAGTATATAGTTCTTCAATATGGATATAAGGAACAACTTCATGTACTTGAGATAGGTTAGATGGGAGTTCTATTTTATAAGACACCACCCTAATGCAATCAAGGATCTCAAAGGGGTTGATGTACCATGGACTAAGATTTCCATTCTTCCTTAATCTCATGAATTTATTCTATAGTGGTATATTATTTAACAATTTATCTCTAAAATCAAACTCCAAGTCTCATTGATGATTATATGTATATATTTTCTATCCATTTTGTGAGGATTTCAAATGATAGTTAATGGTTTGAACCTTCTTTTTCATTATTTACGATAATTTCATCTGGGCTTGCATGTGCATTGGAAAGGATATGAAAGATGTATTATTCTATTACCCTGAATTCCCACTGTCCAAATGTTGGTGAGTTTCATTACCTTCAATGGAGATGTATATTCCTTGATCGAAATAGGATGATGTGATGTTGGTTCCTCCTTCCATGGATTCCTCCTTAGATATTGTCGTCTAGTATGGGTGTCCCTCATAGATTTGAGTCATGTTCAGGGAACTCATTCTCAGTGCCATTTCTTTGTGAAAACTAGCTAATTACACTACATTCACATAGAAATTCTTATTTTTTCCTTGATAGGGAAGAATCCTTTGGTCAGGAAAGTAGTCCATTGGGCATCTCTAGGAATGTCTAGACACTGGGTGCATATGTCACCTATATTTTTCCTCTTGGTAGGGAATCTCATATGAGGCATCTTATGGAATGGAAACAAAGGAATATCATGTTAATCATGAGGTAACAATTCCAGAGTAATAAGTCTTCCAAAGATTTTTACCTTTGGAATCCCACAATGATTCATGGGGTAGTTGTTTGGGTCAAGTCATAAGTTCTAAATCCTGTGGAGATAGATCAGAATGTCTACTTGAGATGAATCAAGGCATGAGTTTAATGTCATGTAGAGACGAGTCAAGGTTTATATATTTTGTTGATAAGATGTATGGATCAGAACACCCCATATAGGTGGACCTAGGAGCTTTTTTCCTAAGAGAGAGAACCTAGGTTTACCATTGGTCGACATTCCCCTTGAGGAAGACCCGAAGGGTTGATCAAAATGACCATTGAGGCAGATCTCGGGTTTTGGATCAAAACGCCTCATGGAGGAAGATCCGAGAGGTATGTCTCTAAGAGGTAATATGTCACACCAAGAAGGTTTACCAATGCATTAGAGCACCCCTTGAGGTAGATCCATACTTTTGATCTGAATGCCCCTTGAGGTAGATCAGGGAGGTGAGTCCCTAGGAGGGATAAACTAAGTTTACCATTAGTCAGGATGCTCTTTGAGGTAGACCTGAAGGGTTGATTAGAATTCCCCTTAAGGTGGATCAGGGAGGTGCATCCCTAGAAGGTAGCACCTAGGTTTACAACTAGTAAGGATTCCCCTTGAGGTAGACCCAGAATGATTATTAGAATTCCCCTTGAGGTAGATCAGGGAGGAGAACCCCTAGGAGGGAGCACCTAGATTTACCATTGGTCAGGATTCCCCTTGAGTTAGAACCAAAGGGTTGATTAGAATTCTTTCTGTGGTGGATTAGGGACTATGGATCAGAACACCTCATGGGGGTAGATCTTGGAGGTGTGTCCCTAGGATGGAATTTTTCATAGCTAGAAGGTTTACTTGTGGATCAAAGAAACCCTTGAGGCAGATCTAAAAGGATGATCAGAATTCCCCTTGAGGAGGATCAGGGTGGTGAGTCCCTAGGAGGGAACACCTAAGTTTACCATTAGTCAGGATGCCCCTTAAGTTAGATCTAGAGGTTTAATCAGAACACCCCTTGAGGAGGATCAAGGATTATGGATTATAATTATCCATAGATGCAGATTTGGCATGTATATCCATAGGAGGCAAGATGTCACACCTAGAAGGTTTACCAGTGGATCAGACCACCCATTGATGTGGATCTAAAAGATTGATCAGAACACCCTTTAAGATAGATCAGGGAGGTTCTTCCCTAGGAGGGATCACCTAGGTTTACCATTTTTCAAGATTCAACCTCGGGGAGGTGTCTTATGTACCCTATTTAGAATATAGGGATCCAAAACCATGTAGTTCATTTCCATAATTTAATGTAATGTAATAGGACTGATTCATGTATTTTAATATCATGTGGTAAGGACACTTATAACATGAAAGGAGAGTCAATGAGGGATGGTGTGTGGATTACACATAGAATCTTCCCCTTTTAAGATGATTTCTTTTGGTTGGAGTGGTGTAAGGATTATACATGGGAGATACCTACAGGATTTCATTCCATGTGAGTTGTAGATGGAGAATCCTATGGGTAGTAGGTGTGGCGGTTATCCCATGCCACTCATAGATGGGTAATCTTATGATTATGGTATAGATTAAGACTATAATTTTATGTAATATACTGGGGAAATTGTTATGAGGTTTGACATCGTGTGACTAGGATGTATAATTAAGTAGTTTTAAATCATATATCTCAGATGTGGGGGACTGACTTCTTACCCCTAGGGCTTACGTGACCACCACTCATGTGACTCTGTGATGGACATGTCATTAGAACTTACATGGAGGAATTGTAAATCATGAGTTCCATGTTATAGTACCAATTCCTATAATCAATAAAGGTTATAGTAACCATTATTAGAAGAAAAAGGTAGGTTGGAGGCTTGATCAGTAGTTGGGGTGAAGTGGGTGGAAATAGGAGTGGTGGAAATGGTCACATGGGGACTTGAGGTGTAGCTGAACTGGTCCTGGAGGGAGTGGGGGCCTTGGGAACTCAACCTTCTCAAAGGAGGATGAAAATAAGGGAGGAAACATAGAGGGGGATAGGAGTGGTGCTTCACAAAGATTACAGGTTCATGAAGGTGATTTATGTAAGGAATGGAGTTTTTATAGAGGTTAGGGTCTTCTATAAGTAGTATACTTCACGAAACATGTTGAGCCTTCCTCAAAGGGATGCCCTGATTAATAAGGAGAGTTCTTTGTGAAGGCTGAATGCTTCACGAATCCTCAAGTTCCACGGGGTAACTATTCCTTCAAAATGGAAACATGCCTTAATGAAATGCATCCTCACCTTAAGTGGAGGATTTCAAGAACACATGGTAGGAGGTTTCATGAATCATGAATACCTTGGGTGATCCATTTTTTCTTTGGTTCATGAAGCTTGGAGGCTCATAAATTTGGAGCGATTTAGGAATTTTCAAGGTTGGTAACCATCCATAAAATTTCATACTGAAGGGTGTATGTATATGAAATGGGTTTCACGAATATTTTAGTTGATTGTGAATACTGACATGCTTCATTAATGGTTGTGGTTCTGTGAGTCTGAATGTCAATTTCAGGAAGAAACAATCAACATTTCATAAATTTTCAAAGAAATCCATGAATTTGAATGTCATTATACAGAGTTACCATTAGGACTTCTTTTGGTCATGAATAAATCTATTAGCTAGGGTGCTTCATGATCTCCATCCATTCTTGAAGGAGGTGAGCTTCATGAAACATACTCCTTAGAGGTATTTTGGGCCATTTGGCTACGATTTTGTTTGAAATGGTTGGTCTTCCCCAACCATTCTCACGAAACATGTATTTCAGTGTCAAAAAATGCCCCCCTCATAATGGGAGTTGATGGAAAAAGGAGGGTTGGATTTTGAGGAATAATTTTTAAAAAGTGGTAATTGAATCCCTTTCGCAAATCTCACTTACAAATCCCATTTGTGATGACCACTTCGTGAAACCTGTTTTGTGTGGACTATCATGAAACTGAGACTAGCCATACACCAATAAATTGTTGGGGGGATCAAATCCACTAGACTCTTTTGAGAATAAAATTATATTCTCTCTTTTTGGAAAGATCCAGTCCTTCACGAGTGCTTCGTGATTCCGATCCCAATCACTCGCGAAGCTTGATGCATTTCCAAACTCAACTCTACGAATGATTCTTAGTGAACCAGATTCTGTGAACTCAACATTTGAAAAGGTACGTCCATGATACTGATCTCCATGAACAACCTCATTGAATGAACTTTTCAAACAAAACTTTAAAAATATCTATGTCTTGAATCAAATAGCCAGTCATGGAGTCAGCGCTTCATCTACTTGTAGGGAAGTTATTACTTGGAACATCATAATTGGGGAGAGCATTCAAAGTTCCTTAGACCACAAGTCATTGATTGTGCTACTGACCAATTATCATAGGGTGGGACCACTTTTCAAGAGTTTTCCACTTTATGATTTAGTTTGAGTGATGAGATCCTTATTCCTATGATGATCAGAGATGAACAAGCCTACTAACTCTGAGACATACTGAGGTAGTACCAGTGGCACAAGGCTAATATCAAACACATCAGGAAGGACCATGAACCAATTATATCAGATGTTATCTACAACCACATCATCAATATTGACAAAAAGGAGTTGGAAGATGAGGTATACCCATAATAGTATAATACTATTCTCAAGTCAGGTCTGGAGGATTAGATGCAGGTATTAAACAACATCTATGACCTATGCCTGAGCATAAACATTATCAATGAATTGGCATGTGACAATTGGGAATGTAAGTCATGCACTGAGTTTGATGTATGTAACGACCTGAGATTTTGAATAAATTTTGTTTCCTAACTTTGTGTGTTATTTTATTTTATACTCAAACAAAATATTTCATTTAATAAAATGAGTATAATTAAAATGATACCGTTGGATTTCGACTGTTATGTAACCATTGGTCAATAAGACCATTGGAAAATAAATGTTATAATTATTGTCTATAAATACAAGTGATCTTGATTAATTAATATAAAAAGAAGCTTTGATGGCCCCATCCAGTAGTCTTGGGCCGATCGAAGCCCATATGATAGAACTCATGAAGGAGTTAGCACCTTTGGGCTTTTCTCTATACCAAACCCAAGCTGAACTTCATCATGTGAAGCTAGAACGGAATCGACTTCGCGAGAAGTTCAAGCTGATAGAAATCACTACTCGGGAAATGTTGGCCAAGCCTCCCAAAGATTATATCACTCTAGCACACCTTAATCTTAGGTCCTATGCTGGTGTTATAAGGGGTTATGTAACGAGACCGTAACTGCCTTGTGTAGTCCTTTAATTTAAATATAAATTCTGATTTCTTCTTATGGTGAAGTTTGTGATTTTTTTTCAAATGTTCGGATAAATATAGTATGCATATTATTGATGAATTTTAGAAGGATATTTTTAAAAATATTTATGTAAACCTTAAATAATTAATAATGTGTAATTATTTTTAAAAAATGGTCTTCTACAGTTATGTTCAGAAAGAAATTTAGATTCTAATAAGATCAACTTAATTTTTGATGAATAGTAATTTGTGAATAGTGATTTAACGGTTAGGATTAGTAATGTGACCAAATTAATTAGTAATCTCACTTAAATAAAGTATTAATATAATTTGGGCACCTTGATTAACTAATGTAATTCAATAAAATAGGTAAATAATTGTTTCAGAAATTATTAGTCAAGTACTAGTTTTTTCAAGTGAATAGTTTTTTTTAATTAAAAATTAAATTAAAAATATTTATAAAATTATTTTTATAAAATGGAGTTCATTTTTGAAATTAGAGCATCGATATTTGGTTAAGGTGAAATTTTGGGATCTTTCTGAAAAAGTTAAATTTTCGGTGAATAGTGAATTTTCAGTTTAGAGTTTCGGGTGTTTAATGACATCATTAAGGATGTAATAATTATGTAATAATTCAGGTCAACATATGAATAGTAATATAAGGTATGAGGTGTCCCATGTGGCCAATACAATGGTAAAATACCATGGGAAATCCCATGTTTTTTCCAATACCACCAATGAGGTGTCCCTTGGCCATTAATGCCTTGTCCCCTCACTTTCTCTATAAATACCATGACATTATCTCATCCTTTCGATTACAAAATCCTCCTAAATGGTTTTCTGGTCTCCTTAACTCCAAAGGAGTCCTCCCAAGGTTCCCTCAATCCTCTCAAGGTCCCAAACTTCAAGATTTCGAAGTTACTCTTCAAGGTAAGGGATCCTACCTCTCTCTTTCTTTTTAAGTACTCTCTTTTATGTCATTTCCATTATGATCCATGTTCTTATGTTGGAGGATGTTATTTTATATTCCAATTACTTCCCTTTTCATGATAATATGATGATATATACCCTCTTAATCTCATCATTTCATTTTATGAATTTTTATGTGGCGCCGTTAGGCTGCTGAATTTTTGTAAGGGATTCTTCCACCCTTCTCATTTTTTAATGTTCTATTTTCATGTCATTTCTTTAAAGTTCCTTTTATTATGTTGGGGTATGATATTCTATGTATATAATACTGTCCTTTTTTATGTTCATATTATTAAATACCCAATTTATATCATCAATTTAGTTTTTTGAAGTTTTAAGTGACGTCGTTAGGCTACCGAATTTTCATAAGAGAAATCTTATTTTTGTCTTCCTTCCATGTTTTTTCATTTCATATGGTATGTATTTAAAATTTCATTACCATGTTCTTAAATCCTTTATATTATATCCCCCTACTACTTTAAGTATCATTTATGAGTGGGTGACCTATTTCCCCTCTCTTTTCAATGTTTTCTAAAACCCTGTAACATAACTGTTATGCTATAGAATTTTCGTCTCAAAATGTCTTTCTCTTTTTATAAAATTATTTTATTTTATTAAGTGAATACTAAAAGATATTTATTCTATAAGGGTATTCACATATATATAAAAATGTTTTATTTTAAATTCTGGGATTTACATACATGAAATCCACTTTCCTTTTCTGTGGGTTTAAAATGATTATGAAATGAAACCCATTTCTTTTATGCTATATGGGTTATTTATGATATTTTTGATGATGATATATGTGGCTCATGTGATAATAAAGAAAAATATAATGGTGTCCCCTGATAGCACTCTAATTCATGGGGTAATGATGTAATCTCTAGGGATTACAATTTTAATGATACCTTGGTGAATAACCTTGGTAATTTTTTAAAATGACACCTTGGGGATGGACCTTGGTGATATGTTCATGATAGTCTAAGTTAAATGTTGTAGCCACATATTCAAGTTATGAATCATATTCTTTTCATTATGATATGCCTCATGATCTTTTTCTCATGCCTCAAAGCTATTTATCATGGCTTTATTGATGTATCTCAAGTTCACATGTAAAATGTTTCTGTTGTTTCCCTTAATGGGCCTTCTGCTCACCCTTTCCTTTGATGTATGCTCTCAAGTTATGAGATGTTGTAATGAAGTTAGGATGAACAAATAAAAATCCTTTCAAGTGTTTAAGAATAATGTTTAATGTCATCATGTATAAAGTTCCTGGTTTCCAAGACACTAAACCTTAAAGATCCTCGGTTTTGTAAAATGTAATGAAAAGTTATGTTATAAAAAGGCGGGATTCTATATTTGGTATCGAAGGATGGTTTAGTTATTTATGGAAATTAGGATATGAAATATTTAGGAATAACCCTATAGAAAAGTTTAAATATAGGAAATCTTCCTGGTATTTTAGTGAGTATTGCGTAAGTGGTTTATCAAGAAAATATATCCCTGTCTGGATACGAGCAGGTAGAGGTGGTTGTGGCATAGATGTACATAGGGGTAAAACCCGAAAACATCGCTTTGAGATAGACTCAAACAGGAACTGGTACATGACAACAGGCCTTGCTTCACTCTTGGTTACGACACTCCCAGGGGATATGTTTGGTTAATCGCAAGATTTTTATGAATCATTATGAAGGAATTATAGAAAAATGTAACTGTCTAAGAATGAAGTTTTAAGACATGAAATCCTTTTAGTTAAAAGATTCGTAAATGAAATAAGTTTATCACAAAGGATTTATTCTTTTATAAAGTTCCCCCATCATCTAGGAATACATTTACGTACTTCCTAAGGAGTTACTTGGACCTCCTCAGAATGAGAGGTAGATTTCTCCATTGAAATCATACCTGGATCTCATCCGATGTCAAATACCCCCTATAGTATGGAAAATGTGGAGCTAGAGGAATTAAATAAACAACTCCAAGATCTTTTGGAGAATGGGTTTGTCCAACCAAGTGTGTCTCTTTGGGGAGAACCAGTTATCTTTGTGAAGAAGAAGGATGGATCGATGCAACTATGCATTGATTATAGAGAACTGAATGGATCACAGGGAAGAACAAATTCTCTCTTCCTAGAATTTATGACTTATTTGACCAACTCCATGGGAATCAATTCTTCTCTAAGATTGATCTTCATTCTAGTTATCATCAATTGAGGGTGAAGAATGATTATATTCCAAAAACTGCCTTCTAATCAAGATATGGGCATTATGAGTTTGTTGTTATGACCTTCGGACTGACTAATACACCTGCTATTTTATGGACCAAAAATAAGTTGATTTTGGAAACTTGTGTTTTATCAAATTTATATCCTTTATATAGTAAAATGATTTGGTGATTAAATGATAAAGGTTATTTTAGACAATGTTTTCTCTTTTGGAGTACTATATGCCTAAGGAAAATAAAATACTACATGATTTTATTTGTGGAGGAATGGTTGATTTTTTTTTGTAAGAATCTATGTATTTATTATGGACATATGGTGATTTGGGTTATTTCTGGAAAATGATTAACCTAGCATAGAGAACATGTGATTTGGTTAATTACACTTTAGTATGAGACTTTAAGAGTAGTCGATGTTATTTGGAGATAAATGTTATGATTTATTGTGGAAGACTATGTGATTAAATCCTTCTGAGTTTTGGGTTTCAATCTTAGTTTGGATTATTTTAATGAATTTTAAGGACGGTTGTGTATTGAATGGTATTTCTTGAACTTTGGTTACTATTTGTTGAATTTTGGAGATTAATAGTAGTTTTTTATAAAGGATTATACTTTTTGGGGATTATATGATCTCGTACTAACCATTTTGGTTTTAGTTGGTGTCTAAATACAAGGGAAATAAATAGTTCTCCTTTTGTGGATTATGTGGTTATCTAGAATATGATTCTTGTGCTTTTGATGTGACTAAGTCTTTTTGAATTCTCATCGTTTGGAGAAAAGATTAGTTTTGGTAGAAACTTATTAAAGGATGAAACTCTACTTGAAGGTAAGTATATTTCCTTATGTTTTTATTCTATGTAGTAAATGAATTCCTCAACATTATGAAAAGGAACGTAAAACAAAAATGTTGTTGGTTTACATTTCTTACTGGGTAATCAAAGACCATTTACATACATCATAAGCTTGTGATTATCTTATGGTTAACTTCCTCCTAATCATGTTTTATATCACTCTTTATCAGAACATGACCCTTTGTTTTCTCTTCCATATCCATGTTTCCCTACATGGAATCCTAGTACGGGTTAACTCGGGTGACCTTTGTACTTCCCTTTAATTCTTTTAAAGTAATAGTTTTACTGACTCTTTTTCTGATGTGGGAATTTCAATGAAATTTCCAATACCATTTTTTTTAAATTGCGAGGATGAAATTTCTTAAGGGGGGAAGAATGTAACGACCCCGGATTTTGAATAAATTTTATTTCCTAACATTTTGTGTTATTTTATTTTATACTCAACAAAACTATTTCATTTAATAAAATGAGTATAGTTAAAATGAGACCGTTGGGTTTCAACTGTTATATGACCATTGGTCAATAAGACCGTTGGAAACTAAATGTTACAATTATTGTATACAAATACAAGTGATATTGATTAATTAATATAGAAAGAAGCTTCGATGGCTACATCCAGTAGTCTCGGGCCGATCGAAGCCCATCTGACGGAACTCAGGAAGGAGGTAGAACCTTTGGACTTTACTCTAGACCAAACCCAAGCCGAACTTCATCATGTGAAGCTGTAATGGAATCATCTTCACGAGAAGTTCAACTTGATAGAAATCACTACTCGGGAAATGTTGGCCGAGCCGCCCCAAGATTCTATCACCCTAGCACACCTTAATCTTAGGTCCTATGCTGGTGTTATAAGGGGTTATGTAACGAGACCGTAACTGCCTTGTGTAATCCTTTCATTTAAATAAAAAATCTGATTTCTTCTTATGGTGAAGAGTGTGATTTTTTTTTCAAATGTCCTGATAAATATAGTATGCTTATTATTGTTGAATTTTAGAAGTATATTTTTAAAAATATTTATGTAAACCTTAAATAATTAATAATGTGTAATGATTTTCAAAAAATGGTCTTCTATAGTTATGTTCAGAAAGAAATTTAGAGTCTAATAAGATCTACTTAATTTTTGATGAATAGTAATTTATGAATAGTGATTTTATGCTTAGGATTAGAAATGTGACCAAATGTATTAGTAATATCACTTAAAGAAAGTATTAATATAATTTAGGCACCTTGATTAACTAATGTGATTCAATAAAATAGGTAAATAATTGTTTCAGAAATTATTAGTCAAGTATTAGTTTTTTCGAGTAAATAGTGTTTTTTAATTAAAAATTAAATTAAAAATATTTAGGAAATTATTTTTATAAAATAAAGTTCATTTTTGAAATCATAGCATCGATATTTGGTTAAGGTGAAATTTTGGGATTTTTCTGAAAAAGTGGAATTTTCGGTGAAGAGTGAATTTTCAGTTTAGAGTTTCAGATGTTTTATGACATCATTAAGGATGTAATAATTATGTAATAATTCTGGTCGACTTGTGAATATTATGATATGGTATGAGGTGTCCCATTTGTCCAATACCATGGGAAAATACCATGTGCAAGCCCATGGTTTTTCCAATACCACCAATGAGGTGTCTCTTCGCAATTAATGCCTTGTCCCCTCACTTCCCCAATAAATACCAAGCCATTCTCTCATAATTTCGATTCCAAAATCCTCCTCAACGAAGTTCCGGTCTCCTTACCTCCCAAGGAGTCCTCTCAAGGTTCCCTCAAGCCTCCCAAGGTCCCAAACTTCAAGATTTCAAAGTAACTCTTCAAGGTAAGGGATCCTACCTCTCTCTTTCTTTTCAAGTACTCTCTTTTATGTCATTTCTATTATGTACCATGTTATTATGTTTGAATTTTTTAGTTTATATTCATATTACTTCCCTTTTTATGATAATATGATGAGATATCCCCTCTTACTCTTATCATTTCGTTTTATGAATGTTTAAGTGGCGTCGTTACGCTACCGAATTTTTGTAAGGGATTCTTCCACCCTTCTCATTTTTCAAGTTCTATTTTCATGTCATTTCCTTCAAGTTACATTTCTTATGTTGGGGTATGATCTTATATGTCTATAATAATATACTTTTTATGTTCATATGATGATATAACCTATTTTATCTCATCAATTCATTTTTTTTGAAGTTTTAAGTCATGTCGTTAGGCTGCCGAATTTTCATAAGAGAAATCTTATTTTTGTCTTCCTTCCATGTTTTTTCGTTTCATATGGTATGTATTTAAAATTTTATTACCATGTTCTTAAATCATTTATATTCTGTCCACCCTACTATGTTTTGGATCATTTATGAGTGGGTGACCCATTTCCCCTCTCTTTTCAATGTTTTCTAAAACCCTGTAACATAGCTGTTATGCTGCAGAATTTTCGTCTCAAAATGTCTTTCTCTTTTTCTAAAATTATTTTATTTTATTAAGTAAATACTCAAAGATATTTATTTTATATAGGTATTCACATATAAATCAGAATGTTCTATTTTAAATTCTGGGATTTACATTCATGAAACCCACTTTCCTTTTTCGTGGGTTTAAAACGACATAATGATCATGTCTTAAAAGAAGTTTTTAAGATGTTATGATTATGAAATGAAACCCATTTATTTTATGATATATGGATTATTTATAAAATTTTGGATGATCATATATGTTGTTCACATGATAATAAAGACAAATTTAAGTGTGCGCCCTGATAGCGCTCCAATGCATGGGGTAATGATGTAATCTCTAGGGATTGAAATTTTAACGATACCTTGGTGAATAACCTTGGTAATTTTTTTAAATGACACCTTGGGGATGGACCTTGGTGATATGTTCATGATTGTCTAAGTTAAATGTTGTAACCACATATTCAAGTTATGAATCATGTTCTTTTCATTATGATATGCCTCATGATGTCTTTCTCATGCCTTAAAGCTATTTATCATGACTTTATTGATGTATCTAAAGTTCACATGTAAAATGTTTCTCTTGTTTCCCTTACTAGGCCTTCTGCTCACCCTTTTCTTTGATGTATGATCCCAGGTTATGAGATGTTTTAATGAACTTATGATGAACAAATAATTATCCTTTTAAGTGTTTAAGAAGAATGTTTCATGTCATCATGTACTAAGTTCTTGGTTTCCAGGACACTAAACCTTAAAGATCCTCGGTTTTGTAAAATGTAATGAAAAGTTGTGTTATAAAAAGGCGGGACTCTATAAGGTAGATCTGAAATGAGTAAGAATATACAAGGAAAAATGGTCTTCATAGTTTCACATCCACCCCCATCAGAACATCATGTCAGATTTGCTGAGTAGTTGGTCTCCAAGAACCAACATGTTTCATCTGCATCATGGGGGTGGGGATTGGAATAAACCTATGGAACCTTCCTAAAATCACCAATATCGTGATCTCGGGGATATTTTATGATTAATTTTTCCCAAAAGAGAATTCTTGGGAGGACCAAGAGAAGTTTTGAGCCTTGGTGAAGGCAATTCTGGATTTGGCACAGGGAACCAATGAGGAGAATCTAGGGATGAAGGATGTTACCTTCAAGAAATAGTTTAGGTATATATTAAATGAACTAGTAGAAATGCTATTGGGGAGTCTTCACACATTCCCAAGAGAATTCTAGTGGGTCAAGTAGCATACCTACTAGAGAATTTTAGAGGTGATATAATGGAAGCTATGAGGGTAGAACATCAAGACCAAAGAGGTTCTAGTAGTTAGGTTGTAAGGATTCATTGTCATTATGATCTATGGTTGGATACTATCTATTAGGGATGAACACATTATGGAATCCCACCTTTTATTTCATAACTTTTCATTACATGGGAAAAATAGATGATATTTTAAAGTTTAGTTTATTGGAAATAAGGTACTTAACACATGAAGAACTAAAAAATTATTCTAAATCCACTTGAATGAAATATTTATGGGTTCACTGTAAGTTAGTTTTTATATATCTCATATACTGGGGACATACATCAAATGAAAGGGGTGATCATGAAACCTAGTAAGGGAATAAGTAAGGGAGGAAAAAATCATGTGATCATGAGTCATCCTGAAGATCATGAGACATAAAAATAAGGAATGAACAAGATGCATATCATAATAACAATAACATGAATAATAACATCGAAATGTGGCTAAAAATATAAAATGATAAATTTATAAGCATATCACCATGGTTTATCACCAAGTTTCCATATATGAAAATTACCAAGGTTATTCACCAAGGTATCGTAAAACAATTAATCTCTAGATATTAATTTTTTTACCTAATGCATTGGAGCACTATTAGGTTACACCATTAATATGTATTAATTAATGTGATATGAATAGATCACAATAAATAATTTCATTAATAACCTATGGAGAATAAAAAATGTATTTCCTATCAAAGTCATGGCATACTAAAGAACTTAAATACATGACCATTCCATTATTTTTAACCAAAAAAGGAAATATGGGTTTCATGTATCTAAATAAAAGAATAAATAAATTATTATTATAACTAGGTGAATACCTATAGAAAAGAAATAGTTTAGGGTATACAAAAAAAGAAAATAAAATATGATTTCTTATGTAAACGAGAGAAATTTGAGAAGTAAATTCAGAAGCATGACAGGTATAAAACATTGTTTTAGAAAATGATAAAATTAGGGGGAATGAAGGTCCACATTGATAAAATAACATTATTATAGTAATGGGGAGAAATAAAGTGGAAATAAATAACTTATTTTTGAAATTATAATACATACCATATAAAAAGGTAACTTGAATGGAAAAGAGAAGTTGATATTTACCTTACATTGATGTGTTGTTACTAAAAATTGAGGATGGAACATTAAGGTATTATGGGAACCTTGGGAGGACTCATTGGGAGGAAAAATTACCAAAAATTAATGGAGTGTGGATTGGGAGTTCTTTGACCTGAGGCGTGTCATTGTACCCAAGGACAGAAATGGTCCATCAGGGACTGGGGTGGTATATCATTTTCATATAATGAAGGAGGTTACATAGTCAAGTGGTCCTAAAAGGTGATTATATGGGGTTAAGTGTGTATAAAATCACTCTGCATCAGGTAAAACTTCCTTGGATGGTCTCCAATAGGTTTATTCATAGATCTAGAGACACCCAACGACCATGTTATACATGATTCATGGACCTTCTTTCCAAAGGTAGGTTATCGTTGGATGACGATTTATCCAAAGACACTTAAGGACTCACATTGGATGAGAGGATGTGAACTTGGGCTCATCACACTCTTTTGTGATGAATTATATCCTATTCAGGATCTCTCTTATAGATTAAGAAATGTCCATATGTTCATGAATCCTCGGTTTATTCTTAAGAATGTGTCTGCAGATAACCCCTGGGTTACAAGATCAATCATAAATACATAATGGTCTAGAATCATATGTATATATCCTATATTTTCCTTCAATGATTATATATGTATGTATTCGAGGTTATTCAAAAATTTCACCCTTTTATGGACACATCATGGATTCCTTTTTCATTTACTTAGACAACACTGGTTTAAGCCATGTGATGACGCGCTCTGGATTTTTTCAACATCTAGGGGGGAAAAGAATTGTTCTGATATTGGGGTCGAACCCATATGATAGGATTCATACATATCCTCATGAGAGGAATACGAGCCCATGTAATTCAGTTCCACTTATCTAGACACATCACTTTTTAAGGTCGTGGGATCAGGACCCATCCATGTAGTTTAATATCATGCAGCAAGGATGTCTAGTAGGAAGGTTCATAGTCAAGATTTGATGTGGGAATTACACTATGGAAGCCCAAGTTACCTGAAAGTGACATAGTCTTCAGGGTGAAGGTGACCCTACCAGGGATATGTTCTAAGAAGCATTAGGGTATGTTTGGATTTTGGGTTTGGACCTCGGGGAGGTTTCCAATGTATCCCAGTTGGTTGGGAATCAAACCCCTCATAGTTTAGTATGGTGGGACCTATTCATGGAATATTACCATAAAGGAAGAATTATTTGGGGCTTACATCTATAATAAGTCCCCTTTGGATTTGGAGTTGGGACTTATATCATAATGGAGGCCTCGATGGATTGGGGTTCATGATTGGGGTTTAACTTTTAGAAGGGTACCCTTTGATATTGGGCCTTATATAGACATCCTACGTATCCTGATTATAGCAGGAATCAGATTTAACATAGTTCAATGTTTGGGGCTTACAACTAGGAGGATTCCCATATGATAGAACTAGATTCGATTGGGGATTACACTTTCTAGGAGGCCCATTTTTGTATTGTGCGGATTTTGGGATCATCATTGGACTCTATGACCATGTGAGTTATGCTCGGTGTGAGAAAAAAAGGAAGTGAAAGATTCAACAATCCACACATGTTATCTTATTCGATAACGGAAAAGTAGTAGGATGAAGGTTGAATAGGTTCTGGTGAGAGCATCACCTCATACTATCAAAGGGTTCTTACTCAAAGAGGGATGCCCGGATGTTGGTTTGGGGAGAGGGGGGAAGCATCGTTCCTCATCAAAAGGAAACAAAAGTGTGATATTCTTCATTTATCACTAGCTCTCATGGAAGAGAAAATCCAGTGATTAACCTTAATCTACAGAATGAGGATGTTCAAATTGGTATCCAAAGGTTAGACCCTGGGCTATCACGAGAATGTTAACATAGGAATATTCTGGGGGTCAGCACAACTACGGGGATCACCCACTTGACTTCACTTACTATGGGTATGTAAACTCAGAAGGGCGCACTGGTATGCCCATTTTTTTCATATAGTTATGGTGGATTCGGAAGAGTCTTTGGACTAGTTCCATTGAATTTTTTAGAATAGGGGCTATCGGTGATTCAATGAAAATGGTGGGAAATGATCGAATCCAGAGGGTGGAACACCAAATAATACCCCATTCTGCACACCATTTTTTCATGTGGGATGAGGTTTCTCCCACATATCATATTTATATGGGGGGGTTCCATGTATTGTAGTGGTACTAAGGCATATACTTGGTCCGAGTAGTGTTTTTCTCTGTGGAATCATATTCTACCCATGTAGCACCTTGTTACATGGGGTCGAGTCCCAACTGCATGCCATTGTGGTATGCGGGGATGATTTCCAACCACATACCATAGTGGTAAGTGGGGATGAGTTCTAGACGTGTATTGTGGTGGTATGTGGGGCTGGGTTCCATCTTTGTAGTGATTTTCTACATAGTGTAGGGTTCCTCTCATGTAGTATTTTTCTATGCACAACACCGATTTGAAGAAGGGAAATTGGTCCTAAACTTCAGGGGAAATTCATCCATGAAGGAATTTGAGTTTTTGGTTAACCAATTCTTATGATATTTTATTATTTCAGGGTAGGTGGCAGGATATACCTATAGGTAATTGTCAGGAAAGTCTGTCTTTGTAGTATAATCTTATTTCGTTCCTTCACCGATCGATTGCCTATGAAATTCCTTTCTTTTGCACTCTTAAATTCCATCTCTGTCTCCTCCCCTTTTGGATTCCATCATGATAGTTTTATAGAGGTGAAGAGGAAATGGATCGATGCGTCATATGACACCTTTTGTGGAATCCCAACGAAGAATCACCCAGCCCGTGGATGAATCTATAAATAGAGGACTGTGGATGACTTGGTCAACATAGGCCTATATGTATTGAAGTTTGCAGAGGTGCACATTACCACCTTTGTCCTGTGAATGACATCATTTTTAGGACACCATCTGGTTCACCTTGCCTGTGAACCATATGAGTCCACAGAAAATGGTACATGGGGTAAATTTCACTACCTCCAGTCCACGAATGACATAATTCACGGGGGACCGGTGTTATCATCTGCCTTCCATGAACCATTTTTTTGTGGATGGTTCATGGTGCAGACCTCTATGTGGAGCAGCAGCTTGTGAATAATATTTTCCATTCACAGTAAAACATTTTCCCCTTTTCCAATTTTTCTCCTACAAATATTCTTCTTTATGTATTCAATTGGTTCATTTTTCTTCCTTTTCTAAATTTATGGGAGTTTTTAACTTCCCCTTTTCCAAATTTTCAGGACCCAAAAAATTCCCCCAATCAGAATGGGGTCTGATTGGGAAAAATAGGTGGCTATTCTGATGTAGATGTTGTCCCGATCTGAATAAATGATTGACCGTACTGTTGTGACACATCAAATTGATTATGTTTTTAAGGATGATATATAGTCTAGGTCATACCCTAGGTTTCCTCTCAAGGAGTGTTGGTAGGTTTAGAGTGTGTGTTCTTAATAAAAGGGACTAAAAGGAGGGTATTTTTGAAAACAATTTAAATAAAATGAATTGATTTAAAGAGTTTAATAATTGAAAAATAAAAGAGGTGTTTTAAAATTATGAGATAAAGGAGATCATTTCAAGTTCACTACACAACTTGTATAGTTCATTGTTCTAAAAATATTGACATGGTTTTGTTCAATTCTTTGGTTGAGGGTTGTCAAGATCTTGATTCCCCTCTTGCCTCTTAAAATGTTGCACAAAGCACCAACCCTTGAAAAAACAATTGTGCTGTCAAGGTTTGGATCTCAATAACAGAGTTAAGGCTACCAAAACATACTGAAATCTTATGTATGTGTGATATTAATAGGGTTCTTGTCTTGTCCTATCGGAACAAACCAAGATCCCCACTTGAAATCTCAACCCAATCGGTGTTGAGATAAAAAGTGTTTCACTTAAATTAAACCACACAAATGAATTCATAAGAGAAGATCATAGAGATTAATCATAATTGAAATATTTAACACACAAATTATACAAAACCAATTGAAGAAAAAGTGCTGGAACTCCCTCCCAAGTAAGTGTATCTCCCTCGAAATGATCGCCCACCGTTTAGCTCACCATCGTGAGGAGGAGGAGGCTCGGGTGAAACTCCTTCTTCATCGTTGATCCCCCTATGAGGATAGGGGACTCCAGAACTTCCTGGATGATTATAGTACTCCCTTGGGTCTCAAAAATACCAGAGCTTTGCCTCCTGGTCGAACTTGCAAATGAGGTTCCCTTGGTGCCCTTTTATAGCCAAATTTCTAAGTGGTTTTGAGCACCCAATTTTGTTGATACCAATTGAGTCTCGGTTTTGGGTTGGTATATGGAATTATCCTGACTTGGACAAAAGCTAACATATGTTCCACGCGGTCTTTACTATCCTCATGTCAAATTTGGCGTCCATGTAACATCTATAAATGGATATATAGTCATAAAACCGAACCAAACTCTTGACTTCGTGCAGATTCTGTCCCCTGGACATAATGGTTCTTATGGGCCACCAGATGAACGAATTGGACTTCGGTTATTTGAGATGAATTGTGTACCATAGAGTTTTGGAGAGGCCCACAAAATTTCAGCCCATTTTCATGCACTTGTTTTTCGTACTGTTCAAAACAGTGGACAGGTGTCCCTAGGATCCATGCAATTTTGGCCCATTTTCCTTCTGGATCATCTTCAGGGACTCCAAATCACCTCCTCCTACAATCCAATCCTCAAAACAAGTAACAATGAAAATTTTAACAGTTATAAAAACAATATTAATGATTCAAATATGAAATTAAATTTGGTATTATTTTTATAATATTCAATACAAAACTAGTTTACCACAGTGGTATAGGGATGAAAATGAAACAGTGAATCGTGGTGTGATCACACCCCCACACCTAAACATTTGCACTCATGGGCAAAGTGATATTTCCAAAAAATTTTGGATAGAGATATTACCAACTTCATGAAGATTTAACATTCAATTAAAATTTAAATTTTGAAAGGAATGTGATCAAAGCAAAAATCACACCATGGAGTTATTCTCGATGATCATGCAGAAATGTGTCTCATAAATTGTATCAGCATGAAATTTAGGGAGATTAATGATACCAATTTGAGAAAGTTATCCTAAAGTCCACAATGTCACTAAATATCCACATGTGTGTGTGACAACCAATTCATTCTATTCTACCCACTTTCTATCTAGTAAATATAGGTTATTTTAATATTTTTCCATTTAAATGATTGTGTCCACTGAACCTGTCCTATACCTTTTGCAATCAAATTTCAAGACCCACTCACTTAAGCATTCCTGTAAGTCAAGCCTTAAGCTCCTAACCTAGATATCCCCATATGATGTACATTTCATCACTCCCCCCATTTATTTATATTTTTTTTGAAATGTTGTGCATGGAAAAAATCTCACACCCTTCTCTCAACCCTTGTTTGATCTCCTCACGACACTAATTGTAATATTTATAACAAGATAAAAATTCAAGGAAGAGTGGTTTTTGACCTGCCCAAGAAACAACTTTTTTTTAGGGCGTACAATAGTCGGATAACAGGTACACATGCATAGGTCAATCCGGTACAGTAATGAAAAAGATCGGATAAGGAACGAACGTATGGAAAAAAAATCATTTGTAAAATAGATAAATATTAACCTAACTTATATTTACCTTCTATTGAGTAAGTAAAAGTCACACTTCTTGGTTGGGTGCAAAAATGTGTGGAGAAATTAAATGCCATAATTTTCCTTGGAAATACTCACGTAAAGGGTACTATTTTTCTCAAAGTTTTCAAAATGATACAACCATTTATATCATCGACAAACAACTAATTTCCAAGATAAGGTCACACCAAAATTTTAAATTCAAGCTAAAACACACCTTCCATCAGTGATTTTTTTTGAAAATGTTAAAATTACATAAAATAGGGAAATTCCTCATGCATTTTCAGTAACTTTCATGATTCAATTCAGGGGGCATCTTTTTCCATGATAAAATTAGCATTCCGACACAAAAGTAAGGGGTGGAACGGGGGAAGGGGGGGGGAAGTGACAATACCATTCAGCAAGAAAAAATAAAAAGAAAGAAAGAAAACAATGAAAATTCTTAACTAACCCAGGAATGTACCCATCCCCCCCCCCCCCACACCTAGAGTATGCAGTGTCCTCACTGTAGTAAAAGTGAATGTGGGAAGTAAGGATAAAACCTGGTGTATGTCATTCATAGTTTGCTTCTTGAACATGGAGTTCCTCCATTGGGGACTCCGGAATGGCTTCATGGAAGTGATTCAACCGCTGCCCATTGACAGTGAGGGTTTGCTTGGTGTCTTCATTTTGAACCTGGACAACACCCAATAGAGAGACATTAGTAACAATGTAAGGTCCAAACCAACGGGAATGAAGCTTACCAGGGTGCAACTTCAGCCTTGCATTATAGAGGAGGACCTTATGACCGATGTGGAATTGATGATGAAGGATGAGACGGTCGTGGGCAGCCTTGGTTCACTCCTTATAAATTCGGGAGTTCTCATATGAATCTCTTCTCATTTCCTCCAACTCTTGAACCTTCAGCTTCCATTGAATACCTGCCCCAGAAAGATTAGAATTGCATTGTTTAATAGCCCAGTAGGCACGGTGCTCTACCTCAATAGGGAGGTGACAATTCTTCCCAAAAACTAGATGATATGGTGACATGCAAATTAGAGTTTTGAATGCAGTACGGTAAGCCCATAACAAATCATCGAGTCTAAGACTCCAGTCTTTTCTATTTGGCTGAACCGTTTTCTCAAGAATCTGTTTTACCTCTCTATTTGATACTTCGGATTGACCATTTGTTTATGGGTGATAAGCAGTAAACACTCGATGCCCAACCCCATACCTGCACAAAAGAGACTGCATTGTGCGGTTGCAGAAATGAGAACCCTGATCACTGATGATAAACCTAGGTAATCCAATACTACAGAATATTTGGGTTCTCAAAAATTCCACAACTGTCTTGGAATCATCTATCCTCGTGCCTCATGCCTCTAACCACTTTGAAACATAATCCACTGCCAGAAGAATGTAAAGGTTCCCAAATGAATTGGGGAATGGTCTCATAAAGTCAATTCCCAAAACATCAAAAATGTCATGGAAGAGTAAGGGTTGTTGGGTCATCTCATTTATTTTAGAGACATTACCTATTCTTTGACAGCGAGGACAAGATTTAAAATATTCATGGGCATCCCAAAACAATGTGGGCCAAAAGAGACCAGAATCTAAGACCTTGCGAGCAGTCCGTTGGGGACCAAAGTGTCCCCCACAAGCAAGTGTGTGGCAGAACCTAAGGACAGACTGAAACTCACTATCGGGAACACAACGACTAATAACTTGATCACTACATGTGCGCCAGAGGTAGGGGTCATCACAAATGTACCAACGAGACTCATGTTTTAGACGATCGGCCTAGTTTTTGGTGAAATCAGCAGGAATGAAAGACGCTACCAAATAATTTACAATTTTAGCATACCAAGGAATAGCATCTTGCACTCGGTACAATTTCTCATCAGGAAACAATTCATTTATGAGAATACATGGGGATGAGTCAATGTCTGAGGATGGGAGAATCCTACTGATATGGTCAGAAACCACATTCTCTGCTCCTTTTTTATCCATAATTTCTAGATTAAATTCCTGAAGGAGGAGCATCCAGCGAATGAGACGTGGTTTGACTTCTGGTTTCTTTAGGAGATATCGGAGGGCTGCATGGTCTGAGAACACAATGACATTGGACCCTAGAAGGTATGAACTGAATTTATCCAAGGAAAACACAATGGAAAGAAATTCTTTTTCAGTTGTGCTGTAGTTTCCTTGGGCAGGGTCCAGAGTACGTGAGGCATAAGCTATGACATGTGGAGCTCGGTCGACCCTTTGTGATAAGACTGCCCCAAATGCATAGTTAGAGGCATCACACATGAGCTTAAAAGGTAAATCCCACCGAGGTGGTTGGATTACCGGGGGTGATGTGAGACTCCATTTTAACTTATTGAAGGCTTCCTCAGATTTTTTTATCAAAATCAAATTCTTTTTCTTTTTGGAGTAATCGGGAGAGGGGGAGTGCAATTTTACTAAAGTCACGAATGAAACGACGATAAAATCCAGCATGACCCAGGAAATACCACACATCCCGAAAATTTTTAGGGAATGGTAGGGAGGAAATGATATCTACTTTTGATTTGTCCACTTGGATACCTTCCCCAGAAATGACAAGTCCCAAAACTATGCCTCGTCGCACCATGAAATAGCATTTATCATAATTTAATACGAGATTCTTTTCAATACAGCGACGTAGGATAGAAGCAAGACTACTCAAACATTCATCAAAAGAGGATCCATAAACAATAAAATCATCCATAAAAACCTCCATACAATTCTCCAGGTAATCCGAAAAAATACTAACCATACATCGTTGGAAAGTACCTAGAGCATTGCACAGACCAAATGACACCCTTCTATAAGAAAATGTACCAAAGGGGCAAGTAAAGGTTGTCTTTTCTTGATCCTCAGGGGAAATATGGATCTGAAAGTATCCAGAATACCCATCAAGGAAACAGTAATGGGACTTCCCTGCTAGCCACTCTAGCATCTGGTCAATGAATGGAAATGGGAAATGGTCCTTCCAAGTGTGTTGGTTTAGTCGGCGATAGTCTATACAGACACGCCAACTATTCTACACACGAGTTGGAACCAATTCATTGATTTCATTTTTAACTACAGTAAGGCCAATTTTTTTAGGAACTACTTGAACGGGACTGAGACATTGGCTGTCAGAGATAGGGTAAATGATTCCAGCAGCCAAAAATTTTGTTACTTCTTTTTTAACAACATCAAGTAGGTTTGGGTTCAGTCGACGTTGTGACTGCCTCACTGGTTTAGCCTCATCATTTAATAAAATATGATGTGTACAAATTTATGGGCTAATGCCAGGAATGTCAGCAAGTGTCCATCCCAAAGCTTGTTTATACTTCCTCAAAAGATCAAGTAGTCGTAATTCATGCCTAGGAGGGAGTGAACTAGCAATGATGATGGGAAACTTGTTTCTATTCTCAAGATATGAGTATTTTAAATCTTGAGGTAATTGTTTCAGTTCCAATTATGGGGGATTTTGGATTGACGGAAGTGTGTGTGAGAGTGAGAAGTCACTAATCTCATCTAACTGCTCAATGATAACATCCTCAGATGAGGAATGAGCTTTTACAAGCTTAGCAGTATCATCGATGGTCATGTGATCCTCTGTGTTCAAGAAATCATCAATTAACAAACATGCATGACATTTCTCTAGAACGCTACAGCAATAAATGCATGATTCATTACCTAAAATTTCAATCAATGAAGAAAACTCATAAAGGGGATCATGTGAATGAAAATAAGTTGTTTCAGAGGAAGGGAGAACATCAATTGAATTGACAAAGAGAGAGGAGTGTTCTTATGAGGGGTGTTTCATGGCATCAAGGTTATTGAAGTGGACAGTATTACCACCAAAATCCATAGATAATGTACCATTATGGACATTAATTATGGTTTTTGAGGTTTTCAAGAAAGGTCTCCCCAATATAATTGGGTCATGTCCATTCATCCTATCATCTTCCATTTTAAGCACGTAAAAATAAGCAGGAAAAATTAAAATTTTCACCCTCACAAGAACATCCTCTAACACACCAGAGGGGTGTGCTGTACTCCGATTTTCTAGCTGAACGAAAATACCAGTGGGCTTCAGTTCACCAACCTACAACGAAGAGTAAATAGAGTGAGGCATCACATTAATAGAAGCACCCAAATCAAGCATAGCGTTGGAACATGAATACTCCCCTATGGTGCACAGAATCGAGAATGTCCCAGGATCATTGCACTTGGTAGGAAGTGATGGCTCTATCAATACTGAAACATTCCTCCCCAGGCTGACCTTCTCATCACCATGAAGCCTCCTTCGGTGTGTACACATCTCCTTCAGAAACTTGGCATATCATGGAATTTTCTTCACAGAATCAATCAAAGGAATGTTGACCTGTACTTTCTTAAATGTTTCTGAGATTTCTTTATCAAGTTTGGTTTCTTTTTGTTTCCTAGGTTGGGCAGACCTTTGAGGAAATGGAAGAGGTATGGTTGGGATAGGTGGCTCATCAACAGCTACATTCTTTCCTTAGGAAGGGATTCTCTCAAGAAAAGGGTTTTCTTCTCTTGGACCATTTTCAGCAGTTGGGATGGTGGTTTCCTTTGGATGGGAGGACTCTAATGGAGGGTTAATTTGGCTTTTGAGTTGTGTCCCACTCCTAAGGGTGATGACACTAAAATTTCCTTTATCCTTAGTGTTTACTACTGGTTGAGATGGTAGTTTACTCGACCCATGACTTTGGATTTCCCCCATCGAGTTGGCAAGTTGGCCTAGTTGGGTCTTTAGGTCTTTTATGGATGCTTGGGTGGTTTTTTGGAATTGGATATTATTGGCAGCCATTTCTTCATCATATCTTCTAGGCTAGACTCAGTTTTTGGAGGGGGTGGTTGGAATGGCCTTCGGGGTGGTTGAGGATTTCTGGGTGGTGGTGGATGACTACTCTGACCCTGTTGGTTCCATTGCTGTTGAGGTTGGTTTGAATACCCCCTTGCCTATAGGCTTGGTTGTCCTTCCACCCTTGGTTAGATGGATTGTATGGTTCTTGCCTAAAGGGTTGGTTAAAGGGGCGTCCTGGAAATATTGCCTCACAACTCTCAGAAGTTTCTCTCAATTGAGGACATTGGTCAGAATAGTGGGTGTCAGAAGAGCAGATTCCACAATGGATGGGAGGAAGAGATTGAGATTTCCCTTGGGAGAGAGCAAGTTGTCGTAGAAGGGTACTTACCTCTTCAAACTTTGTGTCCACCTTCTTCTCAAACTCAGAACTTTGCACCTCATGGACACCTCGAATGGGAACACTGGACCGTGTACCGAATTGTTGAGTGTTTTGTGCCATGTTCTCAATGAGGGTTCTTTCAGCAATTGGGGTCTTATCTACCAGCGCACCACCTGCATCATCATCAATCATATTACGATCAAGTGGAATTAAACCTTCATAAAAATACTGAATTAAGAGTTGATCACTTATTTGGTGGTGTGGGAAACTTGAACAAATCCTTTTAAATCTTTCCCAATATTCATGAAGTGTTTCCCCTTTAGATTGTATTATACCATATATTTCTTTCCTTATAGTTGCAGTTCGAGGGGCTGGGAAGTATTTTTCAAGAAAAAGGTGCTTCATGTCCGCCCAGCCTCTTATTAGTGAATTAACATAGTACAACCAATCTTTCGCAGTGTCTTCTAAAGAAAATGGGAATGCTCTAAGATTTACTTGTTCCACATCAAAATTAGTATGTTTTAATGTTGAAAAAATAGTATGAAATTATTTTAAGTGCTTATGAGGGTCTTCTCCAGGCAGTCCATGAAATCTTGGTAATAAATGGATTAAACCAGATTTTAATTCAAAATTAGGTGCCTCACCTTGAATTTGAATGTAAGTGGGTTGGATATCAACATCAGGTGAGGTTAATTCTTTTAATGTTCGATTTTTTTCATCCATGTTATTGAATATTATTTCAGGTTCTAATTTGGTTCTAGAAGAATATGGGTTTAGAAGAGTCTCGAGTGGTGTGTCCTCCTTTAAAAGGGGGTCTTGTGTGTCTCGGTGTCGCTGACGTAGGATCCTCTCCGGTTCTGGTTCGAAAGGTGGTAAGTCTCCCGAAGTAGAACGCATCATGCACAGAACCTACACAAGATATGGATCATAACACAAGAAGAAATAAAAAGGTAGAAAAAAAACAAACAAACAAATATTCACAAACTTTATAACTACTTTATCAAAAACACGCACTAAAAACCAAAGCGCTCCCCGGCAACGGTGCAAAAAATTGACCGTGTTGTCATGACACATCAAATTGATTACGTTTTTAAGGATGATATATAGTCTAGGGAAGACCCTAGGTCGTTTCTCATGGAGTGTTGGTAGGTTTAGAGTGTGTGTTCTTAATAAGAGGGACTAAAAGGAGGGTATTTTTGAAAATAGTTTAAAGAAAATGAATTGATTTAAAGAGTTTAATAATTGAAAAATAAAAGAGGTGTTTTACAATTATGAGATAAAGGAGATCATTTCAAGTTCACTACAAAACCTGGATAGTTCATTGTTCTGAAAATATTGACATGGTTTTGTTCAATTCTTTGGTTGATGGTTGTCAAGATCTTGATTCCCCTCTTGCCTCTTAAAATGTTGCACAAAGCACCAACCCTTGACAAAACAATCGTGTTGTCAAGGTTTGGATCTAAATAACAGAGTTAAGGCTACAAAAACATACTGAAATCTAATGTATGTGTGATATTAATAGGGTTATTGTCTTGTCCTATCAGAACAAACCAATATCCCCACCTGAAATCTCAACCCAATCGGTGTTGAGATAAAAAGTGTTTCACTTAAATTAAACCACAAAAATGAATTCAGAAGAGAAGATCATAGAGATTAATCATAAGTGAAATATTTAACACCCAAATTATACAAAACCAGTGGAAGAACAAGTGTTGGAACTCCCTCTCAAGTAAGTGTAGCTCCCTCGAAATGATCGCACACCGTTTAGCTCGCCATCGTGAGGAGGAGGAGGCTCGGGTGAAACTCCTTCTTCATCCTTGATACCCCTATGAGGATAGGGGCCTCCAGAACTTCTTGGATGATTATATTACTCCCTTGGGTCTACAAAATACAAGAGCTTTGCCTCCTGGTCTAACTTGCAAATGAGGTTCCCTTGGTGCCCTTTTATAACCAAATTGCTAAGTGGTTTTGAGCACCCAGTTTTGTTGATACCAATTGAGTCTCGGTTTTGGGTTGGTATATGGAATTATCTCAACTTGTAAAAAAGATAAAATATGTTCCACGAGGTCTTGAATATCCCCATGTCAAATTTGGAGGCCATTGAACAACTAGAAATGGAGATATAGTCATAAAACCGAACCAAACTCTTGACTTCGTGCAGATACTTTCCCCTGGACAGAATGGTTCGGATGGGCCACCAAATGAACGAATTGGCCTTCAGTTATTTGAGATGAATTGTATACCATGAAGGTTTGGAGAGTCCCACAAAATTTCATCCCATTTTCATGCATGGATTTGGCTTAATGTTCAAAACAGTGGACAGGTGTCCCTAGGATCCATGCAATTTTGGCCCATTTTCCTTCTGGATCATCTTCAGGGCCTCCAAATCACCTCCTCCTGCAATGAAATCCTCAAAAAAAGTAACAATTCCCATTTTAACAGTTAGAAAAACAAAATTAATGATTCAAATATGGAATTCAATTTGGTATTATTTTTATAATATTCAATACAAAACTAGTTTACCATAATGGTGTAGGGATGAAAATGAAACAGTGAATCGTGGTGTGATCAATGATCCAATAATGCTCTATTTTTCTCCTGATCCAAGGGACTTAGCGAGCGAAACTTGTCTATTTCTAGTGTCACCTGAAAGAAACTAAAATTTTTAAGCCATTTTCTATTATGAGCCCAATTTTTACAAATCATGTTATGATGCGAGCTTAGCGGGTATAACTTGAATTTTTCTTAGGATACTATTTTTGGGTTTTAGACCTAAGAAGCTTTGTGTATATTTTGATTTTTTTGATTACTCGACATTTTTACTAAACCATAAAAAGCATAGGTTTATCAATCTAGTACTCTAATTTTTTCTAGGGTGGACTTTGTAAGTTTACATCTTGACGAGTTTCAAGTCTCCTTTGATGGGTACTTTAACGTCTTTTAATACAAACTATCATTACTGGTGTTTTTAGGCAAAATAGCTTGGACCATAACTGATGTTTTAGGTCAAACAACTTAGACCATAACTTATAGGGTGATGAAACAATTTAGGGTTTATAGATTAAGGATTTCCCGATACTTTTTAGACGTGGATGATGGATTTTTCATGACCCTGATTTTTCAGTTTCTGGATATAAGAATTGGATGTGATACATGATATGGGGCATGGAATCCACAGTGAATACGAAAGTAGGAAAATCATATTCTGAGGATGGATTTGCCTTTGGTTGAAAAAACCTTTTTGTGGGAAACTTATGTAGATCTGTCAAGGCATTGTTTTCATAGTCAAAAAAACATGTCCATAGGACACTGTCCTTTGATTTCTAATGGCCAAGTAATTTATTGGAAATTTGGACGTCTCAAAACCACCAGGGGTGGCTTGTCAAATAAGTTATGTCTGAAAAGTATGAAGGCATTTCTATCAATGATGATCATAAATAAAATACCACTCCTACACATATTTGGCCTATATAATGTAGGGTTAAATCATGGTTTTTTTACATCGTGCTACTAGGATATTTGAGACATATGGTTTAAAGTCATTTTTCTCTAACCAAGGGAATAAACTTCCAATTTCTTTTTTACGATAGTCTGACCAGAAATGTTTAATCATCTTCAGGAATGAATGGGGATAACAAAAGTAAACTATAGTCCATGTGGTTTCTAAAACCATGGATAGAAGTGGGAAGTAAACTTCATAGAGGTGTACATGGGTAGGATAAGCCTTTACTAGGAGCAAATTTTCCTTTTGTTGATAGGCCTTTTTGTGGGAAATGTATGCAGATCCATTGGGGCAGTGTGTACATAGTCAAACAAAGGTTTACACAGGACACATTCTTTCCACTTTCGATGGCCAGGGATGATTATAGGTATTCAGACCTTTCCAGAAAGAGTATGGTTTATCGAAAATATGGTTCTTAAAAACTAAAGAGGGAATATAAAGTTGTAATTTATCATAAGTTGGTACCACCATTCTCCCCACACAAATTTAAAGAGGTTCCCTATGCAGGTCTGACCTGTTCTTGGTGAAGAGGGGAAAATTTGTATTTCATGGTTGGACCCAATATATAAGGATCGGGTTTCACTACATATACTATGATAATATAAATAAAGATTTATATATTTCTATTGACTTTCTTCTTATGTGGATGTGATTCACACATAAGAATGAGGAATTTTATGATATAGAAGAGCTCACCCATGAGAAGAGGCACATACAATATTTTCTCCTGAGGATTTATCTCACATGTAGGATCATATGATAAATACCCTTTGATCTATATAGATCCAAGGGTAACCTTTAGTTGTGATTCATCATGATATTTAAATTTCATTCAATTAGAAATTTTTTATAAAATCCATGACTAAGTGGAGTATAAATGGGTCAGGATGTCCTAGAATATCCAAGATGTGAGTGGGAAGGAAAGTGTAAACCATGTGTTTGAGGGATCTTGGATTGGGAGAAATTATATGAGGATTAGTATCGATTTAAGCATACATAAGCAGGAAAAGCCTCTCCTAAGGATGAATTTTACTTTGGTTTACATGACTTTCTTGTGGGAAACTTA
The DNA here is from genome assembly GCA_963277665.1 of Viscum album. Classification (NCBI taxonomy): domain Eukaryota; kingdom Viridiplantae; phylum Streptophyta; class Magnoliopsida; order Santalales; family Viscaceae; genus Viscum; species Viscum album. Next base: position 1,137,805,848 of record OY728129.1, read on the forward strand.
TACAGATTTGTTGGTGCATTGTGTGCATAGTAAAAAAAGGTATCTATAGGACACTAATTAACATTCCACTACTGATGGTCTGGGACGTTCATGTAGATCCAAAATCAATCGAGGAAAGGAGTTTGATGAATGGAAAGAATGTGTCTAAACATGTTAGAAACATTCAGGTCATGATTACCCATGGATTTGGGAACCTCCCTACATATATCTTACTCATACGTAAGGTGGGTCATTGAGATTCCTTTGTTGGAGATAGATCCATGTTTGAAGATTCAGGTGTCTTGAAATTAAAATCCCCAGACATGTTTGGTTTTTATGCCATTAGGGGTCATATTAACTATATTTGTTTTCTTTAGGGATTGATGTGCTTGATATTTATTATCCTAGAATCACTATGTAACCAGTGTGGAAAGGAATCAAGCCAAACATTGTTCTTGAAATACCTTGCAGTTTAATTTCATTAAGTTAGGAACTTGGTTTCCCAATTGTGAATAAGATAACCCCAAATTTCATTTGAAGGTTATGCCTCCAGGGCCAACCATTGTGGATTTATTTTCCATGGTTTTTTAGGGAATCCCTTACCAAGGACCCTAAGCCCACTAGAGTTGTTCTCGGTGTGATAAATAAGAAGAAGAAAGGGTTAAATCCCCCACCTAGGGATGGCATAATCAAGGAAAGTGGCATTTTATACTAGGATACATACTGTGTAGTTTAACGTTGTACATTAAGGGAACTTTATCCTGCATTCTAACATCATAAAATTCAAAATCTTTCCATACATCTTAGCGTCATGTGGAAAGGACAAGGATTCAATGAAGTATATGTTCATGTAGTGAGGACACTGATGAACCAATGTGAAAAGGGGACATTATATTTCTCATGATACAACCCTAAAAATGGAGCCATCTGGGGGTTCATTATTTTGAATTAAGGAGGGGAAATTTTTATGCATTCTATAGGTGGTCCTAGATCATAGGACCTGGGTGTCACTATGTATCCTATGATTATAGAAATCAAGAAGATCATAATTATTTTAAAGAGGTCTACCTCTTACGTAGGTCTGGCCAGTACACAAGGGGGAAAGACATTTTTTTACTTTAGTGTGGCTGAAATAGGATGAATGTCTGGTAATCTCTATATAATTTATGAGGGAAGAAATCAATTCGTACGTAGTTTTAGATAGACCATGCAGTATAACGTCATACGGAAATGACACATGTGACTTGATTTGAATAAAGAAAAATGTTTTGGATTCCTATAGTTTTAAATATTTGGTTAAGGACATTGGCTAGATAGTTTAATGTCATGTTGTAGGGATGAATCTTTATAGAAACCATGAGCAAATATGGGTTGATCCGGACATGATATTCTAGTATACATCGGATGTGAGAGAGGGAGAAAGAGTAAATCATGATTCTAGAATCTCTTGGATCGGGAGAAATGATATGGGGATTAAGAGAAATTTCAGCATATGGAAGTATGAAAATACTCTACTAAGGATGAATTTTCCTTTGGTTGATAGGACTTTCTTATGGGAAACATATGATGAGTCGTCAGGGAATTGTGTGCATAGTCAAACAAAGGTGTCCATAGGACACTGTCCCTCCACTTTCGATGACCAGGGATGATCTTGGGGATTTGAGATATCCCGATTCATGGATTTTGGTGGATGTAAAAAATAGATATTTGTGTATTTAGGAAAAGTCATGTTCATGATTATCTATGAAATATGGAACCCCCTACATAGATCCAAATTTTATACGGGGGGGGGGGGGTGATCTTTGAAAAATCCTCACTATAGAAATCAAGATTTGTACTATCCCACACATATTTTAATTTATGTAAATAATATTGGGGACATTGGTATCCTTTTTCATTTTGTGAGGATGGACCCAAAATATGATATTAGAGCATCACTAAGTATCCCATAACAATAGGAATCAAGCCACATGTAGTTCTAGAAGTTCCATGCAGTTTGATGTCTTGTGGTAAGGACTTCTGGGTTCCCCAAGGTGGAGGGGAGGACCTTATCATTCCTTTTAAGATCATGCCACTAAGAACATGGAGACCCTATTATAGGTTGATACACTTTGACCATGTGGGGAACTCCTAGACAAATCCCTAATCTGATATGATATATGATTAATGTGAGAAACAAGGGGCAGAAGTAGTGTATTTATCCAAATGTGGATAACATAACAAAGAGTGGGGGAATTTTAATTTTTGATTTTTTGTTGGGGATGAGCCTATATTTGGAGATTTGGGTGCCACTACATATCCTCGTGAGGATGAGAATCAGATGCAGCTTTATGAATTCCCCTACACTGTTCTGACCCATACAAAAGTGGGGATTTTTTTTGGGGATGGCAGTTGGACCAGGATGTGGAATATGGGCATCCCTAAGTATTGTGCATGGGAAGGAATCAAGACACACATATTTATTGTGGGTAATTCCCTGTACCAGTCCAACCCATGCACATGGAGTGGGAATTTTAAATAATTATTTTTATTTGATGGGCCTTCCATGTACCTTTACTCTCTATTTGTGTAGGGGAAATTCTTACTACCGTTCCCAAGATCACGTGATCCAAACATGGTGTAAAAAACCTGGAATAGAAAAATATTATTTTGAAATATAGATGAATCTGAGGGTATAAAGGATGCATTTGTATCATGTGGTGGTTAGACCAAGACATACAGCCAAGGCATCTCTACATATCCTACAAGGGAAGGAATCATGCCATATTGAGTTATGTGAATTCTCCCTGTGCTGGTCTGACCCATACTCTGGGGGGGGGGGGGTGAATGGTGGATAGACCATGATGTAGGATCCAGACGTCACTACCTATCCTATGAGGGTAAGAATAGAGCCACATGTAGTTCTTGGAAGTTGGTCTCCCAACCTAGGTTTGGTTCTTACATAGAGAGAGTGGAATTTTTTACAGTGGCAAGACCAAGATATAGGATCTAGGAGTTACTACATATCCTACAAGGGAAGGAATCAAGACACACATGGTTATATAGGAAACGAGTTCCGATGTGGATCTATCTCCTATATAGGAATAATGGAACCTTTTCTTTCTCCTGCATAGATGGGACTCATGTTCAACAAATCGTTGGTCTGGACATAATGATCGCTATGAAATTTAACTTCATGTGGTGAGGACGACGATGCTAAGTAGTTTAATGTCATAAAACATGAATTCATATGGTGCTATTCAGTTTAAATTCTTGCAGTTAAGACAAATTTTATATGATTATAGAAATCATTTCTTTATAAACCTTGCATTGGTGGGAGTTGTGGTAAGATTTCCGTCCATTGAGATCAGTGAATATACTCCATTGGAGTGGACCTTGTTTATGACATATGGTCCTTCCCACTTTGGTTCCAATTTTACAGGTTTCATCCCAAGTATCATCAGATTTATGAGGACTAGCACCATTTCTCTTTAAATGAAATATATGGGGAAAACCTTTTTTTTGAAGGCCTGTGCAATCAAGTTTTGGTAAACTTCCAAATGGTGAAGGGCATGCAATATTTTCAAATCCAATCTCCACAACTCACCAAGTCGTTTCTAGGATTGTTCATCTATGGATAACTGATTATAGACGGAAACATGGAGCACATGTAGTTTCAATTCAATAGGTAGAACCACTTATGTCCCATATACCAATTAATATAGTGTTTCTTGAGTGGTCGTAAAATTTGTGATCTGATAAGCCCATAGAACATGGAGAAGATTGTCTGCCATGATTTCTTTTCCTTGTCTACCATATTATGGAGTATATTGAATATAGTCTTGTTGAAGGACTCTATCTATTTTTTTAGACAATAAAAATACATATGTTAATTACATTTTAATGGTATTAAATATCCAGTTTTGATCTTATGTTCCGAAGTTAGTGGATTATAATTTTGAACATCCATTCTCATCATTTGTGAACTTCATGCCTAATGTACACCAATTTAGGACCAATGAATCATATAATTTTAAGAATTTAATTATCCATATTTTAATTTTATATTTTGGGAAATGTATATACACTTAAATATGAATATTTTTCATTCAGGGATCAATGGAGGATTCATAATGGATGATGGGGATATTTGGTGATGAAAGGAAACAATTCTGGAGAAGGTAGATTGGACACCATCCCATGATGAGAATTTGGGGCCCACAATACAAACCCATTGAAGCCCAAATTTCTTGGTAGGATATCAAAAATAGAGAGTAAAATATAATTCCTAAGTATATAGTGCTAATTCAGCCTCCATTGTGGTTATTTAGGTGTCCCAAGTTCGATATCAAATTCTATCCCAGATATTGTGTTCCAGAAACACAACCCACCAATTTAATTATATCTCGGAAAACACAAATTCATTTGGGTTGAAATTTTATATAGAGCTAGGAGACAGGAGGAGATTCACTTTTTTCTTCTATGACCCACTCTAATTCGGCCATATAGAAGTCCATATATGTGTGTCTGTCTGGTTGATGCAGGATGGATGCCACTTCGAGTTAGGGATAAAGAAGTCCAATCTCCCTTACTTTCCACCAACCTAGGCCTACCATAATCAAGTGGGATTCTTTTTAATGTTGGGGGATCGACCCAAGGCTCCCAAAATTCCTATTTAAGTCAGTGTAGATGAAGGATTTAATAATCTTTGGTGCTTGGTTTCATTGTAGTGTTATGTTACCGCTTTGTGTTTGTAATTGCATTTCTTTCTCATGTAAGTTGTTCAATTCACATTAGTTTCTTAATAAAAGTTCTTCATTTAATATTATTTTGTTCTTCTACATATCATGTTGATACCTTTTTCTAAAATTGTGAATTTATTCACACCATAATTTGTGATATTTATCACACAATGCTGGAGTGATCAATTTTTGTTGTTGTTTTTACTTCTTCAATTCCACCATCGTAAGTCTACTTCCCGCTTCCGTTGAGGACATGTCATCAATGAAGGGATAAATATTTTATGGGTTGATCCAAGGGAATATCAAGGGGCTGGATTTAATTTTATTTATCACTCTCTAAATGTTTATTAATTTCTTTTATTGGAGTTTCTTTTATTTAATGATTTTCTCTCTTCCTCTTCCTTATTGAATTTAATCACCCAAATTTTATGTGCTAATAAGATCCTTTACCTTGGAGTGACCATGAAAATGATCCTACAAGTGTATAGGTGATTAGCATGTGTTTTGGAAGGAGTTTAATCAGGAGGTGATGAGGTTAGTTTGAATTCATTGAATGAATCCCTCTTGAGTTAATGAAATTGAAATCTTTAAAAAAAGGAATTCATCCAATCCACCCCGAGTGATAACCTAGGATCAACTCATTATCTTAATTTTAATTAATTTAAATCTATTAGTGATACTTTAAACCCATCTAAAATCAACCCAAATTTGGAAACTTCATATCCAAAAATCCAACTCAAAGGTTGTGTATCTTAGGTATCTTCTTAGGTATCAATGGATTCGACAACCCAAGTTAGACTACAAGGATCGTTATACCTTCATCTCTTGGGTAAATTTGAGCGTGAATCAAATTTTGGCGCCGTTGTCGGGGACCAAGTAAGTACCTTAGACCAAAACCTTATTTCGTCACCCTAATTCTTCTATTCTCACCCAAGATCTCTTATCTTGTCCCTTTCTCTCTTTTTTTCCTTTTGGCGCATGTCCGCCTACACTCACGATAATTCAAATAGACTAGTTAGGGTGGAAAATCCTAGGGTTGGGGAGTCAAGTACACCAAGAGAAATATTTCCATTAGATATAATCTTCCTAATACTCCAGATTTAAAAATTGAGCCCATTTAAATGGAAGGTCTTCAATAAAATCAACTCATAAACCTGGGTGGGAACCAGAATGGAAACCCAAATAAGGCATCCCCAAACTTGGGGAATGTAGTTTATCAAACCATGAATGAATACCTCACACCTGCGAGGACCGATGCCCCCTCATTCATTAGACACAAATACCTAGGAGATTCGAACTACATCTTTAAACCTCATGTCCTAAACCATCTTCCAACATTCCATGAAATGAAGTATGAGATTCCCTACCTTCTTGTTAAAGAGTTCAATGAAATTGTTGAAACCATGTGTCCCCCACATTAACTAGAATCAGCTAAGATGAGACTATTTCCTTTTTCATTAAATTATAGAGTAAAAATTAGCTAAAAAATTTGAGACCATCATCCATAAACTCTTGGGACCAATTACAAAGAGAATTCTACAAAAAATACTTTCCCCACCACAAAACAGTTGCACTTAAAAAGACCATCCAAAACTTTTTTGAAAAAGAGGGAGAGTCATTCTATGAAACATGGGAGAGGTTCAAAGACACCTAAACATGGTTCCACATCATGGTTTTTCTATACTTGAACAAGTTCAAATTTTCTATGAAGGGTTTGGTCCGAGGAACAAACAATTCATTGACATGATGTGTAATGGAACTTTAAAAAACAAAGCCCCAAATGATGCTTACGAGTATCTGGAAATCCTTTCTGACCAAAACAAAACTTGGGGAACTTCACCTTATTCTGAAAAGCCACAAAGAACTACTAGAATTCGTACACTTTTATAAGAGGAAATCCTTATAACTAAACTGGTAGCACTCTCTAGGAAGGTTGAAGAGATAAACCTTAGGAAAGTCCATGACATCCAAACTATAGACCCTGTTTGCACAATTTGTGACAAACATGACCATAAGACAGAAAAATTCCCAACCATTCCATCCATCAAGGATGTTCATTTAGGAGTACCCCTAGCAGAATTAAATTATTTGAGCTTTCACAAGCCTCAATACCAAAACAACTTCAACCCAAGGTATAATGACTACACAGGCTTCCGATGGAAAGATAACCAACGACCTATCCAACCACATGGACAAAATACTTACCCCCATCAAAACTACCAAACCCATAACCAGTTCAAAACCCAACCTATCTAATAACAATAGCCACCGATCCATTTTCAACAAACCATCCCACCTCCAAAATATCCCTTGGGATAAACTAATATTCTCAAGCACCAAACCAAACTGTTCCAAAAAGCCTACTAGAACCACTATGCAAACAAATGGAAAGGATGAACTCAGAATTCTCTTACATAAAACAATAAATTAGAACCATCAAAACTGGAAAGGCACCCATGCCTACTCAGGCGGTACCATCCCCAACATCAATGGGATAATCAAGCTTTACTCAAACAACTCATAAACAACTAAAGGCTGCGACTATTTTAATAATTGGAAAATCATTTGAGAAACCTGAAAAAACTAACTCAAAAACCATGTGAAGCTTCAAACTCTAATGAAAATTCAAATGAACCACAAGATCAAACTGAGGAAACTGATAACAATGTGAAATAAATAACTCTTCAACAAACAACCCCACAACCTCCACCATGTACTCAACACATGAGGGGGAAAACCAAGCCTGAATTGAGTGAAACATTGAGGTAAATCTTCTCACAAGTCAAGTTGAACATTCACCTTATAGATTAAATCCAAACCATACATTCCTACTCAATGTACCTTAAGGACTTTTGCACTTTTAAAATAAAATTTTCACATAAAAACCAATTCCTTTTGGCTGCTAATGTGAGTACCACCATTCAAGGGACCATTCCTCTCAAGTTGAAAGACCCAGGTTTCCCTTACATAAATGTTGAACTAGGAGAGAGAAAAGTTGTCAAGGCCTTGTGTGACTTAGGTGCTAGTGTCAATCTCATACCCTATGTTATGTAATTCCAGTTAGGCCTAGAAGTGCTCCAAACCACATCTGTCACACTTCAACTTGCTGATCGTAGCATTAGAGTTCCAAAGGGGATTTTAAAGGACGTTATGGTAAAGGTTGAATAATTAATATACCCTTCTAACTTCATTGCCTTTGACAACCATCCAAATATAGGAAATAAGGAACAAACCCCAATCATCCTTGGTCGTACTTTCCTTGAAACAATCAACTCTGTTATTTGAGTATGAAATGGGAACATGACCATAACCTTTGGAAACATGAGTCTAGACTTGAACATCTATAATACAAGTTCAAAAATAGGGGATGACGAGGAAATTCATGAAGTAAACATGATCAGGAACATTGATAATGAATCCATAGAACATCAAGGAATACTTGATGGATAATTAATTCAGGATGAGATTGAATTCCTTTGTTCACATGAAGGATGTTTATCTCTTTGACTTGAATCATTTTCAAATTTCTCTTATGATTAAGTCTTAGGTCCAAAAATTAGTAAAACCTTTTCGGAAACCACATTCATGGAGACCACTCCAACTTCCTTCCCTAAATCTGATCATGCCAATCTAGTAGATGAAACTTCTACATGTGGTGAATGAATCCTATCTAAAACTCTAAGAAAAAAAAATTGATCTTGATCCAATGTCCCAATCTTCTGATAAAATTCTGAACCAACCGAATCTTGAATTGAAGGAACTCCTCGTTGTACTCAAGTATGCCTTTCTAGGGGACAATCAAACACATCCTATTGTTATTTCTTCTTCTCTTAAATCCAATCATGAGAGGATGCTTCTAGATGTCCTTAGGAAACATAATAAAGCCATTGGTTAGACCCTATCAGATATTCTTGGGATTTGACCACTTATTGGGACTCATAGGACTATTCTGGAATCTGATTCAAAGCCATGTCATCAACCTCAAAGACAACTCAACCCTAATCTTATGGAGGTAGTAAGGAAGGGACTTCGGAAATTGTTAAAAGCTGGTATCATCTATCCCATAGCTGAGAGTGATTGGGTGATCCCAATCCATGTGGTTCCCAAGAAGGAAGGAATCATAGTGATAACCAATAAGGATGAAGAGATTCTTCAATCAAGGTTGAGTAGTGGCTGGAGAGTCTGCATCGACTATAGGAAGCTAAAATCATTTACCAAGAAGGACCATTTCACCTTAAAATTCATTGACAAATTCCTTAAGAGAGTCACAGGTGATGCATTATACTATTTATTAGATGGTTACTCAGGGTATAATCAAATTGAGGTGTTCCTAGAGGATCAAGGGAAGACTACATTCATATGTCCATTCAGCCCTGTTGATTCCAAACACATGCCCTTCAGGTTATGCAATACCTCTGGAACCTTCCAGCAGTGCATGATGGGAATATTATTATACTTGGTAAGGTATTTTCTTGAGGTCTTCATGGATGGCTTCTTTGTCTTTAGGGATATATTTGAGGGATTTCTTAGGAATTTGGAGAGAGTTTTGTCCAGATGTGAAGAAACCGATCTGGTCCTAAACTAGATAAAATGCCACTTCATGGTTAAACAGGGATTAGTCCTTGGCCACATAGTCTCGGGTAGGGGGATTGAAGTTGATAAAGAAAAGGATGACATCATTCATCACCTTCCATCACCCAGAACTATTAAGGATGTGAGGTCTTTATTAGGACATACTGGTTTCTACAGAAGATTCATCAAGGAATTTTGTTTAATCTCTCATCCCCTTTGTGCTCTCCTAGTATAGGATGCTCCATTTGTTTGGACAGAAAGCTATGAGGGTTCATTCTCAACCCTCAAATCCTCTCTCACCTCTCCTCCCATTATGAAATATCCATATTGGAACCTTCCTTTTGAACTTATGTGTGATTCTAGTGAATTTTCTACATGAGCTGTGTTAGGACAACATTGTGATAAAACTCCTTATGTCGTTTATTATGCAAGAAAATCCTTAAATGATGCCCAAATCAACTACACCACCACTGAAAAGTAGTTACTTTCTATTTTGTTTCCTTAGATAATTTTAGGTCCAACCTCTTAGGATCCCCCATCATTGTGTTTACTGACCATTCTGTACTAAAATACCTCTTCCAAAAACAATATGCCAAGGCTAGACTGATTAGGTGGGTCTTCCTCTTACAATAATTTGACCACAAAATCAAGGATAAAAAGGGTGTTGAAAATGTTGTATCTGATCATATCTCTAGGATGGAAATAAAAGACAATTCAAATCATCTTTCTGTGTCTGATTCATTCCCTAATGAACACCTATACTCTGTGAGTGATTTCCCTTAGTATGAAGACATAACCAATTTCTTAGTTACATGAGCCATTCCAAAAATTTTAGAGAATCAAGCTCAAAGGAAATTTCTTTTTGATGTTAAGAACTATGTTTTTTATGATCCATACCTCTATAAGTTCTGTCCTGACCAATTCATTAGGAGGTGTGTCCCAGAATCTGAACAACAGTCCGTCCTTAAATTCTGTCATAGTGAGTCATGTGGAGGTCACTTTTCCTCTAAGAAAACATCTTCTAAGATTCTTCATTGTGTTATCTTTTGTCCCACCCTCTCAAGGGACTCCTCTACATTTTTTCAAAGCTATACTATGTGACAAAAAGTAGGTTCCATCATAAAAAAGAATCAAATACCACTCACTTTCATCTTAGTGATTGAAATCTTTGACTGTTGGGGAATTGATTTCATGGGTCCCTTCCCAAACTCTAGGGGATATCTTTACATTATATTAGATATTGGTTATGTCTCAAAATGGGTTGTGGACATTCCAAAAAAATCCAATGATCATCAAACTATGATTATATTCCTAAAGGAAAACATCTTCTCTAGATTTGGATTTCCTAGGGCTATCATTAGTGATCGTGGAACACATTTTTGAAATCTTCCATTCTCATCACTCATGGACAAGTATGGAATTTCTCACATTCTGTCCACTACTTACCACCCACAGACCAATGGTCAAGCTGAGTTATCCAATTGAAAAATCAAACAAATTCTTACGAAAACTATTAATTCATCTAGGAAAGATTGGTCAAGAAAACTCTTAGATGCTCTTTGGGCCTATCGAATCACATATAAAACCATTTAAGGAATGTACCCATATAGGTTGGTTTATGGTAAAACATGCCATTTGCTAGTGGATATTGAACATATGTCTTTTTTGGAAATTAAAAAAATAATTATGACCCCTCATTGGCCGAAACAAAAATGGAAATTAGATCGTAATGAACTTGAGGAACTTAGGATGGAGGCTTATGAAAATTTAAGGCTCAATAAAGCTAAAGTACAAGCCTACCAATCTCGAAATATTAAAACCAAACATATTGTACTGGGTAAATCTATTCTTTTGTATAGTTCTAAACTTCATTTATACCCGGGAAAGTTGAGGTCTAGATGGTCAGGTCCATACATAGTGCATAAGGTGTACCCCCATGGAGCTGTTGACATTCAAGATCCCACCAATGGTAAAACATTTAAAGCTAATGGTCATAGAGTCAAACCATTCATAGAACCATTAGAAAACATGAAGTTGATAAATAATTGTGTGAACCTACCTTAGATGATGAAAATAATTAATCAATTAGTGGTCCAAGTCGAGATAATGATGTTAAACAAAGCGTTGCATTGGAGGCAACCCATGGTTTTCAAGTTTCCAATCATTTTGTTGTTTTAATCAACTTTATATTTTAAATAGGATTAATGAATCATTTTGATATTTAAAAATAAAAAAATTGACTAGTTGACCTATTCTTCTATTATGAGTATGGATGGGTATGAAAGAGGAGTGCCATATTCATCTGTGTCACATGGTGTGATCCTTGAGTAATACCTTACCCAGAAATTTAAAAATAAGACAATGCATCATTAGTTAATTTTATTTTTATGTTTTAGTTGGTTAAAATAAAAAAAATATAATAATAATAATAATAAAATTAATAGGCCACATCATAGGTCATGGGGAAAACCCCATCACAATTGGAGAAGCCATGTGGACTCGAACCCGAGACCAAAGGGAGACAAGGGCGCATGCTTACCCCCAACCTGCGGCTTATAATGCTTCCTTATTCTATGATTTTTGTATATATACTTATATTTTACTTTTTTTATTATATTAATAAATAAAAAAATATATATATATAGTTTTGTTTTGTTTTTTTTCTTCCATTGGGGAATTCTCAGAGTGACATAGAGATCAAGGGATTAAAAGGGAGCAATAAGAATTTCAACTTCAAACACTAGGTGACTTCATTCCATGATCCTCATTTTCAATTTCCTTTTTGAACTCTCATTCTATACCTCTACCACATTCTAAATTTTCTTTTCTTTAAACACTGGGGACAATGTTATTTTAAGTTGGGGGGGAGATAAAAAATATTCTTTTTGTGTAAAAAAAGAATGATTTAAAAAAAGTGTGCGTAAAAGAAGGAAAAATTTATTTAACCTTGAACATGATAATAGAAATTGTACACTTTGAAACTGAATATCAAATAATTTATCATTCCCTCATTCTAATTTTAATCCATGTATATTTCATGATCATGGATTTTGTAAAGTGTAGCTGTCTAATGTGATATTTCATTGTTTATATTTTCATTCAAATAAAAAAAGAATCACAATGCATGTCCTTTGGATAGTGGGGTATTAAATTGAGTTCATGGGTTCCCCCAAATAAATAGCATAGGTTTGGTGATCATTTTAGTTTTAATATGAGTATTCCACAAAAAAATAAAAAAAACAATAAATTCATGAGTAGAGATATGAAATGACCAAATGTGTGGCTTTCAGCACTTGGGGATCATGACCCATAGTTGTCTAGCCCAGAGTTAGTAATTTTATCTCTATTTGTAGTAATTTTAATTTTTTTTACTGAGTTAACTCGAGATGATTCCCGAGTATGTGGGCTTTACTTGGTTCCCTAAGGTCTTTGAGCCTGGGAGTCATCAGCAAAGTCTTGTTACAGGGGTTGAATCTTTTGAGTACAATTTCAATTACCATGGAAAAATTGAAAAAAAAAAGAAAACAAAAAAAAATACAATAAAAAAATTTGAATACTCATCTTAATATTGAAATGTGATTCCACCTAACGCTTCCATCATTTCCCTATTTAATAAATATGAACCCCCATGTCTAATGTGATGCACAACACATCATCACTCTTAATTAATATTGGATGAAATATGGCGATGAATTTGAACAAAGAAATGGTCTTGGGATTGGGATCTTCTTATGAAACTATCATGTATTAAATTATTTTGATGGGTTTCATGATTTTTTGTTATAAGGGTTTTGGTGATCATTGTGTATTAAAATGTTTTTGGAAAAGGGAATTTGAATTTCATATTGTTGAGATACATTTTTCTCGAGACTAGAAAATCTCAAGTTTGGGGGTTTGATTAGACAATAAAAATAAATATTTTAATTACATTTTAGTGGTATTAAATATCCATTTTTTATCTTATGGGCCTAATTTAGTGTATTTTAATTTTGAACATCCATTCTCATCAAGTCTGCACTTCGTGCCTAATGTACACCAATTTAGGACCAATGTTTAATAGGATTTTAAGGAATTTAATTATAAATATTATAATTTTATATTTCTGGGAATGGATCTTCACTTAAATATGAACATTTTTCATTCAGGGATCAATGGAGTATTCATAAAGGATGATGGGGATATTTGGCAATGGAAGGAAACAATTCTGGAAAAGGCAGATTGGACACTAGCCCACTGATGAGAATGTGGGGCCCACAATACAGACCCAATGAAGCCCAACATTCGTGGGATGATATAATACATATATAGGAACATATATTTCTTCAGGAGATAGTTCTAATTCGGCCTCCATTGTGATTAGTAAGGCATTCCAAGTTAGAGATAAAATTATGGGCCAGATTCTATGACCCTAAAAAATAGCCCACCAATGTAATCATATCTCGGAAACCACATATTAATTTCGGATTAAATGTTACATATATCTAGGAGAAATCATGAGATTAAATTTTTTCTTCTATGGAACACTCCAATTCGGTCATCTAGAAGTCTATCTATGCGTGTCCATTCGGTGGATGCAAGTTAGCTACCACTTCGATTCAAGGATAAAGAAGTCTACTCTCCCTTACTTTCAACCACCCTAGGACTAGCATAATCAAGTGGGATTCTTTGTAATGTTGGAGTCTCGACCCAAGTCTACCGAAATTACTATTTAAGGCAGTGGTGTTGAAGTATTTAATCATATTTGGTTCTTGGTTTCATTGTAGTGTTATGATGCCACTTTGTGTTTGTAATCACATTTCTTTCTCATGTAAGTTGTTCAATTAACCTTAGTTTATTAATAAAAGTTCTTCCTTTATCTTATTATTTTCTTATACATATCACTTTGATACCATTTCCTAAAAGTGTGAATTTTTTCACACCATACTTTGTGAGATTTATCACACAATGGTGGAGTGATCGATTTTTGTTGTTTTTACTTCTTCAATTCCACCCTTGTAAGTCTACTTCCTGCTTCTATTGAGGACATGTCATCAATGGAGGGATAAATATTTTAAGGGTTGATCCAAGGGAGTAGCAAGGGATTATATTTTATGTTATTTATCATTCTCTAAATGTTTATTAATTTCTTTTATTTTTATTTTCTTTTATTCAATGATTTTCTCTCTTCCTCTTCCATATTGAAATTAATCAGCCCACTTTTATGTGCTAATAAGACCCTTTACCTTGAAGTGCTCATGAAAATGATACTACAAGTGTATAGGTAATTATAATGTGTTTGTGAAGGTGTTTAAACAACATGTGATGAGGTTATTTTTAATTAATTGAATGAATCCTTCTCGAGTTAATGAAATTGAAATCTTTAAAAAAAGGAATTCATCCAATCCACCCCGGGTGATAACCTAGGATCAACTCATTATCTTAATTTTAATTAACTTAAATATATTAGTGATAATTTAAAACCATCTAAAATCAACCCAAATTTTTCAATTTCATAGCAAAAAATCCAACTCATAGGTTGTGTATCTTAGGTATCTTCTTAGGTCTCAGTGGATTTGACAACCCAAGCTAGACTACAAGGACCATTATACCTTCATATTTTGGGTAAATTTGAGCATGAATCACTCTTTTTTGGATGCTACATTTGTTAGGTCCACTAGGATGAGTACCCTGAGAGGGGTGGTGGGGTGAATCGGGGTATGACTAATTTAAAATTAAAGCCCATTCTGATCTTGTTTTGCTGTTAAGAAAAATACTCTTCTCTCACTTTCATGTTGCACAATATAAAAAAACCTAAATCATGCACATGACACAAAAATTTGTTACTTGGTTCACCGCTAAGGGCTACGTACAAAGAGCATACGCCGACAAGTTTTCGGTCATGCCAAATTACAATATTCTTCACTAGATGTGGATTACAAGGTTTGGGCACAGTCACTCTATCCCAGGCTCACTGCCTTTACAAGGTTTAGGGTCAGCTCACTGCTTTCCCAAGGGTCACTCCCTATTTCTCTCTCTCTCTGACTCACTACCAGTGGAGAGGATCACCTTCTTCCTCTTCCTTCGCTCACTGCTCTGGAAAGAATCCACTCACAGTTTATAGACCTATAGGTCTCTTCATTTGCATGAAAGAATGCATCTTCTTCTGTATGTAGATGCTCTATTGAAGTTAAAATTTCACCTATAGATGAATCTCTCTTTTCACTGAAGGTATCGAGCAAACATTCATCTTCCACGTAGCCCGAAAATCACTGACGGATCTAAACCTTACTTGGCGCGCAATTCTAACTCGGTGCGCAAGTATCGGCGCACAAGTCACAACGGGCGCACAAGTCCACCTCAGACACTTGCGCGACACAAGCTTCCCCAACTCCAAACTTGTGTGACACTCTTCCTTTTACGCCCAAACCAATATTGGCACGCAACTGCCAACAGGCACGCAACTTCTCACAATGGAGCGCAACTTCAACCACCGGTGCGCAACTTCACCTGCAAGACCACACACCACTTGCGCTTCCACCACACCTGTGTGACGAGAGATCAAATTTCTCAAAGTGTTAAACTCCAGTGAAGAATGAAGAGTGGTGGGCCAGTATTTATAGGCATTTGGTCACCCCTGCGCGACGGCGTGCAACTCTCTCCTTGGTGCGCAAGTCTCGGCGCGCAGGTCTCTTATCCTGCAATTCACTTGCACGACATAATTCCAAACTTGTGCGAACCTCTTTCCTTTTCCATATTTTTATCTTCTGATCTTGAAAAACCACAGACGCGCAAGTCACTTGCGCGACACCACCAATACTTGCGCAACACTTGTCCATTTTCTACATTTTAATGATCTGATCTTGAAAAACATATGGCACGCAAGTTTCCAAGCCTTAAAGTACACGACGTGAAAGTCCCTTTACCAAAAACCACTTATCTTCATTTGACGATTTTCAGGCCCAAAAATTTGGCAAACACTGGAAAACGGAACCAGCTTGTATCTGTTCTTTTGTACTGCCTCCATATCATTCATTCCTTTGTTTATGTTCTTGAGTCAATCATGGATCGTTGACCTCAGCTCTTGAACTCAACATTTCATCATGAAATCCTCTTTGTCAACAATTTGTATGTCATTTTTTTGTTTTGTCAACAATCACCACTCAGATGTCCACTTTGTCAACAAACACAATCACCTCAAAAATGCTTCAATGATACCTTGAGGGATTTTTGCCCAAAAATATCCCCTTTGGGTTTGTTGAAAACTCTTCCATAAAAAGATACGTCATTGAATCTTCGTCCACCATTCGCCTCATTGTGATTCTGATAGCAATCAAGGATTTACTCAACACATACTCTAAGCCCACATGAGCAATGCTCGGCGTGAGAAACAAGAGTAAATGAAAAGTCCATCAAGGAATCACTTCAACTCTGACACCCTCTGTTGACACCAAACTAATACCAATTTCCAAATTGATACCAATTATTGATACTTCACTGATACCAATTTTTGAAAATAATCATACCACATTCCAACACCACTCTTCTCTTCTTCTTTTATCACGATCCTCACCTATCGTGATTTCTATTCTTTGATCGATCACTTCTAGCATCGTCAGATTTAAAAATCTCCCCCTTTCTCATTTCTCCCCCTATCTGGATGCTCCACTGGTCAGCTTCTTCCTGTATCTGTCATGATTTCTCAAATAGCCACATTGTCTCCCCCTTGAACAATCACTATTTTCTCCCCCTTTTTCAATGAACCCAAAGGTCACTCTTTTGTAGTCTGTAACATAGTAGAGAACACATATCAGAAAATTAGAGAAAAACATCATACCTCGAGGAGAGGGGATTTCACATCCACACACTTTTAAGTGGGGGAATCGACTGAACTCCCAGAGCCAGTCGATGCTTTTCAAATGCTTCCTTGGGTAAGGGCTTTGTCATAATATCTGCAACCTGTAACTCTGTAGGCACATACTCCAACTTCACAAGCCCTTGCTCCACTTTCTCCTTGATAAAATGATATTTGATCTCAATGTGATTTGTCCTTGAGTGATGAACTAGATTTTTTCTAAGATTGATAGCACTTGATTTATCACACTAGATTCTGATCGGAGACTTCACTTTAACTCTCATATCGTCAAGATGTTGCTTCATACATAATAACTGTGTGCATGATTGAGTGGCTGCAATATACTCATCCTCTGCGGTGTTTAATGAAATGAAATCTTGCTTCTTGCTTAGCCAAGAAATACACAGTCCACCAAGATAGAACGCACCTTCCAACATTGATTTTCTGTCATCTGCTGATCCAGCCCAATCTGCATCTCTGTAACCCAATAACTTGGTCTTAGATTTGTCATTATATGTCAAACCAAAATCCAAAGTGCCCTTGATATACCAAAATATTCTTTAAACTGAAATCATGTGTATTTCCTTGGGATTACTTTGATATATCGTGCTTGGCATGTGGCGAAAAGAATATCAGGCCTTGTTGCAGTCAAGTACAATAAACTTCCAATGATTTGCCTATATTCTGTGATATTGAATGCCTTGACATCATCATCTTTTGATAATTTCATCCGGGTAGCAACAAGAGTCTTCATCTCCTTGGAACTATCCATTCCAAACCTTCTTAGAACCTCCTTGGCGTATTTGGATTGATAAATAAAAGTTCCATTACATCCTTGTGTCACCTGTAAACCAAGGAAAAATGGTATCTCTCCAATCGTTGTCATTTCAAACTCATTTTTCATGAATTCGGAAAATTGTCTCCACTGAGATTCATTTGATCCGCAAAATATTATGTCATCGACATAAACCAACACTATTATCCTTTGATTACTATCGTTGTTGAAATAGGGATTGTAATTAACTCCCCCACACTGGAAACCAAGCTTCTTCAAGTACTGATCATGCCTTGAGTACCATGCTCTTGGTGCTTGTTTCAGCCCATACAACGCCTTCTTCTGCCTACAAACTTTGTTCTTATCCTCATGGATGAGAAAACCATCTGGTTGTTCAATGTACACCTCTTCTTCCAGAACTCCATTCAAGAACGCAGATTTGACATCCATCTAGAACACTTTGAACTTTCTTTGCACTACTATGGCCAAAAATAATCTGATTGTCTCCAACCTTGAAACTGGTGCAAATATCTTATCAATATCTATTCCCTATATCTGGGAGAATCCCTTGCACACTAGTCATTCTTTGTTCTGAATCACTATGAAATCTTCATTCATCTTGTTGAGATATACCCATTTTGTCCCGATGACATTCTTAGCTGCTGGCCTCGAAACAATCTCCCATGTCTGGTTCTTCTCAATCTGATCAAGCTCTTCATTCATAGCCTGAACCCAGTTTTCATCTTCAGCTACATCGGAAAAAAATTTCGGCTCCACCTGAGATAAAAATGATGTTTGTTGTAATTATTTCATTCTTCGAGTCTGAACTGGAGATGTATGATCACCAATGATATTCTGCCTATCAATTTTAGCTCGACTCTTCGGATTTCTTGCAGACACATACTTTACACTTTCTTGTTCATCATCAGTATATTCTTCTGAGTTAGCCTATGCCACTTCTACTCACCCTGTGTTACTTATCTCCTCATTACTTTCATTCGGAAACTGGTCATTAGGTCGTTGATTATTCTGTTCATTTTCAACTATGGTGACATCATTGCTCTCAACAATTTTTTCCATCCTTTTGTTGAAGCATTTATACGCTTTTCTTTTCCCTGAGTAGCCAAGGAATATTCCCTCATCTCCTCGTACCTCAAACTTCCTGTGATTTTCTTTGTTTAGAATGAAACACATAAATCCAAAGATTAGAAATTATTTTAACGTTGGATTCTTTCTGTACCATAGTTCATACAGAGTCTTCCCTTGCTTTGGAAACAACATAGACCTGTTCAAAACATAGACCGATGTCAAAACGGCTTCCTTCAAAAATTTATCTGGTAGGTCTTTATCAATAAGCATCATTCTGGCCATGTTGTTGATGATTTGATTTCTCCTTTCAACCACTCCATTCTGTTAGAGAGTTCTCACTGATGAAACTTGATGCCTTATCCCATGTTTCTCGAGATAGTCTTCAACTTGATTGTTTGTGAATTCTGTACCATTGTCAGTACGAAACTTCAGAATTTTCTGCCCAAGCATCCTTTCTGATTCCCTCCTATACTGCTTTATGCAACTGAACACTTTTGTCTTATGGGTAATGATAAACACCCAGGCCATTCTGCAAAAAACATTAATGAAAAGAACATTGTACATTTTCCCATTTATAGCTCGTGGTGAAATAGTTCCACATACATCAACACACACCAATTCGATAACTCCAGTTGATTTTTGTTCCGTTGGCATGTATGTCTTTCTGATGATATTCCCTTGTTGACAAGCATCACACATATGAGTGCGATCACGTGATAGTTTGGGAAGGTCTCTAGAAGCATCACACTTTACCAGATCTTCCATGGATGGTTGGCATAGATGACCAAGTCGCTTATGCCACATCTGGTTTTTTTCTTATCTGGATAAAAATCACTAATCTTCTTCCCCACCTACCAGGTAAAGATTTCCCTTTGTTCGTTTTCCCTATAGAATGACTGCTCCATCTTTTCCTTTAACAATACACATCTTCTTGGTAAATCGGATAGAGTGCCTAGAGTCACATAGTTGACTGACACTGAGCAAGTTATGACTGAGACCCTCTACTACCAAGACATCAACACGTCTCATTTATTTGCCCCCAAACTTGGCTTTCCCTGAGCCAACAATCTTCAGGCCTTCATCGTTTCCAAATTTGACAACTCCTTCTTTTTCATATTTTATGCCTGTAACAAGATCCTTATTACCCGTCATGTGAGATGTGCAACCACTATCAAGGATCCACACACCAGAGTGATCTGATGCTTTAAGGGAAATCTATGCCACCACGGCCTTCTCAATTTTCTTCTTCCTAGTCCATACTATTTCTTTTACACTCGGCATGGATTGAGACTTCTGTTCTTTCTTAGAGTATGATGGACCAACTTCATCTTGCAAAGCCGCAAATCTATTCTTCATTTTTAACTCACTTGTCGGTTTATCGATCTGTTGCTTGCTAATGTTTTGATTCTGCTTTGGTACATTTCTCAGAATGGTCGAAGTGCAGTACCTAGCCATGTGCCCAAATCCTCCACACCAAAAATAGTGTCCTTCGAAATATGTTCTAAAAACAGTTCTCTGTTCGGCTGCCACCTCTATTCTTGTTCCCTTCGGTATCTTTTGGCTATGGAACATATATACTGTGAATGTCCCATATTTCCACAACAATAACACCTAATATAAGGTTCATTCCTTTATGTTAGTTCAGCACTACGAGTTTCCCCTTGGGATCTCTTAATATTCTGATTCTACTTTGTGCCCAAATCCACCTTCAATCTTGGGACGGGTGGTTGCAGTCTGACTTCAACTGCCACAGATTTTTGTTTTTGATTAAGCCCTGAATCACCTTTAACTTCTGAGCTCAATTGCTGCTTCTTTCCTGCTGAACTACTAGGCTCTTCTTTCTTATTTTTAGTCTTCGTAATGACCTACTTTCCCAAGAATGTGTTGGGATTCAAAGGTTTTTCTTGGTCTTTAACTTTTCTCCACGGACCGACAACTTCCTCTTCAAGCTCTTTGATACGCTTGACATGATCTTTCACTTTTCTATTCAAGCAACCGAACTCCCTTTTCTATTCTTCAATCTTGAGCTTATTCTCATCAACCTTTTCTGTGCGCTCTGTCCTAGAAGACTTAAGATTTTCAATTTCTCTCACTATCTCAAACTTCTATTCTTCTTGATATTACATGTAGAGTTTGGCATCATGTACCACCTTGTTGGATTTATTTGTTTTTGCTCTCCAAACATCTATCTCTTCAAGATCTGCTTCTAATTCATCTTCCATGTCAACTCTCCCTTCAATTTCTTCTTCTTCCTCATCAGTTTTGGTTTCTTTCTTTTCTTGATCACTACTGACAATAGCCACCATTTCATTTTGTCCACAATCTTCGCAGTTTTCTATCTCTTCAATTTCTTCACCCTCAGACTCATCTAAACTTTCTATTTCTTGTGAAAGAATATTATTCTTCTTGAAGAAATTTCTCTTGAACTACTTCTTCCCTTTCACATAGGCTAAATATTTTTTCTTGGGAATTTCAACTTCATATTCATTGTTTTCTTCTTGAAACTTTTTGGGGAACCTTGTAGCAAGATGACCAACTTTTCCACATCTAAATCAAGAAAGTGGAAGCTTCCCTTTGAACTTTCCTTTTCCTATTTGAAGATTTGAGGAGAGGAATGACATTACCTCATCTGTCTCTTCTTCTTCCTGAGAATCTTCAATGGTAAGCTTCTTCATGGCCTTAAATTCCACCTCTTTGTACTTCCCCTTTTCCACATCCTCATTATCATCGTTCCTCATTTCATATGCAACCAAGGTACTGTGTAAATTGTCCAGTGTCAGCTCTTTTGGATCTTTATCTTCTAGTACTGAAACTTTCAGATTCAACTGAGGTGGAAGTTTCCTCAAGATGCGATTTATGATCTTTATGTCTTCAATTACTTCTCCAAGACCTCGCATATCTTCCACAACAATGTTTACACTACCAAAGAATGCGTTAAAAAACTCATTCGGGTTCATTTTCAGATCTTCATATTTGTTCCACAACACCTGCAGCTTTGCCTCTCTGACCTTTGTATCCCCTTCATATATATTCAAAAGTTTTTCCCACATGGCATGTGAAGTTTTTCATGACATCACCTTCATGTAGATGGGATTGGAAAGGGCTCCCCCTAAGGCATTGATTGCTTTGGAATCAGCATCCAACTATTTATGCTCAGCTTCTGATAATGCACCACTACTAATATCAGTTGTGATACCATGCCTAGATGCTGAAAATACATCCATTCCCAAGGATTGGAAATAGTGTTGCATTCGATTCTTCCATATCTGAAAATTACATCCGTCTAAGATCAGAATTCCTTTATGATTAGTGACCTCCATTGAGTGAATACCTAATATCAACCTTTCCCTATGATACCAATTGTTAGGTCCACTAGGCTGAGTACCCTGAGAGGGGGGGGGGTGAATCAGGGTATGACTAATTTAAAATTAAAGCCCGTTCTAATCTTGTTTCACTGTTAAGAAAAACACTCTTCTCTCACTTTCCTGTTGCACAATATAAACAAAAGGTAACTCATGCACAGGACACATCAATTGTTTACTTGGTTCACCTCTAAGGGATACATCGAAGGAGCATACGCCGACAAGTTGCCGGTCATACCAAATTACACCATTCTTCACTATATGTGGATTACAAGGTTCAGGAACAGTCACTCTGTCCCAGGCTCACTGCCTTTACAAGGTTTAGGGTTAGCTCACTGCTTTCCTAAGGGTCACTCCCTGTTTCTCTCTCTCTAGATCACTATCGGTGGAGAGGATCACCTTCTTCCCCTTCCATCGCTCACTGCTCTAGAAAGGATCCACTCACAGTTTATAGACCTGTAGGTCTCTTCATTTGCATGAAAGAATGCATCTTCTTCTGTATATAGATGCTCTGTTGAAGTTCAACTTTCACCCGTAGATGAATCTCTCTTTGCACCGAAGGTATCGAGCAAACTTCCAGCTTCCACGCAGCTCGAAAATCACTAACAGAACTAAACCTTACTTGGAGCGCAAGTTTAACTCAGCGCGCAAGTATCGACGCACAAGTCACAACGGGAGCGCAATTCCACCTCAGAAACTTACGCGACACAAGCTTCCCCAACACCAAACTTGCGTGACACTCTTCCTTTTACGCCAAAACCAATATTGGCGCGCAACTGCAAACAGGCGCACAACTTCTCACACTGGCGTGCAACTTCATCCACCGGTGCGCAACATCACCTGCGCGACCACACACCACTTGCGCGTCCACCACACCTGCGTGACGGGAGCTCAAATTTCTTAAAGTGTTGAACTCTGGTGAATAATGAAGAGGGGTG
This sequence comes from Viscum album, assembly GCA_963277665.1. Classification (NCBI taxonomy): domain Eukaryota; kingdom Viridiplantae; phylum Streptophyta; class Magnoliopsida; order Santalales; family Viscaceae; genus Viscum; species Viscum album. The sequence goes on from OY728129.1 coordinate 1,137,829,115, forward strand.
GTCCAGTATTTATAGGCATTTGTTCACCCCTGTGCGACGATGCGCAAGTCTCTCCTTGGCGCGAAAGTCTCAGTGCGCAGGTCTCTTATCCTAAAAGTCACTTGCACGACCTAATTCCAAACTTGCACAAACATCTTTCCTTTACCATATTTTTATCTTCTGATCTTGAAAAACCACAGGCGCGCAAGTTCTCAAGCTTCCAAGGCATCGGCGCGCAAGTCCCTTTCACGGCGCGCAAGTCACTTGCGCGACACCACCAATACTTGCGCGACACTTGTCCCTTTGCCACATTTTGATGATCTGATCTTGAAAAACATATGGCACTCATGTTTCCAAGCCTTCAACTACACGGCACGCAAGTCCCTTTTCCAAAAACCACTTATCTTCATTTGACGATTTTTAGGCCCAAAAATTTGGCAAACACTGGAAAATGGCACCACCTTGTATCTGTTCTTTTGTACCACCTCCAGATCATTCATTCATTTTTATGTTCTTGAATCAATCATGGATCGTTGACCTCAGCTCTTGAACTCGACATTTTATCATGAAATCCTCTTTGTCCACAATTTATATGTCATTGTTTTGTTTTGTCAACAATCGCCACTCAGATGTCCACTTTGTCAACAAACACAATCACCTCAAAAATGCTTCAATGATACCTTGAGGGATTTTTTCCCAACAACATTATATAAAGATGAATTATTTTCCTTGATTCCATATTCTTGATATAGATTATTCAATTCAATAGAGAAAAAATTTGTGAATATTTCCATCAGTATTGTATGAGGGACACCAAATTTGGGGATGATTTTGGATTTCAAAAAGCTAAAAATGCCTCTCAGTCCAACCTCTTTGAGGGGTGAAACTTCTTTCCATTTGGAAAAGAATACAATCTTTGTGATAATATACTTGAATTTTATGGCCATAGCAGGAGGATAGGGTCAAATGATGTCCATTGCTTGTATGGAAAATGGAAAGGAGTACGTGGCAGTGTGAAGTAACTCCGAGGGCTGGTGGATGAAATTGGCATGAACCTGACAAGAATGGAAATATTTTATGAATGTGGCACAATATTACACCATAGTGGGCCAATAGTATCCAATCCTTCAAATTTTAAAGGAGAGATTAGATCCGGATTGATGTGCTCCATAGGGTACAATATGCACTTATTTATTGATAGTAGTAGTTTCTTCTCCATCAATGCATATTTGAAGGATCACATCAATTCCCCACTTTTAAATGACCTTTTCTTGATTGGTTCCATCATACATAATGAAATTGATTGAATGTCTTTTTATTTTCTCCCTTATATCCCTATTTGGTGGGAGTTATCACATTTGAAGGTAATCTACAATGGGAGCCATCCATCTGGTAGTGAAACCATATAGCTCAGTGATAGGGCTAATTTAATTAATTTCTTCCATCTTAGTTTGGATTAATGGTAATACCAAACAACAGTGGGAAATGTTGATGACTGTCTCATCCCGGTATGGGTTATCCAGAGTTGTGGCTGCATTTTCTAATTCATCAGATTGTGCATTTTGATACTGGGGGACATAAGTCAATTCTAGCTCTGATGGGAACTCTTCCATCAGTTCTCATATGTGGTTTGTCAAAGGTATTAACTACTGTTTCTTTATAGATTGGTCACCATTTAATTTCTTGATGACTAGTTCTGAATTGCCTTTTATCTTTAAATGTTCGACCTATGCTTGATGTGCGAGCTCTAGGCCTAGGATGAGAGACTGATACTCTTCTTCACTATTTTTACACCCCTTGGACCACAATAAGGAGTAAGACAAGACCACAATTTCCTAGGATATGAGTACTAATATCATCCCTACCTTGTTGATATTGGGGTTTTCCATTCTTTTCCTGGTTGTAATTCTGAATGCACCATCAAAATGCAACTCCCATGTTTGGGATTCCTTCTGATTAGAGAAAACTTCTTCATATAGTAATTCAGCATTCAATGGTGTTATTTCTACCAAGGGGGTGTTCTTATAGGAAATATTATATCATTTTTCCTTTTAAAACTTAATGAGGTATGAAACATATATCAAACTATTTCAGGATGACCACCCACCATGAAAGGCATCCAGTAAACATTTGATGACTGAGGTTATACTTGAGTAGGTTTCTATGGGATCAAATAGATCTCATGGTGTTGCAGATAATGCCATAGTTTTTTGTATTACAAATATAATAGCTATGAATCACTTCTTGATATTTGAATAATGAGTCCCAACATCAATCATGGTCTAGATGAGATAATAAAGGTTTTTCTCATTGGTGATGTCATTATTTTGCACGAGGAAGGCACCTGGTGACCATTATAAAGTAGTCACATATAGAATAAGTTTTCTTCCTTCGACAAGAAACATTATCACTAGTTGTATTAATATATATTTGTTGAGGATTTTAAATTCATCCTGACTATAATCAGTTCATTGGCATTCGACCCCTTTTTTCATCAACCTGGTGAATGAAAAACATTTTCCTGCAAGGTTGTCTATGATGTGATGAATGTTGGACAAATTTACTTGGAGTCCTCTCAATGTAGTGAGGTTGTGAGGATGTGACATGATGGGTATATCCTTTGCCTTCTTGGGGTCAAATTTGATGTAACGATAGCATAAAATGATGCCAAGGAATTTTCCTAAGGTGATTCCGAAAGCACATTTTAAGGGGTTCATTTTCAAACTGTGTTGTCACAATTTGTTGAAAATCGTTTCAAGATCTTTCATGAGTTCCTAACATTATCATGATTTAACCACCAAGTCATCAACATATAATTCCCTAAAAATTCCTAGGAATGGCATGAATATACGATACATGGCATGTTGGTATGAAGGGCCGACATTTTTCAACCCAAAGGGTATCACCCTATAGAAAAATATTCCCTAGGGGGCCTAAAGTTGATGGATTATTCATCTTTTTGGGCCATTCAGATTTGGTTGTATCCTTAATAGCCGTCCATGAAGGATAAATCCTCATATCTAGCCATCATATCGATCAACAATGCTATAATTAGGACTGGGAAGTCATCTTTCTGGCAGTTCTAATTAAGATCCATAAAATTGATATCGAATATAATCTTACAATTATTATTTTTAACAAGAACTATATTGACCATACAAATAAGATATTTAACCTACCAAATTATGTTTACTTTAACGAGCTTGTTTTCATCCTTCTAGCATCCTTCTTGTATCCATGGTGGTCTTCTGGCAGGCTCGGGTGGTGAGGGTCCATCTAAGGACCGAGGCCAAGAATTTCTATATAGTTCTAGGAAAAAATAACTCAATTCGGATTTAGAAAATGGGTTTAGACCTCTTGTTCCTCCTAAGTCATGGATTCACTAATCAGAGTGGGTCATGGGTATTCTTCAGTACCCATGTTTATTTCTCTATGTTCATCAAAGGGGGTAGATATTCCCTCCTCAAATGCTAGAGGGAAATCACTAAGGTCTTATTCTTCTTCTTCTTATTCTTACTCATCTTCTTCCTCATCATCTTCTTATTATAATGGGGAAACAATTCATGAGAAAAGATCTTTAGAGTTGAGATAAGATTAAAAAATTTGGCCTTTAGAGGTTGAGGTGACTTCTTCTGATTCGACAGACAGTGAGGAATCTTCTGGAGAGGATAGAGTGAGAGAATAAAAAAAATTATTTTTTTTCTTATGCCTTAGAGACTAAGGAAGGAATCATCTAGAGATATGAGGATAGTTAAAGGGAATTTTTATTTGATAATTTAAAATTGTCTTGGGGATTAGTGGATTTTTCAACACTATCAGGCTTGGTAGCCATCATTGAAATCATTAGGTAAACAAAACGATCATCCAAATCCATACTTTTTCACTCAATTTTATCGAAGAGAAATACTTATTCCTTGTTAATCTTATTTAATGGGTCGGCCGGAACCAATTACAAACCATTTAGGGTGGCAACACAATCAATTCCATCAACTGATGGTTACTTCCCTTTCAGCTCATATAACCCAACATCAATATAGTGTGACTCATAGGAATCGAATGGTGCCTTATTGATGTGAAATGTTCAACTCTATCCATTAGCGCAATATTTGATGCATTGATGGTATGATGAGGGTATTGTCACATGATGATGTAGCTAGACAATTCCTTGAAAAAAATTGAAGGCCATGTTTTTTCAGACTACCAGGAATTTTGAGTCAACTATGAGGTCACAAAATTGGGTTTTGAGATTGGTTTGGCCTAGTGGATTCTGATCACTCTTGTCATATCCAAACAGGGTTGTGGTGTAGGGCATCAGACTATCCTCATTATAGTTTATCCAAAAATGTGTCTATAGTGGGAGGAGATTAACTTGAGATCCATTTTCAATGAATAGTTTTCTAAAATCGACATAATTTATCCTTCTAGACACATATAGGGGTTTGATGTGTCCTTGCATAATGGAATATTCATCTTGATTCATGAAAGAGATAATCGCATGGAATTCTACTGGGTTGGCCTCTGTTTGATAAACTTTGTTGGCATCCTTTTTGAATTCATACGTTTTGGGACATTGTAATGCCTCTATAGGTTCTTCCCTGAGATCCACTGACAGGTTCAACACATCTGTGTTTGATATCTTAGTTGGAAATGAGGCCAATTGATTTAGAATATCATATGTCTAATTTAAAGGCAACACTTCCCCATTTGGGGATTCTATAACAACCCTGATCTTTATTAAAACCTTAAACATGATTTATTACATAAAAATGCGCTTAAGAAAACTATGACGGTTGATATGTTTAGTGACCTAGGAAATTAGGAACATTACTTAACAAATTATAACACAAAACACATCATCTTTATTGAAAACATCTTTTACATGACCACAACATTCCATCATACTTAGCATTTCATTGGATAACCTGAGGGCATGCATAAGAAAAGGGTGAGCTATAAAGCCCAGTAAGGGAGTAGAAAAGGCATAACATGAAGAATATAGAACATGTTAGGAAATAGTAATATTAATGGAGCACAAGAGAAACATGAACATAAATTATGAAGGACCCCGGGATACCCTGAGAGGGGAGGGGTGAATCAGGGTGACCACTTTTTCTTTTTAATGTGATGGATCTTGTTCCCACGTTGGTAGGAACTTGTTGAACCTGTATGAAGATTATGATTAGAAAGCAAACATTCACATGAACAGAGAAGACACAACCCTTTTTACTTGGTTCACCACTAAGGGCTACATCCAAGGAGTATACACCGACAGATTGTCGGTCGTACCAAAATCCACTATGCTTCACTAGCTGTAGATTACACAAGTTCGGGTACAGTCACTCTGTCCCAGGTTCACTGCCTTTACAAAGGTTCTGAGATAGCTCACTGCTTCCCTCGGGTCACTCCCGTTGACTCCCCCTGGCTTACTACCGTTGGTGAAGTCACACTCAGTTTATAGATGTGAAGGTATCTTCAATCGAAAGTCATGAAGTTCATTGTCTCCTGTTCAGCATGAGACTTTGCTTGCATCAGAGTCCTGAGTTTAATGCTCTGTTAAGATCCAAATTCCAACCACTGAGGAAAGACCCCTTTTCCCTTGTCCACAGGGAAAACAACCTTTGGAAAAGGCCTTCGCAAAGTACCCTACTTTGCGAGGCTCCCAATTTTGCAAAGCTCAAAAAAGACTTCGCAGAGCCCCTGCCATTTCGCGAAGCTCAATCGCGAAGCTCAATCGCGAAGCACTCTCACGATGCTCCAGCCTTCGCAATGCTTGGCTATCACGAAGCTCCTGCCTCTTCGCGATGCTCGCTGATCCAACGTGGGGCGCACGTCTTTCGCAGAGCTAGAATAGCCGTCACGAAGCTCCTCTTTCGCGTAGCACGCTGCCTTCACGAGAGACCTTTGCAAACCGAGAGCAAAGTACTTTCTCTGAAATTCTATCTACTTCTCTTGAGGGGGTCGGCCTCTATTTATAGGCGATTCCACCGACCCTCGTCCCTTTCGCGCGAAGTCAACGCCACGTCATCTCAAATCGTGAAGCTCCAAATATTCCGCCGGAATTCTCTTCAAATCGCGAAGCACCACGGCACTTTGCCGTTCGCGAAGCTTGATATAGTCGCGAAGAATCACCGTCAACATTCCTTCGCGCCTTTGCCGCGAAGCTCCCTCGCAAAGCCCTTCATCGCCACGAAGCTCTCTAGCCGCTGCCATTCACGAAGCTTGACGTAATTGCAAAGGATCACCGCCTCCATTCTTCTGGTCTTCGCGAAATCCAGTCCATGCATCCCATCTTCGCGAAATTCATGTCTTTTCCATATTAAATCATGATCTTCATGGAAATACTATTTTCGCGATGCTCACCAATTTCCAAATTTTGGACCCCAAAAATTTGGCAAACACTGGGAAACGGCGCCACCTTCAATACTGTTGTGTGCTTGGACGGTATGATCTCTTTGCTTGTACACGATCCGAACTTCCATTGATGATTGACAACAAACACAAACCACACTTCAAATCATGCATAGAAGACCATGGTTCCAACAATATCCCCCTTTGGGTTTGTTGGCAATCAGAAGAAAAATTCAATAGATCTCCATCAATGTGAAAACCAAACAAAAAAAAACAGGAATCAACCCAGCCAACACTCTAACTCTACGTGAGCAATGCTCGGTGTAGAAAACAAGAGAGGAGGCTTGAATTGGGTTCCACTGTTTTCCTTCTCATTCTCATTCTTCTCATCACAGAAGTTGCCTGAATTTATTCCTTCTCCTTTCTCCCCCATTGACAATAAATCCAAAAACCAGAAAAACTTTTCACATTCAGCTCAAACCATACTCCCCCTGGATAGTATCTCCTCCATAAACCTGCATCATATCCATAAACAGATTAAAACATTTAAAACAAATGGGGAGAAGGGTATTTTGTAACCTCCTTATGCACTGGGAGGTGGTCGAACACCGAGGTTCAACTGATGCTTCTCAAACACAGCCGCTGACAGTGGCTTTGTCAGGATATCATCCACTTGCTCATCTGTTCCCACATGATCCAATCTAATCCCGCTTTGCTCAACTTTCTCTTTGATAAAGTGATACTTGATTTCAATGTGTTTTGTACGAGAATGCTGAACAGGATTCTTTGTAAGATCAATTGCGCTATTATTGTCACATTAAATCACCATTGGTTGCATAACCTCATCGCCAATGTCAGTTAATTGCTGCTTCATCCATAGAAGTTGAGTGCATGCCTTTGTGGTGGATACATACTCAGCTTCAGCAGTACTAAGAGGAGTACTTTCTTGTTTCTTGCTCAACCAGCCAACACATTTCTGCCCAATATAGAAAGCTCCACCACTAGTGGACTTTCTGTCTACTACATCACCAGCCCAGTCAACATCAGAAAATGCTAATAATTGACTGTTCCTGCCTGCAGCAAAAAATAACCCGAATTTATGTGTACCTTGAATGTATCTCATGATTCTTTTTACTACTGCCATATGTTCCTCCTTTGGATTACTCTGAAAGTAGGCCGCAAGGCATGTTGCAAAGACAATATCTGGCCTTGTCGCTGTCAGGTACAGTAGGCTTCCAATGATCCTCCTATACATGTTGGGATCAACAGAATTCCCATCCTCATGCTTTCCAAGTTTAGTTCCAACTGCAATCGGAGTTGACATTGGTTTGGAGTCTTGCATATTGAACTTTTTCAGCAGCTCTCTTGCATATTTTTCCAAATAAATGAATGTGTATTCCTTCTTTTGAATCACTTACATCCCCAAGAAATATGTGAGCTCCCCAATCATAGACATTTCAAATTCTGATTTCATGTGGTTGGCAAATTCATCCACTGATTTCTGCCTGCTACCACCAAATATGATATCATCAACGTAGACAAGAACCATGAATTGATCTTTTGGAGAATTATTCACATAGAGATTGTGATCAACTCCTCCTCTTTTGAATTCCAACTTCTTGAGATATGAATCTAGCCGTGAGTACCACGCCCGTGGTGCCTGCTTCAAACCATATAGAGCTTTCTTCAGTTTGTAGACCTTTGTTTCATCGGTACCCAAGACAAAGCCCACCGGTTGTTCAATGTAGACTTCTTCTTTGAGTACACCATTCAAGAATGTTGTCTTAACATCCATTTGATATACTTTATATCCTCTTTGGAGTGCCATGGCAAGGAAAAGCCTGATTGACTCCAGTCTAGCAACTGGAGCAAAGGTTTCTTCAACATCAATACCTTCAATCTGGGAGTATCCTTTACATACCAGTCATGCCTTATTTCTGATAACACTTCCATGCTCATCAAACTCATTTTTGAAGATCCATTTGGTACCAATAACATTGTGACCTTCGGGTCTCTGGACAAGATCCCATGTCTGATTCTTGTCAATCTGATCTAATTCATCATTCATGGCTTTCACCCAAAATTTATCTTTTGTAGCTTCTTCGAATGAGGATGGCTCTACAACTGATAGAAATGCAGATTGTATGGTATTCCTCATCCTTCTTGTTTGAGTGGGTGCACTCCTGTCCCCAATTATGTTGGATGGATCAATATCAGCTCTTCGATTTCTCCTGCGAGGTTCAGTAGTATTCTCTTCAGCCATAGTTTCTTCTTCTGAGTCAACATCATGATGTGATTGATGAGTGTTTTGAACAACTTCCTCTATTTATGAATTTGTATTTTATGGACGTTCACATTCTCCATGACTTTCTATCACATCAACATATGACTTCCTTGAAGCATTTGTGGTTTTCTCTTCAATTATCTTAACATCATTGCTTTCCACAATCCTTACCAAATGCTTGTTGAAACATTTGTAGGCTTTGCTGTTCATTGAGTAACCAAGGAAAATTCCTTCATCTGCATTGTCGCCATATTTACCTTGATTTCCTTCTTTGTTCCTGATGAAGCACTTACTTCCAAAGACATGAAAGTATTTTAGAGAAGGCTTCCGTCCATGCCACAATTCATATGGTGTCTTCGTCTCACCCATATAAAGTCCTGTTCGATTCTGACTGTACACTGCAGCTTGAACAACCTCTTTCCAGTAATGTCGTGGAATACGACTCTCAATCAGCATAGTTCGTGCCATGTTGTTCACCTGTCGATTCCTTCATTCAACAACTCCATTTTTTTATGGAGTTCTCACAGAAGCTACCTCATGTTGCATCCCATGCTTCTCCAGATAATTTTCAAATTCAATGGACGTGTATTCTCCTCCATTGTCAGATCGCAACACTTTGATTGTTCGTCCAGTATCATTCTCGGAGATTCGCCGATATGTTTTCATGCAGTCAAGGACTTGTCGTTTCCTATGAATGACCATCACACATGCCATTCTACTGTAATCATCTATGAAAAGGACAAAGTACCTTTCTCCATGAGTTCCGGCAATATTTATTGGCCCACAAACATCTGTATGAATCAGATCAAGAAGGTGTGACGCTCTTTTCTTCTTTGGCTGATATGAACTGCAGACCAGCTTCCCACGAATACAAGCATCACAAGTTTTTTCACGCTCACGCTTCAGGTTGGGAATGTCCATGACAATTCTCAATTTTGATATTTTCTCCATGTCTTATTGATTGATGTGTCCCAGTCTCCGATGCCACAAGTTGTTTTCTTCTTCAACAGTCATGTAACATACATTTTCTTCACTATCAACCTGATACAAGTTGCCTTCTATTCTGCATCCCTTCATAAGTGAATTTCCAGTCTTTCCCTTGATAGTGCAGCCTTTCTGATTAAATGTGACTATAAGTCCTGAGTCACAGAGTTGACTCATGCTGAGGACATTATGACGTAGGCCATCTACGTAAATAACTTCAGTCTTATTTAGTTCTCCGTTAGCTAATTCGGTACTTCCACTCCCTTTGATTTTCAGAGCCCCATCATTACCAAATCTTACTGTACCATCGACATTCCTTATGATATTAGTTAGTAGGATGGCATTACCTGTCATATGATATGAACAACCGCTATCCAGAATCCAGGTACAGTTGTTCTTTGTATCTTTGAGGGCCACCTCTGCAAGGTTGGATTTCTCAATCTTCTTCCTTTCCTTCCAAGAGACATTAGATCGAGTATAAAGAACTGATGGTCTTTCAATTATCTCTTCCACATACCCAGGTTCTTCATAGTCAAAGTCTTCTTTGAGAGGTGAAAACCTGTTTGAAATAGCAACACTGTCTTGCTGACGAGACTTGACTTGTCTTGAACTTCGGTATGAGGTGTCCATGTCCCTTCTCTGCCTGCAATTAGCAGCCTTATGACCAAAGTTAAAACAACAAAAACAATATCCATAGAAATTATTTCTTCTATAAGAATTAGGATATGAAACTGTTCTCCTTTGTTGATCTTCTATATCTTCTCCATTCAGATAGCTTCTTGCCTCTTCACAATATGACATGGTATGGCCCAGATAGCCATAGAACTAACACTTCATGAGAGGAAATGTCTTATCACTTGAATTTCTCCTCAAACCTTCTTCCTTCGGAGAATAGTAAGACTGCCTGTCATTTCTGAATGTTTGAGGATAATTTTTAGGTCCCCTTTTAGTTTGGATTGAGGGTTCCTTTTTCAGCACTCTAGGAAACGTTTCAACATGTTCAAATTTCATCTTATCTTTCTTTTGGATCTTTTCACTTCCAGCAGTTGATGTCTCGGCCTCACAACCAATTCCACTCTTTCCCATGCAAGCGGGTCTTTGATCACTCAAGATTTTTCCAACCCCATCTGAACCACACTTGGATCTTGCTAGTAATTCTTCATCTGAGAATCTTCCAAACTGTATTTTCTTCCTCGATTCTTTTGGAACTGATTCAGTCTCCAGTTTACTCCTTAGAGTAACTACTTCCTCCTCAAGACCATCAGCAGTCTTGGATTTTTCATCTAGTCTGGAGGTGAGGTCATTGATAACCTTTTCCTGCTCTTCAATTCTCAACTTCAAATCTACTACATCATCATTACTTTCAATTATTTTAGACTGTACCTTCACAAATTCTTCCAGTCGTTCAATTTCAGATTCAAGTTGATCAACGTATTCAGTTGATTCTTCTACAATTGATTTCCACTTATTGCAGCTCTTACATTTAATCTTGAGCTTACTAACCACATCCTTAAGTTGCATCTCAGGATCTAAACAAGTTCGTAGTTGTTTTTCTCCTTCAGTATCTTCTGGATTTCCAACAGTGGCCATCATAGAATCATGGTTCCCAGTTTTGAATTCTGGTTCTTCTTCATCACAAAATTCATTACCATCTTCTTCCTCTTCACAGACAAAACTCTTCCTTTTCATTTTCTTACCAGATTTGAAGTCCCCCTTTTTGAAGAACCTTCTCTGAGGCTTCTTGAAGTTTTCATCCTCACTATCTTCATCATTGATCATTTTTAAACACTGAGAGGCAATGTGCCCAACTTTTCCACAACGAAAACACGCGAGAGGTAACTTCCCTTTGAATTTCCCTTTCCCCTTCTAGAACTTCTTTGCAATGAGAGAAAGAATTTCTTTTTCTTTGTCATATTCACCGCTACTATCCTTTGAGATTTTCAGTTTATCCATGGCCTTGAATTCAATTTCCTTGCTCACCCGAGTCGTAGCATCTTCAGGTTTGACTCTCATTTCATATGCTACCAAACTGCTGAGTAGATCATCTAGAGAAAGTTTGGAAATATCTCTTTCCTCAAGGGCTGACACCTTCACATTATAAAGAGGTGGAAGTCTTCTCAATATTTTCTTTACAATATAAATGTCTTTGATTTCTTCACCTAGACCCCGAATAGCTCCAACCACTTCATTAATTCGATTGAAGAAAGAGTCTGCATTCTCGTCTGGATGCATCTTCAGATCATCAAACCGATTGTGCAGCACTTGTAGTTTCGCCTCCTTCACTTTGCTATCACCTTCATAAATATTCTCAAGTTTATCTCACATGGATTTTGCTGAGGTGCAGTTCATCACCTTAAGGTAGATCTGATCAGAAAGGGCTGCAGTGAGTGCATTCTATGCTTTAGAATCTGCATCAAGAAGTTTCCTGTCTATTTCGGTCATAGCAAGGCCTATTGGATCAGTGACTTGTATTCCTTGCACAGTAGAAAAGAGAACTTACATTCCAAGAGATCTCAGATGAGATCTCATTCTGTTCTTCCAGATCTGGAAATTGCTTCCATCGAAGGGAGGGACTCCACTAACATTGACCGTGTTTTCCATAATGAAAACAAAGGTCTGATTCAACACCAGCAACCTGGATCTGATACCACTTGAAGGATCCCGGGATACCCTGAGAGGGGAGGGGTGAATCAGGGTGACCACTTTTTCTTTTTAATGTGATGGATCTTGTTCCCACGTTGGTAGTAACTTGTTGAACCTGTATGAAGATTATGATTAGAAAGCAAACATTCACATGCACAGAGAAGACACAGCCCTTTTTACTTGGTTCACCACCAAGGGCTACATCCAAGGAGCATACGCCGACAGATTTTCGGTCGTACCAAAATCCACTATGCTTCACTAGCTGTAGATTACACAAGTTCGGGTACAGTCACTCTGTCCCAGGCTCACTGCCTTTACAAAGGTTTTGATATAGCTCACTACTTCCCTCAGATCACTCCCGTTGACTCCCCCTGGCTTACTACCGTTGGTGAAGTCACACTCAGTTTATAGACATGATGGTCTCTTCAATCGAAAGTCATGAAGTTCATTGTCTACTGTCCAGCATGAGACTTCGCTTGCATCAGAGTCCTGAGTTTAATGCTCTGTTAAGATCCAAATTCCAACCACTGAGGAAAAACCCCTTTTCCCTTGTCCATGGGGCAAACATCCTTTGAAAAAGGCCTTCTCAAAGTACCCTACTTTGTGAGGCTCCCAATTTTGCGAAGCTCAAACAAGACTTCACAGAGCCCCTGCCATTTCGCGAAGCTCAATCGCGAAGCTCAATCGCGAAGCACTCTCGCGATGCTCCAGCCTTTGCAATGCTTGGCTATCGCGAAGCTCCTGCCTCTTCGCGATGCTCGCTGAGCCAACGCGGGGCGCACGTCTTTCGCGGAGCTAGAATAGCCACCGCGAAGCTCCTCTTTCGCGAAGCACGCTTCCTTCGCGAGAGACCTTTGCGAACCGAGAGCAAAGGACTTTCTATGAAATTCTCTCTACTTCTCTTGAGGGGGTCGGCCTCTATTTATAGGTGATTCCACCGACCCTCGACCCTTCCGCGCGAAGTCAACGCCACATCATCTCAAATCGTGAAGCTCCAAATATTCCTCCGGAATTCTCTCCAAATCGCGAAGCACCACGGCACTTTGCCATTCGCGAATCTTGACATAGTCGCAAAGAATCACTGTCAACATTCCTTCGCGCCTTCGCCGTGAAGCTCCCTCGCAAAGCCCTTCATCGCTGTGAAGCTCTCCAGCCGCTGCCATTCACGAAGCTTGACGTAATCGCAAAGGCTCACCGCCTCCATTCTTATGGTCTTCGCGAAATCCAGTCCATGCATCCCATATTCGCAAAATTCATGCCTTTGCCATATTAAATCATGATCTTCATGGAAATCCTATTTTCGCGATGCTCACCAATTTCCAAATTTTGGACCCCAAAAATTTGGCAAACACTGGGAAACGGCGCCACCTTCAATACTATTGTGTGTTTGAACGGTATGATCTCTTTTCTTGTACACGATCCGAACTTCCATTTATGATTGACAACAAACACAAACCACACTTCAAATCATGCATAGAAGACCATGGTTCCAACAATCTCCCCCTTTGGGTTTGTTGGCAATCAGAAGAAAAATTCAATTGATCTCCATCAATGTGAAAACCAAACAAAAAAAACAGGAATCAACCCAGCCAACACTCTAAGTCTACGTGAGCAATGCTTGGTGTAGAAAACAAGAGAGGAGGCTTGAATTGGGTTCCACTGTTTTCCTTCTCATTCTCATTCTTCTCATCACAGAAGTTGCCTGAATTTATTCCTTCTCATTTCTCCCCCATTGACAATAAATCCAAAAACCAGTAAAACTTTTCACGTTCAGCTCAAACCATACTCCCCCTGGATAGTATCTCCCCCATAAACCTGCATCATATCCATAAACATATTAAAACATTTAAAACAAATGGGGAGAGGGGTATTATGTAACCTCCTTATACACTGGGAGGTGGTCGAACACCGAGGTTCAACCGATGCTTCTCAAACACAGCCGCTGACAGTGGCTTTGTCAGGATATCAGCCACTTGCTCATCTGTTCCCACATGATCCAATCTAATCACGCTTTTCTCAACTTTCTCTTTGATAAAGTGATACTTGATTTCAATGTGTTTTGTACGATAATGCTGAATAAGATTCTTCGTAAGATCAATTGAGCTCTTATTGTCATAGTAAATCACCATTGGTTGCGTCACCTCATCGCCAATGTTAGTTAATTGCTGCTTCATCCATAGAAGTTGAGTGCATGCCTTTGTGGTGGAGATATAGTCAGCTTCAGCAGTACTAAGAGAAGTACTTTCTTGTTTCTTGCTCAACCAGCCAACACATTTCTGCCCAATATAGAAAGCTCCACCACTAGTGGAATTTCTGTCTACTACATCACCAGCCCAGTCAGCATCAAGAAATTTTGATAATTCACTGTTCCTGCCTGCAGCAAAAAATAACCCGAAGTTATGTGTACCTTGAATGTATCTCATGATTCTTTTTACTGCTGCCATATGTTCCTCCTTTGGATTACTCTGAAAGCGGGCCACAAGTCATGTTGCAAAGACAATATCTAGCCTTGTCGCTGTCAGGTACAGTAGGCTTCCAATGATCCTCCTATACATGTTGGGATCAACAGAGTTCCCATCCTCATGCTTTCCAAGTTTAGTTCCAACTGCAATCGGAGTTGACATTGGTTTGGAGTCTTGCATATTGAACTTCTTCAGAAGCTCTCTTGCATATTTTTCCTGAGAAATTAATGTGTATTCCTTCTTTTGAATCACTTGCATCCCCAAGAAATATGTGAGCTCCCCAATCATAGACATTTCAAATTCGGATTTCATGTGGTTGGCAAATTCATCCACTAATTTCTGCCTGCTGCCACCAAATATGATATCATCAACGTAGACAAGAACCATGAATTGATCTTTTGGAGAATTCTTCACATAGAGATTGTGATCAACTCCTCCTCTTTTGAATTCCAACGTCTTGAGATATGAATCTAGCCGTGAGTACCACGCCCGTGGTGCCTGCTTCAAACCATATAGAGCTTTCTTCAGTTTGCAGACCTTTGTTTCATCGGTACCCAAGACAAAGCCCACCGGTTGTTCAATGTAGACTTCTTCTTCGAGTACACCATTCAAGAATGCTGTCTTAACATCCATTTTATATACTTTATATCCTATTTGGAGTGCCATGGAAAGGAAAAGCCTGATTGACTCCAGTCTAGCAACTGGATCAAAGGTTTCTTCAACATCAATACCTTCAATCTGGGAGTATCCTTTACATACCAGTCGTGCCTTGTTTCTAATAACACTTCCATGCTCATCATACTCATTTTTGAAGATCCATTTGGTACGAATCACATTGTGACCTTTGGGTCTCTGGACAAGATCCCATGTCTGATTCTTGTCAATCTGA